>JAQPZY010001654.1:3497500-4697500 GCA_029931535.1 Margaritifera margaritifera
TACATCTTTTCGCGAAACACTGCTTGTAGCAAAATTATGGGCAAAAATTTACTTTTAATCGGAGGCCACCATCTTGAAAAACACAGTTGATTCAAGACAAACTTCAGCCTCTAATTTTGCTTTAAGCAGTGTTTTTCGAAAACGAGGTAACACACCAAAAACACTAAAGTAGCAGCTAGTTATGCCAGCCGTGTTTCTCGTCTGCTCTCATTGTGTCAAACACTTCAACAAATTCTTTCGATCGGCTGAGATTTAAAGTTAATGTAGAAAAGCCTGAGGTGATCCTAATGCTCGTGACGTAAGATGGCGAGGATGTAAATAGGAAGTCTCCAGCACGAACCTTGGAAACTTCTAATTCCTCGATATGCATCACAATATATCCTCGGATAAATTAGGACAGCGTACACATGAATGACATGAAAAATGCGCAGTTGTCACTAAATATTATCTCTATTACGAGGGCTATTTATTACAGTTATGATAGTTGTATAAATAGTTTATTACAGTTATGATAGTTGTATAAATAGTTTATTACAGTTATGATAGTTGTATAAATAGTTTATTACAGTTATGATAGTTGTATAAATAGTTGCATTTATGGGCAACGTTTGTAACAAGTAGAGTGTTTAAAATGCAGTATATTACTTTTATGGATCATGCTGTTACGTTCATTTTAACTATTTGTATTCAGGGTTCAAAATTGTATTACATTCATTGGAGTTCATTACAGTTACATGTTCAACATACCCTTCACCCCATTTCCCCTTATTTACTGCACAGAACCGCTTCATTTTCGACTGTTGTTGGCACAGTGGTGGTTGAACGTGAAAACAGTGGACAGATGGAAATCGCATGAACGTTGCAGCACGACAAACACCCACATACATGTAATGTATTGTGTTTATCTGATACTAGTGTGATTATGAGACTGACGAGAGAACAACTTTTGCTCTTATCACCGCTTTTATCAGATCATGTTCCGCGTGATGAATTGAAAGACTGTTAATAAAATACTTGGCTCCTGTATCATAGGAAATCATATCAGTACTAAATAACCAATTAAATGAGCCGATTCATTTATTTGAGCAATATGGACGTAATTTAATTGCCCCTCAATTATCGGGTCAAAGGTGCCCATTTTTCACACCCCCCCCCCACCCCCTCTCCCACTCCACACACAAAAATAATGGATAGACACATGTGGGTTCCATATTCATGCTAAAATTTAAAAAGAATTCCGTGTATTTGAACTTCGTCTACGCCAGTTTGGAGAAGGTGTTTTACATGTATGACGTGTCGTTCGGGAAAATGGCGGCGCGAGGGTTTGAGGCACCCAGGGACATTGTTCTTTAGTAGCGACCCTACTCTGATACAGTGTTTATGTCAGCACCCCCCCCCCCCCCACTCCTTCTAAATATAATTTTTCTGAAGAATTGTCACCGTTAAACTAAGGTGAAGGTGAAATACGATGAAAATTTCAGCTGCAAAAAAAGAAGCTCCCGACTGCCATAATCATGGGGGCCGCCTTGTTGCCGTGGATAAAATTACATGTGTTTAAATAAACCATATATAAGTCTAAAACGTCTAATACTTATTCTAATATAGCTATAATAATTATTCACATATAAAGGACAGTTTCAGGGTGTATTTGTAAATCTACAAGGGCCCCCCTATCTTAAGTGCCCAATCCCCCGACCCCCAAGCCTCAATCCAGCCCAGCCCACACAACACCCTTGCGCCGCAATGGGTGTATGTGTGTGTGTGGGGGGGGGGGGGGAGATGCAGTCAGGGCCTAGAAAAAACACTGAGGAAAATAATTACAGAGAATCAGAGTTTCTTTTATTACCTTACCAAGTTTTCTTTATTGCATACCAATTGAAGAATACGTGGTTGATTTGTTGCTTGATGGGGATATTTAATCCGTATTTCCATATTATTATTGGTAATCTGTTGTAAAAGTTACATTTGAATACTTTAAAAAAAAAAATTGAATCATGCTGAAAGGTGATTGGGCACTGAAACAGTATGTTCAGCCATTCCAAAATAATAACTTAGAGGGAGAAACTATGCGAATATTCCGAGTCATGTCTGGACGAGTCTACTAAGCGAGGTACGTTCTGGATGTTTACGTCACGCGATGTTTCGGGGGAATTGGGCCTATATAAGGCACAGTTGACGTATAAGCGTGAGGTATTCCTATTGCTGTGTACCAAACTTTTTATATTTTTACCTTTACCATTTTCACTGGAAATCTATCTACTTTGCACGCGCCATTTCAATGACATAATTTCAGAGCTTTGTTGTACGCTTGATGGAAACATCTGGAGTATCACCCATAATAATATATCGCATCGTGTAAATCTGATTAAAATCACATCTCCAAAGTCCTACGTGGAGATCTAATGAACACCAATAAGAAGCCATGTTCTGTTGACCTTTTGGTTCGCCACTCAAACCACAACTTTCAGATTTCTGAGAGTGACACACGTCATTCGGAACATATCATTACCAATGATAACTCTCCCTAACAAGAATTTGCAAAGCTTTATCTGATAGGCTACTAAAAATAAGTGGACTGGGGAATTCCAACGATCACCAAAAACGTCAACTTTTATCGGTGTCTGTCAGATCTCCACGTAGGACTGTGGAGATCTGATCTTAATTAGATTGCACATCGTGCACACCTGTACAGAGGAATTTATTATTATCTATTTCTAATTAAACTATTGCTGTGTCCCATATAACTAATGTACATCAGAGGCTCTTTTCAAGCAAAGTCACTAGCAGACAAATTTAGCCACGAACCCACGATGATCATACATTTATCTGTGTGGATAACCATCTGAGACATACTGAGACAAATTCAGCAGAATCATTACTAACTTTCTTCTATCTTTATTGAAAAGTGTTTTATAATATTGTCCTGAGATTAAAATTATTTATTTCAAGTATCAAACAGAAAATATATCCGGTAATTGAAGCTATCAGATGTCCTCCAGTATGGGCACCTATGACATCTAGAAAGATAATTTCATAGATTCGCCTCCCGATAGGTACCGTACTTGAGACTTTTCATTCTTAGTATAAGATACTTTCTTAGATTCTAATACTTTTCTGAAAGTAAGGAATTCCTACGATGTGTTTTTTTTTTTTGGTATTTAAAAAAAAATATTTATCATGATCATCGATTATTTGTTGAAAGATTTGTGATAAGGTTTAGGCTGAAGGCTTTCATTGCTCCTATCCTAAATCACTAAATGGATTATATTCATACTTGGGATGAACAACTATGCAGCACAGACAATTTATATCCTCTCTCTCTCTCGTCCCTTAGACATTGGGGTCAAGGTCACAGTCATAGAAGATTTGCATTTAAGTTTAGGTAAAGTTTTCATTTGCTTATATTTCCTACACCCCATGGTGAATTCTGTTCAGTCTCAGTATGTCTCATAATAAAGCAGAAAATTAATTTTGCAACACACTCGCTCACCGTTCTGATTACGGGGTCAATGCTACAAGGTTTACAGCAATACTTTGTGCGTGGGTTTGACATGCAGGGTTCCGGATTTCTTGTATTGATACCCTGTATATTTTATATAGTCACATCTCCGGTTGAAAGGCTGTAGCGTTTTGAATCGCTGTCTCTTCTTTCAGGCTGGACATGAAACTTGTCTGAGAACAAACTGTGGTTCCTCGAAAAATAATGTACTAGTAT
The DNA here is from genome assembly GCA_029931535.1 of Margaritifera margaritifera. Lineage (NCBI taxonomy): Eukaryota > Metazoa > Mollusca > Bivalvia > Unionida > Margaritiferidae > Margaritifera > Margaritifera margaritifera. The sequence continues at coordinate 3,501,216 of JAQPZY010001654.1, forward strand.
TTCTTGGAAACCATATAAATACGGTATTGTATGAGCGCCACTTAGTAATACAATCTGAAAGAAAATAGCTTGCAATAGTTTCCCGAAATTTCCTGGAAAGTCTACATAACTAATCGACCCCATCAGTTTGTCTCAGTGCAGTCATCTCTTTTGTAGGCAGTTTTCTTGCTTAAAACACGTGTGTCTTTGGCCTGTATACGCGTGTGTCTCAGAGAGAGAGGGAGAGAGAGAGAGAGAAAATCCATCATACACTCTGGTGTGTGATAGGGAAATCCCGCCCAAGATTCTGAATTTTGTAGGCAGGAACAAGGCTTTGCCGAGTTTCTGGCAACAAACTGACCCCGAGGGTGGAATTTACCTATTCCATGCCGAGTTTTTGGCAACAAACTCTGACCCCGAGCGTGGGATTTCCTTTCCCATGCCGAGTTTCTGGCAACAAACTCTGACCCCGATCGTGGAATTTCCCTATTCCATGCCGAGTTTCTGGCTACAAACTCTGACCCGAGCGTGGAATTTCCGTATCCTATGCCGAGTTTCTGGCAATAAACTCTTACTCCGAGCGTGGAATTTCCCTATCTCATACCGACGCATATGATGGTTTATTCTTTTATCATTTCTCACCAGGTATAAGTTTTGAAAAAAACCCAAAAGATGGCTCTTCGTCGATATTGATAAAGATTTAGAAATACTTAATATTTTCCAAAAGTGTTGATGTCGTTAGATATAACATAAAAAGTTGATGTCGTAAAATATAACATAAAAAGTTGATGTCGTTAGATATAACATAAAAAGTTTGGTTTACAGCAAAGAATTCTGTTATATACCAGGATTACTGTTTATACGCTGGCAAAATATTTCCTTGTAATATTAAAACCACAAGAAACATTGCTGAATTTATGATGCCATACACATAATGACGTCATCAACGGTGTCAACGCATGGGAGAGGCATATCACACACGACTTTCTCACATGGGCAAACTGTATCACAAATATATATGAATGTAGGGAAATAAATTTACTTCATCAATTAGCTATTAATAATATATATGCTGGTAATATCATAATATACTGTTTTATGCAGATTCTAAACTAAAGTTGGAAGCCATAACAAATATCATAATTTGTTAGTTTTGTTTGCGCCACACCCCACACCTCCATCTCCCGTGGCTGCACTTGGGATTGAAAACATTCGTTATAATCTACTAATTCCCCAGGAACATCATACCAAAATGAGCATCCTCCCTAACTGGTGTAGATGATATTCCGGTTGACCCTTACCCACCTCCTCCCCTGGGAGCTGCACCCAGAATACGAAACCTTCAGCTTATCCTATTTAACGGCAGATCAGGGTCTATCTTGCTTGCAGTTGGACCCGACTTATAAGCGAATACACACGGTGTAAGGAAAACAGACACGGATAGACGAACAGACTTAAACTATCAGAAAATATCCGCAAAAGTGCGGTTGTAAAAAATCATTGAAAAGTAGGATGAGTGCTATGAAATGTATGATGAGTGCCATGAAAGGAACGATGAGTGCCATGAAAGGCATGATGAGTGCCATGAAAAGTATGATGATTGCCATTAAAAGTATGATGAATGCCACGAAAAGTATAATGAGTGCCATGAAATGTATAATGTCTTGTCTTGTCGTGTGGGGTTTAACGCCATTTTTCAGCACATGATAGGCTGCCAGTATATTTGGCCGAGGAAGAACCCTGGAAGAACCACCGATCCAAGGGAAGCTACTGGCAAGCTTTCTCACATATCCACGTTGGTCGAGGCGAGACTCGAACTCACGCGGACAGAGGTGGGATGTGTAAATCTATAAAGGCGAGCGACTTAGACCACTCGGCCACCCGGGGCCCCCAAAATGTATGATGAGTGCCATGAAAGGTATGATGAGTGCCATGAAAAGTATGATGAGTGCCATGAAAAATATGATGAGTGCCATGAACATTATGTTATAAATTCAGTGATAGAGAGTTTGAACAGTTGTTTCTTGAGGTTTCTTACTTTTAATGTTGTAACACATATCTTAAGTACCGCATTTTAATCAGAGGTATTTTTCCCGGTTATACGAATTCTTTACCATTGTTACATTCTTGCACTGGATTTGTGTTTATTTCCTTTCTCTCACTTTTATAAGATTTACAGTATTTCCCCAGAAATGATAGAATTGGTTTCCTTTTGTTTTGCAAGTTGATTGAAAAACAGATACGGTACAATGTGTGTGTGTGGGGGGGGGAGGGGTGATGGGGGGGGGGGGTAACTTTTAAGACGTTATTGATTATATCATGCCAATGAAATGGGAACTAAGTGCCTTTCCCAAAGACACACGGAGGCAGCCGACCTGGGCTGGCCTGTATGGGTATCGAACCAGCGAAACTTTGATTACGAATTCAAGGCTCTACCAACTGAGCTACCGCATCTCCCCCATGGGGGTTGGGTATTTACGATGACGTTCTGTGCATTCGTAATTTGACCAAAGTACAAAACGATTACCGTCTATACTCGCGTATAATCCCATACCAACTGCAAACTGCATAGACCCAGATCTGCCGTCGCATTATGCGACGGCAGATCAGGGTCTATGTTGTTTGCATTTGGACCCGAATTATACGCGAGTATATACGGCAATAGACAAAATAGAACAATGGGTGTAAATATTAGGACAGCGTAATAACATATGCATTTTTAATATAGAATAAATGCTAATGATACACAAACGTTTTTTATTTAATCGAAATAAGAAGCCCTGAGTTAAATTTTTCCAAAAAAATAAATAGAATTTGCCTTGTAATTATGTATTTTTGTTTTTAAAACAGAGTACGCCCAATGTATAGTATGAAAATTCGAACGGTGAGATAAACGCTTCTCGAAAAATTATTAACGATTTTTCTTTTTGGGCGAGCATAACGTGTCTCTTCTTTATAGAAAAGGGGATAAGGTTGAATATTAATTTTTTTTTGTTTTGGGGGGGGGGTAAACAAAAAGCAAAGCTAAAGGGAAGCCATTAGAGATAAATTGTACTTAAATGTTGGTTTTTGAAGAATGGCTAAAATAAAAGTGCTAGCATGACTTTCATTTTGTCGATTTACCACGGGCCAACTGCATCCTGTTAGTGGTGAATGAGGATATAATAGTATTTTTTAAAACCTGTGTCCGTCCGACCATCTGTCTGTACACATGTTTGTCGGTCGTCCATCTATCATGCCTTCTTCTCTACAATTTTAGGCGTAATCAGACAAAACACTACTTTTCCACTTTGTGATTTAGAACAACTGGATATTACTTCTTGGCTCCATCCCTTTGGGCTTGAAAAGAAGGGTCAGAAGTTCACAAATTATCCATGTTAGGGAGGTGTCGCAACAGTGACGTAGCAATCGCCCAAGCAACCCCCCGCAACTGCAGGGTGGGGGGGGGGGTGAGGTGGGGGGCCAGGTCCAGATGGGGCCTAAAATTCCTTTTTTATTGGGAGGGGGCCCCTTAATTAAGTTTTGCGAAAGAAAGGGTGCATAATTTCTTGCTACGTTACTGGGTGGCATAGTTGGGTAACCTAGGACTTTTTTCTTCCAGACCGTACATTTTGTTTCCCAGAAGAGAAGATGTCATGAATTTTAAAAAATTAACCCCAGCATCATAAATATAGGTGGAAAGAAATACACACCATAGAAATAGTTCTACCTTTCCTAGGATCTTTCATTACTAGAAAAATATTAAGTCTTAAAATAAATCCGAAACCTTAGAAACTGTAAGAAAAATACTTTTACTTATAACATAAAAACTTTAAATACTATTTATTTTTTAATTATATCAAATTTTAATTTCCAGAGATCCATAATTCGTAACATGAAAGTTTCTTTGCCATAATATTAAAAGAAGAATCTGTGTGTAATACTTCAAAAGTCATAATATTCATTTTCTGCTATTTGATTTTGAAAGTGTAAAATTTTTAATAAGTCTAGCATCTTCACTATCTTCGGGTACTTTAATTTACTTTAATATTTTTTTTAACACTGCGATTACACTTAAAGTGATCTATCAAGAGCAATTTCTTCATAATAGTTAATGAAATGTGTGAGATGAAAGCAGTATAAGGGGACGGTATGGCCTTAGGGAGAAATTTAACATTACGGATATCACTATGACCATCTACGAGAATGAACATTTCCAGTCCACTTTGGGGCACTACGGGAATTTATCATGGATGAGAGTGTATGGGGACCTACAGTAATTTAACATTAGTGGCTTTGGGCCGGTATGCGGCCTCGACAGAAATTATTATTACTGGGCCACTATGAGGCCCCCACGGGAATTTAACATTAACGGTTTATAGGGTTCAATCTGAATTTAACATGATGGGACGTTATGGGGTCCTATGGGAAGTTAACATTGCAGATATTACTATGGAGCTTAGGGGAATACCCTGACTGACCAATATTTATTGTGGTTGACCAACACCTATTTTGACTGATCAACACATTTTTTGACTGACCACTACCTATTCTGACTGACCAAACATACTGTTACTTACCAAGACCTATTGCGACTGAGCAATACCTATTCTGACTGACCAACCCCTATTTTGATTAACCATTACCTATTCTGACTGACCTATACCTATTCTGACTGACCGAAACCTATTATGGCTAATCAAAATCTATTATGACTGACCGATATCTATTCTGACTGACCAAACTCTCTTCTGACTGATCAACACCTATTCTGACTAACCAATACCTTTTCTGACTGAACAATACCTATTCTGACAGACCTACAACTATTTTGACTGACAAATGTATTGTTGCTTTCAATCGCTGCTTGTGTTCTGATTTTCCACGTCGCTATTGGGGAACGCGACAGCAAGCATTGCTCACACTGTGAAAAACAAACTCTTATGTTCTGAATTCGTCGTAGGGTGTCGTGTACTTTTAAACAGCAAGTTTTAAATACAGTGTTATTTTTAATCACTGCCTCTGTCGTGATTTTCCATTGCAATATTGGGACACGCTACAGCAAGCATTGCTATATCTTGTGAAAAACAAGGAATGTACCGAGTAGCCTTGGATTCACTTTAGAACATCTACTATCTCCATGCCAACAATGAAAAGGTAGAATTGTGGCTTCGTAATCATTATAGTTATCTCTCTTTTTTAGAAGCTAGAAAAATAGTTTAAATCGATTCCAAGATGAAACCGTCATGAACATTGGAACCAACATCTCACTAACCAACCTTGTCAACCTTGCAAACATGTTCATTATTAATTTTTTTATGTTGTTTTTTTGTTGTTGTTGTATGGTATTGTATTGTACGTGGTATCTGGGTTCATTTTTAAAAAATATTATTTAGAGAATGTAGGCATTGTTCATGAAGAGGACGGACTGCACTGATCCTTCATTTTCATTATTGTTTCATAAGTGAGTTAGGTTCATTAGTGAAATGAGCAGGGCCTTTAAAAGTGTTGATTTCGAACACAAATTGCCATGTTTTTATTATGCTTTATATTCTCTCTCTCTCTCTCTCTCTCTCTCTCTCTCGATATATATATATATATATATATATATATATATATATATATATATATATATATATATATATATATATATATATATATGAGGACATTTTCTTTTCCTACGTTAATACCGGATATATTTCATCGTGTGGTACAGAAAACGTGATATAAAATATATCGTTTTTAGTAACACAAGATGAAATATATCCGGTATTTTCGCAGGAAAAGAAAAATTTCACGCCTCAGCAAAACACCCCACCCCCCTTTTCGTAAATTTATGTCACTTTCATAGGCTGATCATATAAATATCCGTGCCTTAAGAGAGCGGCAGGTTTGGGATGACCTAATCAGTCGCAGTAAATTATATTTTTGACATTTTGTAAGCTATTTTATCATATCTGACTACAAAGCAAGTCTGATTCAGTAATGCATCGCAGCGAATTTATCATTGTTGTCAAGGAAGTAAGGGGAAATAACTTCATAGAGACCCGAATGGTGTTGAGTCAAATTTCTTCAGCAAAAATTAATTTCTATGTCTTAAATGTAATGCAGTTTCTATTTATTTGTTCTAGCTCACAAAGTACTCGTTTTTATTGTTGCAGGTATAACTTCTGTAGGCACACACAATCAAACGTGGCATGGCATGATTGGAAATCCTATATTTTCACATGTGAAAATATAAGAATAAAAAAATATGAAAATTATTTCGCGAATAAGTTTCTATATTTCACACTTAAGTATATATATATATATATATATACATATATATATATATATATATATATATATATAGATTCATATATATATATATATATATATATATATATGCATGTATATATATATATATATATATACATGCATATATATATATATATATATATATATACATATATATATGTATATATATATACATATATACATATATATATGCATATATATTTATATGCATATATATATATATATATATGTATATATATATATATATATATATATATATATATATATATATATATATATATATATATATAACACTGAGTCATGCTACACATAAACATTACATAAAATGTATAACTTGCAATCTTGTTTTTAACATAATATATCAAGATTTTGAGGTAGAATTCCTTAAAAGTACACTGAGCAGAGAACACACTATTGGTGAATTTCAGTATGGTTCTTGTCTGTCATTAGACGTCGTTTTGTCTGTCTATCCATCCTGTTAAATTGCCCATAGAGGACGAAAGTGACACTTGTAATGTTGAATTCCCGTAGAGATCATAAACCGGTAATGTTAAATTCCCATAGGGGGCTATACATCACTGATATTAAATTCATGTGTGGCCTATTAGTGGCCCAGGGATCTTAATTGTCGTAGACTGTCATAGTGACATCTGTAATGTTAAATTCCCATAGATGCCCATACCGTCCTAAGCATAATGTTAAATTCCCATAACATTGCGAGTTCCTCCAAAACCTAATATTAAATTCCCGTAGATGGCCATAGTGGCCCATTCCCATGTTAAATTCACATATATGGCCATACCTACTCAAATTTGCCGTAATGTATTTCCCATAGAAGGCCCTATCGTCCCCATATACTACTGACCAATATGACTAATGATGGACGTTCTCTTATCAAGTAAATATATTTAGGAGACATTATACTAATATGCAAAGAAATATTATAAATATTCAAATGTACAACACAGGATTATGACTATATTCTACAACTTATAGCCTCTGTTTTGTAACGTCAATACTGGCTCACAGTATGATTCGCAAGATGAAGAAAAATAATCTCATTTTATTGCATCGTTGTCCGATAGCTCTAGATTTCTGTGTGTGTGTGTGTGTGTGTGTGTGTGTGTGTGTGTGAGAGAGAGAGAGAGAGAGAGAGAGAGAGAGAGAGAGAGAGAGAGAGAGAACGTAGTATATAAGAGGATGTTTCTTGGTACAAACTGGGTCACTAATGGCTGTACATAGGCCTATGTGTAATCAAACCAATATATTCGCTAAGAAAATATACAACTAGCCCAGTCCCAGCAGGAGACAATAATCGGACTGTATACTTCCTCAACTTAAAGCGAAATAGTAGTAAATTACCCCTACACGTCATCTATAAGTAACGGTTGAAGCAGACATCAGCTATATATATATTGTCCGTTATTCTTCCTAGTTTCAAAAGAGACAAGATGAAGCGACCACTAGCTGGCGCACAAAAACTTTCTATCCGGCTCAAAAAGTAAATGAAGACAATGTCAATGGGTATGATCGACGCATTGCTAAGCCGCTGCCTAAAAATTGAAGGAAGGTTATTTTGGAGGCCGTTTCATTTCAAATGACAAGTTTTCTCTGAAGCAAATTGAAAGCACATGTTTAAGGTCGGCCCACATTCGAGGCCGATTGGAATTGGAATATTTATTTCATACTGTAAAATAGCCTTGACTTGAAGTTCTAGTGCTTTACTTCCTGTTGATCAAGAGGTCGGCCGACATTCAAGGCCGATTGGAATTGGACTTTGTAGGTCATACTGTAAAATAGGCTTGACTTGAAGTTCTAGTGCTTTACTTCCTGTCGATCAAGAGGTCGGCCAACATTCAAGGCCGATTGGAATTGGACTTTGTAGGTCATACTGTAAAATAGGCTTGACTTGAAGTTCTAGTGCTTTACTTCCTGTTGATCCAGATTAAGAGCATAACCATCAAGGACAAGACTAAAGTTGGTACTTTTCAAAATTACCAATACAAGACGCAAGAGTAATGGCATGTAACAAAGTTTTAACTGAGGTTACACAGTGATGAAATCAAGCTGAACGGAAGAACTTAACTTATGTACATAAGCATGAATAATAATAGGAGGCGAAGATGAAATATATGTACCGGTATGTCTATTAAGTATGAAAAATATAACTGGAGAGTACGGCATGTTGGTTCTGACATCAGATTTCACAATTTTAGCATGTTTCAATACTAAATGAATTAAGATTGTTAAATGTTACGAAGTCACGGTTCATCAAGTAAATATAATAGACCCCGATGTTCGCACTGTTCTTTAATTACTGAAAATACTTATTTCAGTAGCAGTAATACCACAGAAACACTTAAGATGCGTTATAATACTAACTGTACAAACATCTAATGTTATTTATTTGATAACTTGCAAAAAGAAATATGTTGTACTAACCCGTCAGCAAGTATCTAAACGCATGAACAAACATAGATTTGACATAAATAACTTTATCGATCCATCTTTTTAATCTCATGTCTCCACACATTTTAATGACGGCTTCCATAATTTACACGATTTTTCATTTAAGGTAATTGATATTGTTAATTCGGAAATGGAACGTCTGTTAAAAGAAACATATTGAATTCACAGACGGATACTATCTATCCAATAGGTTTAAAACTTGATTCATACATTTTTATATTTGGTCACTTCTATTGTTATTGGTGTGGGTCAGAAACATATTCTCAATAACTGGTTTGGTTGGGCTGAAACCGCTTTAAAGTATTTTGCTTACTAGAATTTTGGTCATTTCTATTTCTCAGCGGCAACTTTCTTTATACATACAGCAGCCTGATCCATTCTTTTTACTATACTGCTGTATGTGTATTGTATGTATATAATGAAAATTGCCTAATCAATAAAAATGGAACTGACATTTTTCTATTTTATTTATTATTTTAGAAAACTGATACAAATATAAATACAAAAGTATTGTGCAATTTAAAATGTACCATGAACTCTGTGGTGCTTCTTTTGAACTATTTATTTATCAAAATAATATTAAAAAATAATGTTAATATTCGTAATTTTAAAATCTGATATTATAAAATTGTACAATCTTAAAAACTTTGTATAATAATTGTACAAAGGGGCATAATTTAATATTAATTCTGAAATGGATTCACCGTTTGGATACTGTCTGACATATTTGAAAGTTAGAATTATAACTTATTTATAATATTCATTGATGAATTCATAATATTTAATCATGAATACATATTTAAAGGGAAAAACAATTGTTTGTCTCTATTTCTTTATATATGTTCTACTAATAAATAAGAATGACTTGTATCAACCTATACACCGTTTCCGTTGGCGGGTATAATTTTAATTTCACTATCAACGAAACACCGCTGCTCACTGCGCATGCTCAGCACTTAGCATTCAGCGAAGAAAGCTGAATGGAGTCCGGTTGTTTCACACCCTGGGAGACGAGCTGTTCTATGTATGTAGGCTACTCTATTCAAATTACAGGGTGTGTGACGGGTACAGTAAACATTTATTATATTATATCTTTTGTATAAAGATGAGATGACAGTTCAACAATGGAAGTACTCTTCTACGTAAAGAATAAAAACAGACCCAAAACACCCATCCGTCAAAAACCAAATCTAATAAAGAGTACGCTCTAGCGTTCTCTAATAACAACGTCTAAGTGTAACAAGTGCGCTCGCTCATCGGAATTATGTCTTTAGTTGCTATGCAAAAAAATCTGTGAAATCTGTTGTTGTTCCAGTAGCTTCATACCGTGCTGCTAAATAATGTTCGTAGTAATTCTTACACATTATCAGAAAACGAACGACGCGGGTCAGATCAAATGAAGGATTGGATCTGGCTGTGCATCAAAGACAAATTAATTATTTCATTAGTCGTACTCGTGGTGTACATAAAACAAGATTTGGAAAATCTGACCGCAGAATCCGTCGTTCATAAATTATCAGCAGTTATGCGTGAAGAGTGCAATTCGATCGCAATAGAGAAGATTTAAAGGACGAAATGTTGTCATCGTCAGCTTCAACACCTCTAGTTCGAAAGAGATCAAGCATCAGTATTTTCTAATAGAATCGTCCCTGAAACATGTATCAAAATTCTGTTTATAATTTTTGACAAATTATTTATCAAAAGCAGCGTTAGTGGCACGCCATTTCAGAATAGGCAAACTGTTATTCTAAATCTAATTAAAACGATTTATTCTCCATTCGACTGTTTTTCCCCCCACGTCCAGTACCGCTTCAGTATCTGTTTTTTTACGCAGTGCAAGATTGCGTTTTACACTTAGAATCCAACAAATCATCACACATTGTCCAATTCTATTCGAAACGGCAATGAAATAATCGCGAAAGCTTGCATGAAATCTGATTGGCTGTGGCGACTTGTTTACTACGGGGTTGCTAATTTTCTCATTTGCCATTGCACACATTTTGTAAGTTAGTTTCCACACCTTCTTCTAAACAAATTACAATTATTGCGGATTTGGGAAAGAAAAATTGGCTAAAGCGATCCTTTTCCATCCCGTTTACAGAGACCGAAAGTTTTTAGCCGCGATGGCTCAGAAATAAAATGGGCAGAGGTAAATAGATATGAGGCGATTATCGGCGATGGGAGAAAAATCTCATTATATCATAGTGAGCGTTAGTGACTAGGTGCTAAAAAGGGCATCTCCTTATAAAGCTTGGCGGTAACATAGCTTCTAATGCTATAATTATTTCTGATGTATTTCTCCACATTTTGACATCCAAGCTCGATTTCCGTATCCAAATTTCATCGAGCGCACGCCATTTGGGCTAAAGCGCAAAAGTACAATGGTCAGACATGGCAGCATTTTTGTCCCCAAGGACGATAACTCCTTTATAATGGCGGCTAGACGTGTTGGTTTTCCTATTCCCCAGCGCCCTGAAGATATTAAACCCACATCAAAATACCCAGAAGCATGGCGATCTAACTTAGAATATTTGGTTATTAGATGAAAAATGAAATACATTATTGTCATATTCACGGAACCACCCAATCTATCATAAACCTGGCAGCCGGAGCTTGGTTCGGAATGCGTTGATTACTTGACATTAACATGCAAACGACATAAACACATTAAGATAAGGCCAATCCGTGTGTTCAAATGAGAATGGCTAGAAAATTGAATTTAAAACGATATCGATTACATTCATGAAACGGAAAATAATAAAAGCGTTGTAAAAGTCTTGAAAATGGGTATCTTGGAACACAAACAACTGCGCATTTCTTCTAACAGGCTTTTGGAACTTTGTTTTACATGTGAAGAAAAGAATCTACAGACAAATATTTTTGTTGATGAGTGGCGCACAATCGTACGTACCCATGCATTTATAAAAAAAAATGAATAGTTTCTTCTTTTTAGGATATCAACATGCCAAAGAGGTAAACATAAAAATAACGAGCACAAGATTTGGAGTGTCTGTGACAGAAATGTAGCTCCCAGCATATCACTGGTCAAATCAGAAGAGTTACTTTCTGTGGATCTGATATAACAGTCGCCAATCTCTATCATGCATAGTGCGATTATAGTCGATAAAATAGTGACAATGACTTTGCAAAAGAGGAATCAGGAATGCAGACGAAACAGTGAGTTGTACAATTCGAATGGACATCTGTCATTTTTATGTACCAATTTTATAAGAATGTGATTTCAGTCATTTGTCACATTTCATTTCTTAAGTCTGAAAACAGTGGCGGATCGAAAAATATCTTGTGGAGGCGGGTACGTGGGGTGGGGTGGGCTGGGGGTGGGAGGTGGGGTGCGCGCCAGCTCTGCCCCCTCCCCCCAATCATTTTGTGTGAATACCAATACAGGAAGGAAGAGACTTAACAAAGCGAATTTCAGAAGTTTCACAATTTCGAAGGATTGTTTCGTGTCTGTATCTGTTCTGTTTTCACTGGCAAAATATTTTTAAAAAATAGTTAAAACGTTAAGGATGTAAGTATGCTCAACAGACAAAGTATCACTTAACCAGGAACCGCGGTGGCTCAGTAGTTAGCGTACCGGACTTGCGACCGAAAGGTGCGGGTTCGAATCCTACCGTCGAATCAGCTTGGATCGGCAACCGTGCTGTGTCCTTGGGCAAGACACTTTACTCAAATTGCATCGGCACTAAACCTATAATATGTTGCCGTGCCGTAAAACGCCAAATCAAACCAAACCAAATCACTTAACCCTATTGAAAAGTTCGTATTTTAAATACGCTTGTCCAACTCTCATTTTTTCTCTATGGAATACGTGTCGACTTTGGTATATGGCCAAAGTATTGCTGAAACCAGTCAACCGTATCACGCGTCATTGACTACTGTGCAGCAGAAATGTATTTACGCGCAGCACGTGTATCTTCACTAGGCGAGATATGTGAACATGTGTTATTCCACTACCACAGTCTTTGAGAAAAGAAAACACGTTTGGAGTATACAAAAAGTGAGTGTTTCTCTCTTAGCTTGAGTTGGTGAGACGTGTTCTTAGGTCTCGTCTACTTACAGCATGCGAGTTTTGCCTGAATACGCTAGTATCTATAATTGTTATTTATGCGTGATACGCTTAACTCGTTTCAAATCTACCTGGCCGATTAAGGAGTTGACATAATAATTTTGACAAGCAAATGTAAAATATTTAATTTTAATCTCTGTTAACCCTTTATTTTTTGTGGAGTGTATGTATGTATGTATGTATGTATGTATGTATGTATGTATGTATGTATGTATATATATATATATATATATATATATATATATATATATATATATATATATATATATATACATATATAATAGTTTACCTACAAGCCTTAACTTTGAAAAGTACGGTACGCCGTGTTTGTATTGTCTGTAAAACGTTAATTTTCGAAGTTGTAAAGTGAACAGTTGAGGATTTATAAGCAAATGTGGCTTATAAATTACCTAAATTATACAATCCTTTATTTATGTACTCCAATTATTTATGATATAAACGAATATAGTATTTTGGTATGAACAATTATCTCTTTAGACAAAAGTTTCACATTTTCTTGTGTAGAGAATGTATCTGGATTAAGAAAATGATATTGTAATATTTAACAAAAATTATATCGCAATATGTGAACATTCATTTTGAAAACGTAGGGGCCATTCCGTAAAAACATCAATTTAGCGGATTAATCGAGGACAACATAATCGCTCGGATAATCGGTTATACGGACAAACCGATAATGAGTTAAAAACCAGCATGTTCTCGAGATTCATGTAAAATATTTTTTTTAAATCAGACTACAAATGCGAAAAAAGAAAATTATTGGAGATTAATATATTTTCTGTTTAAATTTAAAATCCAGCAGCATCTTTTTCTTTGATTTTTTCGATAATTCGAACACTATAACTATGACACCCGTACATTTTAGCATGCTTGTTGGAAAATAAAAAATTCTCATCGCTGATGATTATATGAGACTATTAAACTGCCCCAAAAACATCTGTAATGTCATAAGAGAATGCAAGGATTTTTAAAAATATTTTTTTATTATTTTTTTTAATAGTCACAAATTATTTTCAATTGATATGTATATTAAACCTTAGAGAAATTATACATGTGCTATTTTTTGTTACTTGTCATATTGAAATTTACTCGAGGATTTGTTTTCTAAAAAAGTTATATACTTTAATTAACTGTTAACTCTTGCGTAAACCGAAACATTCGAGTCATAGAACAACGACTTGATACCGTCTTTATTTGTGCTATGACTATAATGTTCAGCGACTGCACGGTTAAATAAGTATGGACAAAGAGATCACACAGTGGACTTCAAAACTTGTTTATTTATTTATCTTCAGGAAATAAATTAGCCTTAAATATATAAATCATTTTGAAAATTTGTTATGCAATACATAACGAGTAAACGGGTTTCAGCTTATCATCGTCGTAGTAGCAGTAATTTTTATTATTATTATTATTATTATTATTATTATTATTATTATTATTACTATTATCATCGTCGTCGTCATCATCAATAGCAATAACATCACCCCCTTTAAATCATTATTTTTATCAATATCTTCAACTTCGTCATAGCGGATACCATGTTTGTGAGTCAGCATCACAGTTGTATAATAATTCCAATACAGGTGTATTTATGCTTTTAAACTACTTCTTATGCAAGGAAAACCTAAAGAATTTATAATTATACATTCGAAACCTAGTTAAGAAATCAGTGCATGCAACATGGAAGGATGTCGTGAGAAACCACATTCAGACGATAAGTTTCTTATTTGTACCATCATTAAATAATTATATATCATTCGCATTAAAATAAAAATGGTAACACTGATGATTACAGTAGTTTTTTCTTTTGCTTCTGCATCAATAACAGCAATCTAGAATGTATTTATTTCAGAAATCTGACTTGGTAGACAACATAGATACTTCGACATAAAACATGGAATGCATTATCATAAAAAAAAGAACGCCGATGAAGCAGGAAAGAAATGTGATATTGCTAAAATTATTTCCTTAAATAATGAGAAAAAACACAAGAAAATGGCGAAATGCAGTAAATTAATGTCATTGTTTTTTAAAATATCTTTAACTTTACACGCACTTACAGGCCAATATTCTATGAAGATGAGAAATGTTGCGTAGTTTCCTTACAACCGTCAAGTAAGTTGGTAAGCTATTAGGAAAAGAGTGCTGGAAAATTAATACAACAGATTGAATCATAATATATTAATATTTACAGATGTGTTGATATATGTATGCTGACCCGAAAATATTTAAAGAATCATGGCATTAAAAATTAATAAATTAGCGTACAATAGAAATCGATGCGAAAAAGTACGCGTCCTTCAATTGCTCATTCGCATTAAACAAAGGGAATATTATAACTAATTACGGAATCAGTAGACTCTATAACCATCAGTTTAATTTCGCATTTTTTGCATTTGCATCATCTGTCTGAAGTTCGCATTTTTTTTTCAATTTATATCAACTTCTGGATTTACACCAGCCATATTAAAAGTGGCTCCCTTACGTATTCTAACTAAACTGCAGAGTCTAACATATCTACGATACATTTATTTTTATGCATCACCTGTGTAACTTTTAAAGACTGTGGAAAGATACTGGTTATCAAATGTTACCGCTTGATTGCACGGATGAAGAAGACTGAGATGGAAAAATGATTTTAAAAAAAAAAGAAGAGAAGACATGGAAAAAATAGGAAGATGAAGAAGATAAATTAAGTAAAATTCAACAACAAAGTCAAAATGGAGCAAAACCAGAAAATAGTCAAAACAAGTTAAAGTCATATATAAAAATGAAAATGAATTTCGATTTAGAAAACAAACATATAAACAAACAAACAGTGCCACGAAATAACGGTAAATACCTCTGTTATAGAATTCAGTACTTCTTTTGTTATTAATTTGTCGGCCAACATTTTATCCCTAACGTCTTTGACCTGTTGTCATTTATTACTTTTAGTATCAGCATATGGGGAGATATGCAGGATAGTTTCTTAATAGCCTCTAATCGAATTGGTTCAAAAGTGTGATTTGTAAATTGACTTGATGGTTATAATTACCGGCTATTTTCCAAGTTAATGATAGCCAAGGAAGGCCTGCAAGGATGCGAAGAAAGGCCCGATACACTGATTAGCTGAGATAGCATATTCGAAATCTATTATGGAGGACTGTTTATAGAATAGTGTTAAAGCCCCCTTATGTGTGTGTGTGTGTGTGTGTGTGTGTGTGAGAGAGAGAGAGAGAGAGAGAGAGAGAGAGAGAGAGAGAGTTATTCTCCTGCTAACACCATCTTAGGGGATATTAGTCTTGTGCAAGTCCGCCGAGAGGGGTGGGCAGGGGGGGGGGGGGCAATTGTCCAGGGGCCAGGCGATTTCTAGGGGCCTGTCGTCAACTCAGCTATAAAAAAAATTAATTAATCTTTGTAGTAAATATTAACATTTGTTCCTTGCAAGAGTCTAAGTTTTGGTAGATTACTGCAGGTATTATATGCAAAACTGTACACAGGTTTTTATATACAAAAAATTAAACTAGTTTTGGGGCCCATGACTGCTCTGCCCAGGGGCCCCGAATTTCTGTCGGCGGGCCTGGTCTTGTGTTTGAGGATTTCAGAACGTTAATGGTTGTTTAACCGTCGAAATTGCCGGATACTTGAGGATGTTAAGGGTGTTTTTACTGCCACGAAGTGAGTAAAACCACAAATAACGAAGCACAAAACTGATATCCCCATTCTAATACACTCTGGAAAAATTGGTCCAAAAAGTGCAGAAAATATAATTCTCCCTGGCACTAGGTCACATGGACAGTCATGACATTACAATGGTGTCAAAATTTCTACACTATACATGTCTGGTTTTCGTAGACAGAATGAAACTATTACGGCACATCCGTCAATTATTTTTTTTTTTTTTTAACAAGGAATTACTTTATAAATTTATTTCAATAAGATATACTCCCTTTTGGTACTCGTCTTATAACAGATGAATAACTTATTTCTGTGAAAGGCTATTTTTAAAATGTTATTGAACTTTGAATATAGTGATTTAATTTATATCTTTTAAAAATAATGTAACGTCTACTACTGTTGCTATGTTGTTGTATCTATTTAAAGCTAGGTGTAAGAAATGTGGGTAGACATTATGACGTTACCAATGAAAACGTTTATGCATGTATCCAATCAAAGCAACGGTTACACTGATACATAACGGACGTACTGGGTCTTAAAAAATTGTCCGTGTGCAGACTACACAATTTCCGACAGTGTATTGAATAATTTACCTGCCACAAATTTTGACCTTCGACCAATCATTAGCATGTGTACTAGAATTACATATTTCTTTATTATGAATATAAAAGAATAAAACCGAGAATGAGTTCATTCAGTAATAATCTAGATTGTCGTCACACATAGAACAACCAGTCACTGTGATAAAATAATACAATCGGACACAGTCTGTTACCATAATCGGTAAATCGAACTTTTTGAAAACGATGTTTTAATATAATGGACACTTTTTACATCCAGCTATTTTGAGGTGATCAATCGTTCGACTAAGGTGAAAATTTGTCCCTTATTCATAGGCCATGAATCAAATTTGAGGCCTTATTCATAGGCCATGAATCAAATTTGAGGCCTTAATTCGCGGTACTGACTGCATCGTATACTTATTGTAAGTACTATTCTGAACGTATCATAAAAGGCCCTCTCCTCAAATTTACTCATCGATATACAAATTCGTGAAGGCGGCACATTGACTCATTTCTTTTGGGTAAACAAACCGAAAAAGACAGTCTTTCGTCGCATCAAATATGGCTGTGGATCGTGAAGGAAACAACAATCAGTGGTGCATTACGTCATGAAAAACTGACCTTTTGTGTTTTTTTTTTAGAGGAGAAAATTAATGAATCTGCTGAATCAGGGTTGGAGAAGAGAAATCATTTTTTTTCTCTCGGTCCAGCGTCGGGACCAGACAGATGGCATCCGCCTAAGATTCTCGTCCAACTTTGATGTGACTGATACGGAATGGGACATGTGTGTGCGTAAATTAGAGAGAGAAGTGACATTTCTGAATTATCTTCAATTGTCTTTGAGAATTACTTCTTAAAATAACCTTTGTAGAAATCCAATTCACAGATGTTTAGAAACTGAATACCAAAGATATATTGGGATTAATCTCACCAGAGATTATGTATTGAACGTTTATAAAAAAAATCTATATATAACATAAAAACCACTGTTGGCCTTCTTCTATTATTTTCATTTTCTTAAATTCTCCTTAAAATTTTCTTCCCCATAAATTTGCATTTTCCTCCCCCTGTTCAATTGTACCTTCTGGAAGTGGGCTAATAATCCGGTAATTTTAAGAAACAAATATTAGCGAGAGAAAGAGAAAAATGAATGTATAGGTGATTACAATAATGAAGCTAAAGTTATTTGACTCTATTTTACACTCGAAGATGAAGTGGTGTTGTGGTAATGCGCAATTAGAATGAATGACTTTTATTTTTCAGAAGATTTACGGTAATTGCGGTGGTTCATTTGGGCAGAAAATAAAATGAACACATTCAAGACTCAAGAAGACTTGTAGATATGTCCACTTACTCCAATATTACAGTGAACAGTGCGCATGACAAAAAGCTATGCTGTAAAATAAATGCTTTCTTGGGGAATATTTTATACGATCGGAAAATATGAGGACTTTATGCATATTAAATAAAAGCTTTAGATTTTTCTCTTAAAGAAAAGTTTGCATTTATATAGAATAAATATTTTTCAAATCATGTGCTATTGTTTGTATTATAACATTTCCTTTGTTTGAATAGTATAATTGCTAAAAATTGTGCAACAGAGAGAGAGAGAGAGAGAGAGAGAGAGAGAGAGAGAGAGAGAGAGAGAGAGAGAGAGAGAGAGAGAGAATGCCAATATATTTTTGCTTGAACAAAAAAGTCAGGCCACCTGCCTGAAAAAGAAACTGTTCTAAAAGTGCAAATTTCAAAATTATCAATCATAGCTCTATGTAAACTGAACAAGTATAACACTATTTTAATAAGTCAAGGCGTTGAAGTCGTGACGAGAAGGGAACGGGTTCTATTCCTACCATCAGATCAGCCCTGATCGGCTACCGTAGTGTGTGTGTGTGTGTGTGTGTGTGTGTGTGTGTGTGTGTGTGTGTGTGTCCTTGAATAAGGCACTTTACTTGTCTCGTGACGACATAATCTTCAAGTGCTGATGTGCCGTAAAAATAAACCAAACCAAAATTTTTGCTACTTAAAATCAATGTCAATGTATTCTACGACCTCTTTATTAGCGACGAAAGGTTGTAAGTAAATTGTCCTGACGAAAGGTTGTAAGTTAATAGTCCTGACGAAATGTTTTAAGTAAATAGTCCTGTCGAAAGGTTGTAAGTAAATAGTCCTGACGAAAGGTTGTAAGTAAATAGTCCTGACGAAAAGGTGAAAGTAAATAGTTCTGACGATAGGTTGTAAGTAAATAGTCCTGACGAAAAGTTGAAAGTAAATAGTTCTGACGATAGGTTGTAAGTAAATAGTCCTGACGAAAGGTTGTAAGTAAATAGTCCTGACGAAAAGGTGAAAGTAAATAGTTCTGACGATAGGTTGTAAGTAAATAGTCCTGAAGAAAGGTTGTAAGCAAATAGTCCTGACGAAAAGGTGAAAGTAAATAGTTCTGACGAAAAGGTGAAAGTAAATAGTTCTGACGATAGGTTGTAAGTAAATAGTCCTGAAGAAAGGTTGCAAGTAAATAGTCCTGACGAAAGGTTGTAAGTAAATAGTCCTGACGAAAAGGTGAAAGTAAATAGTTCTGACGATAGGTTGTAAGTAAATAGTCCTGACGAAAAGTTGAAAGTAAATAGTTCTGACGATAGGTTGTAAGTAAATAGTCCTGACGAAAGGTTGTAAGTAAATAGTCCTGACGAAAAGGTGAAAGTAAATAGTTCTGACGATAGGTTGTAAGTAAATAGTCCTGAAGAAAGGTTGTAAGTAAATAGTCCTGACGAAAGGTTGTAAGTAAATAGTCCTGACGAAAAGGTGAAAGTAAATAGTTCTGACGATAGGTTGTAAGTAAATAGTCCTGACGAAAAGTTGAAAGTAAATAGTTCTGACGATAGGTTGCAAGTAAATAGTCCTGAAGCTGACTTGTGTAATGAGATAAAGAAAACTACGAAAACTATTTCGCAAGTAAACTTTTGTTTACTCTCTAATAATTTTTGGGTATACGAAATACATATCATCTTGTGGTCACAAATATTCCACACATGGTCTCGCCACTTGTAAAAAAAAGTATTTTTTTCTACTATTGACGCAAGAAAATAAAATATAACATATTTCCTGTTTTAAATAAATACTATAAACATTGCAACAATGCAAAGCGCAATTGTTCAAAAAGATAGATAGGTAGATGGGTAGGTAGATAGAGAGATAAATATATAGATTTTGAAAATGAATACATAATTGAATAAAACTTGGAATGAAGAATGTGTAAGAAACTGGTCAATGTAGAACTGAGAATTTGGTCAGTAAAAAAAGAAAAGAAAGCATACGACAAATGAATTATCAGCAATTTCTCGCTACTCACCAGCAGAATTAGCACTTAACCTGCATCTGGTATCGGGTTCGAGCCCTCAGTCCAACATTGTAGTATCTGGATGAAAAATCGGGTGATAGATCCGAAAAGTCATTAATCAATATCCATGAAAGTGTAGTCTGTATAATAAAAATATTAATTACATAAAAATAAATGATGAAAATGTACCATGCAACCCTCAGAATTGAACACGGGACCAAAACCCTTCAATCTTCATTTAATTGGTATACCTGTCTATGTAGGAGACATACACGGGATACTGACCCAAACCCTTCAATCTTCATTTAATTGGTATACCTGTCTATGTAGGAGGCATACACGGGATACTGACCCAAACCCTTCAATCTTCATTTAATTGGTATACCTGTCTATGTAGGAGACATACACAGATACCATAAAGAAAAGAATAGAAAGCAAAACAGAACACACCAATGGTCTTGACTGACATTCGTTTCTCTGCTGTCTCCTTAACAACATCATAGAATGTCAGCTTAGTCAGTTCTAATAATAAAAAAGAATAAAAATTGTAAAAATGGGATATGCATGTCTTTTATGTAATCCAGTTGTTCAGTTCACAATGTTTACTTGAATCGCACAATTGTAATTGTTTTCTGACAAAGGCTGGAGGAGCTACGGTACTTCAAAACAGATGAATCTTATATGGAGATAATAGTATTATCTTTCACTAGAAACGCTGGTCTTTTTGGTAGACGAGTCAGAAATTGATTTAATTTTGTAGATCTTTCAAACACCTTCCGCGAAATAGGAGCTGAAATGAAATATTAATACTTGTTTAATGAAATTGCTCGCAGACGAAATGATAACCAAAATGTCAGAGTAAATTTGATGTATTACTCGTGCAAAGTACTGTAAAACAAAAAACTCTTGAAGTGGCAACATACTGCCAAACATAACAAACTCTTGTTGTGGCAACAGACTGCCAAGCATAACGAACTCTTGAAGTGGCAACATACTGTCAAACATAACAAACTCTTGTAGTGGCAACATACTGCCAAACATAACAAACTCTTGTAGTGGCAAGATACTGCCAAACATAACAAACTCTTGAAGTGGCAACATACTGTCAAACATAACAAACTCTTGTAGTGGCAAGATACTGCCAAACATAACAAACTCTTGTAGTGGCAACATACTGCCAAACATAACAAACTCTTGAAGTGGCAAAATACTTTTCTTACGTCTGATATACACGTGCATACATAAATACATATAATGTACGGTAAAGACGGGTAATTTACTTCACGTAATTACGTAAGAATCACGTGCGGTGTTCTTGCGAGACGCTATGAAATACACAATAAAATCGAAAACATGTAACACTGCTGTTAATTTTGAATCATTGCTTTTTTTCTCTTTCGTTTTCAGTGTTTTAAGGGACTCGGGTTTGTGCAAATATCGATAGCTGCTCCACGTTTGGTACTATCGGTCGCACGTTGCGGGACGGATGGTAAAATGGGGCAGTATAATATTTTCAAAACATATGTCATCTTTGAGCAGTATGAAATAAAATTTCGCAAAAGTCCATTGTTCTGTTATAACATAACAATATTTATGAGTCAAAACGTTGATGAACTCTTGAGCAAAAGTAAGTACACCATTAAAAAGAACATATAACAACTTACCTGTGACTCTCCTTCCACTTTCGGCCCCTCTTTCACTCTAAGATTTGCTAAGTTAATTAAAAACTGAATTAGATAAACGTGTTTCAGCATTAAGGTGAAACATTGTCTATGTATGTAAATTTAAAATTATTTTATTTTCACACAAAAGAATGCTAAAGAATGTTTGGCAACTTATTAATTTTTAATTCAAACCACAAATCCGCTATTGATCTTTTGTTTTGACCCGGATTTTTTAACTTATATTTCCAAGTGTAATTTTGGCTCTCACATTGCAAGTGTCATTAATTACATTGCAAGTGTCATTAATTACATTGCAGGAGTCGTTAATTCAATTGCAGGTGCCATTAATAATTTTAGTTTGAAAAAGAAAATGAGACAAATTAAGCATTTTCTTAAGAATACACGGCAACTGATTTTCTTAATAAACTTTTGCAATTGAAGATTTTCTTTATATATTTACTTTTCCTTTTTAATTTTGTTGACTTATGCAAGACTAAAATGGCTGATTGAAAGCTCTCTGAGCCCTTCCCATATTAATTTGTTAGAATTCTTTTGGCAAATATGTTTAAAATATTTGTATGAATTGAAATGAAGACATAATCATTTGCTGTAAGAATCTATCTATCTGTCTATCTCAACGATAAATATTGTAAGCAAATAGGTCATTCTACCAATTTGACCTCACCCCCCCCTCCACATCGATCAATCTATCTGTCTTACTATTGATAAAAACATTCCATTTTTGTCTTGTGTCATTTGCATACACACACACGCGCGCGCACATACACACATACACAGTTGATTTGGGGGAATGAAGCAGTTTAGCATTGTATAGACCAAACAAATTTAAGATTAAATATACATTCAATCAATGTGTTTACTAAGTCATTGCTGAATTTATTTGTTTTCATCTGTTTTTTTAATTGTTCTGTCTTTGCAGAGGAATGAAGAATCAGATAATAATTTCTTTGTACAACTTAACATTTTCAATGCAACTATGGAAAGTAGGAATACAATTTCTTATTCGACAAGAATATATATACTTCTTACTCAACAAGAAACATAAATATATAATATCATATTTTGGAGGAATTCTTAAATCCAATAGGTTATTATTAGCCATTAAGTCTACTTGCATACCACATTTATTACTCATTAGTGATGTCAAATTAAGTAATATTGTTTTTACAATAGGACAATCGAAAAATAAATGTATCAGTGTTTCTGACTGCTCATTACAGAATGTGCAAAGACATGTTGCAGTCATTTTTATTTTAAACAATCTACTATTTGTATAGACTATTTGATTATTTGATGGTATGGATTATTTGATGAATGATTTTGAACTGAAAACTCTGGAGCCTTGTATCATCTATAACTCTGAAATTCGGTAGTAAATTTATCAGTTTCCATTCATCATATTTGTAATTTGGATTTAGTGCAACATTCCATTTGTTTTGGACTTTAAAAGATAATTCTCTATATTTCTCCATGAAAGTCTTATAGAAAGGTTTTGATACGTGTTCATAGTTTTCTTAGTATTTCATAATATTTGTATACTGGGGTTTAAAGTTTTTCTTTATTTTAAAAAAAAAATATTCTTCCAAGCAATATAATAGCATCAAGACTTCCATACCATTCCATAAAAGATATATTGATTATCATTTTGACTGAATTCTGTATAAGTGAGAAAGTCACCATCGGCACTGACTATATCATTAACAAGGAAAATAAACGTTGTACACGACTAATATAAAATACAGTTGTACCATTTATTTGAATATACTTGTTGTACCACAATGGCACGGATAAGATATCTCCAGGGGTTGTGGTGGAGTTATCATCCAAAATATTACTTTGATAAATTACACAGACAAATTAGAAGCAATTAGGAAACTATCAGCAAATTGGTCATTTAGAAATCTCTCTCTAGTAGGTAAAATTACAGTGATAAAATCTGTACCTTTGCCCATACTTGTTTATTGCTTCACAGCGTTACCTGACCCTCCAAAGGACCTGATTCAATAGCATCAGGGTATTAATTTTATTTTCGCTTTGGAGTGGAAAGGAGTGATACTGCATCTTTATTAATTCCTTTAGGGGATTAATAAGAACATAGAGCAATGGTACAGACACGAGAATGACAAGGACATGACGTACAATTACATATATAAATCATAAACTCATGCATACATAAATAAGAATACAAATTTTGATGTTTGATTGGTATGATTCCTCGTATCATACCAGCGTCACCCGATGAGGAATGGTTCAGGTCATTTGACGACCGCTACAGTCTCCCCTTGCAGGGAGAAAGGCGATATGGTCATCCCCTACCAGGAAAGTGGTCTTACTGGGTACATTCCTATGGATTGAAAAAAAACCCCCAAAACAAAACAATCAATTTAGAAGGCATTAAGCTCCAGTTTTAAGATCAAAATTGTCCATTCTATGTGACAAACACTAACACGTGTTATATCATTCTAATCTGGATGGCGTTGTCTATAGATAAATCAGTCATTCATGTATTCTCCAACTCAGTAATCATATGAGGTACAAAGTACAATTTTGAAGGTTGAGAACTTGGATAAATATTACATCAAAAGTATGGACAGTTATATAACGACATAATTAATACTATGAAGTCATGTTATCTGTGAGGTAACCCAGTGGGATAATTTTGAGTTAATTTATTAATTCATTCATTTATCTTCGTTTCATTAGTTAGCCTTTTCTGAAATGAAAAAAAAAAAAAAAACCACAAACAAAAAAAGACAACCCAAAAAACCCCACAACATGTTCCGATTAGCTGCAAAATTAATGTAAGCTTCCTGCAGAACATGTTGCAGCTGAGAGCTTAAAATTTCTGTAGACTTCATGGTCATTCACGTCACATTCGTTGGGGAATTCCCTTGCAGTAAGGTCTAAAAAAATTCTTCTTCAGATATATTATGAAGATATCCACCAAGTAGAATATCAAAATTATTGATAATATGCGACCAAAATCGATCCCTCATTCTTTTTGGATACGAGATTAGCATATAAACAGTAACATCAGTGTAAGGAGTATTGCAATGTTGAAAATTATGAGGTATCATACTGTATGGTGTGACCAGAAACCTGGCTAAAATGTGTACACTTTAAGTTCTTTGTTTGAACGTGGTATCTGAGACAAAATGGCGGGTTTAATACAATGATGTATATTTTAAAATCTTTGAAAGGATGAATCGCTAAAACAAATGTGCTTGAAGGGATTATTCTCGTATTCGTTTATGGTGCTCCATATAATGCGCTTCCATTCCTTCTTAGCCGGAAAAGTTTTATCTTGCATACAAATAGCAATTGAGTCTTTCAAGTAATATTTGTGGAGAATTCTATATACATCGGGAATAAATCCCTTTTTTCCATACGGTCATTTCTGTAAAGGAATGTACACAATCTCCTTTAAATCATTCGTTTAGACAACTTATGCTCAGGCATATGACTTAATTTGCAAAGGAAATCGAACTTTCTTTTATCAATTTCAGCGACAATTCTGTTCAATCCAAGCATGCTTTCACTTACTGTAGACCTGATCATAGTTGAGAATTCTTGCATTTGCTTAACACATCGATGCTGAAATACATCTAATTTTTTAATGTCTTTCGAATAAAGCTTTCATCACACTTCAAAACCGTAAAGCGCTGTTGGAATAACAGTCTTTTTATATAGACCTGCAGTGGTTACATTTACATTCCATTTTCCCAATCCCGATAAGGGAATATTGTGATAGTCTTCCTTTTGAACATGCCTTTTCTACCGTATATACTCGCGTATGATACGATGCCAATTGCAAACTGCATTGACCCAGATCTGCCGTCGCATAATGCGCCGGCAGATCTGGGTATATACAGTTTTAAGGACTAATCAGTAGAACAAACAACATTGACCAGGGTCTATGTTGTTTGCATTTGGACACGTATTATACGCTAGTATATACGGTACTTTTGCTACTCTGCTTGTGTAAGAGCGCGTAGGTATACCTACGTGTTCTGTAGTTCTGGAAATCGGAATAATGTTTGGGCCAATTTTCCACCTGAAACAACAATCTTTCTTCTGCCTGTTCCATTTGAAAACAGTGATGCAACTCTTATTCTCATTCCAGTTTACCGAATGCAAGTGAACGATATCAAGCATTGCTTACATATGAGCAGGGGTTGTCGCTATTATAGTGACATCATCAGCTACTTTGGAATCTTCCAGAAACTTTAACATATCATTAATATATACCTGGTAGAGAAGCGCAGAAAGCACCCCACCTGGGCGAAAACACCTTGCCTGATTGGTATAGGTTTAGATTTAGTGCCATTTATAACAACAGTGCTATAGATATTAGAGTATTATTCCTTTGTTACAGCAAAGAGTTTGCCAGCAATTTCCATAAGGAAAAGCTTTATAAAAAGTACCTCGTGTAAAATGGTTTAATTGCGTCCAAAAATGCGACACAGACCTTTGATTCTAACCAGTGGCGGCGCGAGGGTTCGAGGCGCCCGGAGGCAATGTTTTTTAGTGGCGTGCCAACTTTTCCACAGAGAACAGTTTTTATGTCATTTACCAACCTCCAACCCTCGCCCGGCGTCCGGAGCAATTGGCCTCCCCCCCCCCCCTCGCGCCGCCACGGATTCTAACTCCAGGTTAGCGAAGATTGCTTCATGTAAGTTAAAAGATGCCGTTATGCAACTCAATCCCTTTTGAAGGCCTTGTTGTTGAGTATTCGGAAAGTCTGCATTATCGTTTGGTACATTGCATTAAATCTACTGTATATCCATTTTTTCAAATAGTTTGTACAAAAACAGGCAGTAATACAGCCCTGTAACTGTCAAGATCATTTCTACGCTTTCCTCCGCCTTTTCCAGTCACATGGTATATAACAGTTATTTTTAGTATCGCATTGAATAGATTTGTAACAGTTTCTATCAGTTTCCTGCCATCATATCTTATATGTTCGTTCTGTACATCATATCTTATATGTTCGTTCTGCACATCATATCTTATATGTTCGTTCTGCACATCATCTATCCCCGGCGCTTTACGTAACTTAAGTTGTTTTATGGATGCTGCTATTTCAGCAAAGGTAAAGTTTTCATTAAAAATGGGATCTTTAAGATCGGTTTCTTTATTCACTGTAGAACTAGAGAATGAATTCTTGTCTGGGGTGTATAGGTGTTTAAAGTATTTGGCAAGTAAGTTAGCAATCTTTTGTGGACTGCATGCTGTTTCTCCATAAAATTTAGTTCGAAACAGCTTTCAGTTTCTGCCCCTATTGCGTTGTTTATCGTATAATTTCCAGAAAAGTCTATTATCTAACTCGGCTGTTTCATCTAAATCAATAAACACACTTTCTTCCTATGTATTAATAGCTTGCTCTAGACTTTTCCTAACCTCTCTTGGCATACTTGTATTTGTTTGTAGCTGAGATACATTAAGCCCCTTAACATCCTATGTTCAATCCATATATTTCTAAACCGTCTAGCCCTTTCATGTGCTTCATGGACATCAGGTGGCCAATAAAGCTTTGTATATGGAATATATGTCTTTTTAGGGATAGTATGTAATGCAGCCTCTTTATGAGAAGCACGAGTTTATTATTTAACTCTTCAGTTTGTTTCGGAGCTAATGGAACGGTAATTCGTTTAATCTTTTGTCAACCTCAACTTGGTAAGATATAAACCTTCCTGTGTCAGCAGTATGCCATGAAGGAGAAGGAGAAGATAAATAGAGAGGATCAGCATACCTTGCGACTGGGAGAGAGAGGTTGCTATACAAAACATGGTGATCTGACCCCAAACATGTATATTGATTTGCAATGACCTCGCATTCATTTACGTATTGAAGCAAACATTTCCAAACAGAATAAAGTCATGAGATATTCTTAGAAGCTCAAATGTGTAACTCAATCCCTTTTTCGGATTTGTTTTGTTTCGGGACACTAAGTTGTTTTTGTCAATGAAGTTTGTCCGCAATTGGCTTTTGTACCGTGACAGAGACTTTACCGTGGTTTTTGTACCGTGACAGAGACTCTAGAATATCAATACCTTCTTGGCAGAAATGAAGATTGTCATCGGCAGGAAGATAAGCGCCAAATACAAAAAGCGGAATTTCTTGAGCTCATGATTAATTTAATTCTGAAGATTCGATCGTTACCGCAATCTAATAGTTTTACAGAATATGCAAGATTTTTCTTATACATTATTGCCACACCGTTATTTTTACTTTTAGTATTAAAGTCATACTCACTACTATCTACTTTAGTGTAGCTTGTATCGTGTAAAGTATTCAAGACTTTCACTGATTGTCTTATTAACTTGTGTTCACATATGACTGCAATATCAGTATATACTAGATCAAGTAAAATATATACACACAGTGCAGAGGACATTATGCCCCTTACGTTCCAAGTAAATATGTTAAGGACATTACCAGGCATTAGTATATGAAGAAAGGTAATAATAGGTAAGACCACAACTTGGTGGAAATTGAGTAAACAGCACAGTAAAAACATACTAACACCATACTACCACTCACCCTGCGCATCATAATATCTTCTGGACTAACGTGTCTCATATTTTAGAATCACAGCGGTCATCATAATCATTGTCATAATCGTGGTTATATCATAATCATCATAGTTATTTATGTTCTTTCTTTCACTGTACCAGTTTGAGTTTGTGTCATGATAGTTATTGTAATCATCTGAGCCAGGTGACCCCTTTCCTCCAAACGCGTTGTCTCTGTCATATCTTGAAAGAAGCTGGTTTCGTGTCATCCACTTCTCACACGTTACATCTGGCGGCCAGACACAATCACGATTTTCTACAATTCCTGACTGTTCATCAGGAACGTTTATCCTTTCAATAAGGTTTTTGGCGTTCCTTCTACGGATCATTCGTATTGTTGTGGAATGTAACACTTTATTTTCCAGGTACGATATTATTCCCGATCGTATAGATCTGCTATCAATGTTTCCCAGGAAATATCAAACAGTTTTGAGCCGTGTTACACCAGTAAAGAGTTAAATCATCTCCTTGATCACGATTAGTATGATCCACGTTTTTCTCATTTCTTTCGAATCTTTCACGGGTTTCGTTGTTTGTGTTCTCATTCGTTTGTATTTTCATCCGTGCAGTGTTGCTGTCTTTTGTTTGAGAACTATTTATATGTGTGTTTTTGTCCGTTCCGTTACTACTTATATTTGGATAAGACTGACTAATTGATGTTCTTGCTGTTATTGGTTATTCTTGCATGGATTGCATGTCTTTGGTCTCATCTGTTCCCAGACTTGTTGGTTACGGGAGTTCTCTCCGTGTCTAACGGCATCTTTGCCTGAACGAATTCACTTGGCTTACGCGTTCAGTCTAAATTATCCGTAACAGCCTGTGCATAACGTAAACGTAGTATGTTTCGACTTCACTGAATTGGACAGGCGAGCTGTTAGTCGCGTTAACGGTATTATTTGGTGAGTTTGTCGCTTTATTGGTTTTGTCCTTTTGTGGAGAATGTTTTGTCTTTGATGACATATGAGACACTTTTACCTGACAGTTTCGAGATAGTTGTTTCTATCGTTTCTACACGCGCATTGTTGCTGGCTTCATTTACTTCACCGAAATCACGAAGTCTGCTTGATGCAAATTTCTTGAAAGCATCAGGCAAATTTTTCTGACTGCTCATTACATGATACGCAAAGACGTGTTGCTGACATTTTCATTTTAAAGAATCTACTATTTGTGTAGACTATTTGATGAATGATTTTGAACTAAATGATCAGGAGCCCTATATCATCTCTAACTCTGAAAGATAGAACATTAATCAATTTTCAATCATCGTATTGATAATTCGGATTTATTGTAACACCTCGTTTGTTTTGGACTTTACAATGTAATTCTCTATATTTGTCTATGAAAATCTTGTAGAAAGGTTTTGATACTTTTTCATATTTTCTTAGTATTTCATAATATTTGTTCACTGGGGTTTCAAGTTTTTGTTTATTTTTTTCAAATATTCTTCCAAGCAATATAATAGCATCATCTAATACGTAAAATTACATTGATAAAATCTTAGGCTTTACTCATACTTGTTTATTGCTTCACAGAGGAACTGATTCATTAGCTTCAGTGTATTCTTTTTCATTTCCTTTTGGAGTGGAAAGGGTGATAAAGTAGAACGATACATACTTGTAAATGATTATAAAGATGGTCGGTTAAAAATGCCCCATGTTTAATCTTTCTATCAACCACTAAAACTCTCATGGATTAAAAAAATGACTGACCCTCTCAATAATGCTCAATGGAAAACTCTTATTATCGAATCATTAGAAAAATATGGAGGCGATAATATCCTTTGTTTTTTCTAAAGAAACAAGTACTCCCTAAAATATCCCACGAATTTTTACAGCGTTTTGGGAGAGTAATTACAAACTTTCTGACTATAATCTCCTGTCAAATAGCTTGGCATATAATTTGATTTGTTTACAATTTCTTTTAAAACTTACATATTATATATAAAATGGAAATGATTTAAATTTGGTTTCAACAATGTTTACTCCAACAGCATACGATATCAGATAGAAAGATCTAATCACATTATTATTGATGATCTAGCAGCAAGAAGAGAATTATTATATTAAAGTATAAGTTGAGACGCGGTAGCTCAGTGGGTAGCGTGCTGGATTTCGGGGGTGGGGGGCGGGGCGGTAATTCCCAGACCAGACTGGGTATGCTGCCTTGTTGTGCCCTTAAGCTCAACAAAAACTTACTTAAAGACACTAGGCAATAGATCTTAAAGCGGGCTTAGACCTAAAAAACATGTTGATACAAATTTGTTCAACAAAACGAAGCCTGCAAATTATTGTTAATAAAGTAGTCTACATACACATTACACAGTCAAACTAGAAAAAGATTTCGATACAAAAGGGTTTATGCAAAATGACATTGATTCTCAGTGACAGGCAAATATAGTTGATTTACAATCATACGAAAAGGGTAACAACGGATACAAATACATTTTGACTGTGATTGATATTTTCTCTAAATACACATAGGCTGAAAAAGTAAAGTCGAAAAGACGTGACAATGTATATGATACATTCAAAATTATTTCTAAAGAGAGAAAAACAAGAACGATACAGTTTTATGAATGTTATGTTCTGTGATTCTATCGTCTACACATTGTAAAGTATAAAAGGAAAGAATATAGGTGGAATATTTTACAATAAAGAGTTGTCTCCATACGAGGAACAGGACGATTTATTTCAAGGTACAGACGATTTTTAAATACTGAACAAGTTGATGGTAAAACTTGTGAAATGATAAGGTTACGATGATTCTTTTAATAGCCTGGAACTAGCTGAACATATTGTGTTTTGCTAAAATAAATAGATATAACATGGATAACGACAAAATTGAAAGAACCACGTAAAGAAAAAGTACCAACGTGCATCATAAAAGATCAGTACTTTGATATATTGTATGATGAAAATATTTTCTTAAACCAATGTATAAATGTTTGTTGGTATCGTAACAAATCCCTTGATCACTATAAAATTTCAATCGTAACCAATAACGGAATAATTGGTGTTTTTTGGTCAGTGAATTGCAAACAGATAATGATAGATTCAGGAAAAAAAAATTCATAAATATTGTTGAAGAAAATAGATTTAATATTTTGCTTCTTTTTTTTTTTAACCAGTCGGAACGAAAAAGAATAAGTTGGAATGTTTGATAATTTAAAAACAGATATCAGTGATTATGGCACCATGATTTTAGACTGTAAGTCCAATGTTAGATTAATATGTAAAAAAAATCCAAGTTACATAAATGAATACTACCAGATGTCATAAAGTGTAACATGAACCCCCCCCAAAAAAAACACCCAACAAAACCTCCCAAAAACCTACAAAACAATTGATGAAATGGAAATACGAAACACAAAATACAATGTAAATGGTGCGATGTAAATGATGAAATCAAGCTGGCACTATTGTGGAGGGAATATTATTATCAGAGAAAATAATCAAAAGAAAATTACTTGTAAATATGGAGAGACTGTAATTAAAGGTTCAATGTATGCTCACAAATTACTATGTTTTATAATCATTATCTGAACGAAAATAAAATAGACATAATAAATGAAAGTTTTAATTACCTAAGAGTGGAAGAAGAAACATAGCACCACCTCTAATACGTCCTCAAACTAAAAAATAAAATAAAACTATTTAAAAAAGAATAATTACAAGTAAGCTTCAGGATTCATTTAATAGGCAACTAAACGCGAATAGAATTTTTACAAAGTAAATAAAAACAAAAATAATACAAAATATATATATATATAAAAATTGTATCAATTTTTAATGAAGTAGAATCTTAATTGAAAGAGATGATACGAAGAAATGTGAGAGATTTTTGTTCAGTGAGCGACAGAAAGTAAGTGAAAACAAACGCTGGGTGTTTTTTTTTTTTTTTTGGTAAAACAGATTACTTAACATTGCATGCTGATACATACCGACATATTGGAAGGAGATCATATAGAGAGTTGTCAGAATGGGTAAAGGCGAAAAAATGGCCCTTTTTAACGTTCACAACTTTGAAAATAAATCCTTTTTTAATGCTATAGAATCAATTCTTTCCTTTTTAATGCTATAGAATAAATTCTATCCTTTTTTAACGCTATAGATTCAATTCTTTCCTTTTTTAATGCTATAGAATCAATTCTTTCCTCTCGTAGAGATCACAAATATAAACCATCAAGCTATAACCCTGAGTAGTATAAAACAATGGTTTCACAAATGCCCAATAAAAGTGAGAGGCATTGAAATATTTGAAGACGAATTCGATGTATCAGTAAATGTTTATGAGAAAGTAGACGAACGAAGCGAGCTTAAGAAGAGTAGTGATTGTAGCGATCTTGGCGAGTGAAGCGTGCAAAGGGATAAGAGACACTTTATAAGGCCTATTAGAATTGCAGAAAGAGAAATATATCATCATGTTGACATGCTGATTTTATTTGATGAAAGGCGTGAAAATCATTATTGTGGAATTACTGATTGATCAAGGTTGATATTGTATTAGATAAACAAATACAAAATTAAAAATTATGTTTGCATAAAGTGTCTAAATCATATTCATGATCAAAGAATGTTGAGTGAACATAAGATATTATGTAACCAGGTAATGTATTTAATTGGCATAATGGTTGCAAAACGATATGTTGTAAAGTTTTTCAACAAAGATACGTTCCTTTTGTAATTTATTCTGATTTCGAATGTATAATACAACCAATTAGGGTCGTGAAGAAAGTAATGATCGTTCATGGATGATAAAAACAGTTAGACATATTCAATCATGATTTTGTATTCATGTTAACTCAGTACATAACGACAGTGAACCTATACAATTTGCAAAGGAAACGATTGCATTGAAAGTTTTACCAGCGTTTACACGAAATAGAGGGTTAGTTTATGAGGAAACTGGAACGCTGTTTAAATATTATTGTACAAAAGAAGATAAAAAATATTGTAATTTGACTAACGTGTGACATATTTGTGAAAAGGAAATTGAAGATACAGAAATCAAAGTAAGATACCCTGATCATTCAACTGAAAATTATAGAGATCCTGCACATAATAAATGCAATTGTTAAATTTTAAGTATTCAAAATGTATCGGGTATTGATGCCCCTCTAAGTATTAAAGCATTAGCAAGAAATGATCATAATAAAGAAGTACAAGGAATACCAAATAGTGATGAAACAGATACTAGTATTTCTTTTAGTACAGTACGGATTTTATACTTGATAGTAATGATGAAACATATACTAGTATTTCTTTTAGTACGGATTTTATACTTGATTGTTTTCGAAAGAAATGGAAAATATATTCTTATGAGAAGTACAATTAGATTTGTATAGTTATAGGTTAATGGGTGATTCGAAGATGGATATGCAAAAATATTAAGTGATGATAGGTTTTTTGATACAATAAAACCTTTTGAAGAAATGGAGAGGAAGATCTCAAGAAGGACTAACCCATCTAAATGTATTGATGACTGTAATATATTCAAAGAAACTAAATCCCCACCCATAGACAAATTGTATTCCAGTCTCAGAGGTGAATGAATAAATGAGGATTACTACTAATATGTAAAAGATGTCATGGAAAATATTAAATAAAAATTTCTTGGTGATCTTGAGGATTATTACGTTAAAAAAAATACTTCAGTGTTGTGATATATTTTGAAGAATTTAGAAATGTTTGCATACAAAATTATAAATTGTAGCTACTCATTATTAGTGCACAAGAACTGGCACATGATGCCGTCTTTACAATTAACAGAATTAGAGTTATTGACTGATTATGATGTTTTAATGATCGAGTCTGGTATAAGGGGTGGAATTAGTATGATACCTAAATAGATACGCTAAATCAAATCATGAGTATGATATCGTAAAGGATGTAAAAAACGATATGTTAAGTTCAAGGTCATGTAATCAATTTATACTTGTCAAAAACTTTAGATGTGCAAACAATACACATATCAAAATAATATATGATAATTTAATAAAGTGGAAAGATGATGATAAAAAGGTGGTATCTTAGAACTAGATTTTGAGGTAAGAACGCATCTACATAATTATCTTAGTGATTACCCGTTAGCACCTGAAGTAAAAAAATAATACCACGCGTGAAATATTTCTAATCACTACAAAACAGTTGATACATGACAGAAAAGGAACGAAATAAATAGTACCTAAGCTATTATGTACACTAAAAGACGGGTAAAAAATGTAATTCATTATCAAAATTTAAAATTGTACTTTCAGCGGGGATTACAGTTAAAACAGTTATTACTTGATCAAGAACCATGGTTATAGCTATATATTAACTTAAATAGATATTTGAAAAACAAACAACAAATGATTTTGAATTTTTTTTTTATAAATCCATGAATAATTCTGTATTTATTGTAAAATCAGATGGAAAATACGATACCATTCGTAAAACTATGTTCCAATGAACAAAACTGTTTTAAAATATCAGAGAGAATAAACATTTTCAAGGCGAGCAAAATAATGGGTAAGAATTTGTTTTCAGGAAGAACGAAGGATAAAAAGATCAAATTAACGAAACCTATTTATGGAGGACTGAGTATTAGAGTTCAATATAATTAACGCAACCTATTAATGGAGGACTGTGTATTAGAGTTACATATAATTAACGAAACCTATCTATGAAGGACTGAGTATTAGAGTTAAATATAATGAACGAGATCTATTTATGGAAGACTGAGTATTAAAGTTAAATATAATTAACGAAACCTATTTATGGAGGACTGAATATTAGAGTTAAAGATAAAATAGTTTACTACAAATGCTGAAAAGCAAATATGATAACATGCCAGTATTATTGACAGACACATATTAATTATGCATTCATGTTAAAACAAATAACCTTTATGAAGATATAATATAGAACATTCGGGTTTATGATACAAGTGATTACAAGAAAGACAATATTTATAATATGACAGTAATATGCAAAATCGTTGCTGGATTATTCAAAGATGAAATAAACGATACACCCATTCAAGAATATTTTGGTCTTCGAAGTAAGCTATATTCCCTTAGAACTGATAAAAATGAATATAGATATGTAACGGTAGAAAAAAGTGTCTTCAAGACAAAAATAAAATTTGACATGTACACAGAATGTTTATTTAATCGAACTGTACATTACAACTCAAATACTTTATTCGGCTCTTACCAACATGAGTTATATAACATTACTGTAAATAAGGTTGCTTTGGCTATGTATGATGACAAGACATGTTTAGTTGATAAAGTTAAAACTTTACCATATGGTCAACTCTATAATCAAACGTGTACTCGAACCGAATCAAAAGTGTGTTTCTTTTGTTCTGTTTTACCTTGTCAACTATCTCATCTTTTAAAATTATAGGTACTACATTCTTTTCCTCGACACATTCCCCTTGAGTTTTTATCTCTGAAGTAAAAGACCACTCAAATGCAAACACTCTCATGCAGGTACTTCATGACAGAAATTTTATTTCTCTACTATCACTGAACCATATATTCCGCAATGTCCACCTCTGATTGCTAACATGATTAGGTTGGTGGCCTACTTTTCATATCCTCAAGGTTATAACAGTCGTCTATAAGAAATAAATTATTAGTTCCCTAGTAAACACTGATAAGTAATTCTAACTATTTGTCTTCTTTATCACCAGGATCTATCATAATCAGTTTGTCATCTTCGAAAAACCAGTTTCTGTTGTAAGTTTTGTCGTACATAAAAGTTAGAGACATAATGACAGTGTAGTAAAAGAAGTTCTTATATTAAATTCCAATAAAATCTAGCACAAAACTTTATTTTCCCACAATTTGTAGCACCAAACCCAAGTATGTTATGAGGTTGTTTTAAATACATTGCCATTTAAATGTTAGATAAAAGTTCTGCATGAGCATACAAATTGTTGATTTCTCTCATTGTTAAAAAGTAGGTTTTACAACTCACCTTGCTATTGACATATATGTAATGTACACGTTCCTCCCATATTAATTGGCTGTGGTTTAATTTTGATGTTCTTATGTTAAATGGTTTTATACATGTACCCAAATCATACATTGAAAATATCTTGTCTTGAATGAATGGATAGTTTATGCTTGATCAGCATATCTCAGTTTGACAAAAATCAAAAATATTAAAAAAAAACCCAAAACCAAAAAACCCTAAAACATATTTCATTACCTTTTAACTTGTTTATTATCCGTAAACTAATTTGTAATCTCTAATGTTGTGTTTTGCTTAAGTATGTTAGTAATGTAAACGAAATTAACATCAACCTCTGTCATATTATCCCTTTTCATAGTATTTACAACATAATTAATTATTTCATCACGACAAATGTATTAATTTATCATTAACGTGTGGTGTGGTTTTCTTAAAACTTTATTTTTTCCTCAGATTTTGTAATTATTTCAACCCCACATATGAAACATATTTTATACCTTCTTGTTTAACTGTTCCATTCCGGTTACATCTTTGACACTCGTAGAAAATATTTCCTTTATACTCACTATACTCATTCCACTCAGTTAAATCATCCATGGTTCCTAATTAGTACAAACAATATAAATTTACTTTGATTGTTTTGAATATTCATTTACGCATCTGCAATAATGTAAAAATGCATTTTATAAGCTTCTGCTGTTGCGTTTCTATTTATTTGTCTATGTATACCTTGTTGAATAAGTTTTGATCACTCCTGTGCAATCTGTTATCGGGTGTACTTCGCAGATGGAGCCATATACAATAGTGGTCTGTAAATATTGTTAACACTACCGTTGCTTAATTCTGAATATTTTTGTACTTCGTCGAAAAATGTTAAGTAATACTTTCATTGTAATCATTATCTTTTATATCGCTGGATCAGTTTCACTGTCTGTTTGCTTAACACAATATCAAAAACTCCTTCCTGGCAAATCAAGTATTACATTTTTAAAGTTGTATTAGCTGCCATATCAATAAGTCTATCTCTAGTGACATAGTCGTAAAAGAAAGAAATTCCACTTCTATACATATCATTAATTGACTGAACCATTGATTCTGAAGTAATCGTATCATAACGGAGAGAGATATTTTCCAACTAATGTTGCCATTAATTTGTGTATTTTTACATAATATTTTCTGATATTTTACCTGAAATAAAACCTTGTTAAATCATATAATATTTTTAAACAAATTTAAATCTTTTATTAACGTTTGCAGGTGAACCAATATTCATTTTAAGCATTTGCTTCAGTAGGTTACTAGAAGCATATATTATTACTGAATCTATCAATCTACCAATAGTTGTAGCTCCAATATCACTAAGTGTTTGATCTAGGTATGTTACACCAGTTGTTGTCGTGTGTGTTGCCATTCTGTTAATCTGTTAAAAATGTACACCATTTCATGTAAAGGACATATTACTAACTTCTGTTTGTAAGTAATTTCTGCTGGTTGTTCTTTTATTGTCGTAAATTTGGTTGCATCCAAAAAGGCCAACAAATACAATTCCAAGACCTATCAAGTAATACATCCACCTGTTGTAAATTTTGTGTATACAAATATACTAGCAAATACAATTCCAAGACCTATCAAGTAATACATCCACCTGTTGTAAATTTTGTGTACACAAATATACCAGCAAATACAATTCCAAGACCTATCAAGTAATACATCCACCTATTTGAACTTTTTTTTCATCTTCAGTTGGTATTGTTTTTTCTTTTTTTGTCATAAATCTTTCTGTTTTGGCTTGTTTAAATCCTTGTGAATGTTTACTAAGTTGTCTACGAAGTTCAATTCTTTGTGGATCTTTCTTCTTCTGTAAAGTTACTTTTCAAACCTTTGAATCAGACTTATTTTCATCTGTACTTTTACTTTATTCACCTTCCATTTAATTTCCGACAAAATTACAAGTTAATAAAAGAATGATTTTTAGGTAAGTTCAAAATTAATCAATATCGTGTTTTAACTACTCTTCAAATCAACTTAAAATCATCTTAAAATTATTTTGAAAGTACTTCTGGTGAAAAAATGTTGAAAGTAAAATAGTAACACATAAATAATAGAAACTAAGACGTGTAGAAAATGTAACGTTGAACAACGCGTGAGTTTTACCCAGTTAGTTCTTGTGGTGAGCAGTATAATAGGGAATACAATAAAGAGCAGAGAGAAATCAAAATAGATAATATTATAATGCGCACTTTAGACAGAGATATCATAACAACGAAAATCACACGGTGGTTCATTTAGCAATAGTCAGAAGTTTCAAGACAACGAGTGAAAACGTTACATCTGATACAACGTTGAAAATGCTAGGTGTACCATCAATTGATTGTTGCCATAGGTAGTTGAATTTTACTAAATCTGAAGGTGTTAGTGATAATGATTTCGATGTGGAGCATTTTGTTCCTTAGACTTCTTTAGACTTATCTGATCCAGAACAATAGAGAATGTGTTTTCATTTATCAGAAATGAGATATATAAAAGCTAGCGATAATAGATAAAAAGGTGCAATAAATGCCATTGGCACACGGTGGTGGAGAAGCTTTTAGCCATAATTTTACAAATTCTGTTTACGATAAAGATTATTATGAGGAACAAATTCACTATGCTCCGAAGCATGTGAAGAACGTCAGCGTACCAGACTATAGCGGAGATCTCACGAAGCTACGAAAGTTTTGAAGAAGACCAGGGTATCTAACTATTAGAGTATATAGCAAAACCCCGGGTCGTGACCCAAATGAGGGTCGCGAGGACCCTATACTGTTACTGTTAGGGTCGCGATCAAAAAAGTTTGGGAACCACTGGTATATAATGTAGTACCATGATCTTCTTCAGAAGCTTTGTAGATTGTAAAGAAGACCAAAGTACCAGACTATGGCGCAGATCTCACGGAGCCACGCGAGAGTGTGGATGAAGGTATAACGGTACCAATTGCTCAAGCCCGTGCCGAGGGGGGGGGGGGGGATGGAGTCGAGATGAGAGGGTTGAGGTAAGGTGTAGGTTCGCTGACGACTGCGTCGCACTTTCGGTGCTCGTCGATCGGAAAATCCCTCGGCCTCTTCCATCACGTTGAGAAAGAAACTTCTGATGTAACTCGCCGCCATTGAGAACTATACTCGGAACTACATTTGTTTACATGGCACAATATGACGGCAGAAGGAGACAACGTCACAATTTAAACATCGTCGGCCCTTTCTGCCGCAATATATGTGGTGCACTCCACCAGAGATGAATCACCAAACCTATCCAATTTATGTGTATTACTACAACTACACCCAAGGTTATTCCTTGATTTGACGGAAATGACAGAGCAATGTTCCAACTGCAGATAACTAGCATCCTCTATCTTAGTGAAAGCGCGACATCTCCGTACTTTTTTTACCCATGAAGCACCGCGCCCATCAGTCTGTGTTTATTTAATACTGGGCAGACATCGAAATAAAGTATCGCGTGGGGGGGGGGGGGGATTAGGGGTTGGGGGTTGTGCATTTATCAATCGTGAGTTATGGTTTTGAATTTCTCAAAGGTGTTGGTTTGGAAACAGCTTTCTGGCAAACTGTTCCAGTCTTTGATGGTACTTGGGAAAAATGATTGTATATACTCTATCAACATCAATGATGCAGTGGAGAATATTTAGTTTCCAAGTGTTGTTTTGACGGGTACAGGTGTGATTATACGAGATGTATTCATGGGCGGGAACTGCTATCAGATTCTGTAATATTTTGTACACATTTTTCTTCTACGGCATTCGAAGGTATCATATCCGAATGTCATTATCATGTTTGTCACACTACTCCTCCTGCTGTAGTCATTGCACACTAATCTTGCAGCTCGACGCTGAACGGTTTCCATCTGGTTAGCGTTACTCTTCAGATAGGAGTCCCAAATGGTTGAGCTATACACTAGGACTGAGCATACTAGGGATTTGTATGCGGTGTCCTTGAGATCAAGTGGACAGGATTTCAAGTTTCTCCTGAGGAAACCCAGCGTGCTGTTGGCTTTATTTACAGTCTTTTTGATGTGTGGTGTTCATTTCAGGGTATTGTTCATGATAATGCCATGACATTTTTTTTTCTACCCATTCCAAGAGTTCATCACATAAAGTATAATTAAATGAACTTGGTTGTCTTTATCTGCTTAGTCTAAGAATATAACATTTAGTTGCACTGAATTCCATTCCCCAGTTTTCAACCCACAGTTCGAGGGAAGTTAGAGCGTGTTGGAGTTGAATGTGGTCTTAAAAGAATTTATTGGTCTGTAGAGAAGACAATCATCTGCGAATAATTTCATTTCTGAGCTCGCACATATCGGTAAGTCATTCATGTGGCAGACGAATAATAAAGGACCCAGCACCGTTTTTTTTTGCGGAACACCCGATTATACCTTTATAAATGTGGAGTTGTCTCTATCGACGAAAACTGTTTGTTATCTACTTAGGAAGAAAGAACAAATCCAGAGGTGTATGTTTCCATTGATGCCATAGTGGTCTAATTTGAGCTTCACCTCAACCCAGATGTTTGATGTTCTTTGGTTTCTGAGGATCCTGGTTTGATGCAATATTTTTCCCAGTCAAAATCTGGTAAGTTGAAATCTTCTGCTGGGATGACATTCCTAGCCATATAGTTCTTTGGGAGTTTTGACAGTGACTTTCCTAGTTCCTCAGTCTCTTGCAGTTCAGAGCGCAGTGGTCGGTAATACGATCCTATGTTCTTAGATTTGGATCCTATGAGCTTCACCTCTACCCAGATTATCTCACAGTTAGCATCAATCTCTGGTTCCCTGCTACGCATGCTCACTGCTACACACTCCGCTACACGACAAACTAATTTGGAGACCCAGATTTTACTAGTACCGGCCTATGATATTGGCTTTCCAGTTTAGTCCGGGTACCAGCGAAAGTGACGGGAACATTGGATTCAGAAAAGAAAAAAAAAACCCCGACGTGATTATTCGAGATATAGTTTCTGTCCGGCTTTAAAATAATTCAAATCTCTTGGCTACATCTGAGATTAAGTTAATTTATATTTAGATCATATTTTGTGATTATGTTTAAAGATTTAAAAAAAAAAAATGATATACCTCAG
This sequence comes from Margaritifera margaritifera, assembly GCA_029931535.1. NCBI lineage: Eukaryota > Metazoa > Mollusca > Bivalvia > Unionida > Margaritiferidae > Margaritifera > Margaritifera margaritifera. The sequence goes on from JAQPZY010001654.1 coordinate 3,542,958, forward strand.
TAAAAATGTATCTCTTCTGACAGAATAACTCTTACCCCTGTTTAGTTCCGGCAGAGTTATCACTTTTAAATGCTGAGGAGTACATGATTCTGTCCTCGTCAAATTGTCAATCTAAGATTGCTCTCTATGACAGGGCGTGATACGCATCCTGAAGTAGGGCAGAATGTATATTTATTTCACCAAACGTTAGCACTGAAGTCTATGGAGGAACAATGGGTACCATGATAACTGAATCTGCGTGCAATGTAAGGGAAGTAATTCTATTAGTTTACTCTCGCTAACGAAGGTACAAAAGAGTTGAGAAACATGTTTACCATCAGATGTAAGCTCTTTCACGTTTTAACTTTATATTAGAGCTATGTGCTTGTATAACTCCTCGCATGAAAATACATTTCGCATATTATTGACATATATGTCGAGGCTACAAAATTGAAACTAATTTCAACAGTACTGATGCATGTAGAATCTTGAAACCTAATGAGTAACCAATTTTCGATGTATATGGATTCTATATTTTCGGATTACCTCCTATTATAGATTGTTGTTTGCAAATGTTTCTTATACAGATCATATTGTGAAAAAATAATGCGTTCATAACGTTGAAAAAATAATTTCATTGGTTTTAGGCGCCGCGATTGACAGGTGAAAATCAACTTGGGGACGGGGTGGGGTGGGGGCAAATTACGATAACCTTCAATGTAGGAAGTGTCTATCTGCATGGTGACCAATGAATAGATTAGAAACGAGTCTGAAATACTCTAGTCTTGCATCAAATCATCCACTGAACACAGCAGCTCATTACATATGAAATTAAGAGTATCTATTAACAGATAGACGGATGGGGGTGGGTGGGAGCCAAACCTCAAATGACATTGTTACAGGTTTGGACCCCCCAACTCTATATCCATTAGCCAATACTCATAAATGCTTTTGTAATGAGTGCTTGTGAAATGAAGGAGTGTAAGATTGTACCAGTTTTAGCTACAGTGACTTGCAGATTTGGTCTTAAAAGTAATCAGGAGAGAAGATGAACATATTTTTTATGGAAGAAAAGACTCAGTGTATGATTTTCTGACAATTTAAATTCTAAATGTGAAAACTTAAAGTTTATCATACAAAATACGTGCCTGTCATGTGGATTAGGCTAGTTATTCCCATTATTGCTACACAAGCCATGCGAATACCCTTCGCATATCAGGTACATACAGATGTATGAATAGCTTTACATAAATTATGTACACAGTGGCTGTGTGAAAAGTCTTTCCAGATGAGGTACACAGCGGCCATGCGAATAGTCTTTCCCAGTTAAGGTACACAGAAGCCATGCAAATAGCCTTGGCCTTAAATGTAGGGGTGAAACGATATACCTCTGCCACATATCGATATGATTCTCCATACACAGTCTACGATACGATACATTATTGATACACATATCAACTTGATGGTCTTTTCATCTTTAGAAGGTCTGTCAGTGGTAGGGTGGTGCCATTTTTTATGTGTTGTCATATTGGGTGTATTTCCAGTATGCAGATTACAAACAAACAGAGACTTATCATCTGTTGACGGTTCATATGCAATTCTCATCCTTGACAAGATAAAGATATAAAACAAAAAACTTCCAAACAGACAACATGTTAGCTGTTAGTGATTTTTATTCAGTCTTTTAGGGCATTTCAGGCTGCTCCATTCGATCAGATACATGACTCATCCTGGTCATCACACCCTTTGTTTTGCATTGAATTAATGTTTTTAAAACATCTTATTACCAACTTCATGTCTTCACTTAAGTTTTGAAGGCATTATGGTGTTATCTTCAAAACAGAAGAAGCAGTGCAATTTCCTTGTGCAAGGAAAATCTTATCTAGAACAAGTCTGAATGTGGGAGCAGAGATGACTAACAACCAGATCTTTCACATTGTACTTCCTGCAGATGCAAAACAACTGCCGCAGCCAGAGGCATTTGTTTCTGTCAGTGAAAAAGGAAATTATTGACAATACCCACTCTCCTTCTTCAAATTGACAAGGTGGCTATAACTCGCGCGGTTTGGAATCTGCCCCTTTGCTGATTCTGTGCTAATTTTTTTTTTGTGGTCCTATCGGCACATTCGGTCGCTGATTACATATATCAACGTAAAAGGAGACATTCCAAACTTATTCCCCATGTACGATTTAAGTACTTTACAGATCATTTAATAGTCACTTTTGTGTGAAGTTTCTATGTTGCATGTATCTATCTGGATAGAGTTTGGATGCCAATATTTCTGGTATGTCACGCAGTGAACACACTACAGTTAGTTATGATTAGTGGTTATTGTTTTATCCTGGACTTGAACAAACAATAAGCACTAATCAGAATTGCATGTAACATTATTCACTGCGTGACACACTGGAAGTGAAGCCTTCAATTCGATCCAAGTAGACAAGATGCGATGCAACAGATAAATTTCACGTAAAAGTGGTTATTAAATGATCAGTAAAGTACTTAAATCATACATGGGGAACAAATCTGCAATGTCTTCTTTCCATTGATATATGTTATCAGTGGCTGAAGATGCAGACGGCATAAACTAATTAACATGGAATTGGGGGGGAAGGGGGGCAGATTTTGAACCATGTGAGTTAGTCACCTTGTGTTAATTGTAGAAGGCAAGAGGGTGTTATCAATAGTTTTTATTTTTTACTGACAGAAATGAGTGCATGTACTTGCTACGACTGTCTCAGATGAATTCTCAGTTGAAAGAATGAAAAGGCAAATGACTAAAAATTATTCATGACTGTTGAAGATTAAAGTAACTTGTATAGAGTAAGTATCATTTTGTATCAATTTTTTCTCTCTTGTATTAATATGGGTATCGATATAGAAAAAGTATTGATACATCGATATATTGATTAATCGTTTCACCTTTACTTAAATGTATAGCACACAGCTTGAGAGTTGCCTACTGACAATCCATAATGTTACTGTTCAGCTATTTGGATTTGCTCACTTATTCAAAGAGGTGATTTACTCATTGTTTATTATTTTAAGATTTATTTTGGGAAATGTTTCGATTATAGCATCACAGATTTTAAGGTTGCACTTTAAGACCCGTGTCAGTGAAATGTTTTCATGTGTCTCCAGTTAGCAATATAAATGATTGTATTGCAATATGTATTGATACGTACTGCTACCAGGAAGACCATTTTGTTGTGATACTAACTCTGTCAGCATAATTTGCTAACCCAGCAGGTTTTATTATAATAAATAACATGTTTTGCCAGGTGTGTTTCTTCATATTTTGGGAAGAAATAAATATTGTGTGAATATGCCAGGTATGAGACGAGAGTTTGCAGCTTAAAGATAAGTAGTGACCACTTTCACATATTGATGATGTAGACTAATGGTGAAATGATTCACCACTGCATCAGTAATTTTTCCAGTGAATACACATATTGATACAAAATGTAAAGAATCGATACAAACTGATACTTACCTTTCCAAAGCTTCACAACCAGTCTTAACTAATTGGCAGTTAGGGTTAAAATACCAATATGGAAGAATGTGTGCCAATATGAATTGTGATGTGGTTGCCTACTGGTTTGGTTTGGTTTTTATGGGTTTAACGCCATTTTTCAGCACATGATAGGCTATAAATGGCGGACAGTATATCTGGTGGAGGAAGAACCCGGGAAAATCCCGGGAAGAACCACCGACCCACGGGAAGCTACTGGCAAGCTTTCTCACATAACCACATTGGCTGAGCCCAAGACTCGAACCCACGCGGACAGAGGTGAGATGGCAGTGATTGGTAAAGGCGAGCGCCTTAGACCACTCGGCCACCTGGGGCTCCATGTTGCCTACTGATGAATACCGATATATCAATATTGATATATTGTTACACCACTTCCAGTTATTACAGTTTTACTCTTCTGATAGTGGTAGTATACACTGAAAAAATTAAAGAAGTCAGTCAATAAAAGGAGCATTAGACATATACAACTGTTGCATCTGATATATATCTACTTATTACTGCCTCTCCATTAATGAGGATTGCAAACAGCTTGTGTACTAGGGCTTGTTAGTTAATTGTTAACAGATTTTGTAATCAGATTTATCATGATTCCATATTACTGATTGTATTGCACATATTTGCCATCCCGGGAGTTCATTATTTTTCAGTGAAGTAACTCATCACTTACTGTATGCTTAAGATGATAAAACTAATTAGTTCAGGTATTTTAATTATAATTTGTAGAATGACACAGGGGGTAACAATTCCAACATTTACCTACTAGCCTGGAATGGTGGATGCATGTAAAGCTATCTTAAAATTAGCCCAACACTGAGTTTTAATAGGTTCAGTTGTAATCCATATAGACTTGCATTTTTGCCTAATGCATGGGTCCTGTGACAAATACATCGGTGCTGGGCCAGTGGTAATTTTGGAACACTGCATGCTAGTTGGGCAGTCATCCCCTGCTGCACTTCTGCTTCTCTCCATCTCACCCAGTTATTTATAAGGTATTTAAATGGGCTAATAAAATTACATAAAAAAAGATCAAAATCTTTTTATTTTTGAATTGTTGAAAGATGATACGTATTATATTCGGGGCAAAAGTATATTTCATAAAAGTTTCACCAGAAATAATTGTATCTTGCTCTAATACAGCTTTGACTTGGAGCAGGCAGCTGCGGGTGTTTGAGAAGTCACAGGGGCTGTACTTGTCAGCTGTGATCAGTGGCTGTAAGAGGTGCTGCAGACATAAACATAATGATCAACCAAAATTTGTGCCCACACACACCACTGAGGACGTTGAGAGAGCCATTGGAAAAATGCCAGGTGATATATTATACTCCTTATATCATTGATGCAGGGGAAGAAAAATCCATTACTCAGGAGCCTGGGACAACCAAAAATGAATGCTGGGAAACCATTTTTCCCAATGTGAAAGCCCAGTCGGACAACCTAAAAAATATTATTAAACAATGATCATATTAAAAATTATAATGGAATTATATATTTTTTCTATCGACACATTTAATTGTGAAATTGTCCCTCAGGGTACCTTTAGCGGGGTGCTCGAATTATCTCCATATAATTCCGTAATTGAGTGTTGGTTGACTTCTATCAGTAAAAAGCCATACTAATCCACATGTGGCGGCTACTCATTATTTGATTAAATAATCACAGTCCATACCACCAGCCCCTCGGGGTGAACCCATAAAGAAACAATACTAGCTAATGCTGGTCTTTAGTCAACACACCAACATTTAGTAGCGGTATCTTTCATCTTTGATTTGACACACTGAGTGCCTATGATCTAGTAGTATGCTTTCCCATTGGTCAGTGGAAGAAATGGGCACTGGCTGTAGAGTATGTGACAGTTGTTTCTGTTGGCTAACTTTAGCTAAAGGAATATGACAAGTATAAAGAATCAAACCAGTCACAGTTGTTGTTTCATACTATATTGGCTTGTAGGTTAATGACTAAACAGAAATCCCACATGGAAGGTTTACATTTACCTGACAGTTTAGACACAGAAATAATAGTATCAGATTAATGATAATGTGAACTGTAATGATGTAAACTCAGATACACATAAAATATAGATAAGTTTATGATCAGGGGTGGCCAGCTGCTAGAAAGCTGATGAACAACATGACGCTAAGTCTGATTACCCAGCAAGACCATTATAGGTTTGGGAGCTGATTTAGCGGACTTCAAAACACAATAAAAACAGGAAATAGTTTGAATATCATTTATTTGCTGATCTCAAACAGATTAAATAAGTGTGTCAACATGTGTGACACTTCTATTAGCAAAACTGATGGTGAGTTACCAGTATTTTATGATATATATATATATATATATATATATATATATATATATATATATATATATATATATATATATATATATATATATATATATATATATATATATATATATATATATATATATATATAAATATACAGTGTTAAAAAAATCTGATAGCCTGACACCCGGGGGCCCTCTAATTTCAGATCGGGCCCCTCCTATATTTTAAGTGAAAAGCCCATTGGGCTTGTCGAACAAAAAAATGTAAATTTGCCTGAGAAAACTTAAATCTTGCTTACTAAATGCAGACTTTTATTGAAATGTTGTTGAAAAGCCAGTACTTTATAAATATTTATCCCCATGTGGGCCCCTTAGTCATTTGAAGTTCGTCTACTGATCATAATTCTGTAGAAAGCTGTAAACTTTGTGTACAATGCGAGACATGTGACCTATGAATCGGGAGCAGATTGCCCGGGGTTACATGTACCGATAATTAGTGCTCAGTTGGCTAAAAAGGAATAAATTGATTGTTTGTTTGTTTTCTTGAATTAAAGACGTGTTCGACCATTCTGGATAAATTGAGCTGACCCTTGCTCACACTTCTCGTTCCATTCTGAATCGTACACCACCTTCGGTCTTCGAAAGTATTTACCTGGGCTAGTTACTATCTAGCTGAGGATTATTTAATCCCTTTATACCTTACAAAATTTCAAATCAAGCCTTGTTCCGTCTGCGCAAACTTTTTTACTTTGGAAAAGTAAAGTTGTTAACGGTGAGAGCAATGTTTAAAAAAATGCTATTTATAGTACAAGCACAGAATAATACACGTCTTAAGGTGCATGTTTGCACCGCAGATCCTTGCGCAGGTAAAAATAAACTTTGGTACATTTATACTGTATAAAACATGCACAATACCATCCGCTATAATCAGTAAAATTACAATAATGGCTACAAAATTACAGTGAAAAAAACGGCATAATATTTTTGTAAAAATCATAATTAAGTACATTTAAAATAGTAAATAATTTAGACATTATTATTATAGAAGACAAAAAAACCCCAAACAAAAACATATACACATGCATGCAGAATAAGTAATAATTCAATAATAATTAATTATAATGTCTACATTACATGCTCTTTTTAAATGTTACTCAAATCGCTGGCATGCTAAATGCCATGTAAATATGAATTAAATATGACAGTACACTGAAGACCGATTTGGTGGATATAGTTGATTTAAAGGCTGAAGATGCTAGGGGTATTTAAAGAACAGCAATTGCAATGTGCAACGTCGTGTGAAAAATAATAGTAAAAGATAGGGCCCTTTTGGTCACATGGTTTTGGAATCAAGGCTTGTGGATTTTGAGTCAGGGCTTGTGAATTTTTTCAAGGCACCAGTCCTGGGTTTGTGTCTGAAATTTATTTTCTTTGAACACTGATATATATATATATATATGACAAATGTTGTTGAATAACTTTTATTATAGCAATCTTGGGGCAATTGCAGTAATTTACTGGGCAACCAGAAAAATCTGCTTGGCAACCAGTTTTTAAAAGCTGGTTGCCCAGGAACAACCATGGATTTTCAAAATTGTTCTACCCCCTGTTGATGTCATGTTAAATAAATCTTTGTCATTTTTTTTAAAATGCAGGAATAGTGTGATAAAGTCTGTATGTATGTACTTACAGTTGTATGTACCTACAGCCTTGAACTCCCACACACCATTAAAAAACTAGACACTTGTAGAATTTTGATCACACCTTTATTGGTTGAAGTGGGTGGGGGTAGCGATGATTTTACATAAATTTCAAAGAACTCCGAAGTTGTATGTCTCACATTTCAGAGAACTGGCATATGTGATCATTGACCCAGTTGTCAACTATACATTGTCTTGCCCCATGGGCCTTTCCTAAGCCCCAAGAACTTAGCACTTGGGTCAAAACATAGAAACTATTTCGAGTCCCACCCTATAACAATATATACGCTTACTGGGCATGAAAAGACAAATAGATTCATTAGAGTTTGACCCTGAGATCCATCCCTACCCCAAGAGAATTAGTCCATGGGTCATAACTTGGAAACTATTGCGATCCCCAACCTTATGTACACTTATTGAGCATGTAAAATACAAATTTATACATGCAGCATACTTTGGCCCAGGGGTTCATCCTCTTCCCATCCAAGGGACTTAGCCCTTATATCTTAGCTTGAAAACTATTGGGATTCCCACCCTATAACCATGTTGATGGACATGAAATGACAACTGACATTTGCCTCTGGGGGAGTCCTTACCCTCAGGGGCCAATCCAAGAGGCTAAAATATTGGCATGGAGGTCAAAAGAGGGAAGTGCTGGGATATGTGTTTTGCAAATACAGAATTCTAGTTTTACAATACATTATTGCAGTATCATCAAGGTAAATAATGAAAAATATCTGTGACATTTGGTTATAGCTTTTAGTTGGACAGCAATATTGAACTATGCACCTGTATTTTATAATATGATTAATACATTGTCGTAATTGTGTTTATATAAAATGAAATTTGTGAAACAAGTTGATGAGTTTGTAGTATTTACCTTGCCTCTCAGTGGTGAAATGTGGAAATTATATAATTTTAAATTTTAAAATAAAGGATGCTAAAGGTAAGACAGTTACCATATAATCTGTAAATATGAATACAAGTTCAGGTTTCACTCAAGTACATTGAACATTGTGATGCATGATTCAAAATTATTATTTTGATGAAAATTGATCAATGTCATCAAGTAATACTAATTATTACTTAAAGGGATGACAGTGGGTTTCATTATGAATATTCGTTGATTAAGAAACTTTCTATATAAAGATATAATCTTTGTTGGTTATGAAAACAATTCATAAATTTCTCCTATACACAGAGGATCAGCATGCTAGAAGCCATCTTAGACCTGACCAGCCACCAGACCCTAGGATCTTGCGAGTTTCTATAATTGGATCCCCAAATGCTGGCAAGTCCACACTCACCAATCAGTTGATGAATTGGAAGGTAAATATTGATTTTCTTTCCTTGATCTCTTGTCTTTATTTTTGTCATGTCAACATTAGTAGATAGCAAGACATAGGTATCTCTTGTCTGCAGGGTCAGAATAAATTTCAAAATTACATGGCACCGAAGTGGGCTACCAGAAAAAGAACCTGGTAGCCCAGTTTAGTGGTAAATTCAGTATCCCAAATAAGGCACTTGAATATTTGAAACTGACAATCCTTTTGTTTTCTTATGTATTACCATATATACTCGCGTATAACCCGATACCAACTGCAAACTACATAGACCCAGATCTGCCGTTGCATAATGCGTCAGCAGATCTGGGTCTATGCAGTCTGTAAGGACTAGTCAGTAGGACAAACAACATAGACCCTGATCTGCCAGCGCATTATGCGACGGTAGATCAGGGTCTATGTTGTTTGCATTTGGACCCGGATTATATGTGAGTATATACGGTATTAACATTTATTCTCTTTTGTAAAGTATTTTTTTGTTGAGCACGCTTTGGCTGAAGCTTAGCATATTGACCACTTTGGCATTCATGTACGTGTCTACCCATCAGTCTTATTCACACCATTGATTAAAATCAATTTTAAATTTTGTTACTTTCTTCTTATTTCAATACCATTTTATCCTACCCTCATCAGAGTTGGAATTTAGCTCAGGTGTGGCTTGACATACCATATATACTCGTATATAATCTAGGTCCAAATGTAAACAACATAGACCCTAATCTGCTGTTGCATAATGCGCTGGCAGATGAGGGTCTATGTTGTTTGTTCTACTGATTAGTCCTTACAAACTGCATAGACCCAGATCTGCCAGCGCATTATGCAACAGCAGATCTGGGTCTATGCAGTTTGCAGTTAGTATCGGCTTATAAGCGAGTAAAGATGGTACTCATCATGGACAGCTTCATGAGTAGGTATGTTTTGAAACAATGCATAACATTAATGATATCATAGAGTAAACATCTGGGTCACATGACTTCAGTATATTAAGTATCAGACACCTTTTAATTATATTCTACCTTGTAAACTTTGTTTTTGCAGGTGTCCTCAGTGTCAAAGAAAGTGCATACTACCAGAAAAAATACCAGAGCTGTTCTTACCGAAGGAAGCACACAGATTGTATGTACTAAGTCTTCTGTCACGTCAAGATTTAGTTTCAAAAGATGGATAATAATTATGTCTGTTCTTGTAGCAAAGCTTTCAAAAAGGCAATATTCTTTTCTTTTTTTTAAAAAAAAAATGCATGATTTAAACTACATGATAAAGACACATTTCCTTCAGATTTCTTTAACCCTGCTCATCACTTTTCCATCTCTCCATCTGTTTGTCAGTCAGAACCTTGTATTCAGCATAACTTACCAAAGTTTTGATGTATTTTACAATGTGTAATACCCTTTATGTACCTGTTTGGCCTTTTTTGTCTCAGATACAGGTAACTAAAAAAGCTCAGCAACCATTTTACATACTTTTTTTTGTCTCAGATACAGGTAACCAAAAAAGCACAGCAACCATTTTACATACTTTTTTTTTTCTCAGATACTGGTAACCAAAAAAGCACAGCAACCATTTTACATACTTTTTTTTTTCTCAGATACTGGTAACCAAAAAAGCACAGCAACCATTTTACATACTTTTTTTTTTCTCAGATACTGGTAACCAAAAAAGCACAGCAACCATTTTACATACTTTTTTTTTTCTCAGATACTGGTAACCAAAAAAGCACAGCAACCATTTTACATACTTTGAACCAGTTCTATCTGTAGATTTGCATTTAAATTTAAACATTTCATTTTAGGATTTTTGCATGTTCTTTTTCTTTCAAATAACATAGCAATCCTTTTACATGTTCATTCACTACAACATATATCATCATTATTTATGGAGTACATTTGCTTCTTTTTTCATGTGTTATCCAATGATAATACCTTAGGAGTACATCCACTACCTTGCAAATCCAGCCCAACCAAGATTGGTTTTAGCACTAAAAGATGGAAGTCTGAAAAGAGTTGTCTCCCCTTGGATAGAGGGATTGGCGCCCAATCCCATTTATACTTCAGTAAACTTATTCTACTCATGCGCAGAAGCATGCTCTTTTTCGAACCCTTGTAAAATCGATTCTGTTTGTGCCTTTCCATCATTTGAGTGATTTTTTTGGAGTTTTCTGATAGCAGGGATGTATACTCCAACTGTATTTCTGTCTATTTCTCATTCAGTTTCTATCATTGTCATATTGTTCACACAACATTTGTATGACTTCATCATATGATATACCATATATACTCGCATATAAACTGAGTCCAAACGCAAACAACATAGACCCTGATCTGCCATTGCATAATGCGCTGGCAGATCAGGGTCTCTGTTGTTTGTTCTACTGATTAGTCCTTACAAACTGCATAGACCCAGATCTGCTTGCGCATTATGTGATGGCAGATCTGGGTCTATGCAGTTTGCAGTTGGTATCGGATTATACACAAGTATATACTGTACATATCTGTGCCATTGTCTATAGGGTCTATAGTGCTTCAGGTCAGTACTCAGTCTGTTTTGTGATTTATGTCAAGCAGTTGTCAGTTATTACATGTTGTAGGAAACTAGTTCATGTAATTGTCATAGGCCATTTTATTATCATGTAATTGTCATAGGCCATTTCATTATCATGTAATTGTCATATGCCATTTTATTATCGTGTAATTGTCATAGGTCATTTTATTATCATGTAATTGTCATAGGCCATTTTATTATCATGTAATTGTCATAGGCCATTTTATTATCATGTAATTGTCATAGGCCATTTTATTATCATGTAATTTTCATAGGCCATTTTATTATCATGTAATTGTCATAGGCCATTTTATTATCATGTAATTGTCATAGGCCATTTTATTATCATGTAATTGTCATAGGCCATTTTATTATCATGTAATTGTCATAGGGCATTTTATTATCATGTAATTGTCATAGGGCATTTTATTATCATGTAATTGTCATAGGCCATTTTATTATCATGTAATTGTCATAGGGCATTTTATTATCATGTAATTGTCATAGGGCATTTTATTATCATGTAATTGTCATAGGCCATTTTATTATCATGTAATTGTCATAGGGCATTTTATTATCATGTAATTGTCATAGGGCATTTTATTATCATGTAATTGTCATAGGCCATTTTATTATCATTAGTGTCCTCTTGACAGTAAGACAATTGCACCTGTATGTGCCTTTGTTTTGCTGTCTATAATTAGGTGTCCTGACAATTGGCAGGACTAAGTGCAAGGGGTACAAGCAGTTTGAGCTGGAGGAAGATAACCATGTTACCTGTATAAATTGTATGGGGTGCCATTCAGGCCATACCTGTTACATATGCACATTCTGATCCAAAAGTGTATGGGCAATTGTATAAGCCAGACATAATTTGGGCATACGAAAGAGTGTATAAATGCACAATAGTCAGTTGACAACTTCCTGTTAGCAGAGACTTTGAAGGCAGAGAGCTCGATGGGCCAGGAAAAACTTTGGCAAGCCATGTTATCACCGGGTTCTCATACAGTGCCATCACCTCCAGACTATGGCATTAGATGTCAAGCAGCTTTGGACCACACACAGCTCCCACACAGCCTTGATCTAAACCTTCCACTTCCTGGACTGGGCACAGTGATATATTTGTCTGGTATACCCAATCCCGGCTTCATGACACAGATAGCACCCAGCATCCAGACTTGCAAGCCTCAACCCTGGCACTAACTTAGATGCCTGGTGTACTCGACACAGGATGCAAAGAACCATCTCTTCCCACCCAGTACAGGATTACTAAGTATTGCAGACTGGCACCAGACAGCTCCAGCACTGGTCATGACATGGTTCTGTCGCAACTTATTCCTGACCATTGCGATGTCCCAGACCCAGATGCTTGGTATCATTCCTGGACTATCAATGAATTTAAAAGTGAACATCTGGAGATCACCATGTCCCAACATGACCAGACCCCCAGCCTTGTTCACCGTCCATCTTGGCCTGCTTTGCCACATGTATTGAAAAAGGCATTTTATCATCATTCTCCTCCATGTTTAAGGATTCAGGCTCTCAAGCACTATCTTCCTTGCTCAACCTGGTGATGTCCAGAGATGACTCAACCTTCTGGATATTGATTGAAGAGGTTTTCTGGCTTCTGCCACTTGAATTTTTCCTGTCTTCAACTACTCTGTCATTGGCAACTTATAAGGTTCCCTTATCCATTGATCTCTTAGTCAAGAAAGACCAGCCAGCATTGAAATAACAACCCCAGTCTGGTTGAATTGCTGATTTGCTACATTCCAGACCCAGGTGTCAACAGACCTTTCTTGTTGCAGCAGCGACTATCATACAATTTTGACAAGACTTTCTACAAGACTTGTGCGCTTGTTTTTCACTCAGAGGTTGCAGATCTCAACACAGATTTTGTGGGTCTGGGAATGTCAAAACCTTCCTCTGTTCATATGGATGGGAAGTCCATCTTCGACACTCAACAACTGGTTTGGGATGTTGTTGCGGTAGGATCCATGCTCGATTTTATAGCTATGGCTGTCTTTCAGCAATCGGAGCACAGCCTAGACTCTTTTGTCGAGAACTCTGTTGTTCATGCCAGGGAGTCAGTTTTTCAGATGGTATGTGTACTGAACAGAGCAGTGCAGCAAGCACTTGCCAGTTCCGTAGCAGCATAAATAAATCAGCAGCTCGTGGAAGGAGATGCTTTTCTCTTTTCCTTTGCTCTCCTTAAAGACCACCATAAAGCTGCTCTCAGATTGCAGCCATTTCCATCCAATCTGCTCATTCATGGTCAGATTGAGCAGGTTCATAAACAGGCTGCCAGCAAGGCAAACCTTGCACAGGCCCAATGACCTAGAGCCCAACCCTTGTTTAAGAGGAAAGATCAAAGAAACAGGAAGGACCTCACAGGTGGCACAGCCAATGGGGAAACCATCCGCTGAGCCCTTTTCCCAAAGGAGAGCACGGACATGGGGAGATGAGGATTGTTTCCATCCCAGTTTCTTTCCTTGCCAGCCGCCATCCCCACAAAATATTGCCCTTCCCCGATTGTCAAGGGCACCATTTGCTACAGACGTCCCTAAGGACCCAGTCAGATCCAAGATTCTGCAGCAAGAAATAGACAATGTTCTCACGATAGAGATCATTCAAAATGTAAAATCACAGGGATTTTACTCCAGATTGTTGTTAGTTCCAAAAGCAAACAGCAAACTTCAGCCAGTAATAGATCTAAGCTCTCTCAACCCTTTCAGTTGGACACCATGGTACCAAATGGTGACAGTGCCTGGTTCTCAGTGTCATTCAGGTGGTGATTTTTGCAATCACACTAATTTGAAAGATGCATATCTCCATGTTCCAATACGTAAGTACTCCAGGAAGTTCTTGAGGTTTGCATTTATGGATGTGATATACCAATTCATTGCACTCCTATTTGGTTGGAACATCAGTCCCAGGGTCTTCACCAGAATCATGGAGAGAGTTGTTTTGTAACTTCAGGGCCATGTCAATGTCCATGACCTCCAGCTACCTTGATGACATCCTCCAAAAGCAGCAGGTGAGGTACATTCTATATCAAGACAATAAGTCCCTTGTTTCAATTCTGCTCTGCCTTGGATTCTTTCACAACAGGATATGGAGTTCAAAACCAATTGGAACAGGGTCTGTCTCTCTTGGGAACATGCCTTGAAAATCATCTTAATGGTGTCTACCATTCTCTCAAAGAATTTAATTTCAGCCCAGGAATTTGTTGCCTCTTGGGTTTCCTCAGTGCAGAAGCAGATTTCATCATCCTGGACTACCTGTTCATTAGACCATTGCCGATGGTTCTCTTTTTCCAGTGGCAACCAAAGATTTGCCCACTGAACCAAGCCATCCCACTTTTCGGATACATGAGGTGTATTGCCTTGCAGGTTCAGTCACCAGAAATTATGATCTGCACCAATGCCAGCATGGCAGACTGGGATGCCTACCTCCTATCCTCATTTTGAGAAGTCAGAGGAGTTGGGCCTTGTAGGAGTGCTTGTTGCATATTGGCCTCCTGGAGATGAAGGCCACATTGAATAATTTTCAATGATGACAGGAGATGCTGTCTGGGCAGGCCATTCCCATCGTATCCAACAACTCCATTATGGTAAATTACATCAGAAGGCATGAGGGAACCAAGTCTCCAGAGCTCTGCCTTCAGGTTTGGGATTTTCTCAGGTGGTGTCATCATCAACAAAACCCGATCCGAGTATGCCACATTCCAGGCAGAATTAGTGTTGTAGCATACTCAATGTTGATTCAGACAGAATGGTCCATTCAACTCAAGGTATTCAGTTGAATCTGCGCCGACTGAGGTCAACCACTTGTGGACCTATTTGGAACCAGGTGGAATGCTAAGCGCCCAACCTTTATCTCTCCAGTCCTGGATATGAAGATCTGCATTGTAGTAGACAAATTTTCCATGAACTGGAAGAGTCTTGACACAGACGCCTTTAAGCAAACACTTTTGATTCCTAGAAAGTGAGAGATTCAGAGTGCTGTTTAATCCTGATTGTTTCAACTTAGCAGTTGAAATTCCTAGAAAAATCGTGGGTATTCCCGGCCTGCTGAAACAATGCAGATGATTCCTCCCAAACCCAGAGTTATTGAACCTGCACACCTGGCTCATATCAAATAAGCCCTCAGGAGAAAAAGATTTGTAGAACAAATTGTGGGCATAATTGCTCAAGCAAGAAGGCACACCCTTTAAAACCATATGAAGGGAAGTGAAACTGTACTACAATTAGCTAACTTCCTCCTCTGGCTCTCAAGGGCTACTGTTCCACAATCTCAGACATATTTTGACACCATGAAAGGGAGGATGTAGGCCAAAACAAAGACCTCTCCAACCTCCTGGCAGACTTTGACTTGATCATAGGCTTTGGTTCTGTGTCTGAAATGGAATCTGGCATGGATTCTGACAAGCCTGATAAAAGCATCTTTCGAACCTATGTCCGGAGCCGCTTGTCTCGCCTTTTCTACAAAACCTCTTTCCTAGTTGTTTAAACTACAGCAGGCAGAATACTTGTGGTACACACCTTGTCAGTCAATCTGAACTATCTGCATTTTTGTCATGATGGTTCAGTTTCACTCATGATGGCTCCTGCTTTCATTGCCAAGAAAAGGAGTTTCATTCTTGATGGCTCCTGCTTTCATTGCCAAGAAAAGGAGTTTCATTCATGATGGCTCCTGCTTTCATTGCCAAGAAAAGGAGTTTCATTCATGATGGCTCCTGCTTTCATTGCCAAGAAAAGGAGTTTCATTCATGATGGCTCATGTTTTCATTGCCAAGAAAAGGAGTTTTATTCATGATGGCTCCTGCTTTCATTGCCAAGAAAAGGAGTTTCATTCATGATGGCTCATGCTTTCATTGCCAAGAAAAGGAGTTTCATTCATGATGGCTCCTGCTTTCATTGCCAAGAAAAGGAGTTTCATTCATGATGGCTTATGCTTTCATTGCCTTGAAAAGGAGTTTTATTCATGATGGCTCCTGCTTTCATTGCCAAGAAAAGGAGTTTCATTCATGATGGCTCCTGCTTTCATTGCCAAGAAAAGGAGTTTTATTCATGATGGCTCCTGCTTTCATTGGCAAGAAAAGGAGTTTTATTCATGATGGCTCCTGCTTTCATTGCCAAGAAAAGGAGTTTCATTCTTGATGGCTCCTGCTTTCATTGCCAAGAAAAGGAGTTTCATTCATGATGGCTTATGCTTTCATTGCCTTGAAAAGGAGTTTCATTCATGATGGCTCCTGCTTTCATTGCCAAGAAAAGGAGTTTCATTCATGATGGCTTATGCTTTCATTGCCTTGAAAAGGAGTTTTATTCATGATGGCTCCTGCTTTCATTGCCAAGAAAAGGAGTTTCATTCATGATGGCTTATGCTTTCATTGCCTTGAAAAGGAGTTTCATTCATGATGGCTTATGCTTTCATTGCCTTGAAAAGGAGTTTCATTCATGATGGCTCCTGCTTTCATTGCCTTGAAAAGGAGTTTCATTCATGATGGCTTATGCTTTCATTGCCTTGAAAAGGAGTTTAATTCATGATGGCTTATGCTTTCATTGCCTTGAAATGGAGTTTCATTCATGATGGCTCCTGCTTTCATTGCCAAGAAAAGGAGTTTTATTCATGATGGCTCCTGCTTTCATTGCCAAGAAAAGGCAGAAGCTCCTGCTCATGGGGAGTCATAAGGGCTTAGAAGTTGTACCTCAAGCAAACAAAGCTGATCAGAACATGGAGATTTGTTCTTACCACTAAAAGAAGGAAAGGATGATATTACAGCTCAAGCACTATTGTTCTCAGTAAGCATTTTATGCAATGAAGTTTTTGCACATATTGGCTCCTGAGGTTAGGTTGATCGTCACTAGACTAGCATTTGAGTATAACTGTGTCCTGACATGGAGGGCGGAGACAACATTCTCTAGCTTTTAGCTCAGAGACCTTTCATCCCAAAGTACTCAGCCGGACCTAATGAGACTTAATGCAGCAGTGCAACAGGCTACCTTCCTGGATCATTCAGCAGCTATGCATTGAGACGGTTACTCTACTTCTGCAGGATTTGTGGGAGTGGTATTTTCTTTAGGCTACCACCATGCATATCCATATGCTAATATATCATACACCTAGCCCATATCATACACAAGATTCTACTAGCCCATATCATACACAAGATTCTAGCCCAGCCCATATCATACACAAGATTCTAGCCCATATCATGCACAAGATTCTAGTCCATATCATACACAAGATTCAAGTCCATATCATACACAAGATTCTAGCCCATATCATATCATACACAAGATTCTAGCCCATATCATATCATACACTAGATTCTAGCCCATATCATACACAAGATTCTAGCCCACTAGCCCATATCATACACAAGATTCTAGCCCACTAGCCCATATCATACACAAGTTTCTAGCCCATATCATACACAAGATTCAAAGCCCATATCATACACAAGATTCAAAGCTGCTTCATGTACTTTAGGGAACAGGAGATATGGTTACAACCAGGATAAGGGGATGTAACTTACTCAACCTCTTTCCTATTTTCCTAAGATGTTATGATCGGGTAACGTATTTGAAGAAGAAATCAAGTTTTGGAGTAAAATATGTTTTTTAGATAATATCGCAGTTACATCCCTGATGTGCACCTCTGCTCAGTAGTAACTGAAGTATGGACTGGATTTGGCATCAGTCCCTGTGCCCATGGGGAGATCACTCTTGTCAGACTTCCATCTAACTAAGCTAAACTTGGTTTTCATTGTTTCCCTATGTGCAGTGGGCACATCTTGATTTGGTCGTGTCCATCAATATCTACATCTGTCCATCTGTCCCAATATGCTTGTTAGTAAGATTGCACAAAGACTGCTCAGATTAGACAAATGATATCTGGCTGGTATATTTGTATGCATGTAACTGATAAGATTTTCAGCCATTACAGCAATTTTTCAATATTTTGTACATTTTTGAACTTCTTTGCTTCCTTGAACGATCCTCTGTGACCAGTTACATTTTATAGTTTTGATTAGCTAGCCTGGCCATAAGGCCAGGTGAGCTTCTGGTATGGCCCTATATCCATCGTGCATTGTTTGTCATCCATTGTCTGTACTGCATAGTCCGTCCATCAACAATTGCTTGTTACCACTGTGGAGGTCATATTTCTGATCCAATTTTGATCGGACTTGGAATATGGAGTTGCATCATCAAGATCTCGGACAGAATTGATAATGAACTAGATCAGTACTTATTAAGTAGATGATCTTGCATCAGATTGGTTGAGCTTGTCACCACTCTGGGGGCCATATTTTTGATGCAATTTTGATCAAACTTGGAATATAAGCTTATGTATTCAAGATCTTAGAAGAGTTGGATAATGAGGAAGATCCACACACATCATTGAGGTGATGGCTGAGCTTGTTACCACTCTGGAGGCCATATTTCTATTCCGATTTTGACCATACTTGAAATATAATGAGCAATATCCACACTTATTTATGGGGTGATTATGCATCTGACTGACTGAGCATGTTACCAATATAGAAACTGAGTTTCTGATTCAGGTTTGAATAAAACTTGGTAAATATGTTTAAATCATCTAGCTGTCCTATCAATTTATTATTACTGAGGTCTACACATATTAATGGGATGAGTATGTATCAGATTGGCTGAGCTTCTTACCACTCAAGAAATGGTATTTCTAACCCAGTTTTGATCAAACTTGGTAAATAGGCTAATATCATCCAGATATTTGATGAATTTTATTATGATTTTGCACCAGATTGGCTGAGCTTGTTACAACTCTAAAGATTATTTTTTTATATGATTTTGATCAGACTTGGTAAATAGGCTTTCATCATCAATATCTCGGATGAATATAATTATAAATGAGATCCACACATATTAACAAGGTAATCTTGCATCTGATTGGCTGTGCTTGTTAGCACTATAGCAACTCTCTTTCTGGATAGAGGGTTCCATGAGCTGGATTGATTGCTGTTTTGGTTGGCATGTTCTGTGTGCTTGGCATGGTGAGTGGAGTGGGAACTTCATGTGCAGGATTTGGGAATTGGGTCCATAATTGGATGGTGGCATCTCTTTTGCGGAACAGATTGCAGGGATGGGGTGATATTGTGCCGATAGTGTATAGGACACACAAACTTGACTCATCTACCCTGTGAGAGAGAGGTTTGTTTATGTGTAGGCTTATGTGTAAAATTGGTAAGTTTTGTGATGATGTGCCACCGAGGAGGGTCTTGAACTTCCTTGGGGAGTGTGGTTTGTGTGGAAGATTTTGACCCTATATTTTAAGGATTTTATGTTTTGTACCATTATTGTTTATTTTATATTCCTCTAACGGATTTCTAACATCCTTCTCATTTGTATCTTGTAGTGCTACATATTTTTATGTTGATTGGAAGCATTTATCTTCCCAAAGTTTTTTTGGAATTCTTTATCTTTACATTTTGTTGAGCTCACCATATAGGGAAGTGATACACAGCAATCACTTTTCCAGCAGCAGTAGCAGCATTGTCATCATAATCTGCAGTTTGTAAATGTAAATATAAATCACAAACTAAGTTGTGTTAAGTTTTTGATTACAGTTTTTTTCATTTGCTTATATTTCCAAAATCCCGTAATGGATTTTGTTCATACTTGAGATTAATTATTATGATGATAAGACAATTCCCTCTGACACATGCTTGCTTGCCCCTTTGACCTTGGGGTCAGGGTCAGTCATAGAACATTTTTGCATTGAGGTTTTGGTTAAAGTTTTTATTTGTTTATATTTCCTAAAGCCACTGATGGGTTTTCTTCATACTTTTGATGAATCATTATGAAAGTAAGACAGTTCAAGCTGCAAATGCTTGCTCATCCTTTTGACCTTATGGTCAAGGTCATTTGTTTTGTAGCAATGTTTCAGTTATTGACTCTACAAGCAAGCCCTATCCTGTTTGTTAGAACTTAACTTTTAATCATCACTGTATAGCCAGTAGTGTGCTGATGTGCTATTAACCCCTATGCATATATTATGATCAGATTTTGATCAAACTTGTTAAATAGTCTTTTATTGTCTAAATTTTGGATGAGATATCAGTGCAAAAAAAATTGGATAACCTGATGCTTTTGGTCCCACCTGTATTTTAAATAAGCTATCCATCAGGCTTGCAAAAAACCCGTAAAAAACACACCACTGCCATGTTGATATAATTTGCCAGTTAAAACCTTGAGCAACCAAATTTGACATGTTCATCACAGGTACTGGTAAATAAATAATATTTAGCCCCTTGCTGGGGTTCCACTCCTATATCCCTTTCCCTTAGGAGTGTTGTTTCTATACCTATGTATAAAGGTATATACTTTGCGTACACATCAAAGTACATGAGCCATGTATAGTATAGGGAACAGTACTATTCTCTGTATTTCATTGGTTACCTATCATTAGTGCTCATTTATCCTTCATAAATAATAATGAGCTGCTTATATGTTTCATGTACCTTGTTTATGCATACATTTTAATGCATCAGTGGTCAAATATATAGACTGGTACTTGTGCAGTTGTTTGATAGTTAAGCTAAGCGATCTGATTAGTAACTGATTAAATGTCCATGACAATAATTTTCAGCTTGAATAAACAGTGATCATTATTTTAATCCATTAGTTTACAGAGTTACTAGATGCTGATTCTATTTTCTTTAGCTGTTATGTGTATACTGTGACATCAACTATTATTATAAAACTGTAAGCTATTTTTTTAAAAAGATAAAACTAGGACTGTTTACAATTTAAAAATATGAAACATTTAGTGAAATGGAATCAAAATTTGAGTGAACAAACTAACACAGTTGTTACCGCAGTGCAGTATAAAGCATACATTATTTTGGTACTGAGTTCTGGTTGACACCAGGACCTGAAACAAGCTATCAATGAAACTGAATCATAATATAAGTGAACAATTCATACAAAATTGTTGCTGCAGTACAGCATGAACTAGTTTGGTGCAGAGTACTGGTTAATATCAAGACCTGGAGAAAACATTGACTCAAAATGTTTAGTATACAAAGTCACATACTTGTTGTTAAAGTACTCTGTAATGTATAAACTATTTTGAGGGACAAACATAGAAAATATGGGTCAATAAAAGTATTTTTGCATTTCTCTGTTACATGATTAAATGATCATGGTTGGACATTTATCAGAGTGTAAATTTTTACCTAATCACTCAAATTAAATAAACCATTAAATTAAATTATAGCAGTGGGTGACAGTATGTCAAAATTATATAAAAGGGTGACCCTTTGGGGTAAATAAGATTTGATTCAGGACAAGTTGTCTTTTTTTTTTTTACAGCCCTGAATAGTTAGTTAGATCTATGCATGTTTATGATTTTTTCTTGTATTTGATTTGCTGAGCTGTTGAGACAAATTTTGTTCAGACTCTTTTCAGACTTGGTAAATAAGTATATATCTTCGACAGGTTTTATATAAAGTGAGATTAGCACTTAATAATGAGATGATGTTGCATCTAATTGGCTGAGCTTGTTACCTCTCTAGAGACTATATTTCTCACCTGATTTTTATGAAACTTGGTAGATAGGTTTATATCATCATTCAAGCTCTTGTATTAGTTCAGCAATGAGCAAAATCTATGCATAGTAATTACTGGTGTACCTTTTTCTTTGAAAATAATTTTTATTAGACTGTGGTAAAATAGGTAAAATTGATATAAAGGTTGGGAAATGCTGTATATAGGGTTGTGTTCTTATGATACTGTTTAGACCTGCTTAGTGAAATGGTCAACTGTTAAGTGAGCCAGGCGAGTGATGTAAATAATAGGCCTACTACTTATATTTTTTTCAGAAAATAATGTCACTTTTATTTGTTTCAGACTGAAAATAATGTTTCTTTATAGAAATTGCACAAAACAGCCTCATCATTTTATTTTCAGAATACCTAGCTGGAACAAGATAATGAACTAGTCACCTTCAGTTGTATTTTGTATATTTTTAAAAATTTGTTTGCAGGTATTTCTTGATACTCCTGGAATATTACACCCTGGTGACAGAAAGAAGTGAGTTTTTAAATTAGCTTGTTAGAAGTAACTTGGACTGTAAGCAACAACTACTACAACCACTGGCCCTTTAGTCACAAAAATTTCTGTCACAAAAATGTCTGAGCACAAATTGGACTCCGACTCAAAACTCCAAAATTGAAAATCATCCTGAGAGTTGCTCAGTCGTGTTTAAACTTGACATATATATACAAGTAAAAACAATTAGAAAGTCTTAAAACTTTTGTGATTCTAACCTTTCTCAGAGCAAACCATAGTAGATCAAAGTTTGTGATTCTAACCTTTCTCAGAGTGAACCATAGTAGATCATAGTTTGTGATTTTAACCTTTCTCAGAGTGAACCATAGTAGATCAAAGTTTGTGATTTTAACCTTTCTCAGAGCAAACCATATTAGATCAATGTTTGTGATTCTAACCTTTCTCAGAGCAAACCATATTAGATCAATGTTTGTGATTCTAACCTTTCTCAGAGCGAACCACAGTAGATCAATGTTTGTGATTCTAACCTTTCTCAGAGCGAACCACAGTAGATCAAAGTTTGTGAAGTTTGAGCCTAAGTTCAAATTTTGTGCTCTGACAGTTGCATGATTATGGGGGCCTGAATTGCCATTACATGTGCCATAGAATCTTGATTATTTGAAACTTTATTATCAAAATTTGTTGTTCATCTGAACCACTATAATGTTATTATTTTATGTGTGTCACACAGTTTACCCATGTAAGAAAGCCATGCTTATGACATCATGAATGTCGGCAGTGTTTTTTTTTTTGTTTTAATATCAAAAAGACATGTTGGGGGTGGGGGGGCTGATAAACAGTAATCCATTTTTGCAACAAATTCTTTTATGCTCTATCTGAGGAGATATGTTCAGAAAAGACTCTATTTCTATGCTAGATTCATGCCAATGGTCTGCCATTTTTCTTACCCCTTTTTTTCTACAGAGAGATGAAAGAAATATAATCTGTCGTATGCTGTGGTGTGGGATAAGGATATTCCACCCTAAGGGTCAGAATGTGAAGACAGGGACTTTGCAAAATCTTGTTCCTGCCAACAAATTGTGACCCTTTTGGTGTGATTTTCCTATCCCTCACCAGTGCATCTGATAGATTTTGTGAATCTTGTCTCCCGATTATCCATTCACATGACAAGCTCTGATGATGGAGGTTATACGGTACAGTCAGCACCATAATAGCCAGTATTATGCTGATGTGCCATTAAACCCTTTACATATATCTACTGTACAGCTAGATTAAGGTTTTTGTCTAGTGGCAGATTTGTCACTTTCACCTGTAAACCAACTAAACAGTTGCTATTTCAAGCTTCTTAGTTCATTCACTACTTGGATTGTATTTGTTTACTTTTTATCTTGCCTGCTTCTTGGTTCATTCGCTACATGGATTGTATTTGTTTACTTTTTATCTTGCCTGCTTTTCTTGGTTCATTTGCTACATGGATTGTATTTGTTTACTTTTTATCTTGCCTGCTTCTTTGTTCATTCACTACTTGGATTGTATTTGTTTACTTTTTATCTTGCCTGCTTTTCTTGGTTCATTTGCTACATGGATTGTATTTGTTTACTTTTTATCTTGCCTGCTTCTTTGTTCATTCACTACTTGGATTGTATTTGTTTACTTTTTATCTTGCCTGCTTCTTGCTTCATTTGCTACATGGATTGTATTTGTTTACTTTTTATCTTGCCTGCAAAATACAGGAAACATCACATTTTCCTGTGCATTATTCACACAACATTGCAAGCATCATAGACCCAGATCTGCCATTGCATATTGTGCCAGTAGATCAGTGTCTGTAGTATTTGCTTAAAATCCAAAATAGAATGAACATATAGTAGTAGATCTTGGTCCATGCTCTTTACAGTTTGGCGTGTTAATCAGAACAGCCATGTCTCGTTCATATACGAGTGGAATAACTTCAGTTCTCTGCATGAGACTCTGAGGTAATTGTAGTGGTACTTCCCAAAATGGAAAGATATTTGGCAGACAGATATCTGGAGTGATATGTGAAGAATAGATCCTCATAATGAAAGGCAGGTGTCGAAAATAATATTTGATGATGTATTAACGATCACTCAGGTAACTGCACTTTTAATTTGGAATGTTATTCCTGTAACTTTAGAATGTAAAAAAATGAAGAAATCATTCAGTTTCAATAGTCTTAAACTATTGTTTACATTGCTATCAGTGATGACACGTCATTGAATCATTGTACATGTAACATCAGTAAGGTTATTATGATGTAATGACAGCATGGGCTTGAAGGCAGTTCAGAATGGCTACTATTTACATCCAAGGTGTTTTTCTTCTGTATCATGGCAAAGAGAAAGGATGTTCCAATTATTTGGTGTGTGTTATACATGAACAAATATAATAGGGTTCACTTTGTTGGTACTGTCATTTTTGGGATTTGATGTCACACTGGCATTAGTTTGGTGTTAACCTATCTTTACGAAGTTTTTTTCTTGTGTTGCTCTTCTTTAGGTTTCAGAGGAGACACCACATTATGTAAAATGCTTCATTAAATATGTTTATACAATTCTAAATTTGTGGTTGCAGAAACAATCAAGATAGTTGTCAAACAGCAAATTTTAGTGCAGTAAGATTTCACTGGTACCACATCTATTTCAGGGCTGAGCAAATCCCATAGCCCAATGTTCCGGACTATTCATTTTCAAAGTCGGGCAAGTAAAATTGTCCAAGTTGCTAGTCCGGCACAAGTGCTTTTTAAAAAAAGTCGGGCAAGTCCTTATTTTCGTGCTTTAATCACTATATCTACCTTTATTTGGCCAATCATGCCCTCCAGGTGTACTGAATACTTGATTCTACCTCTCTTCATGTATACATTTACATCCTGTTTAACACATAAATGTGGTCAGTGATAATTGTCGCATATGCGCACATTCTGTTACCGCTTGACTGCATATTGGGCTAAGCAACCAAATTATCGGCAAATCAAAACACGTCAGACAAAAGAAAGCCAGTATGATTAATTAGCAGTGTTTTAAGTGGCTTTGTTGCATTGTGTTTACTCAAGCCAGATCCTCACGAGCGGCTCACTATGATTTTAATCCAGCGAGTCAGTGTAATTAAATTAATGAAAGGTACTTTACCGACATCAGTGTTTGTTGCCTTATGAACTGATTAAATGACAGCAATGATTCTTTAATTTGTAATTGATTATACAGATGATTGACTTCCACGTGCGATATTGCATTTGAAGTGAAACAATTACACTAATTAACGAGCTGTCTCTGTTCATATTTAAAAGAGAAAATGTATGCTGTGATCACTTTAGAAGTAGTTGTCAAGCAAGATGATATTTACTCTGTGGATAAAATGAGTTTGCTACATTATTTTCGCAAGGAAAGTAATAAGGGCAATTCGGAGAAGGAAAATTTTTGCGAAAGTGGAGGGATAAAACGTAAGACTGCTACTGAGTGTGCGGTAGCTATTTCTCCAAAGACACATAAGCAGAACCTTTGAGATGCTTTAGAACATTTGACTACAGGCACTTTCCTCATGAGAGGGCAGCTCTGTTGAAATGGGAGGGAAGACTTGCAGGTTCTTCTTAATCATCTTGAAGTGATTTTCAAACAGGAAGACCATCATGCCATTCATGAGCAGTATCTGGAGTTCAAAGCAAAGATGAGGGCGTACAAGCAGTCACCGGATCCACCTGTTGAAATTCTTGGAACACTCTTAGTGAATACTCCATCTAGTGTCAGTCAATTATGCAAACTATAAGAATTCATGTTAGTTATAAGCCCATCCACTGCTGAGTGTGAACGAGGATTTAGTCCAGTGAACTTAATCAAGACTTCTTTAAGGAATTCCTTAAACCAAAAGAGTTTACAAATGCTAATGAACATTTCCGCAAATGGACCAGAGCTTGAGGACTTTAACCCAGACACAGCTATCAACTGCTGGCTTAGTGCTGCTGCAGGTGGCAGACATATACATAGACATTTTTTCAAATCCATCAGCTAAAACATATATATTTGAACCTGAAGAAGCCAAATGTATAACAACCAATGTTTTTGAAAAATTAAATTCTTTTAAGAAATAATTATGTTGTTTATTATTTCGTTTGTTTTTTCTATGGATTAAGTACATACATCTCATTAAATCTTGGCAAGTGATTACCATTTTGGGACAAGTGAAAAGTAAGGTGGGACAAGTGAAGGGTAAGGTGGGACAAGTGAAAAGTAAGGTGGGACAAGTGAATTTTCTGAAACCACTTGTCCTGGACTAGTGGATGAAAAAAAATTTGCTCAGCCCTGTATTTATACATAATTGAAAAGCGAATGAGTCAAGCTTTGGCTAAATAAAGGGATTGGATACTATCAATAAATTATGATAGTTCATTGTTTTACTAGAGGTCTATTGCATGAAAATGTACACATGTTGCAAAATAGTAGGTATTCAATTAGATTAAAAGATGCTAAATATAATAAAAGATAATGATGGACAGCTACAAACCTTTGCACAGGCTTTCTTTGATCTTCATATATAATCTTTAATAATGCCTTTGTCTTGTCATTTACTTAAGGCACCAACCATTCAAATTTTCCGGGGGGGGGGGGGGGGTGTATTCTTTTCATCTAGGATATTATTTTGTCTTTTACCTCATTTATTTTTTTCAGCTAATATAATGGGTATAATTATTTTTTTTCACTTCCGATTTTAGGAAGAATATGCTATTTTGGGGGCCCAGAAATTTTTGTCAAAAGAATCCCAGGCTTCTGCTCCCCCCCTTGAAAATGAAATGGTCAATCCCTAAGATGTATGGTTTCATTTTTTTGTCCACGTCTTCCACACAGCTATTTGCTTTTTATTTTTAAATTGTTAATCTTGATAGATAGTTCAAGTAACTCCACTTTTTCTTTTTAAGGCATCACCTGGAGGCCAGTCTTTATCATGATCCAGCAGAAAGCCTTAAAAAAGCCGATCTAGGTACCAATCTGTATACATATTGCACACTTATTCCACTACATGTACAGATCTGATAATTGACAATTCCCACATTTCCGCATCAAATTTTGTTTTCTTTACACTAGATGTCAGAGTTTTTATAGCCAGTTTTAAGTTCCATCCCAACACACCTTGTTTTCTCTGGTAAGTGTTTAAAGGGACTGCAACAGCTGTTCTACAACTAGCCGATATGCAGTTGTTACTTATTTCTGATTCTGTGCAGGATGTTGAGCAGCAGAAAAAAAATAGACCGTTAATGTGAAGAAAATTTTCTTGTGTTACTAACAACAAAGACATTCCTGCCAAGAGTCAAGAATGAGTAAAATTTATGTGGCAAATGGTTTAGCAAACACCATTATCACATTTGCCTTTCAAATGTTTCCATTCCATATTTGGTAAAAATAATTTTTTCCATTTGTTTGAGACAATATCCAGCATTAATTTGAATGCTGTTCTTTGCCATATTATGCCAACTATTATAGAACAGACCAATAGATCTACAAATGTATCCGCAGTTATATCATTCTAAAGTTCAGTTTCATTTTACAACTTCATCTAGCTGATAAAGTGAAGATTATGGTGCTGGTCTGACCTCAGATATGGCTGCCCTGGCAGTCATCTTGAAAATCTTTTTGTCGCTACGCCTCCTAAATGGAAAGTCATATCAGCACAGGGTTTTCACCAGAAGACTTCTTATGGTGCCCAGTTGCTCCAGAATGAAATTGATGCCGATCTGACATCCATATATCTTGAGAATCTTGTTATGGTTACTCCTCTAAAATTGATGGTCATATCGACATTGGGTTTTCATCAAAAGGCTTCTTATGATATCTAGTTGGTCATAAATGAAAATGGTGCCTCACAGACGTCCAATATGGCTGCCACATTGAACATATTGAAAATCTTGTCACTAATTCTAATGAACGGATGGTCATATTGGCATACAATTTTCACCAAAAGTTGCTGATTGAAACTTGGTAGTTTCCTCAGGGTTTTAAGTTTCCTGCACCTCGAAGATTACCTCACACCAACATCTGAAATGTTGTGAGTATTTTGTACTATTGGAATACAATTAGTAAATTGTTATCACTACACCAACAAAGTTGGGAGGGAATATAGCAATTTGCCCACTCGTTCATGTGTTTGTTTGTTTGTTCACTCATTCATTTATAATGCCTCACTATTTTTGAACCTATTTCACCTGCACTCACAAACATTGGTATGGAGGCAGCTCAGCAAAAAGTAACTCAACCATAACAAAAGTAGGGCAATATGACCAAATGTTCATGCATGAGTGACTTATGTATTTTCATCCTTAATATCTTTGACCCTATTTCACCTACACTCATGAAAATTGAAATGTGGATGCAGCTAAGCAAAAGTAACTCAACCGTGACAAAAGTAGGGCAATGTGACCAAGTTTTCATGCTTGATTGACTTTTGTATTTTCAGCTATCTGTTAGTTATGCCATCAGTTTCTTGGACCTTATTTTATCTAGATGTATGTTAATACCTCTCAATGATAGTAACTCAGCCATACCCAAAATTGGTCAGTGTGACCCAATTTTCATGCTTGAATGACGTATGTATCTTAGCGCATTCATTACACCCTCAATATCTTAAACCCCATTTCATCTACACATGAATATAGGTATGTGGATGCATCTCAACGAAAGTAACTGAACATTACCAAAACTAGGTCATTGTGTCCCAATTTTCACACTTAAGTTTTTGTATTGTCAGCTATCCATTCATTTCACCTTCAGTATTTTAGACGCCCTTCAACTACTGTCATGAAAATAGCATTGTGGATGCATATCAAGATGAGTAGTTAAAACATAAAAATGAGGTCACTGTGACTCAGTTTTCAAACTTGAGTGACTTTTTTATTTTCAGCTATCCATTTGTTACACCCTCAATATCTTGAACCCATTTTACCTACAATCTTGAAAATTGATATGTAGATGCATCTCAAGGAGAGTAATTTAACCGTACTAATAGTAGGTCACTGTCACTTAATTTTCATGCTTGAGTGACATTTGTATTTTTGTCCATACCAGTCTGTATATTTCAGATGTGCTTCTCTTGGCAAGGGGCTTTTTGTTTAGGAGTAAACACCTTCTTAACTTTTAAACTTCTCTTTTAATGGAAGTTGTGGTGGATGCCTCCAGCACCTTTTTAACTTTTTAAATCATCTGTTTTAATGGGAGTTGTGGTGGATGCTTCAAGCACCTTGTTAACTTTTTAAATCATATGTTTTAATGGGAGTTGTGGTGGATGCCTCCAGCACCTTGTTAACTTTTTAAATCATCTGTTTTAATGGGAGTTGTGGTGGATTGGACCAACACCTTGTTAACTTCTAAAATCCTCTATTTTAGTGGGAGTTGTGGTGGATGCCTGCAACAAGTGGACAAGAAACAATCTTCATAGTCATTTGCTGAAAATTCTGCAACAAAACCAACATATTCCATCCTTTCTCATTCTCAACAAGGTAAAATCTTACAAATCTATTTTATTATAGTTGTCAACAGTTGGTAGATTACACACGGACATCACAGTATAAAGCCTACAAAGGGGGAGCTTGCAAAACTAAAAATCACAAAGGCCAACTCAGGTATTAAAAGCATGAAAGGAACAAAATGAAAGATTTGAGGAAGTGGATTCTTTTGAGGAAGTGAATTCTTTTGGTTCTTATGGTCACATTCTCAAGTGTTTCCAACTGCATAATTTAAATGATATTCAACCAATTGAATTAACTATGTCTGCTTTTTTTATTTGTGTGCTGCACTACCTTCAGTTACAGTGGAACATACATATACATGTATATATATATATATATGCTGTCTGGAAATTAATAATTTTAAAAAATCTGCATTTCATTTTAATTTCATTGGTACTTCGTTTTAATTTGAAATGCATTTGGAATTGATTTTGTTTGTATTCCATTCATGTTTGCATTTCATTCATGCTTGCATTCCATTCATGTTTGCA
Source organism: Margaritifera margaritifera (assembly GCA_029931535.1). Taxonomy (NCBI): domain Eukaryota; kingdom Metazoa; phylum Mollusca; class Bivalvia; order Unionida; family Margaritiferidae; genus Margaritifera; species Margaritifera margaritifera. The sequence continues at coordinate 3,573,395 of JAQPZY010001654.1, forward strand.
TTTCATTCATGTTTGTATTTCATTCATGCTTGTATTCCATTCATGTTTGCATTTCATTCATGCTTGTATTCCATTCATGTTTGCATTTCATTCATGCTTGTATTCCATTCATGTTTGCATTTCATTTTATATACATCACCAAGAATGTTTAAAACGATTGCCATCAACAGCATTATTAGTGTAAAGCTTAGTTTTGTTAAAATTCTGATAGATTCAAGATAACTTAGCAAATGACCAGCATATATAATCTCTGCAAAATATTCCTAGTGACCAGAGATTTACTGCTGCTAATAGTCAATATGGTATTTACTTCAGTTTCTCTTTTGTAAATTTTCAGTATGAGTAGCAACCTCTGTAAGCCTATTCACTCATTGACACTGAAAGGGTGCTAAGAAGGTCAGACATAGCAAACATAATGTCTGTCAGCTTTGGCAGTGTCAGTGTCAACTCAGTATTCAAATTTTTATGCAAGCCGGTGTTAAAGTTTTTATGAAAGCCCGTAACTTCAAAAAAGGTGAGACACCATGATCTATAGAGCCCTTTGTTGTCGAGGTACATTCAGTATTGTGTAAAAGCAGCTTACTTGAAGGAAATTTACATTATCACGGTTATGTGACCAGTGCATGATGTCTTTGACTTTGTAATTGCTGATGATATTCTAAGTTTCATTAGTGTAAAAGGTCAGTGAAGATGTATGTGCATGGGTTTTGATACTAGCTAGCATTTAGGCATTGGGCATATATTCACTGTGGGACAGTCCTTAATATGCAGGTGCTCTTCAAAAGCAGTCTCATTAAAATATCTAAATTCATGTGCACATGTAACAGTTATGCATACTCATTTTTGGCTCAACTGGTCATAGACAAAAAGAACTTATGGGATTGCCAGTTATCCATCCATCATCTGTCGTCTGTTGTCCATCTATCCATCAACACAAGTTTGTTATTGCTACTCTTTGTAAACTGTTTGGGGGAATGCCATGAAACTGTACACACACACTCATCCCAAGTTCTAGTTGGTCATAAATGAAAATGGTGCCAATCTTACATCCAATATTGCAACCACAGCAGCCATCTTTAAAATCTTGTTATTGCTACTCCTGAACTGACAGTCATATCAACATAGGGTTTTCACCAGAAGACTTGTTAATAGTATCAAGTTGGTCCTAAATGAAAATGATGCCGATCTGACACCCAATATGGCCACCATGGTGGCAGTCTTGAAAATGTTATCACTACTTCTCCTGTATGGATGTTAATATTGACATGGGGTTTGCACCAAACGACTTATTATGATACATAGTTGGTCCTAAATAAAAATGGTGCCAATCTTAATGTCCAATATGGCCACCACAATGGCCATCTTTAAAATCTTGTTATTTGCTACTCCTCCTGAATGGATGGTCATATTAACATGGCGTTTTCACCAAAAGACTTCCTATGATGTCTGCTTGGTTCTAAATGAAAATGGTGCAGATTTTACATTCAAAATGGTGGCCATCTTAAAAAGCTTGTAATCGCTCAAGAATATTAGAGATGGTTTCAACACTCAGCAGTTAAAAAGAAAAAATGGTCTTATCTTGGATTTCAAGAAATTCTTTTCAGCAAGCAGAGCATCTGTCCCTTTGAGGAACACTTGTTTGTAAATGTGACTTAGAAATAGTTTTAATCGGCCCATTCATTGCTCAATCCGTCTGTGTAACAGCATGTGTGTAACAAGTTCTGCTGCATGCAATATTGATGATGTCAAATTAAATTTATCATTTTTACTTTAGATTTTTACTTTATGAATAGACAGGTCCAACAACAACAACAATTACATCAACAACAACAACAAAACTTGGAAAATTTTAAAAGCCTGATGAAGCATTAATGGACATAGAAAACAGTGACACATATGTTTAGGAGAGTATTGTTAAGACATACTGATACTCTTGATTACCATTATCAGCTCTTTATCAACTCAGTGGTTAGCGTGCCGGACTCATGACCGAAAGGGTGCGGGTTCGAATCCTACCATCAGACCAGCCTGGGTAAGCTACCGTGGTGTGTTCTTGGGCAAGGCACTTTACTCCAATTGCCTCGGCACTAAATAACCTACTTGTGTTGCTGTGCCATAAAGCACCAAATCAAATCAAATCTTTATTAACTCAGTTTTTTTTCACTTTCAGGTCGACTTGGTGAAAGTCAAGCCAGACCTTCTCCATATTCTTAGGCGACTGACTGATGGGATTATTGATGGCAAAATCATTCAGTTCAAGACAAAACAACTGACTGAGAAGAAGAAAGAAAACACAAGTGAATTTCTGAAAAAATTAGAACAAAAAGAAAAATCAGAACAAATATTTGTCATCGATACTGGTATTCAAAATGGAAAGAAGCAGAGAGAAAGAATTGATGAATGTTTTGAAAGATTGCAAACAAAAACTGCCTCAGGTGCTATTTCTAAACAAATTACTGATGAAGGAAAGAAATTTGTTGCACAGTCAAAAGTTAAGATGCAGACTGGTAATGAAACTTTTACTGGTGTAAAACTAGAGTTATATAAAAGTAAAGATAGTAGTCTAAGTGCTGAAAAGAGTGAGGTTATTGGTTATAACCATGAAGAAAGGCTTCAGGATATGACTGATCCAGAATTTCAGGCAGGTCTGAACAACTTTATCTCAAATCTAGGGAAAGGGAACAATAAAGTGTCAAAAGTGAAAGGTGAAAATTTGACTATTAACAATTCATCAGAGCTCACAAAACAAAATGAAGACAGTGATTTTAGAGGGTTGAATAATAATGATGTAGAAAGCAGTTTGGGTGGTGAAGAGGTGAATGAAAAACCTGATTTTATGGAGAATTTAACAAGGAATGAAACCCAAAGACTTAATGCAGTTGTTGAAACAAGACTGCATACAAATGACTCAGAAAGCTCAAATCAAGACACTTCATGCAGAACTAATTTAGTGAAAGAAGGTTCAGAAAACATGACACCAAGGTCCTGGAAGCTGGGTGGTATGGAAGTCTTAAAGGATTGGACAACAAAAACTAATGACAGAATGGGTTTTCCAATGGATTTTGAAGAGATGGACCATGGATGGCCATATTTTCAGAGAGTGTTTATGATCTCTGCTCTCACTGGTGATGGGGTAGAAGATTTGAAGGTGAGGAATTATGACACTTTTTATGCCCTTTGACAGTGGTAGGGGCATATGGTGTTACTTTTGTCCATTCATACATCCATCAAACACGGGCATATAGTGTTATCTTTGTCCATCCATACATCCATCAAACAGGGGCATATAGTGTTACCCTTGTCCATCCATACATCCATCAAACGGGGGCATATTGTGTTACCCTTGTCCATCCATACATCCATCAAATGGGGGCATATAGTGTTACCTTTGTCCATCCATACATCCATCAAACAGGGGCATATAGTGTTACCCTTGTCCATCCATACATCCATCAAACGGTGGCATATTGTGTTACCCTTGTCCATCCATACATCCATCAAACAGGGGCATATAGTGTTACTCTTGTCCATCCATACATCCATCAAACGGGGGCATATTGTGTTACCCTTGTCCATCCATACATCCATCAAACGGTGGCATATAGTGTTACCCTTGTCCATCCATACATCCATCAAACAGGGGCATATAGTGTTACCCTTGTCCATCCATACATCCATCAAACGGGGGCATATAGTGTTACATTTGTCCATCCATACATCCATCAAACACGGGCATATAGTGTTACCCTTGTCCATCCATACATCCATCAAACGGTGGCATATTGTGTTACCCTTGTCCATCCATACATCCATCAAATGGTGGCATATTGTGTTACCCTTGTCCATCCATACATTCATCAAACGGTGGCATATTGTGTTACCCTTGTCCATCCATACATCCATCGAACAGGGGCATATAGAGTTATCTTTGTCAATTTGTACATCCATCAAACTGGCATATAGTGTTACCCTTGTCCATCCATCAAACCTTTGTTAATTTTTGTTTGTTGGTTTTAACAGCACTTTTTGATACATTGTTGGCTATATCATACCAAGGAAATGGGAACTAAATGCCTTTCCCAAGGATGCTCTGAAGCAGCCAACCTGAACTGTCCTTGGCAGGTACTGAACCTGTGACCCTTGGATTGCAAGTTTGATGCTCTCCCAACTGAGCTACTGCAGCTTCCTAAACCAATGGTCAAGCTTTACATTTTGGTCATTCAGGCATTGTGGTGGGGCATCCATATTCCATGAACACATTTTTTGTTTGAAGCTTTGAGAAATTTTAATCTGTTAATCTCTGTGGCAGGACTGGGAAAATCACTTTTCTAGCAGTCTTTAACAATGTAAAAATAAATTTTTATTTTTTATTCATTAAAATCTCAATTCCAAGTATTTGGAAAATTTAGAGATTTTTCTAGCTCTACAGTATGATAGTAAATCCTGACTAACATAAGTTTATTAGTGTTATGAGAACGGTGTAGATATTGTTTTTGGGGTGAAAATTATAAAACTAACTAGAGCTACTTCCATTGCTTGTCACCCCGACCCTGACCCCCCCTCCCCGTCTTCCAGACTGTGATGCGGGATCATAACCCAAAATATATAAAATGACTTTATGTATAAAGTAGTTTGGTTAAAAAAAAAATTCAATATTTGCCCTTTGCACCTCCCCCCCCCCCAAAAAAAAAATTAAAAAATTCCTCCACCTGAGAACCCCAGGGGACATGCCCAAAAATTACACCCCTATCACAAATGGTTACCACATTGGCAACCTCTGAACCAAGTTTGATAAATTTCAATCCAGCAGTTTATTAGGAGATAAAGTTACAGATGGACAGACAGATTGACAGATGGGGAGGGTAACACAATAATGTGCCAGCAAATCTGGGTCTATACAGTTTGTTAGGAGTAATCAGTAAAACAAACAACATAGACCCTGATCTGCCAGTGCATTATGTGATGTCAAACCAGGGTCTATGTTGTTTCAGTCAGATCCTGACTTTTAAGTGAGTACATATGGTACATGAAAGAATGCTACTAATCTCCTGGATGGCCTGTGTAAGCTCACAAAAATATGAAAACAAATATTAATTTCAAACTAGAGAATACCATATATACTCACATATAATCTGGGTCCAAATGCAAACAACATAGACTCTGATCTACCATCGCTTAATGCGCCAGCAGATCAGAGTCTGTGTTGTTTGTTTTACTGATTTGTCCTTACAAACTGCATAGACCCAGATCTGCCAGCGCATTATGCGATGCAGACCTGGGTCTATGCAGTTTGCAGTTGGTACTGGCTTATATGCGAGTATTAACGGTAATTGATGGCAAACAATCACAAAATACCTGCTTTTTGCAAATGGTATCTATTTCAGATTAAAAGCAATTTGAAGTACTGCGACTTTGATGGCTTGCCTTTGCCAATCTCCCCCAGTCTCCATCAGCCTTTTCACACCCTACCCCCTGCACAGTTACCCAGGGTCCAGAACCTGAAATTAGATATATGATATGTACTCCTGCTATAACTCGACCGGTAAAGTTTGGTAAAAAAAAATAAAAGTAACTTTTTGCATAATCTATAGCACCGTAACAAATTCTTTATATTTTCAAAGATTACAATTTGTTCCATGCTAAAGTACCTTGAAAGACCCTTAATTTGACACCTACGATGACATGCTGTGGAAAAGTCCTATTATTTTACACCTTTGAGCCTCTACCTCAAAGTCTCTGGGTTGTATTTCAGCTAGAATCTGAAAAGGGCAGGATGCTAGTCAGCCCCCAAAAAGCATAGAGCGTGTGAAATTCTTGGTAAAGGACACTTAATTTTAGATCAAAATGCAAGAGGAGACAGTACAGTGAAACCCCGCTTTAACGCGAATTCGGATATAATGCGATCGTGGCGTGGCTCCCAAAATTTCATATATTCATTTGCACATTAAATTATTTTTTTTTCAAAGTACGAGAAATAGTGTATAAAATGTGTATATTATAGTATCATTTTGGGGAAGATATCGCGTATGAATTTGAGTATAATACGTTTGTGGCGTGGTTCCTGAAATTTTATATACATGTACATGTAATTTTCTCGTACACAGAAAAAAAATTTTTTTTTTTAAGTACGAGAAATAGTATATAAAAAGTTTATTATCATTTTGGGGAAGAGATCACGTATGAATTCGATCGTGGCGTGGCTTCTGAAATTTAACAATTTCACCAATTTCTTGAAGTGTTATGCCAAAATAAACATTATCGGAAATGTTGCTTATTACTGATCCATGAGTAAAGCCAGTAAGTCTTCTTTGTGTTTGTCTTCAATTCATTCTGTATACAATGATTGCTCAAACAATAGCCGACATGTTTTTCTTCTTTAACTGCATACACAACCGATCATCAGACAATGTGCTGGTTGATAAAAGATTCTCACGATTTAATAAACATAAAAAACGTAAGCCGCTAACACGTGCGCTGGACTTCAATTCATCCTGTAACAACCAAGCGCCAGACAATGCGGTGGTTGATCAAAGATTGTCATATGTGGATGCTTATGTAGAGACTGAGCTTAGGCGGCAAGATCAAAGATTGTCAAATGTGGGTGCTTATGTAGAGACTGAGCTTGGGCGGAAAGATCAAAGAGTGTCATGTGTGGGTGCTTATGTAGAGACTGAGCTTGGGCAGCAAGATCACAGGGAGTTCAAATAACCACTCTCTGTTACTTGGCACTGAACAAGGATTAAACTCGTGGCTCAATCAAAGGGTTGTCATGTGGGAAAACAATGACGGATCGATATCAGATAGTAAACGGTTTTGCTACCCTATTCATGATCTGTATTAGACGTGTAAACGTTGTTCTCTGAATGAAGTAAAAGATAGTAAAACCCCGCAATAACGCGACCCCGCTTTTTCCGCGATCAAATTTTATGGACCCCAAATATCGCGTTATAGCGGGGTTTCACTGTACCTAGATTAAGCTATAAAAATTGACCACTCTAAAAATATATTGTACACAGTAGCTGATTTTACTTAACTTTACAAAATGTTACTGTCAAAAATAATTGTAAAAACTTATTTGCATTTTTGGCTGTTCGATATACAAAAAGGTTTGACTATATCATACATTGCATCATAAACAACAGTTCACATTCCCATTTGAATCGGTCCAGAATTGGAATAATCCCTAAATCTTTAAAACTGCTCAGATATAGGTATTTTTAATATGTTGAGGCATTTTAAAATATCTGGTCTAATTTTGACTGTATTTAGAGTTTTTTATGATTGATTCGCCTGCTACTCTGTCATATTGCTCAAAACCACTTGATTGCCGATCTAGTCTGCTTCCTCTTGCTTTGACAAAATTCTGACCTCAAACAAGCTTCACTTTTTATTATGTGGCCTTTCTCATCATATATAGCATATCTGTTTCTCCGTCAAATACATTACCCAATCACATTCACATTATGAAATTACTCTCTGCTACCTCTGAATCCAGCCCTCCCTGAAAGATGAAAAAACGTCTTTCCATCTATATATCATATATACAAAGGGAAGTAACTCTTGCAGATTAAGAGTAAGATTAATGCCCTTTGTTCCTGCTAGGTGGCTACCCATATCCCAGATGTTTACCAGTGTAAACTTTCACTTGCAACTGCAACTATGAACAGTCCTCCAAGACCATCCATCATTTATTTTCAGTGGTAAAGTAACTCAAAAGGTTGATACACCTGGTGTATAAAACATTTGTATTTTTCCTGGTGAATGTATTCATATTTATGCATTTTTTTACCAGTCGTTATTGTCCATGTGTTATTGATCAGTAACATTAAAGTTTTCACCAATGTATTGCATTGCACTATAAAATTTCAGTTTATTACGTACTTCTTAGTTTGTCTTAGTAACACGAGTTCACCTATTTGAATAATCTGTGTATTTGTTGCATGCACTTGTTTGGTTTTTCTTCTCTCTTTCATTACAGATATGTCAATGAAGTGCAAGAAGTGCAGATGCTTTAAAGTTGTGGAGGAGACGTGCCTAGCCTGCACAAAATGTTCTTCCGCACACCCATGTAACTTGTGTACAATATGGGCAAAAGATGTTTGGTCAAATGTCTTGAAAAGGCAATTGAAGGGCCGTGAAAAAAGGGCATGCGTTAAATCTTCCGAACAGGAAGTACTTAACAAGGTTCGCACAATCTTGAAAAGTGCTTGAATACGAGGTCGGCTCCAAAAAGTTCTGGAAAAGTGCTTGAAAATGCTCAATAATTCTTGAAAAGTGCTTGAATATGAGGTCGGCTCCAAAAAGTTCTGGAAAAGTGCTTGAAAATGCTCAATAATTCTTGAAAAGTGCTTGAATTTCAAGACAAGCGCATTTCATTGAAAAACATTAATTTACTGATATAAATATCAAGAAAAAAATGAAAGATCCGTTAAAAAAAGTTAGAAACCTGATCTTCCTAGAATTTTACCTCAATGTCAAGTTGCTGACATATTCAGTAAGACTTGGGTTGATTACATTCTTATTAGTATTTAGACTCGTTTGGGATTGTAACCATCTCATGTTATTAAATGAATTGATGCTGTGTTCATTGAGCCATTAAGACTGATAAACAAAAGTCGGTCAAGTACTCAGCGATGGGAAGCATATTTTCAAACAAGATTCCCATGAGTGCTTTACATGCTGTATATATGGGTATGGCCATGTAAGAAGTTAAGTGCTGCGTCTTGCATTTGTCGAAAGACGTTGGATCAATGGTAGCTGAGGTTTCTTTAGCTTTGTAAGTCCCCAGATTTTACTGATGGTAGAGACAATACCATTGACTTACACATCAATATAAAAAGTCTCAAAATGGTATGTTTCTGGCCCTGTTGATCTTAAACTTGCTTAAAACGAGTGGAAAATTGATTATACAATACAGTATTATTTTTTATTCAGTTAAAATCAATAAAGAAAAACCTTAGAACGAGCACAGAATGTTAGATCGCCAAGGTCTGACAACTCAGCTGAAAACCTCAATGCATTGGACCTTAACTCTAAAGTACCCACCATCAGTATAACTAGGGACTTATCGAGCTACGGTAACCTCAGCTAGATCAGTAAGTGAAAGTGCTCAGAAGTCTCATGGCAAGAGTGAAAAGGATAAAAAGGAATGCAATGTCAACAATAGGAATGAATTAGAATACTGTTTGTTCAAACTTGAAAACTCAAGGAGTCTGAAACTCGGGCAAATGAGACTGCTAACTTCCAGACTGATGTAGATGAGATGCCTGCACCTCTACCCCCATGCCCCAAAGTCCATTTAAATTCAGTATCGTCTCCTAGGTCTAGTTTAACAAAAATACTCCTGAGTTGTTGTTTAAGAATGAAACACCTAGTTCTGACAATTCTGTAGACTCTACATACCATAATCAACATTCTTCCGCAGTCAGTTATAGTGCTTGAATATTATATTTTTGTCCTTGAAAAGACTTTGAAAAGTGCTTGAATTTTCTGATGAAATATCTGTATGAACCATAAATAAACATTCATCTGAATTCAGAATTGTTCACCAGTGCTATGGGGGACATTGAGATGCTGCCCCCACTTCACACGGAGATAACTAAAACAATGCTTATGGTGACAATCACTTCAGATCCAGTTGAAGCCACGCCAAGCAATTTCTCTCGAGCAATATTGGAATCACATATGATACACATACTATAGCATGCTCTGTCATCTAGAATGTCGATGAGTGAGTTGGATGAAACTAAAACCATTTTTAACCAGACTTGGCAGCCCACTGGGCATAAGTCCTTATTCCCACCCATGCATGGACTTAGGAACATTGAAGCCAGGTGTGCGGGATTACCTTCTGACTTTGCTGTATTCACCGTACGCAGTCCTGGCTGTGGACCAAACAGTCAAGCGCTCTGGACAATCAATGTACAGTTTTGGCGGTCATGAAACTGTCATTCCAGACTGGCAAACAGCATGTACCTACTAGCATATCTGACAGGAATAACCTTTTTTACACATGGTGACAATTCGGCATCATCATTGCTCTACGGAATGCTATATCCCTGGACGCAGAACATAAAGGAGGGGGGCAGTCTGCCAGTCGATGAGGATGGCGACACAGACTTGCCCGAAAATTCCAATCCAACCATAGAAAGAACAGAATTTAGTTTTAAGGCGGCAATCGAAGAGATATACAGAATTTATCCTGGATCAGAATGCCCTCCTCCACCGGCAGTCAATACTATGTACAAGGTCAAGGCCTCGGTAGATGTGGATGATGACGGCAAACATCCGTCCTTAAGAATTTTACTACAATCATCAAAGATTGCAGAAATTATTGGGCATTCCTCAGATAAAATTCACAACCCCAGTTGTCACAGGACCATCATTTTGGTGAGTCAATTACCAGCAACTTTCTCACCACACTGGTACAGATCACATGCCGATGTTTTTTGTCATTTAGATGTACCTAGCCCTGAGAAGGATATTACTGTCGTCAACATGTCTGCTTCACTCTGTTATAAAGTGGACTGACAAGTGCTTAACGCAACATCTAAGTTGGTCAGGAACGTCATGTCGACTTCCTCCCTACTTGACCTGGCATCTCTGGTGATCCTTCACTTGTTGAGAAGGCCGGAAGTGACCATCCCTGGAAATAGGTAGGCCGTATTGCCAAGGTAGTAAATGGGGCTGCTCACCACACAATGACTTGATAAAAAGAGACACACTATTCTTCTCTAAAACCACACCATGTTGCCATCCTGTGCTCCCTCCCCATTGGTTCTCCTCATCTGTTTGGAGGTCGAACTGAAGAGGTGAGAAAGAATGTGGCATGAGAGTTGCCCCTTAAATTCTCTGTGCAAGGCCCTTAACCTTCACAACCCGATCAGGGAGTGTACCAGAGAGGGGATAATCTGTGACAGAAAGATCACAAGTAATTCTCAACAATAACAGCAACCTTTTTGTGGCCAAGCAAGTTATAGGAAGCCATATGCCCCTAACTTACACAGGCAGGCCAGGAGGGGGGAGAAAAAACAAGGTTTCTTCTTCCCCAAGCCTCCTGCTGACCATCAATGACTTGCTGTCCCTCCTGCTTGCTGGCGACCCTCTGATGGGCGCCTGACTCCTTCTGTTTTGCCAGAGTTGGATCAACCTATTTCCGACAAACGATTGGGTAATCCAAGTTGTTTTATAGGGATTCTGGATCTCGATCATCCAGTCCCCTCACTTTCATTGCCCCCCCCCCATGACGGAGACACGAACCAATCTCACGAAGGCAGACATTTTACAGAAGGAGATGGAGTTTTCCTCGTAAAGCTGGTGGTGGAAGTAGTCCGAAAACTGGACATCCCTGGTTTCTATTCCAGACTTTTTCTGGTTATGAAAACCAACAGGAAATTGTGACCTGTCACAGACTTGAGCAGACTCATTCAGTTTATTACTTCCCCAGAGTTCAAGATGGCAAGGTATGTCTGTTCGTCTTTGACACAACAAATACGTGTTCAGTCTTGACCTGCCCGATGCGTATTTCCATATATTGATTCACTCAGTATCATGCAAATACCCAACTGGCTAACTTCTTTCTTTTCCTCTTTGAAGACAAGAAGCTAGCCCCTATCACAATCAAGGGATACCATTCCAAGATCAGAGACATCATGGAAGAGACAATATTTGCCGCAACAAGGAACTTTCTGACTTCTTTTCCAATTTTGACATATCCAGTCCATGCTCGCTCACCTTGTTCCCAAAATGGAATCACTCCTGGGTCTTGACTTGGCTCAATTCGTCTTAGTTTGAGCCCGTCTTTCACCTCACTGAAGCAGTTATCATACAATACTTGCTTCCTGATAGCTTTAACTTCAGCGTGCAGGGTGACTGAGCTGCATGCGCTGTCCATGGATCCAAACTACATGCAGTTCTGTTTCAATGGCTCAAATCAAAGGTAGGGGCAGAGCATGCAGAGTTAGGGGTAGGTTGTTGTGCACCTCTATCTTCCTAATTGGAATGCTGTCTGGGGCACAAAAAAAGGTGTTATAAAAAGAGTTATGTTAAAATGGTACCAAGAGGATAATAAGAAAACTGAAGCAACAAAAAAAGGGCATGTGGGGATAGGAAGAAACCTTGTGACTGGGTCTAAAAACCAAATTTTGTGGATGGCTTGCACTTGAGATAAGGAAGACACCCATTCATTTTGATCTTGTACTTGAGATAAGGAAGATACCCATTCATTTTGGGCTTAAAAAGTCAAAGGTCAGTCACAGGGACTGAAATAAAGAAAAACAATTTCTACAGAACTACTTAATTTCTGTACCATATGCCTTGACTAAACTTTGTAGATGGCTTGCATTTGGTACATGAAAGACACATATTGATTTGGGGGTTAAAAGGTCAAAGGTCAGTGTTGGAGGAAAATGGTTTCCACAAAATAAATCAAGTCCTGTGCCACAAACCATAACTAAACTTTGTGGATGGCTTGCATTTGATACATGAAAGACACATATTGATTTGGGGGTTAAAAGGTCAAAGGTGAGTGTTGGAGGGAAAATGGTTTGTACAAAATAACTCAAGTCCTGTGCCACAAACCATAACTTAACTTTGTGGATGGCTCGCATTTGAGACATGAAAGGTATCTGTAAGCTTTGGAGTCAATCGGTCAAAGGTCATGGTCACAGAGACTGAAAGAAGAAAAATGGTTTCTGAAAAATAACTTGGCTAAATTTTGTGGCTGGCATTTAAGGCAAAGAAGACACCTAAAGTATCTCTAGTAATCTTTTAAAAATGTGTGCTGATGAATTATGTATACCTGTATGTAAACTTTTTAACATGTGTATGAAGTCCAGTACTTTTCCTAATGTGTTCCAAGAAGCCAATTTTATTTCAATTTTTAGATTAGGTGATATAGTATTTTAGTTTCAAATTATCAACCTGTGTCACTGTTTCCAATCTTATCCAGATTTTTCAAATTTATTAAACCTTGCCATATGTGCAGAAGAGCATGGTTGTATGCCAAAGCATTCTTCAGTAACCAATTTAGCAAGTTGTACACATTTTGTTTCAAAAGAAATTAGTAGTAAGTAACAAGTTCATCAATTTTTGTTGATTTTTCCAAATCATTTCATTCCATGTCTCACAACTGCTTTTACATAAACTATAATTCTATGGTGTGATTGGCAATATCCTATGGTGTGATTGGTAATATCCTACAGTGTGATTGGTAATATCCTATGGTGTGATTGGTAATATCCTATAGTGTGATTGGTAATATCCTATAGTGTGATTGGTAATATGCTATGGTGTGATTGATAATATCCTATGTTGTGATTGGTAATATCCTACAGTGTGATTGGTAATATGCTATGGTGTGATTGATAATATCCTATGTTGTGATTGCTAATATCCTATGGTGTGATTGGTAATATCCCACCATGTGATTGGTAATATCCTACAGTGTGATTGGTAATATCCTATGGTGTGATTGGTAATATGCTATGTTGTGATTGGTAATATCCTCTGTTGTGATTGGTAATATCCTACAGTGTGATTGGTAATATCCTACAGTGTGATTGGTAATATCCTATGGTGTGATTGGTAATATCTTATGGTGTGATTGTAATATCCAGTGGTGTGATTGGTAATATCCTTAACTAGTTTTCATTATATTTGCGTTCCAGATATCAAAGAGCTGTTGTGAACAGTCAAGGTTCAGAATGGTGTGAGGTCATTTCTGGGGTGTTCCAAGGTTCTATTTTGTGGCTCAGATTATTTTTATTCTATAAATAAATGACCCCTCTTTAGTTTTTGAGCCCTGAAAGTATTGTTTATTTGCTGATGACAGAAAGTTGCATAAATCTATCAGACAGATAAGTGATTGTGAGCTCTTTCAGAGATGTAGACAGAGTATATGAGTCGTGTAAGAAATGACAAAGTGTTGTTATATCAATTTTACAAACAAGAAAAATCATATTTGCTTTAGCTATTTAATGAAAGGTGTGAAGCTAAAGGGAGAGAGTTGTGTGAAAGATTTGGGTGAGGCTAACAAGTATCCATCGTTTTTATGTCCATGTTAAGGCTACTATCCAAAAACAATGCAGATGTTTGGTTTTTTTAAAGCACACTTGCAAAAACTGTATAAATGTATCAGTCAAAGGTACTTTCTATCTATCTTTTGTAAGGCATAGTCTTGAATACTGTTGTGAAACTTGGTCCCCTCATGAAGCAGTTTTGACCCAACAAATTGATGGTTCAACAAAAGTTTTTGAAATTCATGTGTTTTAAATCGGGGTTTGGATTTTATCAATAACTCCTGTGAGCAAATCTGCAGACCTTTTAATTTACCATCCTTAGAAAGTAGAAGAAAGATCATTGATTTTGTATTTCTTTTTAAATGTATACACAGTCATTTTGAGTGGCCTTTTTAATTAAGTCATATAGCCAAAATTAAAACTCAAAATGTTGAAGTTTTTAAAACCTCTTTGAAAGAAATGCTTTATGATTCCTGAATGGACTAATGCACAGGTTCTTATTTGCTTTTGTTTGTATGTGTAGATACATGATGTAGATGTAAATCTTGCTTACAGTATGTTATTATATGTTACTTATTTTGTTATAATTTCTGTCAGTGGACTTTCGGGTCTGTAGCATTGAATAATAAATAAGTGATAAATAAAAACAAAAAATAATCTGACCAATGAAAAAAGGTTTTACATAAAAAAGTATAATGCTGTTTACCACATGGTATAATGTACTGTTTATGGTACTCTTGATTCAAATTTTGACTCTTTACCTTAATCCCAAGTGGTCAGTGAGAGGATTAAAATCCATTCCATGCATAAATACTCTCAAAGACCTTTGATTTGTCACTCATGATGACATGTTTAGGTGATGTCCTAATTTTTTTTGTAACCCAGTTTATCCAACCCAAGTACCTCATGGACCAACCATGAACAACACCTAACATGCATAATATATCTTGAGTAATTTAAGAAAAAGAAGAAGAAAAAAAAGTTTAACAAAGAAAAAGGAACATTCTATGTATTTTTGGCCTTTAACTCTTTCTGCAGTCCTAGGAACCCTTGTGGTTGCAAAGAAATTTTGAAACCTTACTAAAAATCGATAATTTTTAGGAAACTCACCTTTTAAGTTTTACCACTGTATTACGGACAGACATATAGACATACATTGGAGGTATGGATGCAGAATAAAAACTAATGTACCTACTTTATTTTAAAAAGTCAGTATAATAAGAGTTCTGCAGCAAAGTGGCATTGTCCCATCCATTTCATATTTACCACATAAATGTCTAGAACAGCCTCATAACATCTTGTCACTAGTGTATTTCACATTGTAAAATAACACTAAGCAATGTCAGATACTGACGTTGTTAAGTATCAGACTTTTTCATAATGTGATCAATAGAACCACAAATGCGTGTACATTAGACATAAAATGTATGGAACTGATTGAATTATACTCCGATCACATATAATTTATAGTTCGTTTGACTCAGCATTGCAGATGATATCTGTGTCTTTATCCATGAATTTTCATGCACATATCTCAAAATATAGCTAAAATTACTGAATTCTTTTGGTGTACAAATGATTTCAACACCATTTGTATCAAAATACAGAGCAATACCATTCATTCAATACATGCTGAAAATGAGTGGTCTGTTTACATGTAGTCTGCCATGTTGGTCCTGTACTTGTGAAAGAGTCCATTTTTTATACAGGGCTGAGCTGTTATGGGAGCCATCGCATGCCATAGGTAAACAAACATAATCTGCATCATCTAGTTTAAACTATTTTAAATTTGTACTTAATGTCTGTTTATGGTATGATTTGTCTAATGAGTAATAAAATCTATATTTTGATTCAAAGAAAAGGCACTTACCTGCGATAAGCACATCATCAGATATAATTAAAGTACAGGGATGTAACTCCCAAGAAATCATGAGGGAGGCAACTACATTATGACCAAAGATAACCGAATATGAAAGGTGATCACTCCTTTAGAAATAATTGACTCTTCAACAGGTCATGGCGGCTTTGAAGAATAAGCATGTAAACAGACAACATTATTTTAGCATGTATCAGATGGGTGGTGTTGTCTTTGTGTCGATACGAATGGTGTTGAAATCATTTCTGCGCAAAACAAATTGGGTAATTTTATGTACCTTTCGAGACACTTGTGTGAAAATTCATTGAGCTACAGATGCAGTTATCATTTGCAATGCTGAGCTGAACGAACTCTATTAAACTCAGTTTAATTTATATCATATCATTTTAGTACTTAGAGCTGGGCATGGCCAGCTATGTTGTACACAGTAAGTATGATGATAATTGTTTTGATATGATATGTATCAAGATAGTATCACATACATAAATGAACCAAAAAATATACAAGTGAGTCCATGTTTGCAAAACAAACATGTTTGTATTATTGTATGAATCCAATGTAGGATATGATACATGTACATTTCCAGAACAAATTAAAACAAAGTGTCTTACTCTCCTTTCTATCTTTCTCTTAAATGCTTACTAAACTTGGATCAGATAACAGTACAATTATTTAGAAACACATTTATTATCATTTTCTGCCAAAATAGATGCACCCAGTTCATAACAATAAGTGTGGAGAGTGTCTCTATTTAAGACCCTAACAGCCTAAGTATCTTGGTTCTCTCATAATGCACTTTTAGGTTTGTATATTTTACACTTCATTTATTAGTTATTGTAGGGCACTCATTGTTAATTTCCCAGTTTTTTTTAACAAGGGCTCAGCAAAACTTCTTGAGTCATGTCCACAAATTGCTATGTAAAATGCCATACCTGTATATGATTGTCAACATTTTTATCACAAAATCATCACACAAAATCTTAATGTTGACTCCAGTCTGCTCCTACCTGGAAAATGATACCTATATATCTTGGTGTCTGCTAATGATGCAGCGGGATAAATATGCATGAAAATAGAAATTAATGATCGTTACATTTGAAATTTGCTGTAAATTTTGTCAGGAATATCTGCTTGAGAGTGCACGACCAGGAGACTGGGACTATCATAGCAGCCTGGTGACTGACCAAGACCCCATGGAGGCTGCCAGGACATTTGTGTGGGAGAAGATCCTGGACTACCTGCCGGATGAAGTGCCCTACCTAATGTATCCAGTAAGTAGTGGAAATGGTGAGGTGGGATGGGTAATTCAATAGAGAAGAGAAGTTAGTGTTTACATAACACTGATAGCCATTTTGAATGAATCAGGGTCACATGCATTTTTTTTTTAAATGACAAGGGAGGCCAATTAGCAGTCCCAGGGGTCTTTGAGGGTAAATGAATATGTTTGTACCCATGATTAGCTTAGTGATAATGGCAGTCCCTAAAGCTTTGCCAGTTTTAATCTCATTTAATTTATCTTCAGGTTTCAGTCGCTGGTGAATGTGGTGATCATTGCAGCTGGTAATCGGCAGTCATCAGCTTTTATTATTTCCATTGCTGGTGATTGCAGCAATTGTTATGGGTGAATATCACCAGTAACCAGCTTCTATTGATCCATTTAAGTATTAAATACATAAGCAGGTCAACATTGAAATATATTTCTATATATTGAAACTTCCACTGATAAGAATCTTGCTGTTGTGTATATTTTTGAGAAGAGAACATAGTGAAATATGCTAATAACTTGGACCACTTTAAACCAAGAGAAATAACTGTTGTAGGTAAAGGTAACAACAAATGCTTGGAGAAGTCTGAGTGATATCGATGAAATATCCCAAGTAGGTGGAGAAGTCAGAGTCATATTAACAAAATATCCCAAGTATGTGGAGAAGTCTGAGTGATATTGATGCAATATCCCAAGTATGTGGAGAAGTCTTGAGTGATATTGATGAAATATCCCAAGTATGTGGAGAAGTCTGAGTGATATTGATGAAATATCCTGAGTATATGGTGAAATCTGAGTGATATTGATGAAATATCCCAAGTACTTTATGTGGAGAAGTCAGAGTGATATTGATGAAATATCCCAAGTATGTGGACAAGTCTGAGTGATATTAATGAAATATCCCAAGTATGTGGACAAGTCTGAGTGATATTAATGAAATATCCCAAGTACTG
This sequence comes from Margaritifera margaritifera, assembly GCA_029931535.1. Classification (NCBI taxonomy): domain Eukaryota; kingdom Metazoa; phylum Mollusca; class Bivalvia; order Unionida; family Margaritiferidae; genus Margaritifera; species Margaritifera margaritifera. The sequence continues at coordinate 3,591,506 of JAQPZY010001654.1, forward strand.
TATGTGGAGAAGTCTGCGTGATATTGATGAAATACCCCAACAAAGTATGTGGAGAAGTCGGAGTGATATTAACAAAATATCACAAGTAGGTTACATGTATTACTCTGGATCAAGGAAAAATTCATAATAAGTCTAATGTGAATCCAGAATAAGAAAACAACATATTTAATGTATGACAAGAGAATATTGCAAGCTAATAAATATATTATGGTAATAAACATATTGATGAATATATACAATGTAGCAAAGTATTACATGTGTGCACACAATGTGGAAGTTAATAGTGCAATATGAAGTTTAGATGTAGCCATATATTGTGCTATAAAATCATGTTATTTTGGTAAATTGTTACTTTATAACCATAGTTAATAAGAACTTGATAATCTTAATCAGGTTAGATATTTATATGTCAATTAGGATTGGAGTTTTATTGCTATGTCAGTAGGATTGGATTATTATTTACCCTTTTTCATTAAGCTTTTTGGCTCATATTTAGTGCATGCAAAATATGGGGAAATGTCTGTGTCCCATTTCTGTGAATTTCAAATTTTGAAAAAAAATTATGTATACTTTTGGCAATTTGGCAATTTGGCAATTATTTTACTCCATTCAGCAAGATTTAATTTTGCAATCTCTGGTCAGATTGCAAAATTTGTGAAAATTACACTGCACAGAAGTCTTCTTGGATGGTGTTTTTTAAGAGAAGCTTCCAATTGTTAACATGTCAATAAAGAATTTGTTTCAAATATATATAAAAGATGCTGTGTGCCATTGTATCCTTGGCTTCATGTTTTTCTTCCTTCTGTTCCAGGAGATATTGATGTGGGAAGAGGATGATGCTGGTGTCCTTAACATAATAATGCAAGTGGAAGGGTTACGGAAAAGAGACATAGTAGGTTCAAACAGAGTTTAGTCATGTTATTAGTCTGACTGCTGTTGAGCTTACTATAACTGTACTATTGCATAATGCACTGGCAGATCTGGGTCTATGCAGTTTGTAAGGACTAAACAGTAGAACAAACAACATAGACCCTGTTCTGCCGGCACATTATGTGACGGCAGATCAGGGTCTATGTTGTTTGCATTTGGACCTGGTTTATACGCGAGTATATGCGGTATATCATATTATCCATTGCAATCCTGCCTGATGAACCTATTAAAAGATATATTTTGTATATAATAAAAAGTGACTATTCTGACTTCTTGGATGATATGGATTTGTTATGCCCTCAATGTGTAGAGAGAGCATGTCTTGATCTTGTCCTGTCTGTATGTCCATCCATCTGTCCATTTGTATGTCCATCCATCTGTCCATTTGTATGTACATCCATCTGTCCATATCGAAAAGCTTGTTAGCAAGATTGCATAAAAACCCACTCAACATAGACAAATACAATTTGGATAGCATATTTGTATGTATATGAAGATGACCTGATTACATTTTCAGGTTTTCAGCAAATTTTCAGTTTGTTGAAACACTATTGAACTATCTTGATGATTAAGTAAAAACTACTTGAGGTACAAAAATAAAATTTAGTATTAACATTGGTATTGATATGTACATGACCTTGGTATTGATATGTACATGACCTTGGTATTGATATGTACATGACCTTGGTATTGATATGTACATGACCTTGGTATTGATATGTACATAACCTTGGTATTGATATGTACATGACATTGGTATTGATATGTACATGACCTGATTAGCTTGTCAGGTCATTGCAGCAAGTTTTCAGTTAGACAAAAACCTTGTTTGCACAATCAAGCAAAAACTACTCGAGCAAAATGAATGAATTTCATAGGTATATTTGTACTGATATGTGTATTTTCAGACAAAATAGACACATAAAATTATGTACGCATGTTTGTATGCAAATGTAGATGACCTAATTAGATTTTCATGCAATTTTAGGAGTATTTCAAATTTTAAAAGTCTTTTTAATTTCTGGGACACTTTCTGGTCTGTGGTGGAGGCATACAGGTCTTAAAAACACAAATATAGTGTCTGCATAATTGGTTATATGAACAGCTTATAATTATTTATAAAAGAGATTTGTTTGTTAATAGTTTCTGTTTTCTAGATGGATTTAATTGACCTATTGACTCCTGTTATTTAGTTACTCTTTAATAATGACTTTAAGTGGACTGCTTATCAGTTATGTTTAAAGTTTTAAGTGGATTGTATTATCACTTCTTCACTGGTTATACAGATTTAGTTACTAGAAAATTATAGTATGAAAAAATGAACAAGTCTATGTGTCAGCCCATGTATAGGAATTTATTTTCATTCAACAGGAAATAGTCAGATATTTATACTTGTTACTTTCCAGCGCTTTTGCATCATCGTCATGAATACTTTCAGATAAGTACAAAAATAAGTAGTATGTACCTACATGAAGAGCATCCATGATGATGATGCAAAAGTAATACAAGGAATAAAGTATGAATATATTACTGATTTTCTGTTGAATGAAATATATATATATATATATAGCAAGAGAGCGAGAGAGAGAGTGAAATGCACACACATATACACACACAGATGCATGCAGTGGATCCCACTTAATTGCATATTGCCTGCTTATTTGCATATCCTGTATATTAGCATAAAATTTCCATGCACAAAATCTGTTTGTTCTTATTGATCATGACATTTGGTTGCTTTTATGCATACCTGTTATTGGCATATCCGACATATTTGTATAGTCAAATTACAGAATATTGCTGTTACCATCCTTTATGGATTAGGTAATGATCATTAATATGTGGGTTTGATAAGTAATTTCATTATAGAAAGATACAATTTCACTAATCTTAAGTGGTATTTGTCAGTATTAGACTCTGTAATGAACAGTATTGTGTGCCATAGTTACCAAAGTAAGATCATAGATTTATTGGATTTGGACAGAAAGATTGTAAAAGTAACTATAAATGATTTCTTTTCATCTTTTCATTTGACTCAAATTTTGAGACTCTAGCATTGTAAGATGTCCAAATTTGATATACCATATATACACGCATATAATCCAGGTCCAAATGCAAACAATATCGACCCTGATCGGCCGTCGCATAATGTGCCGGCAGATCAGGGTCTATATTGTTTGTTCTACTGATTAGTCCTTACAAACTGCATAGACCCAGATCTGCCAGCGCATTATGCGATGGCAGATCTGGGTCTATGCAGTTTGCAGTTGGTATTGGCCTATATGCGAGTATAGACGGTATATTTATGCTGTCATTCAAGTGTTCCAATAAAGGACATTCAGAATGTATGTGCTCAGTAAATTTGTGTTCTGACAGTTTATTGTGTACCATATTGTTTCATATTGACTTTAAAATGTGAGTTATAATCTTATTCATGCATATCCCTAACCTATTTTGGTTCAGTTAATTTATCCTGTAGTTCTGTATTACATGTTGCAACTTTGGAATGCCTGTTACCCCATGTTATTTTTTTGACATGTGGTCTTCTTTATTGGAAAAAGTTATCTTCGTTGGTTTTAAGCTGTTCTCGCTTACATGCATAGGCCGATTACTTGCATATTTTTTATTAAAGATGTTATACAGATTAGTGGGATCCACTATATATATTTAGTACATCACCTGATAAATTCTTGATTTCTGACAGGCTAACTACTGGGGTATTTTTGTGGATCATACACAGGTCCCCTTGACTCTTGGATACTATACCTGGAATTGGTCATTCCACCTGTTCCAGGGGGTACTATTGCCATGTGCCAGTGTTATATGACATCACATAAAATTATGTAATGTACTAAATCTATTATTGCCTTCTCCCATGGGAACTGTCCTTCTAGTGTCGTCTGATAGAGTAGAGTACCCAAGTATTTGACCGTATATACTACAGTCATCTTTCCCACCATGTGACAGGCTGAATCCAGTCAAGAAAAGACTTCAAGTGCATGTTGTTTGCCGAGTGTTGATGCCTTGTGTATCCTGTTTTGAATTTCTGTAGCATATAATTGTTCATAGAGGTGTAATCCTTATGGGCCAAATTCGTTTCATGGTCTTTCTTGAACTTTCTCAAGTCAATCAGAATACATTGTTCAGTATTCATTTGCTGTTGTGATTCAAGTGCTTAGGCACGCTTTCACAGACAAATTTCAATCAGACATTACAAGCATTTCAGTAATCTAGATATACTGCTTTTAAACTGCTTTTTAAATTGTAGTTTGCCTGTATAAAAGTTTATTTGACTGGAAAATTGGAATCCAACAAAAGTGATTGTAATGGCATAATGCAAGGTTAAAAATAGGAATAATTCCACCAAAATTGGAATGGTTGGCATCACGGATCAAGCATAGGTAATACGAGTTACAGCAATCAATAGCACAGTTTTTCTATCTGGGTATTCTGAAGTGATCTCTCTTTTGGCTGAGCTGAAAACTCTGTCTTTATCCTTCATGGAATCATGAAGTTTAGAAACTGATTTTGAAGTACTTACCATATTGTGTACTTAGTAATTTTCTCATGATATTATACTTGAAGTTTACTTTTAAATTGTTCTGTTCCTGGCTGGAAAACCCAGTCACCCAGTCATTCATCGCACTGAATGAGACGCTTCTTGCAAGTGAGGCAGCAAACAGTGGCCGATTACATCACCAATAAAACATCTGTATTATCAGCTTTCTAGGCCTGAAATTACTTGTACATTTATTTCTGCTTTCAGATCTGTTTGCTTCAAAAGCGAGGAGAAATCATTACCAAGATTGCACAGGAAGCCAAGCAGGAAATCATGAATGCTTTCCGATGTGATGTGAAATTTAAGATAATTGCGAGGCAGAAGCAGAAATATTCAAAATAGTATAATTAGTATAATGATAAAAATTTCTGTCAAGCTCAACATTTTTTCATATTGTTGAGAGTTCATATACTTGGAAAAATCATTTCATCTTGTCAATAAATGGTAATAAATCTCCAGATAACTCAGCCCAATAAATCTCCAGATAATTTAGCCTAATACATCTGCACCTAACTCAGCCTGTTACCATGTAGCGGCTTATTTTCAATTATAAAATTTATCAATTTTGTCTAAAAAGAGGATTAAAAATGTTGGTGAGTTTTAGTTAGAAATTCATTGTTTTTATTTTAGTGGAGACAACTGGTAGCAAATTTTACCCATGCAAAATTTCTCTTTTAGTGTACTCTAGAAACAAGAAAATTCATTGTTCTTTCTTTTGTGGGCTTGATTGGCTAATGTGCTATAGTATTCGCACCCCACCCCTGCAACAGTCCCCCCACCCTTGTGATTTTAAAAACGAAAAGCATAAAGGATATACAAAATGCACAAAACTTAGTCATTTCATTCATTAGTTTATAATTTCTATCCTGATTAGAGGATCCCTAACACTGTCATCTTGTTTGCATTTCAAAGCATTTGGGAGTATTCACTGTAAATAAGGAGTCTGCTCAGTGTTATTTTCCGGACATATTAAGTGCACTAGTTCAAAACATAAAATGTATTAAACAGTTTTGACAGTATCAGACTGTTAAAAGGTTAATGGAGCTTCTAATTTTGAAAATGCAAGGTTATGATACAGATGAAAACATTATCGCAAAACTTATATAACAGATTCAAATGTGAAATAAGACTGTACTGTTGGTAGTGACAGTATCTTCTGTTTACCGAGTGATGTGACCATGAAAATGGGTAGGATCATAGGATACAACAGAACCCAGTGGTTCATTTAAACTGGGGTTAAACTCTACCATTAACACTGATGCAGACAAAAGCAGTATTCAAAAGGCTTTTAAAAAATCTGTGACAGTATGACCAGAAATAGCAGCGGACAAGTAGGAAGACAAATGGCATAAAATTATGTAAAGAAGGATGATGAAGATGATTGTCCCACTGTCAGGATGGCAGAGCCTGTGCAGAGCACAATTGTACCTTTGGTACACATTGTATCTGGCACAATGACGTGGTGATTTAGAAACGTCCTTAAACAATATTTATTTTAAGATAAATGATCATTTATATTTATATTAGTTATTGCAGGAGCTGCTTCAGTGTACTTATTTCAATAGTTTATGAACCTTTCATTACTTCACGCTATCTTTACGCCTTTGATCAACAATGCAGACAAACCCACTAATGCCAAGTGATCATCTAGAAAGGAAGCAATTCTTAAATAACCAACTAACTAGACTACCAATATAATCAGGTATTGCTACTGCACCTTTTTTTTTCACTAACTCAAATAATTGGCTAAATTGTTGAAACCAATTTTTATTTCATACAAAAATAATTCCTTTGGAGTAGGAGGATGTGTAATAGAGGTTGAGGGGAAGAACAATTTTGTACCAAATTGATATAGACAGAGCAATTGTTCACATAGTCATTGCACTTGCTATAGCTATAGTAGCAATTGTTACACTTTTATCTTTGAAAAATGTTTTAAATCTTTTACATAGCGTCTATTTCTCTCTACCATTTTCATGAATCCTTTCAGTATTTTTTCTGAAATTTCTCTCCAACTGTGTTAGATGTGCAACTAATTGAGCTTTGATGCTTTCAATGCTTTAAAACTGTTCTTGTAATACAGCGTTTTTGCTGGGGTATCTTTTTCTGCTGATGTCTATTTTCAACTCTTCAGTCTGTTTTTAATACATTTCTACATAAGATTTCATGGATTATATTTTAAATTTGACAACTTCTACAGCATGTACTTAATCCTTCAATTCTCTCTCCTTGTGTGCAGTGAATAATTTTTTAACTTCAGGTATATTCTGTCCACTTTGAATGTTTCATGATATCCATCCATTATAGTCTCAACTTCACTTACATGTTCATCAAATGGATCTGTACTCTATTGTTTGCATCTATATTTCCTCGGGTTCTTTTATTGGTTGCCTTGGTAAGACGGTGGGTTTCAGAGAATATTTTGGTTGTATCTTCTCCTCGATATGATACACCCATTTATGCCTTGTTTTATCTAGCCTATTGTAATCAACAGCTCCTTTCCAGTCTGGTCTGCTATAGTGCTGGGTGCTAGCATTGTTTTGATGTCTCCATTCCTTGAGATTTGAACTGTCTTAACATCTGGTTTTACATAAGTGTTTTTTTTTTTGTATTGTAAGGCTGTTTATCTTCAAACTGTATTTCAATTCATTCATGCCAAGCCCATCTGGTATGTCCCCTGTATACAAGTCAAGATCTGGAACCGCCAATTGATGTGATATCATCAAAACATCAGACACCTTGCTCTGCAGAATCATTAGCAAGATATACATTTATATTCAGCTTCTATGTGAACCTGTGTATCTATATCGTAATCTTAATACAGAAGATTTTCAAATGAATAATCATAATCATCACACCCTCAGAAAATTTTCAGTTATTTTAATAGTGAAGAAATGGACAAAGTTGTGTCAGAGAGAACATGTGCCAAAGGCACAGTTGGCTGAAAAAAGAATTGTGATTTCTGGATGAAAAAGTAGTGAAATTATTATCTTTAGAATTGGAGGAGTACAAGCAGGAATTAAACAAATGGAACCAAAAAGAGATAACTAGATAATATATGACTGAAAAATAGTTGGAAAAGATGGGCAAGATGCAAATGAAGACTCTTTGTAAATGCATGAACTGCTAAAATTTCCAAATCATTGCAGCTGTTGTAAGTTACTTTGACATGATTGATTAGCAAATGTATTCCAATCTACAACTTGATTTACAAAATGAACTTAAAGGTGATTACATGAATGGAATTAGATACTTCACTTGATTTTTCTAATTAAAATTGGGATTGCCTCTATCTGTATTGAAGGCTAGTTTCATAACTTTTAAACATACTAATTTCGAAAGGTCAAAGAAAATAATGAATGAGAAAATACAGAAATTATTGCAAATTAAATGTGTACTGGTTGCTTTATTATTGACATGTTTATACTTCTGACAAGCATTTTTATGACATCTTGTTTTAGTAGCCTCTGTCTATTATGCAGTAAACTTTTATAGGGAAAATAGACTGGACAGTACTGTTCAAAATTCCTTGCATGATCAAATCAGTCATCTTAAATGATTCAACTTATTTTATTATGCTCTTCTATTCCTTTCATTTTCATATTTTGGTATCTGTTTTTACTGGATTTCGTGTATCTAGTGGTTGACCCATGAAAACATTTTATATTGTTCGGGATCACACAAATCAAGTGACAAACATGGTATAACGGGAATAATGTCTAAATCATCTTCTCTAATGCCTTCAAACTATGACAAGTTTAGCCACTTTCAGTGGGTCTATTGATGAAATATCTGGTATTTTTAATTGTGTTGACATAGCTAAAGATTCTTGTTAATTAAATGGAAGACAGCAAAGGAAACATGCAAAATTAATCAAAAGTTAGGAAAGAACCTGAAAAGATAACCTCACAAAACCCAAAAGATCTACATAGAGTTGAACTAGGCAGACATCTTGGAAAACGTTAACAGGAATTGAAGAAAGCCAAAGAAGAATGTTCAAAGAAAGAACAAAAAGACTCCAAAACATTGAAGACTGTAGAAAGCACAATATTACAAAATGTTCTATCATGCTGCCTCGAAGAAATGATACAAGTTCAAACAGCATGATCAATTATTTAATAGGTGTTTGTAAAACTGCTTTTGGGCAGCTTGTTTATTTGGTAAAAAATAAATTGTTTCTATTTTTAAAGCTGAAGAAATGGCAAAAACTGCAGAAAACAATGTTGCAGACCAAGAAAATCAACACCACTAAAGAACATCAGCACGGCCTGTGTGAGATTGGACTTTGTCCAGTCTCCCACATTCAACATGACAAGATTTTGTCTGCATACAACCTGCTTCCAGAAATGCTTGAACTTTTTTCCAACTAAAAAATAGTTTTTGGCCACATGCATATGTAGAGTGAAACAAAAAATATTGACTCTCTTTACCATGCAGCACTTAAACCTGTTCTCACAGTTGCATACACAATGCTTTTGAAGAAGTTATTTAAGGTCAACCCTCAAACATACATACTGAATTAATTTTTAAGCTTTTATTCCATTTTAATTTAGTTCACAATCAACTGGTAGCACATGAACTTCTAACTAAATTGTTTACTCTGTAGAGGCAAAATGTGTTTCAAAGGCACAGTCAAACTTATATTGATTAATGCTCATACTTTTTTTACTAATAAATATATGCAAAGAGACAAATGTATGCTGAAGAAGAAAGAAATAACACAATTTACAATGCAGCATTAAATTCTGTTCTTACAGTAGCTTACAACATGATTTGGAAAAAGGTATTGCAGTTTACACCATCAAGCATGCATGTTGAAGAAGTTGTAAAACTCATTATTCCAGTTTATTGTAGTCGATTCACAATTGATTACCTAATAGCAAATGGACGTTTACATGACAAAATTGTTTATAAAAAAAGCATAGCTTTTACTTACAGACGCATGAGTGTACCATCAGTGCAACCTTAACTATGTCATTTTCAAAGCAAGCCAAAGAAAAATGTTAAAATCATATACCAAAAGCAGGCTGATGGCGGAAACTCGTGGAGAGCGGTAAGGTGTCCAAAAGGGACAACGTTGAATGTGGGCATGAAGTACAACCTAAAACATCAATAAAACCAGTTACCACTCCAAAGCATATGCTGTCTCATTATTTCATATATATATATATATATATGCACAAAAATTAATCCCGGCGCAAATACAAAACGGTTTCCCAATGTTTTGAACTAAACAAGCTCTTCGTCAGAGGAAGAAACAACTTGCATCCATAAAACAAAACATTCAACACAAACGCGAAGAAAAATCTGTACTACATGTTTGAATGACTGGGAATCTACAAACAAGAATGAAATAATGGAAGAAAGAAAGAAGAAATAGTTGAAAAATGGTCTTACAACGGGTAAACTACATGTCTTTTTTGCGCTGCTGTCAGACCAACATAGTTCTATAACAAAAATCAATGATGGGATAATTGTGTCTATTGCATATAAAACCAAAATGTTTTGACCTAATTTCAGGCTGGGGACAAAGGATGGAAACCAAGGGTGATAAAATATATGTATGCATGAATGAGTGAAAAAGTACCAAGTGTTCCACCCTTATATCCTAACCTGTCTATGCACAATAATGGTCTTAATTTGAGACTGAATTCAAGTTACTAGATGAATACGTCATTGAAATAAATTTCAAAAATCGGGCGTATACAAAATTTGTTGACTTTTATTAAACCTTTAAGATTTGGGGGCGTTTATATAGATTTTGCATTGGATTACAAAGTCCCTATCTTCACCTCCACTGGTTCTACTACCACAACTGGTGCTACTTCCTGTTGCAATTTTTTTACCAAGTTTCTCAGTTATGAAACTAAAGACTACTACCTGTTGCCTGCAGCCTTCCATGAGAAAAAAAATGCAAGCACTTAATGTTAGACTCTACTAGTAGTATATTGCAACCCTTGCTTTCTTTCTGTGATTCATTTGACTGTTCTAGGGTTGACTGATCGTTGTCAACGCTGACGTTCTATGTGTATTTAATTTCTTCGTCGAATGCAAGGATCAGCTGTTGAAACCATACTTGTTTGAGGCTTGAAACGTTATATAATTCATCGTTCTACACTTGACAACAGCTATGCACCGTTCCTTTTCCTTTTCTATATTTTGACTATGTAGATACGACATGGTCGGGGCTACGATGTGATCCTATACCTTGCAATGGAGCAAATAAAACTATTGTCAAAGACAAAAAGATGACTTGAGCAAAAATGTACTACCTAAGTAGTGTTCGCTGTATAAATATAGAGAAACTGCGATGTCTTTCCTTCTCACATTTTGACCACCCCGGCCATTTCTGCGAGAAAAGATATGACTCTGATGTATGTCAACGCAGTCATCTACAGACATTTTGTTTGCCGGAAATTTCTTCGCAATAAATAAGACCACACTATTCGGATAACCACGGCTATATATACGCGTCGATCAGTCTGCACCATCGCCGCTAAGTATGCGCCTCTGCTATCTGGCGATTTACTATCCAATTTTGGATATTATCCGTACGCTGACCGGCTCGGCTAACACGTATGTTAAGAGCTTAACAAAATAGTTCCAAATGTTTGGTACCTTTACTTTGTTTTGTTGTGACGACTTATTAAGATCAATATAATATATGTCTTGATTGTAATTACGAACAAAATTCGTCATAAAAGTGTGATAACGTGCTTTTTGCAAAAGGTATAAATTGCCTATGTTCATTGGAGCACTTCCGCTGTCAAATCTTCAGTTTTGGAGGGGTGTAGCTTTTGCACTTTGTCAAGCTCTTCAGTTTCGGAGGTAAGTCTTGCATGTAGTCCGCAATCCCATAAGGCCCGAATGTAAGTGGTCGGTTTTGAAGAAGAAAAAAAATAACACCGGAACTTTTGAAGTTTGCGATTGGATTGACCGTAGGATTTACCAAGAAGTTGAGAGTGAAAAAAATAGTTCGATGCATTCGCAACTTATCAGTCAATCCTTATTTCTTAAATAACGGTGTGGGTCCGAAAGGCAGCTATCGGCATACAATCAATCAAGGTATGATCCATAGAATTTACCTTTCAAATGTCCTCCTCAATCCCTACACTCATATTTACCTCGCCCTCCCTTTTCTTCCACGTGTCTGCTCGTGCTCGAAAAGCTCTGCTACCGGCACACCTTCACGCATGCCTGCCACGTCATTCTTAGATACAAATGCGTGCGTAGCATTGTTGGACGAGGTGATTGAATGTGGCCGTATCCATGTATCAACATCGAATTTCACAAGTAATTGATGCCCTCGTGTGTTGTTATATTATTCCCATTTATAATTTCGCGGCATGCCTAAATTCGCGGTAATCGTAATCAGCTAAGTATTTCGTACTTCCGCTTCCGTTGCAGCATCAGTCGCGTGATTTTCAACACGTATACATGTCGCAATATTTTTTGTTAGCAGAAGTATTCGTCCCCACAGCAGATTAAGAAACATTAAAAGCAACTGTATACGCTTACTACTTTAAATCTTTTCTTTTCCCTTCAATGTTCGCTCTTCCCAGTTTCTAGATTTTCTAGGCATGATATAGCTAATAATGTGTTAAAATTGACATTAATCGCCCCCCCCCCCCCTAAAAAAATACCCTCTCCACAAAATCACACAGAATATTCATGATAACATTCCCCCATACATCAGTGTCTCACATGCTGATCGTCTGCTTCCAGTGATTGCGTCGACTTTACTCTGATAATATGATTCACACAGTTTGATAACTGTGCTCTTATGAACGTACGGGATAGTAAGGGTCAACCATTTAATTGCTATTGTTTAATAGGTCCAATATATGATTCAAGGACTCTATTTTCAGGATTTTAAGGATTAATGATGATGATGATGATTTGTAAAGACCTTTCCATTACGGTTTTAACATGTATCTATCTGACTTTCTGTCAGTATAATCAATACATTCCTTAAAATTTTTATATCATACTGTCTGCATACCTATCTGTCATTTTGTGTAAGTGTATAGAATCAAATCAATCTTCATTTTACTATACACGACCGGAAAAGTATCGACAATATGAAGCATATGAACTAAAACATTATTAAATCTTCGAGATTTTCTAAATTTGACAACAACATTTTCCAAGTAAACCAGGAATTAGCAAAGGTGGGGAGCGATCTCATTGGATAGTGAAGATACGTCAGAAGATTACATGAACACATTCTCACACAACATTTACCTGATACAAATTAAAGAAATAAGAATAAATAGAAAAATTTACTTCAAGGTGAAGATAATTCATGAAAAAAATATTTAAAATAAAAATTTTAAATTAGATTTAAATTACAAATTCCTGATTTCCTTTCACTGCACCTTGCAAAAATGTCGACAACTGGTTCGATGTGTTGGATTTACTGAACATGGCGAAAATTGGATTGGTTCCCCATTTTTTTCAAAAAGGTATGGTGACATCCGATAAGTGGCACTTTCTATCTCGTCGGAACTTCGTTATGCGGAAACGTAATTTCTTATTGCTTTCTTCGGAAGTTAGTAAATATATATTCTAAAGTTCTTGATAAAGGTACGTGCACACATTGTATATATACAGCGTAAACATTAAGTATAGCGAAAACAGGAGGGGTCAGAGTACTTATTCTGTATATGGGCAGCACCCAAAAACAAATATTTGCATTCCCCATTGTGTGTGTGTGTGTGTGTGTGTTGGCTGAAAAAAATGCAATCCTGTAACGTTCTCCAGTCGTACAGAAGAGAGAAAATTTCAGAATAGAGAAACAAGATGTGTTCTCTTACCATAATACACAGAGCAATAAAAATAACGATGCACATAAAGTGGATTTTCAACTCTGCTCCACAGTAACTGGTGTGTATACTCGTTTGTGTACCAATCAAAATACTTTTGAAAATCTGTGTAATTTCACATATTTACCTGCCAAACATCTGTTAATTGCTTTACTCCTCAGAAATGACATATTATGCTTAACAATTCGCAAAAGTAGTTATTGCTCAATAGATCTTCGAAGCTGGCTCTCTTGCAAGACGCTATGTACATCGGCCGTTTTATAGAAGCTGATCGGGAGTGCGCACCCCCGGAAAGGATTCAGAAAAGCCAACGTACCGGATTAGCGCCTTCACTACGGAAACTTGAAATTGGGTCTGTTTTTTTTTTTTTTTTTTCTTTTAAGAAGAATAGCGATCGCACATGTTTTTTCTGTTATCTACTTTCAACGACCATGATGTATATATTTAGTACATTTGAAGTCCAACATCCATGGAACTTATTCTTTTCCATCTACGAAAATCTGTCCATATTCTTCTGGCAACACGTACAGACTAATATCATTTGTTGTTACGGATACACGTGCTGGCTTGTTTATTTCTCTATCGACCACGCCCAGGGCGGGAGCCGCGGTGGCTCAGTGGTTAGCGTGCCGGACTCGTGACCGAAAGGTGCAGGTTCGAATTCTACCATCGGACAAGCCAGGGTCAGCTACTTTGATGCGTCTTTGGGCAAGGTACTTTACTCCAATTGCCTCGGCACTAAATAACCTACTTGTGTTGCTGTGCCGTAAAGCACCAAACCGCGCCCAGGGCAACTACATATGCACCGACATATAGAGTAAAACTTTTCATATCATCTAAGCATTTTTCTACAGTGCACTAAATGTACAAGTGCGTACTTAACGCAAAGCCCATAAATTTATACGATGTATCCAAAGACAGATCTTTTCCTATCTAGTTTTCTATATCAGAATTCAATAAATACATTACCAATCCCATTAAAAGATAACACTCATAGAAAGTTGAATAATGGAATAAAAATTTTTAATCTCTGCCGTAGTTCAACGATTGTTCGATATCTTTTATGTGAAACGATAGCTCGTCGTACATGTGTTTGTACCAAGTATATATTTTTTTAATCGGTATACATGTACATATATTTGTAATGTGTTCGTAATTAGAGGAAGTTCCTATTATCAGTGTTTCCATTAAATAGAGTCGTTTGGGTGGCCGTTTTAACTAATATTCAATTCAAAACAGAACTCTTTACTTTTTATTTTTTATTTTTAGAGAGCTCTCAAAATGAAATAGAGAGCTCTACAGTTGAATTAGAGAGCTCTATACATCAATTATTGACCTCTATAAACCAATTAGAGACCTCTCTAATTCAATGATTGCCCTCAATTAATAATTGTTGATGTCTATATTTGAATTGCAGACCTCTCTAATTAAATTGGAGACCTCTACAAACGAATAAGGGAGAACATTTATTCAACTTTAGAGCTCTCTAACAGACTTAGCGACCTCTCTAATTTGGCATTGGTTCGACAAATCTATAAATGAATTGAAGAGGTCTTCAAATGAATTAGAGACCTCTTCAAATCAACCACATAGCTCTCTTATTCACGTGAAGAGGTCTATAAATAGTGTTTCTACACATCCAAGCCCAACTTCCTTAAAGGTAAATAACAACTGCTCTCTTGATTACTTTTGTCGCGGTGGGGTGGGTGGAGGGGGGGGGGGGGGCAAGTCAAAGTGCTTACCATTTTGAAACGAAGGACGTCCGACGAGCTCCCTACCAGGAAAATTGTGCGTCAAGCTCTGTTGTCACGAGTTTATGACCGTAGCTCTCGGGCCATTGAGAGCGCTGCCAAGTGTCTGGCCATGATTTCATCTGAAATGGAACTGCCATAATCATTTTCAGATGGTTTCACCAACAAACCATTTAATCAGTAAAATTGCAAGTGTTCAGCTGGCTTTTATCAAATCTGAAACTATATATTTCCTGTAAGTTTCATATATATTATAAACCACATGAACAGTTCTGCAATTTTACAGCAATTTTCATCAGTCGTAATAACCTAGTATTCAAATTTATACGTTAAAATGCATATTTGTAACATCAATATATTCAGAGTCATATGAACTGAAATAATGTCTGAGTGAATCTGAATATTGCACACTGTACACATGCATATCTATCAATCCAGCAGTCTAACCATCTATTTTACAAAAATAAGTTTTTTTTTTAAATCGTGAAATAAATACAATAATTAATAATATGTGAAATTAAATGAATTTTAACGTACCGTGAATACTCGCGTATAACACGATACCACTTCAAACTGCATAGACCCAGATCTGCCGTCGCACATTGCGCCGGCAGATCTGGGTCTATGCAGTTTGTAAGGACTAATCAGTGCAACAAACAACATAGACCCTGATCTGCCGGCGCATTATGAAACGGCAGATCTGGGTTTTTGTTGTTTGCATTTGGACCAAACTTATACGCGAGTACAGACGGTAAATTAATATATAAATAAATACATAAATAAAAACAAGAAATTTAAGAAAGCTTTCATCAATCGCATTAGCTAAATTGATGACTGTCATGTCAAGCATGTTGTTGGGTGTCTCAGAAAATAGCAGAGATATTTCGTATTCTGGGAGTGAAGAATATAAGACTTCTCATTCTGAAATTCTGTTGAGAACTCTGACTACATGTACCATGTATATCCTTCTTTATAAGTTGATCCAAAGTACGAACAACATAGACCCTGATCTGTATTTTTAATGCGCCAGCATATAAGGGTCTACACTGTTCATTGTAGTTATCATTTCTAACATAATGCATTAGTATATCTGGCTATACACTATTCACAGCCGGAAACAAATTATACAAGTGTACGTATAGTAGTTTCCGTGTGGTTTATGTTTGGTTTCCAAATTAAAAGCCATTCACTACTTTAATTTCACTCACTCCGTTGGGTTGCACTGGTTGATGAACATATTTCTAAACTCATAAAGCATGCATTTGGAGCATTCATGAGACTTTCTACCGATCTTTGTTGTTTCTTTAATCCTGTTATCATTCTAGAATCAAATATACATGTATATACTTGAGAAGAGGAAATGTAAAGGTAAAAATATCACCCCTGGAAAATTAATTGGCGATGTCTCCATTTTGTCCTCTCCAAAATCAATGGGTTCTGCGGTTCTGCTCCATTTCTCAACAATCCAAATTCTTCAGGTGTTCAGGTATAATCAGCCCTTTCTCAGGGCCAAAAAAAAAAAAAAAAAAGGCCATTCCAAATCGTAAAAAATAGCCCCCCCCCCCCCAATTTATGTGGCATATGTTTCAACCAGATTTATCATCTTCGAAATGAATAAAATGCTCATTTAAAACATGTCGATCTATTTATTTGTATTTATTGTTGCACCCTCTCAAGAATTATCTGCAGTTATGCCTCTCTTCAGATTCAAGGTAAAATGGTAAATGCGAAAGTATGATTGTGTTAAATGCTAAAATTAGGGGGCGGGAGAAAGAGAGAGACAGAGACAGAGAGGAAAGTAAACAATGGGTCTTTTTTAGGGTATAGTATGACAAAAATTCGAAAAATGTTCAATTGAAGGATGCTTGTTCAGGCTAGGCAGCGATATTTTGTGTGAGTCTGTACCGCTGTACAAATGGCCAGAGGAAGAAAAGGTATACTACTTACAATAACCTACCGTTGCCTGAATCTGAACAAATTAAAGGGTGTGCACGAGTCTGGTCATTCTGGTCTGTTGTCTTATATAAGGTGGTAGAGGAATATCCACAATTTTCTGTGAACTTTTATCGAACATGATCAATTGAGCATCCGAACACCTGTCTTGAATGGACTGCCAGCCTAATTTGTTTTTCATATTTGCTGAGACGAACATGTAGGTATGATAGTCACAGGTATGTGATACGTTCAATCAGGGATTTATTCCAACGTTAGTATTTATTTTTTTCTAGATTATTTCATTCACAAGTATATGCTTCTTCATTACTGAAATTTATTTCTTTATAATTTCATTGCTGCATAAATTTACATTTCCAATATTTTATGGACCGCTTTGTTACTTTTGTGATACTCATTCGGGTCTGCCACTTACCCTGGCGAGCCCTGAACCAGGTAATGAGCAATACCCGAAAAAATAAATCATTCCTTGATTTTTATCAATCGATCATCGAAAGACTGCTAATACAGAAGAAAACGATCAAGATAATCTCTGTTTAGTAAATGTTAATTCAGATTATTCGTGACAGCCGGTTTCGGTCAGCATTTCAGTCCAGAGGACCAGCGAGCTGTCAATATCAGGAAAAGGTCCGGATTTTAGTCGGTCTCTGTACCGCATTTGCTTCTGTACATTGTTTTATTTTTTGTAAATAAAATATTTATCTTAGTAAAATTCAAAATTTCAACTAGAAATGAAATTAATATTTCATCTTAATGTTTTGAACGGCAGTGGAAGCCCCATTTTAAAGACCGGTAATGTCTGACATAATTGTAATACCACACAAAAAATGCCGCGTCAATACCTGTGGTATTTTCCGATGATGGAGACGGAGAAATTGTTATTCGCCAAAAACACTGAGGATTGTGGAATTACTACCTCATGAGAGAGAGAGCTCTACAGTTGAATTAGAGAGGTCTCTAATTCTATTATAGAGGTATCTGATTCTATTATAGAGGTCTCTAATTTAATTATAGAGGTCTCTAATTCAATTACAGAGGTCTCTAATTCTATTATAGAGGTCTCTAATTCTATTATAGAGGTCTCTAATTCAATTATAGAGGTCTCTAATTCTATTATAGAGGTCTCTAATTCTATTATAGAGGTCTCTAATTCTATTATAGAGGTCTCTAATTCAATTATAGAGGTCTCTAATTCTTCTATTATAGAGGTCTCTAATTCTTCTATTATAGAGGTCTCTAATTCTATTATAGAGGTCTCTAATTCAATTATAGAGGTCTCTAATTCTATTATAGAGGTCTCTAATTCAATTATAGAGGTCTCTAATTCTATTATAGAGGTCTCTAATTCTATTATAGAGGTCTCTAATTCTATTATAGAGGTCTCTAATTCAATTATAGAGGTCTCTAATTCTATTATAGAGGTCTCTAATTCTATTACAGAGCTCTATATTGAATTGAATCTATGTAAATACGGCCGCCCATAGTATGCCCATATAATCGACTGTATGAATGAATAAGATTTATTTATATAAACTGTCATTTTAATACATATTCTATAGTCTTGGACCATTTTCTGTTTTTCTTTTTTAAATTTTGTTGAAAATGTTTGCAGATTGTCCGCATTTGTAATTGCAACTGGATCTTTGCTAAACAGCGTTATTCTCCTATGTGTACATTTTGTTCATCTCAGCGGGTTTTGAACTCCAATTGAGTACAGCATACCCCAATACAACAGAGACAAAATGACTCCTTATGAGCGAATTCCAAGTGTTCATTTGTGTTGAGAATGTGTAGGCACTGCCAAATGATAAGAAGTTTTGACGTCATCAGTGACGTCATTTGTAAACACATACGAAATGGCCGCTGTTCCACACGTTGTTCAGATTGATCATGGCTGAAAATTGTCGTTATCCCACGTTAGAAAAGACTTGAAAGGTGTGATTATGCTTGAATGAGATACGAGTTAAAAATACTTATAATGATGATACTCATTAGACTTGTATATTTATTTCTGGCATAATTTAATGTAAATACAGCAATGTACAATACGGGTGGATTGCTAGTATCGGAAGAGGAAATTATTACACAAAGCCATCACAGAATCCCTAAACCTGACGATTCGGATACCATTGTTTTAAACATAGGAGGACAGCGATTTGAAACTACGAAAGGAACTCTGAGGAACCACCCTAAATCAAAACTTGCACGACTGAATAAAACAAGCGAAGAGTATGACCCTGTTAAGGAAGAATATTTCTTCGATCGGAATCCCGTCATGTTTGAATCGATTTTAGACTACTACCGTTACGGTCTCATGCACATGCCGATGGACGTGTGTGTAAATAAAGTTACAGAGGAACTGGATTTCTGGCAACTTACCATAGAAACCATAGCCGGATGCTGCAGACAGAAATACCGCGAGATGATGCAAGAGTATGCCACATATCTCGCGCTCAAAAAAGAGTTTGAACATGACTTGAACGTAGAAAAACCTCAAGCTGTTGAAATGTCAGCATTACAAAAAGTCCGAGAAAAGATATGGATGTTTCTGGACAACATCGAGTCTTCTAAACCCGCGAAGGTATAGTAGAGATTTAATATAGGTAAAGTAGAGTTACATAAAAACGATGATCGAATAGTGTTATTAACTGCTGTTGTAAGATAACTCGTGGCCTTTTTAAGCGCTTTTTCTTTAGTCATTTAATTGACCTTACATCAGGAGACGTTAAGCTCCTCATACTTCCTTTGCATTTTTATTTAAATATTTTTAAGATTTGTTAATTTAATTTTCCAGTATGATAATGTCAAAGATATTGAGAGTATAAATTTAATACAATATTGCCCTTTCATATTTTTAGATATTGATGTCCGAAGTTACTTTAGAATTCAACTAAAATAATCTCAGTTGTTTAAGTGTCTAAGGTGAATTCAGGGCTCGAATTTAACGCTCGCATACTAGCAAAATACGAGTTAATTATGAAATATGCGTGTTGAAATTTCAGGCTTATGCATCTTTTTGCGAGTGCTAAATATTTCAATGATACACATCAAATCATCAGTTAACCTGCTTAAAGTACGTATATTCAGCAAAATCACGTGCATAATTGTTTTGGAATTGATTCCTTTACCGTGGGATATGTTATTTAGTGTATATGTATCCTGATGCTGAATTATAGTCCTGTGCGGTCATTTGACCATGTACGACTGAATGTGTAGCCTAATACTATGACCATACATGTACCTACTGATAATACACAGTGGATTAGGGAGCAACCAATATATTTTAAAGTGGAAATAGGATATATATTTTGTGCGCAGCCATTTAATTCACAAATACGGAAATATTTCCAGGATATTATCGTCATTTAGCCGAGTCCACGCTTGGGGTATGATTTAAACAAGATAATTGACCCAGTTCCTGGCATTTTTCCCAAATACGCAGAGAAAGCAAATTTGGCTTTTTATCCTTTTCCGAATTGGCGTCCCCGCCCCTCCCCCACCCGTTTTTTTTTTTTTTTTTCACGCCACTGAATCCTTTCGTATTCTAAGTACAATATCAACTTTTGCGTTTTTTTATCTTTAATAAACAACAGTTTAAGCACCGTATTTTGTGCTTTTAATAAACTTTTTTGCCAACTGAATGATTATTTATGTCTGCAATTCCTTTTCAGTCTATGAGTTTCCTGCCGACAATTTACACGTGAAGCTTGAAGAAATTAGTGAAATTTCATGCAATTATAGCCCAATCAAGAGTTGATATTTCATGCAATTATAGCCCAATCAAGAGTTGATATTACTCTGTGGAAGTTATATCCTAATTGCTATTAAAAGTAAACAAGATTATTTCCTATTTTAACCAGTAAAAATAGGAAGAAATGACTTGCACCTCAATATCAGTCACCTGATTCCGACAGTAACCTATTTTCAAGGTTGCCATCTTTTGCAATAACAAAGTCGTCCAACAATTTTATTGAATCAAACTACTGTAACAACAATTTTAAATATTTTCATAAAATTTACTGAGTGTTTCCATTCCTTTTATATTATTTGACTCAAAGGTTTAGCTGAAGAGCTGGATTAAGCGACCGTTGTAAACATACTAAATATTGACTACACTCACTTCTCATTATTTTCGCATCACTTCGCTCTAGTCTAGCGTGGAGCCTGTTTAGGTACAATCTCTGACGACGTACTTTGCTAGTATTTTTTGTAGGACGGCCGATTGCAGACATTTGTGTTACATATTAACCTATCACCTAAAAACGAAATGGTTGTCCTAATGTGTTCTTGTTCAACCCAGGTGAGGTTGATTGTTCATGAATCTTTCATGGTCCAAAAGTGCAAACTTGGACGTGTGTCTAACTCCTAAAAGTGCAAACTTGGACGTGTGTCTAACTCCTAAAAGTGCAAACTTGGACGTGTGTCTAACTCCTAAAAGTGCAAACTTGGACGTGTGTCTAACTCCTAAAAGTGCAAACTTGGACGTGTGTATAACTCCTAAAAGTGCAAACTTGGACGTGTGTCTAACTCCTAAAAGTGCAAACTTGGACGTGTGTCTAACTCCTAAAAGTGCAAACTTGGACGTGTGTATAACTCCTAAAAGTGCAAACTTGGACGTGTGTCTAACTCCTAAAAGTGCAAACTTGGACGTGTGTCTAACTCCTAAAAGTGCAAACTTGGACGTGTGTCTAACTAATAAAAGTGCAAACTTGGACGTGTGTATAACTCCTAAAAGTGCAAACTTGGACGTGTGTATAACTCCTAAAAGTGCAAACTTGGACGTGTGTATAACTCCTAAAAGTGCAAACTTGGACGTGTGTCTAACTCCTAAAAGTGCAAACTTGGACGTGTGTCTAACTCCTAAAAGTGCAAACTTGGACGTGTGTCTAACTCAGACTTAAGCTGTGCATGTAATTGTTTCTTTTTTTATTTATTCCAAATGATACTAAAAATTGAAACTGATAGAAAAGTACTGTAGTTCCTTTTTATTCCCAGACTCCTGGATTTCAGTGCAGGTAATAGCAATAACTAGTACCCCCCCCCCCAAAAAAAAAGACCTTTTTTCTCCACTAGCGAAAAAATTTAAAGTAGAAAAAAATAAAAAAAATAAAACAAAGTTCGAGCTCTGGGTGTGTGCAGTTAATCGGGTTTTATCAGCAATCATTGACATGAATTCTTAGCTACGGTGGGGAGAGTGTAAGTAAAATGAATTCTAGAAGAGAAAGAGTAGGATTTTCACGATTTTGTTGTACATTGATTCATTTATTTATTTAAGAAAATGTAGCAAGGGGCATTGGTCAGTTCAGACCCACACCCCATTTCAGCAATTTTTAACCTTTATATTCCACATATTGATTTCCTGTCGGGCTTTTGTAATAATAATAATAATAATAATAATAATAATAATAATATTAATAATAATAACTTTTACAGTGAAAGTATTTATTTATTTACTTATTTATTTATTTATTACAAGTCTGTCTGGGGATTTCTGTCATATTTGGAATGAAGTATCAAGCATCATTCCCTTTTGATGTCCTCGCACCTCCTCTTTTCACCTGCTTCGAGTCAAAGTGAAAGTCATTTGAAAATAATAATTTTGGTTTAAAAATTGACTGTATCTTCATAAACAAACAAAAACGGTTAGAGATATTCTTACACGATGAAGCCTTATATTATCAAAAATCACCTGACATAAAAAACATTATATAGACCAATAAACACCAAACACACGATTTTGGTCATCTTCATTTCATATTATAAATTGCATTAATCGAATTCTAGACAGCGCTCGTTTTATGGGAATATCGTAAAATTAAATGCTGTTGGACGCGTTTCTATATTGATGCATGAGACAAGTTTAGTTTGTAATCAATCCACTCCGCGTGTGGGCAAGATCAAACTTTTGTATATAATTCTGCCTTTCTTTTAGAATCAAACTTTCCATAAACATATTCTTGGCAGGTCCGATCTACCATAAATTGGTTGTAAAGTAAGTTCTTTATGGAAGAGATTCGACGAAATCAGGAAACCTTGTTAAATTCCTACATACTCCAGTCCAATGACGTAAATTTCTCACATTCCTATATCAAACGTCATAAGTTCCGGTGTTTTTCAAAACCCATCCCTTCCATCTAGGCATTATGGGGTTGCGGACTACATGGAAGATTTACTTACCTCTGAAACTGAAGAGCTTAACAACGTGCAGAACTACTTGACAACGGAAGTGCTCCATTTTAGCATGGTTAATTTTACGTTTTGCAAGAACATATGTTAACACACTTGTATGAAGAATCTGACTTAGTTCAAGTTACAGTCAAGACATATATTAGACTGACCTTAGCAAGTAAACACAGCAAAACAAGGTAAAGAGGCCAAGTGTTTGGAACTATTTTGTAAGACTCGTAATATACATACGTGTCAGCTAAGTTGGTCGGCTTAGGGATAATATCTCAAATTGGGTAGCAGAGGCGCATACTTAGGTTGATCTCTACAGATATTACGTACTTCTGACAGAGTGACAGGTGTAAAAGGTGAATATGTTTGCATTTGCAACATGCATAATGGAAAGAATGTTGGCATACCTCTATGCTACTTTCATTTACTGTGGCTGAATTTTTTGTACATGTTGTAGTTGTGGAAATCGTGCATGATCTAAGCACACAGCTGATTAAGATTGCTGCTACCATGTGCTCGAAAAATCAGCCTGAATTAGTCCAAAGTACACTAACTTTAATAATATAGGGAAATATGAATTTTGTCAGAGTAGGCAATACAAGCTTCTGAAAGTGCAATGAATGAATTACAAAATATATAAAAAGTTTTAAAAAGTTATCGGTTCGTTTTTTTTTTAATACTTTACTTTTCAAATCCAGGAAGTGAAAATGACCAAGTGGAGGACATGTGCACATCTGAAGTAAAGCCAAGCGGTATACTCTATAACCCAAATTACACCCATTAATCATACACCAAAATAAAGGAAATTAAAAGTTCTTTTAAAAATGCCTAAGATATACAAGGTCTTTTTTAAATAGCCAGGATAACCAGTGAGGATAACCTGGGAAATTCTTTTTCTTTAAAAATCAAACCCTATGCAAAGTAGCGCAACGGCGATGGTGCAGAATGACTCTTATATGTGTACGATGGTGTTTTCCAGTGTAGAACACCGATGGAGGATATCTGCATCTTTCATCAAGTGACTGCTGTCTTTGATTGCATGACCCTCTACTGCGGTCATAGTGCATACAAATTCCATCATCACTTGATCATTCTTTCGCAATAAATTAAGACGAACATTACATTGAAACACATTTACATCCTAAAACGTGCAGATAAGTTAGTGTCCCGCAAACAGGGTGCTTTGCACTGATCGTTTTTGGATAATTTTTATATTTTAAACATTCATTTTCTCCTTATTATTTGTCAACATAAAATCAATTCTAAATCAAAGTTAAATCAAGGACTATGTCATATTTTTTTATTGTCCGTTTAATCGTTATCAAAAGTGGACTTTATTTTTTGACCTTTTCATATTTATATCTTTGATACACGCTATCTTTGGTTCACGCTATCTTTGGTACACGCTATCTTTGGTACACGCTATCTTTGGTACAAGCTATCTTTGGTACACGCTATCTTTGGTACAAGCTATCTTTGGTACACGCTATCTTTGGTTCACGCTTTAGACGCTGTGTATTGCCATTACTTCGACGGTCTTGACCACCTTTTTTGGAATGTTGATATGTGTTTAAATGTTACTGAAGTTTACAATGAAATTTTCAGTTTAAACCTAACTATTTACGCTATATCTTAAGATGACCATATTGTCAGTGGGTATTTTGCTGTTTCAAATTTGCATCAGCATTCGCAGAACGCCATGCTGTCTTCAACCCGAGTTTTTAGTTTAGGAATGTGAAGAAAAAAAACCAAAACATAATCTTTTATTATGCATCGGTGTTGGATAGGAAAACTCCATCCTCGGGATCATAATTTTGCATCAGACGCTCGGCAATTCATCATGTCTCACTCAAAATTCTGACCCTCGAGTGTACTTGTCCAATCCTACACAGATGAAATATGAAAGATTCTGTTAGAGGTTTTAGACTTTGAGCTCGAGCGTTTTGTACTCCAATAGTTTCCAGAATACCAGGCAATACCAATCTTTTGGTTTTCCGCAAACGTTTGCACAGAGCAAACCATTATGATTTCTATATTAATTACATATTTTGAAGATATCATCAATAGGCATCATTATTTCATACGTATGCAACCCTAACGTTCATCTACCCCTCAGGCAAAGCCAAGGTCATCATGGTTGCGATTTTGTGCTGTATGGTCGTGAGTCCAAAATCTCTGGAACATGTTAAAATAATGTTTTCCTTTTATAGACGTGTAGACCCAAGGTACGCTCAAGATCATTTTAAAGTTCTTGTTAAATTGCATCATTATGTGTATTTATAATTAATACTTTAAAGTCTCAAGCCCTTCGAGGAAATGATGACGTATTCAGACTGCAGCATCAGTGTGAACAGCATTGCCCTTTCATGAGCATTCACGGTACAGCACAATACTTTTGATATAAGAGCAAGTTCACTTGAAAATCTTTGTTAAGTTAGGACGCGTCTTGCCCCAAACCTGACATCTAGGCCTGCTTATTTCCCACAATTTGTGATTATCAGGACCACAACTGCCATTTTTATTAAGCAGGGTATTAAAACATACAAATCCACGAATTCATGTTTTAGCTCTACTGGTCATAGACCAGAAGAGTTTATGGGATGGCCTGCATCAATACCATAAAACTTCACACACATTCATCCCATGGTCAAGTTGGTCCAAAATGAAAATGGTGCTTCACCTGAAGATTTTTTAAAATTACGTCTAGCTGGTACTAAATAAAAATGGTGCCGCTCGGACGTCAATATGGCCGCTACAGCCGCCACCATGAACATCTTATTATTGCTACTCTTTTTGAATGAATGGTCATATCAACATAGGGTTTTAACTAAAATACTTCTTATGATGTCTAGTTGGTCCTAGATTAAAATGGTGCCGATCTGACATCCAATATGGCCACCATAGCAGCCATCTTGAAATTCTTGT
This sequence comes from Margaritifera margaritifera, assembly GCA_029931535.1. NCBI lineage: Eukaryota > Metazoa > Mollusca > Bivalvia > Unionida > Margaritiferidae > Margaritifera > Margaritifera margaritifera. Next base: position 3,617,626 of record JAQPZY010001654.1, read on the forward strand.
AATCGCTACTCCTCCTGCACGCAGGAAATCATGTCAACATGGGACTTTCACCGGATGACTTCTTATCACGTCTAGTTGATTCTCAACGAAAAAGGTGTTGATCTGACCTCCAATACGGCCGCTACAGCGACTATATCTTGTTATTGATACTCCTCCCACATGGATGGTCATGTCGATATAGGGTTTTCACAAAGGACTTCTTGTGATATTTAGTTGGACCTAATTGAAAATGGTGCCCATCTGACATCCGGTATTGCCGACATGGCTGCTATTTTGTCAATCTTGCTATCGCTACTCCTTCTCAACGGAAAGTCATATCGACATTGGGTTTTCACCAGAAAACTTCTTATGATATCTAGTTGATTCTAAATTAAAATGGTGCCGATCTAACCTCAAATATGGCCACCTTGGTGTCCATTTTGAAAATTTTGTTTTTACTACTCCTCCTAGATGGATAGTCATATCAACACTGTGTTTCACCAAAAGACTTTGGTGATGTTCTGTTGGTCCGTTATGAAAATAGTGCTGATCCGACAGCCAAAATAGCCAATAAGGCAGACATATTGAAAATCTTGTTACGCTATTTCTCCTGAATAGATGGTCATATGCGCATTGTGTTTTCACCAAAAGACTTCTAATGATGTCTACTTGGTCCTAAGTGAAAATGGTGCCCATCTTGCATTAAATGTGGCTGCCACCGCGGTTAATTTGAAAATCATATTATTGCCGAAATATATCAGACATGGTTTAAACACTCAGCAGTTAAAAAGATGGTCTTATCTTAAATTCCTAACAATTCTTTTTACCCAGTAGAGCGTCAGTCCCTTTGAGTGACTCTTGCTATCAGTTATGAAGACTCCAGATTTGCTAGGAATCATGCCCCCACCCTCTAAATAAAAACAAGAACAAGAAACAGCGACTTCACACAACTGGCTTGAATAAGCTCAAACAAAAGTTTTCGGACGTCAAAAGGACACTGATTTTTATTTAGGGCTATTATACCATGATGATACTGATCTACTTGGGAAGAAGTATGTTCCACATTGACGTTTTGCTATTCAAAATGTTAGCTCTTTTAATACATTCATATCCTCAGGAAAAAAAAAATGGGCAGTTTGTACATGAAGTTGATAGTATATACTCCTTGTAGATTTCAGGCGGGAAAAACCTACAAATTCATCACGTCACAAGGACTGTGAGTCCGCACTCTCAAATGGTGAATTTATACAGATTTGACAACTTCTTGTGCTCCTCACAGTAGGAGGATAAACCTATCGAGAAAGCAAGCAAGTGGACCGACACACGGGACTGCAGACTGTCACAGCACCAAAGATAATTTTACAATTTCAAGTCGTTATTGAAAATATTTTGACAGTCGTTGTTGTGACCATTTCGACAACGTTTCATTCCAACGATCCATACGAACAAAATAAAAGCTTCTCATGGTGTGGGGAGCTCAACTAGTTTTCAAATCGGCGCCTATTCAGCACCTGGGAATGTAAACTTATTGTCCTTGTCTTGATGATGACGTAGGTTTTCCCCTTGAGTTTTTATTCAATCAATCCATCCATTTATTTTTCAGGTATGGGGAGTGATCTACTACTCGCTGATCATTCTTTCCGTCTTCGCCGTATTTTTTGGGACAATGAAGGGGTTCAGAGTGCCCAGAAATACACACATATTCCTACCTTCTAACGACACCGGTGCATATAATGATACTATAGACGAGAGTTCCAAAATCTACCGTATGAGGACTACTCAACCACACCGCGCCCTTAGGTTCTTAGATAATGGATTAATGTTCATTTTTACAGCAGATTTTATCCTGCGCTTGCTGGTCACCCCTTCCCTTAAATTAATGTTTTCAATCATGTATATTTGTGACTTGATGTACTTGATTCCCGCGTGGTGCCGGTTCATTATTGATATGGTTGACAGTTCCGTCTGGCTCAAGGATTCAGGTGTACACTGGCTTCTAACCATCGATATACTCATGGTCTTCAGGGCTCTGCGTATTTTCACGTTAGCGCGCTATTACCGTGGTTTACGGGTGCTCCTTCTAGCCCTAAAGGCATGTCTGGGTGAGCTTGTTCTGTTAATGTTGTTTGTTTCAATTTCTCTCACGATCTTTGCATGCTGTATCTACTCGGCAGAAGTGTACAACGACTTAGCCTTCGACAATATCTTCATTGGACTATACTGGGGACTCATCACCATGACAACCGTCGGATATGGCGACATCGTCCCAAAGACGACAGCTGGTTACATCGTAAGTGTAATGTGTGCTATGACTGGTGTAATAATCATTGGTATGGTTGTCCCAATTTTTGCCGGAAATTTTACTCTGTACTATCGCTACAGAGACGCCGGCCTCGGTCACCTTGAAAAGAGATGTTCCAAGCACGTGCTTCCCAAAGAAACGGCCAGACCTGCACGTAAAAATGTTGATTTACATGGAGAAATTCTGTTGAGGGTCGAAGATTACAGCGACAAAGACAACATAGATGATAAAATCAACGAATACACACATTTATCGCAATATAAATGAAGATCCGTCGTACCATATAGGTACAGAAATTCAATAAGACAAATACGCCTGTTTTTGCTGATAGACGTTAAGACCAAAAAATAGTAATATCAAAGTGATAATTGAAAAGTCAACGAACGATATTGGTACAGAAATGAGAGCCGAAGGGTATGTGTACATTATCAGTGGCATGGGGACAGAATATACGACTCTTTGCAGATAGTTACTCTTCAACTTTGAAAAACAGTTTTCGCCTTTTCTATCACCGGAAGGTAGGGCAGCATTCAGGCAACTGTCAACGTCGATATCCCTACTTTAGAGTTTACATTGATAAGTATCTAGTACCGATGCAAAATAACTTGTAATCAGATCTGAATCACGCAGGAACCTAATTTTGATCGATATGACCCCAATCCACACACTTAACTTTAAAGAAATACATTTATCGAAAACTTAAATGATTAAAAAACAGATAATGAAGAGATTGTCTTTGCCCATATAAATAAATGCAAATTTCTTTGATTTCTATTTCACCTGATTGTTCTGAACTGAGTTAGACAACACAATAGTAATACACCCACAATAACGTAGTATGTGGTTTGCAAAGGAACGAATCGTCTAATTTTACCCTACACCGTTCCGTCTCCTCTCCAATTCGGGTTTATCTTGTTAAAAATGTATGTCAAGAAAAAGAACAGACTGTATCGTTCATGAGAAAGAATGCAGGTAGAAAGTGCTGTTTTGCATCTTATGTTTAAAATAACGTTATTTAATAGATGGAGAAAATAAATAAATATGTATGTATGTATGTATGTATGTATGTATGTATGTATGTATGTATGTATGTATGTATGTATGTATGTATGTATGTATGTATGTATGTATGTATGTATGTATGTATGTATGTATGTATGTATGTATGTATGAAGGATTATCTATATCTGCGATGTTAAATGAAATGACTGAGAACGTACAAAATAAATGAAAATTCAGATTTCTTAATTTAAATCGGGTAATAACCTTGATTTTCATTCAAATAATAATTTGTATTCAGATATGGAATCAAGCACCTCTCTCGTATGAAATACATGCACCGGTAATAAACCTATGTGCTGACCTGCTTATTTATGTAAATCTTCCTATTTATAGGAGTAGATTAAAAAGAAGGAGAAATTGTGTTTTCTCAGTGAAACATTTATTTTAAGAAGGTAATTATCAACGGTAACAGCATTTCCTGGCAGTTTGGTAAATATTACCAAACTACATATTTGGTTAACTCGAAATTCCTTATAACCCCACCCTCTCCCTCACTCTCTCTGTGAAAGAGTTTTCTCTGTCTTGGAATTCGCTTTCTATTATTTGGCTGTACATGTGAGATTCCAAGTCATAGAATCACACGCTTAAAGTTGACTCTTTTATTTTTATACAGAAATTGACAGCGTTTTGATAAAGATACTATTACATCCGTAATTTGAACCGTTCATTTTGATGATAGGAAATACAGTACACATATTTGCATCAATGAAATATGGAATACCACTTACATATTTCAAACAATTCATAATTCTGGAGGCACGTTTCATTCAAAAGTGAATGTTGAAGCGAGCTTTCTTTTGTGTGTCTGTAGCCGTATTCATAGAAACAGGTTGATTTACCATTAGACAATAAACATCAGTTAATTAAGAGTCGGGAAAAATTCTCTCTGATACAATTCGTCAAATTCTTGAGCTCCGAAGCAATGAACCACCGATGGAAAATATACTAACAAAAATCTACTATTGCGTAAAGAAATGTTTAAACGCAGGTTGGCTTATGATGAGATCAGGTTGTCAAATCGTTGTTGACGATGAAACGTTACACAAAAATGATAAAACATTGCTTTCTAGCAGTAATATACAAAGGCTGTAAAATGTGTAAAACGTTAATACAATATATCTTTGATCACCTTATTTACAAATCATAACAGGCAAAGGAAAGACAAGGTCAATGCATGCATAAAGTATTATCCATTATCTGATTGATTATTTGACTAATTACTAGACATAATATCATTTATCTAATCACAATCTATTTTAGGTTCTACATAGTAGTAGACAGATTACGTAGTTCCTAGCTCAATTAACAATTTTAAACCTTTTCTTTTTAAAACCCCACCATTTTCAAAATGTTTCAAAAACCTTCGTCTTGGGATATTATTACTACTTTTAAATTTCATCCAAGAAAAGTTGTGTCACCAAGATGTCAACCCCCATTTTTTTTGAAAAACCCTGGCCCACTATCTTTAAAATACATGCATATTTTTATGACAACAGAGTCAAACATAATTTTTAAAGACCAAAGCGACCAAGTTATGTCTTAAATTTAAAATATTAGTGATCATTAGGTTATATTGAAGAACTCGAGCCCCGAAGTCTTACAAAAACTCACCAATTAATCCATTAATCCAGACAAAATCCCGAAAGTCACATATATCGTTAAACATAAGCCATAAGCCACTAGTTCTCAAGATAGATATAAATGTTAGATAAATTGTTAAAGAAATTAGAAATTACTATGTTATATTGAAAAACTCGAGCCCTGGAGTGTCACGAAAGTAAATTATTATTTCAGTAATACATTAATTTCACTTAAATATAAAATCAGTCTTATTTAAATGGTATAAACACATTAAATAAGTAACTACTATCGGTTGATATATACAGTGGCCCTACCTCACTAAGGCAAGACTCGACCTCGCGTTTCCTATCAATTCATGAAGGTTACTGATCCAAAACAAATTATTCTAGAAAGTTCCTTGCTTACCAGGGAGTTATATGTGGACAGGCACTCTTGAGGTACACGTGGCATATATATAATATATATATATACATATATATATATATATATATATATATATATATATATATATATATATATATATATATATATATATATATATATATATACATATATGACACAGAGCACGAGGCACAGAACAATTTCATAGTAATGGATGAACTAGTGAATAATGGCTACAATGTGCATTCGCACAAATGGAATTATTTAGTTGGATGACTGAATCTACAAGATTCTGATAATAGAAAAGAACTTAAACAGGATTTTTACTCAACGCTAATTTGAGAAATCTCAGGAATATAATGTCAGTCAACAGTTTAGAAAATATAATAACCGATTCTACGAGGATCACTGACATCTCATCTTCCTTACTTGACCCTATCATAGTATCTAGCACAGTTGACGTGATGCCCTCGGGTGTAATTCCTGAACCATCTATAAGTGACCATCGAACTGCTTTTCTGATTATTAAAAGTGTATTTGAGTTTTGTTCAAGCTACAAAAGAGAAGTCTGGTTCTATAACAAAGCTGATTCTAACAAATTAAATGAGATTATCTTAAGTACAAAGTGGGAAAGTGCATTTCATAGTTGTTATAGCATCAGTGAAGCTGCATTTAGATTTACCTCCTTGTTTACAGATTTTGTTTAAAGATGCGTGCCTTCAAAACTCGTAACAATACGTAGGAACGATAAATTTTGGTATGACAGTAAATTGCGCAGAACCACAAAAAAGCGAGATCGTATAAAGAGAAAAGCAACAAAGATAATCCCCACCTATGGTCACAATTTAGAAAACTCAGAAATAAGGTAAACAACCAGAAAAAATTTGCAAATGAATTTTTTTCGCAAAATACGATGACATTGAAAACATGGGATACAACCCCAAGGAATATTGGCATCTAATTAGACATTTAATTAAACAGAACAAAATAAATATAATACCTCCACTTGAGTATAGAACAGACGATGGAACTATAGCAAGATCATTTATTGATTTAGAAAAAGCAGAATGTTTAAACACTGTTTTAACTACAATATCCAACGTTGATGATACCAACGTTGAATTACCTCAAATCTATTACAAGACGAATGAAAAATTACCAGAAATAACGATTATAGAACAAGATATTCTTGATATAATAAAAACTATACCCAGTCAAAAGGCTTGTGGAATTGATAAGATTTTCTAGATATAATAAAAACTATACCCAGTCAAAAGGCTTGTGGACTTGATAAGATATTGTAGATATAATAAAAACTATACCCAGTCAAAAGGCTTGTGGACTTCATAAGATTTTGTAGATATAATAAAAACTATACCCAGTCAAAAGGCTTGTGGACTTGATAAGATTTTCTAGATATAATAAAAACCACACCCAGTCAAAAGGCTTGTGGACTTGATAAGATCAGTCATCGAGTGTTAAAGGTGCCTTCCCAGCCATTGCCAAACCTCTGTGCATCTTATTCGTCAAATCATTAAGAGAACAAATGTTTCGAAATGTTTGGAAAGAAGGTATAGTAATGCCAGTTTAAAAAAAAAAAGGGAATCCCAACGATCTGTCACACTACCGACATATTTCTTTGTTAAGCTGTGGCGGGAAAATAGTAGAAAGAGTTATATTTAAATTTATTTACAACCATTTGAATTCAAATTTAAATTTATTTACAACCATTTGAATTCAGATAACCTCCTTTATAAACATCAGTCTGGTTTTCTCTCTGAAAACTCCACCATATTTCAGTTAATAGATATATACCATAGTATATGCACTGCTTTAGACAAACATGAGGATGTGTATATAGTATTTTGTAATGTTTCAAAGGCTTTTTATCGCGTCTGGCATAAATGTTTGCTCTTTAAATTGAAAACATACGGAATAGACTCACATTTAATTAGTTGACTAAGCGACTATCTTTCTGGCCGACTTGAAAAAGTAATTGCTAATACGTCTGAATCAATGAACAAACATGTGTTTGCTGGTGTCCACTAAGGATCTGTTCTCGGTCCATTATTATTCCTTGTATGACAGTTCTGATAACCTGATAAGTGTCGCAAGACGTTTTGCTGATGATAATTCACTAGCTTACTCCTCATCTAATACCAACGACATCAATTATGTGCTTAACTCGGATCTTAAAACTATAGACTAATGGTCCAAACAACGGTAAGGAAGTTTTAACCCTTCAAAGACCGAAGTTATGTTTTATTTCCAACAAATTAGACCCAGTTCTTCCAGAGCTTGAGTTTCAAAATGAGCTTTAAAATTTGTTGAGCATCATAAACACCTTGCTCTAATATTCACTAACTCTGGTAGCTTTTCGAAATCTATTGATAATATCTGCTTACATGCATCCAAAATGCTGAAAGTTTTGAGGTCCATTCAATACAATCTAGGTAGGAAAACATTAGAAAGAATTTATCTCTCTTATATACACCTTCTCCTAGAGTATGCTGATACAATATGGGATAAAGACTCTAACTTGAAGCGGGAAGAATTGTAACCGGACTTACCCGTAGCGCTTCTACTAACAATATTTACAGAGAAACCGGTTGGTTCCCATCATCGGAAAGAAGAAAATGTCATAATCTCTGTACCTTTCACAAAATTGTACATGGTTCTTTTCCCTCTTACTTCCAAGATCTAGTAGCTCCGTTAGCTCGACACACAACACATTCTAATTTGCGAAATAGAAATAACTTACAAGAAATACATGTTAGACTAGAAATCTCCAGAAATTCCTATATAGCTTCCACAATAAAAGTCTGGAGAACTCTGCCGGATCCAGTAAAACATGAAACAGATTATCTAACATTTAAATGTAAAATTTCACCTACATCCAATTATGTCCCGCTATATTATTATACTGGTAACAGGAAATTATAAATTATTCATACTAGGGTAAGAAACAGCTGCAGTGATTTAAACAACGATTTATTTTTAAATTTTCTTGCTGATAGCCCATTGTGCACATGTAGAGAGGACGATGAAACTGCCTGCCATTATATTTTTAATTGTAAGAAATATAAAGTACAGAGACTGAGACTAATGCATTGCTTAAACCAATTATTCATCCCTGTTAGTACTAATGTCTTGCTGTTTGGATCATCTGAGCTATCAGATGACTTAAACACCCGCATCTTTGAAATCTTCAAATAATCGTCAAAGAAAAATACATATTGGCATGATCTCCCTCCAACACCTGCCACGGAATCCCTTTATCGTTTATCATCTCTCCCATTCTCTTCTTCCTTCCTCTTCTTTAAATTAGTTGTTTTATACTTATTTTATACTTATTTTATACTTGTTTTATACTTTTTTTATATTAACTTTTCTTAATTTGTTCCGCTATTTCCCTACTATACTAGAATGATGAATTTTTCCATTATTCATTTGTATTAATGCACTGTGTTTCTGATCCACGCATAAGTATATACACCTACTGTTAGTTCTTGCCACTTTTCATATATCTACTTGTGTATTTGGGGGAGGGCTGTTGCAAAGTTGTGAGAGCTTGTAGCCCGATCCCAACTATGTTTAAACCAACAGGATTTTGAAACTTTAGTAGGGTTAATATCTAATGCAGTAAGGAGTAGACGAAAGCAAAAAGAATAAACACTGATTATAATTACATTTTTTGCAGCACGTTGATAAGTAGTAGTATACGTTTGAAAGAAGGATAACCGGTGAACCGACGATACAGTGTGATAATTTACAAAACTGCATTAAAAGCATCAAACGGGTACGACTACTAATTAACAGTGATAACAGAAACATTCTTTTGAATTCAGTTACTTTAGGTTTTTAAATAAAGTGAAAAATTGTGTAAAATTAATGGTCGTGAAATTATTCAAGTATTGGAAGAAAATGAAATTAAATATACTGTACGCTAGTTTCATTTTCTCATAAAGTTTAATATTTTAGCTTACGTACACACTTCTTTGATTAGGTCTTCGGTTCCTATTTCATTTTTTTTTACATAGATCTCAATGTCTTTTCTATTATTTGCCAAGAGTTTAATTTACGGTAAAATATATGTCATGGACGTTTCCAGAAGGATATGTTGTGAATCATTGCTATCTCCATGTATTTGTTTACATATATTTTATTTCATAAATTTGTTGCTAGAAATTACAAGATGTGCAATATATAAGGTAAAGGATTGGAACGAAAGCAAATGGTTTATAATGTTGTTTTTTTCCTTTGACGATACAAACAATATAAATGTATGAGAATATATGTGAATATATTGCGGATAATACTGAGTTTTATTTATAAAAATTTTAATTGTTTAATAGTCAAAGTGAAGAGTTTCTTAGTTAAACATTAGCATTCAGCAAAGGTATATAAACCAAAAAGATGAACAAAGAAGGAGTTGGTAAAAGTTGATAAAGTTGAGAAACTAAGGAGGAAAGAAAGAGGAAGAGCAAAAAAAAAGGAAGAAACAAAGAGCGAGATTATAAGTGGACAGTACTTCAATTCAGAGCTAGTCGTTGCAGAAGCGATGGCCACTCATTTGACATTAGACACCTGGATATAACGTGACGTGTTTACCTATGGATGGTATTGAGTGAAAATTACTTAAGTATATGGAAAGGGCATTTCTTAAATGGAGACATTTGGACTGCGGAATCTGATATGTTATGGAAGTTTCTAGAAGGATTTGTTGTGAATTGTTGCCGACATCATGTATTATGCACCTGGATATCGCGTAACGTTTCTATCTATGGAGTGAAATTACTCATGAGTAAAGGGCATTTCTTAACTGGTGATATTTGGACTGTTGTACCTCATATAAAATACAACTGTATACATGACTTGAAATTACTTATACATATGGAAAGGGCATATCTTAAATGGAGATATTTGGACTGTGTTTTTTAAATATATAATTGTAAATAATTTATATTATCAATCTAAATACATTTATTGTTCTTTCTGTTTTCCAGCTCTTACCGAAACAACTGTCATTTTCTATAAAAAAAAAATAAAAATAAAAAATAAAAAAATAATATAAAAAAATAAAATAAATAAGAAATACAATTAATCAGATAACTTAGTACAATTCACTTATATAATTTTATTAAATAAATGGATTCAGATTTTAAAAAATAACAAGCAGTGTACCTTATTCTTGTCCTGCAGCTGTTTTAAGCATCAGTTGATAAACGAATAGCAGATGAATTTTAAAAAAGATAGAGATATACTACACAGAAGAAAAAAAATTGTTTTAAAATAAACCGTTGATTTTTTTTAAACATTTAATAAGGTTGATTCATTGATTAGATATAGAGTACAGTGTGAGATGAAATTTTGGAAAAAATCAATTAAACTGGGCAGTATGGATAGCAACATCAGGATGTGGAAAATCTTATTGGCGTTTATCGGATTCAAGTATACCAGAATTAGTAAAATCAATTTAGAGGTTTCACATTTATTTTCAAATACGAAAACTATTTTCTGAATGTAAAATATAATTACCCGATGATCCATTGTTTAATCCAAACAGAGAATAATATAGATTTAAAGCAATTTTATATAATTTGTAATAACTTTAATATTTCTACTTATCATTACTGGAGATATATTTAATGAAAAAATAAATATTCGATTGATAATGGACCTAAAGAACATAAAACTATACCTCAAGGCTTTGGAGAACCTACACCAACTACAGTGTAAAGCGCATATAAACGACATGATAATTATAGAGCTGGAAGAGTTGAATACTGGAGAACCTACACCAACTACAGTGTAAAGAGCATGTAAACGGCATGATAATTATAGAGCTGGAAGAGTTGAATACTGGAGAACCTACACCAACTACAGTGTAAAGCGCATATAAACGACATGATAATTATAGAGCTGGAACAGTTGAATACTGGAGAAAAGTGTCTGCTGAAGAAATCAATTCATTATTATCAGGTGTTTGAAAAAAGAGGATGGACTTATATATTTTTCTACAAGACAGCAATGGACTAACAGACAAAGGAATATCTTGACAAAAATGAAGTATTAGGTCTTAACCTTATTTGTTGCTTAAGCGACCAAGTACAAAATACAACATCTATTACGCAGTCTGTATCAATTGTACAAGATACTGTAAAAAGTTAACTGAATATTTAATTTTCACTCATATGAAAATATTTCAATAAGCTTTTAACAATATATTTCAGATTCAAAAGTTACACTACAACTATGCTTTGGTGGTGACGGAATATTTTTTATTTCCAAGTGATATGGTGATGACAATAGGAGGTATAGTAATTTATAATAACAATTGACAAAAGTCTTGATACATTTATTCTGGGAATGAATACTGATGTAAATACTGACGATGTAAAGATTTTAATACCAGCAGCTAGTAATCAATATATACAAATTTGACAAGTGATAGCCGAAGAAGTCAAAGTTGAGCATAACGAACGAGTTCTGGAGAATACAGTAGGTACAGCAAACATTATTCCTTCAGCTGAAGAATCATATGTATGTAAAGAAATTCATAAGAAAATTGCTAGCTTTTCTTATGAAACAAATAAACAAACGTATATAATTATATTTATGACTGTAAGAGCTGGTTTAAATTACTTTTTTTAAGTAAAAGAAATTACTCTATGGCAACTATCTCATTTTTGTTCTTGTTTCTATACCTTTGATCATAATTACAAACAACAAACCAAGTATTGGACTCACAAGATAAATAGCATACTCAGATATGATTTAAATAATTGATCCAGCTGATTTTAGAACCCGGCGTATTACGCTGCCAATGATACCAGGCAATGCTGCTGTATTTTTAGCTAACTCAAACAATAGTTGGCAATATATTCATCAAAAGTTGTTTTTATGCTTCAGTGAATTTATCGATAGTACTTCCACCTCCGCATCCTCTGCCGCCGCTCGGTTTTTTCGGTTAAAAGTCTTGCATAATTTGCTATGGATAAAATAATAGATGTTGCAATCATAGATATATTTCTAAAAATCGTAGCAATTATTTCCTTAAACAATGCTTGTAATTATTCATCTAATAGTAACTTTTCTCGAAGTTTTCATTCAACGTTATTAATATTTTCTCTATAGTTTTTCCTAAATTTGATAAATGCCCAGCTCTTTGTGCCCTTTTACTGTCAGCACTTCGTATTAGTTCTTCTAATTTGATTTTTTATTCATTTGTTTCTTTTGAAATATCATTTTTGTTGTTATACTTTAATCTCTTTATCGTACATTTGTAAGTCAAGATTCATATGAGGTCATTTTGATTTTACTACTTCAGCAATATTAACATAATCTCTTAATTCCCTTTCTTCTTCTGGGGTATATGATCTTGAATAATCTTGAAATAAAGTATCAAACAACTTGTTCCCTTCTCTCTTTCTCTTAAGTGTTGATCAATATGTTCCATTTCTATTTCATCTATGTAACTAGTTGTCTTTGGTTAGCAATTGGTGCAAAGGAATTAACAGCTTCTTTATTGTCTTTTACACGTTCATCTGCCTCATTTTTTAAGGTATTTTCCATTTATTTCCTTCTCGAACAAATCCTAATAACTTAAGAAAAATTAGCTCCACCATATGATAGGTCTAGAAGATAACATGCTTTTTACTTTACCCTTTTCTGAAATTGGTATTTTTTAATCGTCTAAATCCTTGTGAATTATATGATTTAAGGTAATTTTGATTTGGGATCTAATTTATACTGCTCTTCATCTATGCCTAAACCATACTTAATATCCTCTTTGCATAAACCAACTACATTTGTAAATATTGATGACTGTAATATTTTGTTGAAATCTCTCATCAATTAAATTATCAGCAAAAGGCTCAGTAATTACTGTATTTTTATCATTTGCGTCAAAAATAATCATCGTAAACAGGATTTTCATTTCTACAAGAATCTGCCATGTTTTCACTATTTCAATGGTACAAAACCAACTTGAAGACCCGAATTGTTGTTTTTCTAAAAAAAACTATGAATGAACTGAGAGAACAAGCCGCTAGTTCTGGCAATGAAAGCGAGGAAGTTCTTGAACTAGTCATAGAGAAAATAGAAGAATACAAATGGATTAAAATTAACATTATAAATATACAAAGAGATAACTGCAAAAACACTTAAAAGAAAAGGATTTAGATAAAATAGCTGAAAAACAAGTAAAAATAGAAAGCATACTAAAAACGTAAATTCCAGATCTGGAAAAAAATCAAAGTCATTGACAGACGTAATAATACTTGGGACAAGATCTCTGATAAGTCAATTTTTCTTCAAATTTATAGCTTAAACCATTTACAAACGGAGTTGAAAGAATATTGCATATCATCAAATGAAATAAGAGATTTTACTGGGATTTTATCATTTAGATTATGATTACCTTTAACTGTATCGTGTGTAAGTTTAATACCATTTAAAGACGTTAACTGTAAGAGAGACGTTTCTGATAACAAGATAGAAAGTTATTTAAATTATTCCTAAATAATGTGTACTCGATGTTTTATAATAGACACGTATTTTCCATTGAAAGATGGAGTAACTCTTACAGTAGTTTATCTGTACCATATAGTTAAATATGGTATAATAGAAGAACAGAAATAACAAATTAAAATAATTAAGAGAGTTATAAAGTCAATGATTGGAGAAATATAAGCTGATTAAATTGGTTCTAAGACCATGTTTGCAGACTCATTGATGAGTTCAAGATGAAATTGTGCAGAGAGAAGAGAACAAGTTATAGAAAACAAGTTCTTAAGATAGTTCAATATTATTTACAAACAGTATTTGCTTATTTGCAACTAACCTTTAAAAAATATTTATTTTTCTCACTAATTTGGTGTAATTTAGATAGAAGGAAGTGACAGAAGCGAACAAGTTGAAGAAAGAAAAAATAATGAGCAAACTAAACAAGTTCAAGAAATTTATAAGGAAATTAGGGTAACTTTAGAAAAGAAGAAAGATCCAGGTAGAGTTGAACCGACACGACAACTTGGGAAATGTTCTCAAGAATTTAAAAAGCACAAACATTAAAGTTAAAAAAGGAGCAAGCAGATAAAAAAAGATAATTTTCAGAAACTAAAGAACAAAATAAATATTATCTTTACATACGTCTTTAACAACATGATAATTGTTGGTATAGGAATAATTTATCTAATGTATTCAAAGAGTTATTTAAAGACTTCTATAAGCAGAAAGTTCTTGAGAGCAAAGCAAATAAGTTGCAAGTTCTCAAGCAGTAGATGAGTTTAACTTTAGAGAACAAGGTAAATGAATGCCCAGAAATGCTATAAATATTTTTAGTAAATAAATGGCAGCAAGTGAGACAAACGTAAAATAATTAGTACTATTTACCACGGAGGAATAAATTAAATTCTTACAGTTGGTTACAGCATGATTGAAAGAGGTTATTTCAAATGTCAATAGATTCGCCTTCAAACGTGAGTTTTGAGAGATCATACAGTTGATTATCCCAGCTTCGTTAAGTCAGTTTACGATTGATTACAGGATAGCACAGGGTTTACTACCAGATAAAATAATAACGTAAATAAATGACAAGCCTTAGTGGAACTAAGACGAATAAAGTATTATTATAAGTAAAGATTAAGAGAAAGAATTGTGATATCAGTTATTAGAAAGAGAATCGAAAGAGAGAAAATCTAGTGAGATAATCGAACAAGTTCTAGAGAGCAAGTTTTAATCTTTTTAAATGGATATACCAACAGAAAGTAAACTTGAGAGCAAAACATATTTTCTAGTCCAATTGATACCAGAGATTGTAAATTATTAATTTCATTACAAAGAATTGACTTTGTTGTTGGCTATTATAATGTTTCAAATGATTAAAAGAGAACATTATCTTACAGTAACGATACAAGTGAAGCAAAAACCGTTTGAATTCTAGATGGATTCTATAATCAAACAATGTATATAAAAAACAAAAAACAAAAAAGGAGTGACTTCTAATAACGATAATAAAGAAAGTATTGACACTGAGAGATTGAGGTTCTAGCAATTTGGCCTAAACAAGTTAAAGAAGAGAGCGAATAAAAGGGAAGTTCAATAGATCAATCAATAAACAGTAAACTCAACTAATGCGTTTACTATACAGTTTGTGCTAACGAGTTGCTTCATAAATATATAGGACTTTAGATGATAATAATTTGAAAGACATAAAAACATGGAGAAAACAAGTTGATAATAAATCAACAGTTCTGTATCAAAGTATACAGAAAAAGAACCAAAAAAATCTCAGGACTGCAGAAATAAATAGAAGATGTACAAGATTTATTTACCAGAAGATTAATTGCTATATCCAGTACATTACTGGCCTTTGAAACTGATAGAGACAGACCTGGAGAAATACCAAACAGACAACAGTACTTATAACCAAGTACACTAAGGATACACACTGAAATATCTGCCTTGGAGTGTGACAAAGACAAAATTAAGAAGTCTCTTGAAAATTATAATACACTACAATCTCAACTTCAACAATTACAGAAATAATTAAATGATGAGAAGAAACAGAATGATGAAGAGATTAAAAAGTTAACCGATGACTTTAAAGCTGGTGTGATAAAGATGCAGAGAAATTGTCGGCAAACACTTATAATTTATCACAGTTAAAAAATGATTAAACAGAAATAACCTGAAAGATAGATGAAAACAAAAACATAATAAGTGTGAGTGAAAAATGTGATTAGATTGATTAGAACTACATATAATTTATCTATTACTGACTTAAGTGATAATATAATAAAAACATTATAAGACTTTGCATTCTTTAAAAATGACCTTACTGCTGAAATAGACAAGTCACAGAGCTAGTGAGCAAAAGCAAACAAGTTCTAGAAGAATGTGCTGATCGGAAATTCTTAAATTGTTGGTGTTGTTCAAGGACTTATTCGATAAAAAGGTGAAACGATTAAGAAAGATTTTAATGATATTGAAAAATAACTAACAACAGAAACAGAAAAAATAATACTCATTTAAATAACAAAAACTTTATTAGTAAGTAAAAGAATTGGTATAGTTAAATCAGAAATAGAATCAGAAATAGAGACATTCAAAACTGATGTAAACATTAAAACTGGAATAATGAGTATTGCAACAAATACTTCAGTTGATGAAATTTTAATAAGTTTAAGATAGCAAACTAGTAAAGAAGAGTTTGTTGAAGAAATAATACTAGGTTGTGTATTACTTTATGATTTTTGAAATATAATAGATCTTGATGTTGTAACCTTTGTAGTAAAACCAAAAGGATTTTCTTTCTCTAGAGTTGAAAAAGACAACTATATAAATAAATTTGGTTTGTTTAGTGTATTCTCTGGTTGCACAACACCACAAACAATAAATGCTACTTATGGTTTTGAGTTTGTTCTAATACGTTTTACTGAATACAAGTTACAAACAGAATTAAATACAGAGTTTTATTTAATTCATACCATAGTGCAATCAACGATTACATTGCTCACCTCTGCTTTTACTAGTCTCCAGTAGCTATTGTAAACATTATCATGCAGAAAATAAATTCTGGCTAAAGTGATCCTGACCCCTTTTCTAACTAATATTTTTGTCTCTCAATCTTTTATCTTTACATTAGAACTTTGAATCATTTTAATATTTAAAATTTAAACCTTTAATAACCACAATATAGTCAGTAATGTGCTGACATACGGTGAAATCATCTACCTACTTACCAACCCATCCAGATACCTACTGTGGCAGGGCATAAAAGACATACAAGAATAAAAAAGAATATTTTTTTTCTATAATATAAAAGTGGAGGTACTATAATGAGTTCATAAAAACAGATTAATGTTGTGTTTGTATGACTTTTAAAAAAAATCATTGTTCCTAAAGTCTACTTGACATGCTATTACCATTGTCCACCCCTAGAAGCCCGATTTTACACGGTGAAAGTCGCATGCTAATTATCATTGTCCAACCCTAGAAGCCAGATTTTACACGGTGAAAGTCATAGGTTTGAGAAAGCTTGGAATGAAAGCCAGCAGTACAAACATAGTTCACGTATCAATAATTGTTTTGATTAGACACCACAGTTAAGGCATCGCATGAAATGCATGCAGCATGCAGTCCACTCCTTTAATTCCAATAGTCATTTACATGTACAATACACAGTTAACCTGTTGAGGGTAACATATGACAATATACAAAGTATAGTCATTAATATGGAAAGTTTACCATTCAATAATCATATTTATTCCTATATCCAACTGCATTGGTCAGAAAGGGTTTTTCTGAGTAGGCTAGGGCGCATATAGATCTAGCATGGATGAATCTATGTGATCATAAACACAAATACTTAGCCCAGTTAGTAAAGCTTAAAATGCAGGTAACAGTGACTTTCTTTGGTTTTAATGGTGTAGTACAAATGCATCCAGTTATCAAGTTTCATGATTGGAACATAAACAGTACCCAATAAATAAACTTTGAACACAGAATTTCAACAAAGTCACTGAACATGAAAAATAGGTATGGCCCAAAGGATGCCGAATTTATCAAAATGCACTCACTCACCAAGTTTCATGATTCTAGGTAGGATAGAATGTATATAACATGCCAAAACTAAAAGATGAAATATAGGTGACGATGAGCATCTTTTGTTGTAAGGGTGTGGTAGTAACATAGATGCATATCATCATCAATTTAATGATTTGATCATGAACAGTGCCTGAGAAATAAACATCAAACAAAAAAATCAACCCAAGTCAGTAGAGTGTAAAAATATAGGCCAGAATGACCTACTGCTGAAATTTTTAGTTCTCATCAAGATGCCTGTCCAAGTTTCATGATCCTAGATAGGATAGTATGTACATAGCATGCCATAAACCTATGTAATCATAAGCTAAATTCAAAATCTTAACCTAAGGCAGTAAAATGTGAAATACAGGTCACAGTGACCTTTTTGGTATGTGTGTAGTACTTAGAGAGATGTGTTCAATGATACAATAGTCTGAAACACGTTCAGTAAAATCATCATATTGAGGTAAAGTCAGTGAAATGCGCAATATGGGTCACAGTGACCTACTTTTAAAATGAGCTTGTAATACTCATCAAGATACATCCTCTCACAAATTTTCTTGATCCCGGATATAACAGTATCATACAGTAGATAAAAAACTTATGTGGTCATGATGTAAATGCAAAACCTTAACATAAGACAGTAAAATACGAAATGTAGGTCACACTGGCCTTCTTTTGTTTTAAGGGTGTGGTGCTAATAGAGGTGCATAGTTTGATGATTCTGGCATGAACTGTGCCTGAAAATGAAAGTTAGTGAAGCATGAAATATGGGTCACAGCGACCCACTATTATGACAATGGTGCAGTACTCATCAGGATGCATCGTCTATAATAGTATTATACAGGTGTTAAAGACCTATTTGGTTATGAGTTAAACGCAAAATCTTAACCTAAGCCAGTAAAATGTGAAATGTAGATCATATTGACCTTCTTTTGTTGCAAGGGCCTGGTACTAATACAGATGCATACAATCATCTAGGTTGATGAATCTACCATGAACAAAACTGAAAAAAATACACGTAAAAGACAAAATTTAACCAAAGTCAGTGATGCATGAAATATGGGTCACAGAGACCTCCTTTTGTGATGACCGTGTAATACCCATCCAGATGCACCCCTCAACATATCAACATATACTGGGTGCAATATATATATATATATATATATATATATATATATATATATATATATATATATATATATATATATATATATATATATATACACTAGGTGCAAAATACTAGTTGGTCATGAGCAAATCCCAAAACTGAAATGTAGGTCAGATTGACCTCCCTTTGTGGTACAGGTATGATACTAATAAAGACACATACAATCATATAGTTTGATGATTCTAGACTTAACAGAGCTTAAGAAATAAACTTAAAACATAACATACACCAAAGTCAGTGAAGCTTGAAATATAGATCACAGTGACCCTCTTCTGTGATAAGGATGTAGTAGCACTCATCAAGATCTA
Organism: Margaritifera margaritifera; assembly: GCA_029931535.1. NCBI lineage: Eukaryota > Metazoa > Mollusca > Bivalvia > Unionida > Margaritiferidae > Margaritifera > Margaritifera margaritifera. The sequence continues at coordinate 3,636,998 of JAQPZY010001654.1, forward strand.
TTCTTCAGCAAGTTTCATGATTCCAGATATAACATTGTGCCAAAAACCTGAGCTAAATGCAAAACGTATCCAACAATGTGCAACTAGTATACATGTATGTACAAAGTTAGTCCCCCACCCCCTCCCCAATGTGTAGGTGCTATGTAACCCACTCCCAACTTGTAACTAGGACTTTGGAAGAAAGAATAGTTGACAACGCCAACGCCGAGGGTAGTACAATAGCTTACCTCTACTTCGTAGAGGCGGGTTGATAAAAAAATCAGGTTTATGTATTAAAAAATAAATAATTTTTTTTATTTGAACATCGTATCACGAGCTGAAGTTGAATTATAGTTTTTATTACAGGTAGATAGTAAAATATATCTTACTCGTTATATTTCCTTAGGGAACCTCATGATCAAATAACTACAGGTAAATGTCCAAGAAAAGAATAAAATGCATGTTTTCTTGAAGACAATAATAGTTTATATTTTGCAATGGAAAGACATGAGAGAGGTGAAGAAACATTTGCATTCTCGTGTGATTTTGGAGAAAATATGACAATTGGTTACAATTAAATAGGGTAAGCAGTTGAGCAAAGACAATATGGCAACAACAGCAGTTATAATTGGATGAGCAATTGTTAACGCCTGAGCATTCTCGGGAAGTAATTTTCTATTTCAGTTATTTGATACAACTGGTGCAAAGGATGACTAAGTAAGGCATGATAAATCAATTGAGGAAATACAAAAGAAAACTAATGAGTTGAAAACAGCAAAATCACTTGATTACCTGCACAAAAGATTAAGAAAACAAGGTTTGGTTACTCAGAACTTAAATAATGTGGATGAGGCTTTTTCTCTGTATTCTTACACTCATCCCGACGATGTTCTAGTTGTTCCTAGACTACATAAATTAAATGATTTTTACCAACCTTCTAATAAACAAGTAACTTATGAGTATTTATTTATTGGTATTGTAATAGGAACTAGGCTTTATATTGGATATAAGTATTTATTTCTTGATGTTGTAATAGGAACTGGGCTTTATATTGAATATAAGTATTTATTTATTGTTGTTGTAATAGGAGTTAGGTTTTATATTGGATATAAGTATTTATTTATTGGTGTTGTAATAGGAGTTAGGTTTTATATTGGATATAAGTATTTATTTATTGGTGTTGTAATAGGAGTTAGGCTTTATATTGGATATAAGTATTTATTTTATTGGTGTTGTAATAGGAACTAGGCTTTATATTGGATATAAGTATTTATTTATTGGTGTTGTAATAGGAGTTAGGTTTTATATTGGATATAAATATTTATTTATTGATGTTGTAATAGGAACTAGGCTTTATAAAGGATTTAAGTATTTATTTATTGGTGTTGTAATAGGAGTTAGGTTTTATATTGGATATAAGTATTTATTTATTGGTGTTGTAATAGGAACTAGGCTTTATATTGGATATAAGTATTTATTTTATTGGTGTTGTAATAGGAGTTAGGTTTTATATTGGATATAAGTATTTATTTATTGGTGTTGTAATAGGAGTTAGGTTTTATATTAGATATTAGTATTTATTTATTGGTGTTGTAATAGGAGTTAGGTTTTATATTGGATATAAGTATTTATTTATTGGTGTTGTAATAGGAGTTAGGTTTTATATTGGATATAAGTATTTATTTTATTGGTGTTGTAATAGGAACTAGGCTTTATATTGGATATAAGTATTTATTTATTGGTGTTGTAATAGGAGTTAGGTTTTATATTGGATATAAGTATTTATTTATTGGTGTTGTAATAGGAACTAGGCTTTATATTGGATATAAGTATTTATTTTATTGGTGTTGTAATAGGAGTTAGGTTTTATATTGGATATAAGTATTTATTTATTGGTGTTGTAATAGGAGTTAGGTTTTATATTGGATATAAGTATTTATTTATTGGTGTTGTAATAGGAGCTAGGCTTTATATTGGATATAAGTATATGTAGCGAAAATGTTCAAGTGAGCATAGAGAAAGAGAGCAAAGCGAGCAAGCCAACTCATCATTGTAGTAAATAAATACAATCCAGTAATTATAAACGTGGACAACATTTGCAGGTGGTAATACCTAGATTAGGAGCTAATATATTGTTTAAACATATTTTCTTGCCAATATTTTATTGTCATAAATGTTGACAAATAGGGTCGGGATACAAGTTCCCACAACTTAAAATAAATCCTCAATGGATAGGAAATTTACATGGATAGCGGCACTAAATTAATATGGTTTCATACAGTTATATGTCAACATACATGATTCATGGAAAATACGTATGAGAGAGAAACAGAGATGAATAAATTAATTATCTTGTCAGAAATTGGACAAGAGTACATACACCAAAATGAATACACAAGACAATCAATAACTAAAATGAAGAACATCATGTCGTTCTTTATCAATATGACAGTAGTTAATTAGGTAGAGACATTACATTTTAACTACTCCTTAATTATATAATGTGTTTCGTGTTTTAATATCTGCTTGTAACAAGTTAAATAAGAGAATATTAACATTCGCCGAAAAATCAGATGATCTATGTAACAAAATATTAGTAGTTGCTGGTATATCGAGATAATTTCGATTCTGAAGCAATTTCCTATGCTGTTCAATATAGTATTTGCAAGTAAATATGTATTGATATACGTTTTACATATCCTCACCACAAGCACACAATGGCTTATCTCTCAAATGATTGGAATATAAATCATTATGTAAATCAACTCAGTTATTTCTAATTCTTGTATGCAGGATGGATACTTTTCTGTTACCAACTAAAAAATGGGCAGGCATTTGTGTTGTCTTAGCCTGTGTTTACTTCTAAAGATAGAATAGTTACTTTCACATTCTATTGAATCTGGGAGTTAATTTCAAACATGAATAGAAGCGTGTAAGAATGAGTTTCCACTTATTTCGAGTCTAGCATTAATTCGAAAGAAAATTATTCCTATTTCTAAGATTATACATGTTTGTCTCACCAGCCAGTGGTGGTAGAGGGTCAGCAAGATAAGAAAGAGAGGCACCGTATACAATTGTATGAAAGTAATACAGTTTATGAAACATTCGTTTACTAAACAAGGTAAGCCAACTTGTTTCTTCATAAATCTTACGATACGATACACTTCGAGTAAGACCAGTCACAATTCTCCCTGCTTCTAATTGTAGCTTTTTCTTATTTAATAGAGTCTGCAGCCGAACAACCATCCCGTACAACGTCAGCATATTCTTGTAAGGGGCGGATGTATGTAATATATATCCTTTCTAACGTTTTTCTGCTAAATTTATATTTAAGTATTTTCAAGGTAGTTATCATTTTTGAAGTCCACAGAAATATGTTATCAAATATGTTTGATCCAGTTGCATAGACTACTAAAAGTTATGCCAAGATGTTTATGGAAGTAAAAAAGGGAGAGAATTTCGATTTTGAATTTTAGTTCAGGAAAAACGGGCTTGGTTGGATTGAAGTCAACGAACCACTGCCTTGACCAATCGTCAATCGTTTTTGTAAGTCTGTGTTCAGTATATATTAAATTTTGTAAGTATCATTTGATGAATATGCAAGTGAGCTATCATCAGCAAAAGAGTCTCGTTGCACTCAAGAGGTTGTCGCCTATATCGTTAATATACACAATAAATAATAACGGACCTAAAACAGAACCATGTGCCTCGCCAGCCGCAACATATTGGCTACTCGATTCGGCAGTATTTACAAAAACTGTTTGGTGTCTATTAGATAGGAAGTTAGAAAACCAATATATCCATTGTACCTGGTAGTTGTTTTGTTTCGTTCGATTAGAAGGTCAAAGGAGATGCAAATAATTCTATTGTAAACAATTTAGGAAGAATGCTTGCTAGAGATATAACAATTTCTTATAGTAGTGATGCTATTTTTAAGCTAACTGATTATAAAAGTTTCATAATATTTAAAGACTTGTGGTTACCAATATCTATGAAGAAAAATAGAAGAGAGTAGGGTATTATAAATTAAAAACTAAGAAAGTTAAAATCAGGACCTACTAAAGCGCAGAACACTGGTACAGAAGTTATTCAGTGTATCGTATTGTAAGAATTTTAGAATATCACTTGATTTCTAGATCAACATTGTGTATGGTTGGATCTAAGAAGCACACATGATAATAGATTATACAGAACAGGACATAAATTATGAAATTTTCAACAAGGAATGCGCTTGCAGATAAACATAAAAGAAAATGTGGTCGCACACAAGATATATATTTATTTCGTTTCTGATGCACATTTAAATATTCGGAACAACTAGATAAAAGCTAATATGTTCTATTAAATGAAGCGAATAAGTTCTAGACCAAGTGAGAGAACACATTCTTTTTTTATTTAAACTTTTACAATATTAATAAATGGAGAAAATATCAGTGATCAGTGATGTGTATATGAAGAAAAAAAAAGAAATTATTATAACTGGTAAATTAGGATATATAAAAGACAAAAAAAAAAAAAAAAAAAAAAAAAAAAAATTGATCGAAGTTCGTATAACTTAGTTTTAGATTTATTTAAGCTATTCACTAACTCTATACATATAAGATATAATAATCCTAAACTAAAACCTATTAATTCTTCTTAAATAAAATATTCTCACTTTATGATCTAGTAAGAGTTCAAGTTACGATAAAAAAGTCATTAAAAATTAAGTCATTACCAATATATCTGGAAAGAATTTCTTTATTTTCTAAAGATAAAACCAGATTAATTTTAATTTATTAACGGAGATTCCACAGATTTTTTCATGAAAAGATAGAGCATTTAAATGTTATATGAGCAAGTGAACAGAAGTCTACTTGTTCTCAAGAAGTCTACTAGTTCTCTAGAACAGAAATCTACTAGTTCTCTAGAACAGAAGTCTACTAGTTTTCTAGAATTCGTGTTTCCTTTGCTCATAGAAAAATAATGTACTTAAAAGATCCTCACAATATGATAAAATGCGGTGTAACCAATTGTGGGAAAACAAAGTATACATTAAAAACCGAATATAAGTATTTTTTAAAACTTTATTATAATTATCCGTCCAACATTTATTTATAACAAGACTTGTAATAGAAAATGGTTAGATACAGAGAATGATGTAATAATAATTGATTATTGTGAAAAATTAGATAAATGATTAGATGTATTAATTAATGTTTATCAAAGAACAAATACTTTGATGACTGGACACATTTAGATGATGTAAGATAGAAGGCAGCAAACTTAACTAAACTAGTATTTAGTGGTAGACAATGTGGAATATATGTCTGGTTAATTGTTCAAAAATACAATTGAGTAATAAAAGACTAAAGAGAAAATGTGAGGTTTTAAGTGGCATTTTATTCAAAAGATAAAATATCTATGGAAAATATTTTTGAGGAAAATAAGAAATAGTTGAAAAGCTAAAATAAAAATAAAAGAAATAAACGTTTAATGAGATTAGAGTATCAATTTGATTACAAGGTGGTAAGGGGATCTCCCTATAGTCGAGAGTTACCATATGGAAGTGGTTTTATCTTATCCACTAAATTTCGCTCGTAATCACAAGAACTTAATGCAACTTTATTTAACGTCATAGTGTATATCTCGTGATGACAGGATCTAATTAATCTCATCTCATAGTGGGTTTTAATTACAATAAATAAACAATCTTTGTACATTTCAAACTTTAAATTCTTGCTAATCACACATTTGTTAATACACTTGCATACTTTCTTTCTTCTAAATCTGTTCTGAATAAATATAGTTTACTTCTAAGTTCACAGAATTATTGTATTGGAATACCATTCAATTCATCTTTAAAAACTCCTGGTATTTTGTATTTACCAGTGGGATGTCAAATATGTTATCTTTTTTGTAGTCATTTAAAACAAACTGATTATTCTTCTTTATATCATCATAAATGTTATCTGGTTCAACACGAATTCAGGGAGAATCAGTATCCGTCAGTGACAGTTTCAATTTATCACCATATTGTTTTTTGAGCTTGTTGTGGTAGAAGTCATACATAAGTACTTTACTTACTTATAATACTGTAAAGCCACCATAAATTGCTTTTGCTAGCTTGATTGCTTTATTTCTCTTACTTACTAATACCATATCTTCATTTATTATAGTTCTTATCTCAAAAAGAAATATCTTTTTGTAATTTAAAATAGTTTTTCATCTGTACATATTATTATTTTAGTTTTGTTTCAAAGATTTTTCCTTTGTTTTCCATAGACTGAATTATTTGATTTTTTTAAAGGCAGCTGTTTCAAAATTATTGTTTATATTTAATTCAAATATATGACTTCAGCCATGGTCTTTGATCAAATAATATAATTTTGTGTATCTTTCTTTAATTTGATGCCCAACTGAAGATGCAGCTTTAAACTTCCATTGCGAAAAACTTATTTTTCTTTATTTTTTGGCGTACATAATACTTTATCCACTAAAGGCTTTCTTCCATTCTTTTCATCTATCAATTTTGTTTGTAATGGGGATAATTAATTAATGCAAATCTGGGGCTTATCTATCAGGTGCTGGTGAATTGCCGAATTCATTTTCATCTTTCGAATGTATTATATTTTCCTGAATATGCCTTATTTGCTGTTCATCCGTCCATCTAAAGTTATTTATAGGCATTGGTTGAGACATTGCCCATTAAATAAGCAATATAAGATTTTGGTTATGAGTTGTTATATTTTCATTCATCCATTATTTTTTCATCACTAGAGTAAACCTCGTGGTTTGCTGTTGCATATCTGTGCGAAATAAGACTTATTCCTCATCCTATTCCTGAGTCAACAATTAGAAAAACGTCGTAGTATGTTAATAAGTCTAAGTCTGCACCATTTCTTTTTAAACTAGAGTCACTTGCTAGTCCAGGAGCACCAAAATAATGTGCAGGATCTAATTTGTAGTTGTTTAAATGCACAGATGTAAAGTCTTTACAAAATAACGCACATCATTAGTGTATATTTTCAATGTAATAATCGTGTATGTTTTCAATGTAATAATCGTGTATGTTTTCAATGTAATAATCGTGTATGTTTTCAATGTAATAATCGTGTATGTTTTCAATGTAATAATCGTGTATATTTTCAATGTAATAATCATGAAGATATCTGAGAGGTTTTGAATTGAAATGTTTCATGACATCTTTAACATATTTGCAATTATCCTTGCTAATTCCTGATCCTGTAAGATTTGAATAGAACAAAATGTCTTCAATTTTAGGTAGTTTAGTCTCATTACACTTGTCAAATAAATCCATATATACATATTCATAAGGATATGTGTCTTCTCTCAAATATTTTGAATTCATACTACTAAATGTACTTCTTGATTCTGTAAATTTATCATCACTATATCTTTTGCAAGTTGCTCTAAAGATTTTCCCAGCAGAGGAAAGCTATTAATAAATCGTATTTTTCCTTTGATAAAAACAACTTTTCCATCTTTTTCAAACTTGTCCACTGCAAGATGTTTTGAAAATGAAATATATTTTCACCATTTTTGGTATAATATTGACTTCTTGTTCAGGATACTTTTTTGCTAGCATTTTTATAAATGAGTATGAATCATATCCAGATAAGCTATGAATAAATAGAGGTAAAAATTTTAGGGTATTTATAATTTAAATTACAGTCTTTATGCGCTGGTCCTCAATTTTTATAAGTTAGGTGGTCGTAATCTCTAACTTAATAATTTTTAACTTGTTCGCTTTGCTATCTTGACCTTCGTTGACATTAATACCAGAATTTATATCTTATTTTGAAAATATGGCCAATATTAGTAGAGTTATTGTGTTTTTTAAAATAATTTTTTATTTGTTTTTAATCTTTTTTGTGAATATAATTTCTTTAGCATATTTAGGTCTTACTTAATCATAGATAGTTTCTGCTATTAATTGTAATTTCTCATAAAATTTTGCAATACAAACCTCTTCTTTGTAAACTATTGGCTCATATTGATTTATATCTGACTTTATGTGTATACAAAATCCTGATGGAACATGCCTAGCTGTTTCAACTGTCCATGATGTATTAGGATTTTGTTTGTAATTATATATTCGAACAATTATACTCTTAAAATAACAATATAATTCATTTTAGTAATTTTGAAATTTGATTACAAATCCCTTTTTAAGCATTATATCTATCGTATTATCAACGCGTTTTATATACATTTGTATGAGAAATTAATTTCAACTCTGAATCATCGGAGCCGCGGTAGCTCAGTGGTTAGCGTGCCGGACTCACGACCCAAAGGGTGCGGGATCGATTCCTACCATCGGACGAGCCTAGGTCAGCTACCGTTGTGTGTCCTTGTGTCACTTTACTCCAATTTCCTCAGCATTAAATAACCTACTTGTGTTGCTGTGCCGTAAAGCACCAAACTAAACCAAACTCTGAATCATAATAAGAAATTACTTTTTATTGAAGTATTTTTAATTTTTATGATCATCCACCTGTGTTGATATTGATTTATACAAATTTAGTGATAATTTACCCCATTTGTTATAATCAACATATCTACGTAAGTATCTTTCTCTGTTAAACAAACTCCAACTGGTCTTTCGAACTTTCAAACTTGTTTGCTAGAGCTAGCGGTTTCCCCGCTTCCCTTGCTTTGCTTTGCTCTCTTATCTCTTTCCTTATTCGCTTTTCTCTCAACTATTTCATAATATACATTTACTGATGTTTTAAAATTCATCTTCAAAATTTATTAATATTTCCTATCTTCATTGTACATTTATAAAACCATTGTGATTATTTTGACAAGTCATATTTTTTTGTTTATTTGAATAGTTTTTTTTAAATAACTGATTGAATGGCATTAAAAAAAACAAAACAACAGCAACAACCAAAAAAAAAAAAAAATCATTGGTGCAGGCTTCATTAGATTTGACCCAATCTGTTAAATATATCTATATTATGTCTGTATATATATATATATATATATATATATATATATATATATATATATATATATATATATATATATATATATATATATATATATATATATGAATCTGCTCTTAAAGATCTATATCTATCCAAGTGCAGCGTTAAATAGTTTATTATATTTAAGATCCAATTCGAATCTTTACTTATTTATTGGCTACATTTAAAAGTAATAATGTCAAACAGCCTTTTAATAACATCATCCATTTGATTTCTGTTTATTATGTTAATGCTTCTAGTCTTATGGTGAAAATAAGTGTATTATCATTATATAGAAATAAGCAGGGTTGAACAGTCATAGATTTAAATGTCCCGAGCTTCTACATATTATTTTCCTTAAAATGGTTCACCATCATCAAAAAATATATACAGATTCTGATTCATCAAAGCTAAAGATTCTGCTACGCTTTCTGCTACAAATTCTCGTCTTGTAGAAAGGTTAATTATATGGTATAATAATTTATATTTTTTTCAATTTTGGAAAATTTACTGTGTAATATAGATGCCATTTATTTCACAACAGTTTTCTCAATACATTTTTTTCTCCAATTATTTTTGCAGTACTAACTTTTTCCAGTGCTACTTTTTTTAAAAATAAGTTTGTATTCAGTCTTTACTCGTTTTTTTTTTCTTCTTAAATTTATATTTTCTGATGGCTCTGTCCTATTTTGAATTTAAGTGTTTCAAAACTATAAGTTATTAGGTATTCAAACAAAATAATCCATACTTTTTATCTGTTTTCCTCTGTTATTGCTTCAATTGGTGTCATATTTATCGATGCATGGTAAGTATTGTTATATCCATCAATTAGGTCTTGTAAAACATGCATTCAATTTCTAGTTTCGTTTCTTGTAAAATATTTTCATATTCTAGTTTTTGTGTTCTATTAAATCTTCCTTCTACTGATGTTGTTTGCTCTGAAAATATGGAGAAGTATTCAACAGCTTCTAATTTTAGAAGGTCTTAACATCGTTGTTACATAATTATCTTCCTTCATCAAACTTTATCAAACTTAAATTTATCTGATTTTCTTTCTTTATAATTGTGTTTAAAAGCATCTCGTACTTCTTCTCATCTCTTGTTTTTGTTTTTAATTTTACAGCTCATGCATGTTTTTATAATACATATATAACTGTTAAAATAAATTTATATCCATTATTTTATTTTTATATGCTTTCATATCATCAATATCTGCTTGCCATGGATCATAGGTATGTGTAACACACTTTTCTAAATGGAAGTATTTATTTAATTTTGAGTATTTTATCCTTTTTCTTTATCCTTTTTCATCTCATTCCATAATTGTTTGATATTTGTGTATACAACTGGACTTTTTGGATCATAATATAGAACTCTTAAATAACTATCGTCATCCATTTATTTAAAATTATTATTGTATAAATAAAATGAGTAGTAAGAACAAGTCTCAAGTTTTTGGACTAAATTCTAAAATATTTGGCAAAGTTTTTAGTGTACTCTTTGATTTCTGTGTGAAGGCAACTTTGGTAATATCAGATACAAATATTTAATTATTCACATTCTTGAATGGTGTAAAAATATGGTATACTATAGTAAGTACATGTCAGCAATTAGAAACAAGTATACATATTTTAGTTAAATAAATAAACAATTCCTTTTTTTTTAAATCTGAAGAATTAGAATTCCGTTTTAATGAACATCATATGGAAATTACCTCACTGTAGAATGATGTAAAACAAAATTAAAAATATAAATAATGAAAATGGTAATCATTATAAATTTCATACACATATTTTAAGTCTTCTAAAAATATTTTTCATTAAATGTAAACGACATTAGAACTTTTTCTAAATCTATTAGTAATGATTCATCTAAAACAGAAATAGAATTTACAGAAATTTCAGTTAGATTCATTAGTTCAGAACGTTTGTATAAATTACTTTTCATTAAGTCAGAAAGAGAAAATTTGTAAGCTGAATCCATTTTTTCCGTGAATTATTATTTTGGGTCTCAGTAGAGTCAAATCTAATATAAAATATTTAAAGTTAGAGCAATATAAACTATTGATTATTCTGGACTATTAATAGCACCTTTATCACCAGATAATAGTTACTTATTTCATGTGTTTATACTGTTTATATTAGATTGTGTTGATATTTAAGTGAATTTAATTAATTACTAAATTCATAATTGACTGTTGTGACAATATAAAATATTAATTTCAAATTTTTTAATAATTTTCTCTAAATTTTATATGTATCTTGAGAATTATTGGCTTATGTTTAAATCTTTAAGTGAGATTTGTGGTTTTGTCTGGATTAATGGATTAATTGGTAATTTTTGTGAGACTGTACGGCTCAAGATTTTCAGGGAAAAGAAATATACCTGTATTTTAAACTTCGAGAGTCCGGAGTTTGTCAATCAAAATGGTGGGATGGGGAGGAGTTCACATCTTCGTTACCCAACTTTTTTGAAAATGTTTAAAAGTAGCTATAATACCCCTGGACAAGTGTTCTTAAAAACAAAATTGAAAGTGGTGGTGGAGGTGGGTCACATCTTGTTGACCCATGGTATTTTGAAAAATTATTAAAACCGGTTTAAAATGGATGATTGAGTTGCAATGTTAGTGATCTATCTACTTAAAGTGGATACACCAAACAATCTCTATCTTAAAACCCCACTCATATCTAATTCATCTTCAATTAGCTCACTACATACTTTTAGAGATAGACTGTGTACAAACATTCATGAGCTGATTAGATAAAAATATGTAAATCAGAATGTGTCGTATTATCTTGCACATTTCATTGTCATACTTGTGGAATAAGCAGTATATACTTGATAGAAAAAATCTAAATATCCCAGAACAACTGCCACCCCCACCCACCCCCCACCCCCCCAAAAAAAAAGAAAATAGCAGTACTGAAACCCCATTTTGCATTAAAATAGACTTTTGTAAACGCTTCCGATTTCAACAGCGCCTCGCTCTATTCACCTCCGTTCTAGTCTCAGTTTTCATGAACTTTGCAATATGAAAAAAACATGAAAATAAAAATGCAGCATACAATTATCACTCATATTTTTAATACATTAGACCGCAAGTGGGCTTACTTGCAGTTATTTTAAACGGACAAAAATATTACTTTTGATGTTTGTATGTTTGTGTTTTTAATATTGTCCCTTAAGAAATAAATAAACAAACAAACAAACAAACAAAACGAACTAGGCCAACTTTTTTGTCTCAACTGCATAAGCATGGTGCGATATAGCAATCATTTTTTTCAGCGGTGTAGGCGGCATCGTCCACAATATTAAAGTTTCGTGTTAAAGTTTTGAAAGTCACGTATCTTCTGCATCAGTTGCTGCATCTAAGTAAAACTCTTTAATAATAGCATTGTATGTCTAAGGCTTATGCCGTGATATGCTAGGAGTTCCTATCTTACCTCTATAACAATGTTAAGGTTTAGCGTTAGGTTTGTGAAAGTCACATATTCTACGTTAGTGGCTAAATTCAACTGAAACTTTAGGATACTATTACCATAAGTCTAAAGTGTATGTGATATGCTAGGAGTTCTTGTCTTGCATGCCTACGTAGAAAGCTTGCCCAATCATTGTGAATAACGTTACAGTTTTGTGTTAAGGTTTTTGAAAGTAGCTTATCTTCTACATTTGCTGCTGCATTCTGCTGAAACTAGTATTATATAACCATAGGTCTAAAGTGTATGTGCTGACATGCGAGGAGTTCCTACCTTGCCTGTCTCAATTGCTTAAACAGAAAACGTTTTTCATCTTTGTAAACGATCTTAAAGTTTTTGTGTTAAAAGCTTTGAAAATCATATATCTTCTACCTCTGTTGCTGTATAGAACTGAAACTTTAGGATACTATTGCAATAGGTCTAAATCTTTTAATTGAACCAGTAATAATATTGATCTAAACAAATTAACATAATCTGTAATAACTTTAATATTCCTCCTCATCGTGATTAAGATGTACTAATAGAAAATAAATATCTTATTGATAATGGTCCTGCAGAGCATAATACTGTGCATCAGGGTTTGGAAAACCTATATCAGATCCTGTAAAAGATGCTTACAAACGTAAATATAATCACGGAGCGAAAACAGTTCAATACTAGGGCAAAATGTCTGCCGTAGAAATAAATTATATGTTTACAAATGACTAAAAAGTAGGATGGACTTACTTTTCTCTACAAGAGAGCAACGGACTAACAGGGGAAGGAATATGTAGACTAAATTAAGTATAAATTATTATGTGATATGTATTTTAGGTGGTCAAGTACAAAACAGAGCATTTATTACGCAGTCTGTTTCAACTGCACAATACACTGTCAAAAATTGAGTCAAAATTTAATTTTGGGTGAACAAGGATAAAACTGAGATGAAAACATTTCAATAATACTTCAGATTCAAAAGTTAGGCTAAACTATGCTATTGGTGATGACGGGTATATTTTTGTTATCAAGATGACATGGTGATGAAAATAAATAGTATAGAAGGTTAAAATAACAATTTTCAAAAGTCCTCAGAAACATTTAGTCTAGGAATAAACACTGCTATAAATACTAACATGGTAAACAAAATGGAATTCCATCAGCTGATAAACAGTCTGTACCAATTCGTCAAAAAGTAGATTACGAAGTAACCAATTGAAAAGAAGAAAACGTGAGTAAAAGTTACATAGACAAGAAGTACAAAAATGGTGAAAGTCTTGTAATCCATACAAACCAAAACTGCCCATGATTTAACAGAAATAGATTATGAAACAAACAAACAAGCGTTTATAATTATGTCTATGGCTATAAGGGCTGGTGTAATCTATTTTTTTCACTTTTAGAAGCCCTTTTTCCTTTTATTCTTCTTGTGGAAGTGTCTACACCTTTGATCAAAACTGCAAAAAACAACGCGACTAATGCTACAAGAAGCAAAATAATATGATCAGCTAATGCAGAAACGATTTGTCCAGCTGATTTTTAAAGCCAACTTATTACACTGCTAATAATATCAGGTAATACTGCTGCTGCTTTTGTGGCTAACTCAGACAAATATTTGGCAAAATAATTTTAAATCCTTCTTTACCTTTGTGAACGAATGTACCACCTTCGTCACCATTATCACTTGTTCCTCCGTTTGCTCAAGTCAAACCTTTCACAAATTTGCTATGGTTATACCAAGAGTTGTTGCTATCATACCTATAGCTGTAAATAAAAAATAGTTGCAGTTGTTACACATTTTTCTTTAAACAGAAGTTTCAGTCTTTCACCTAAGGGTAACCTTTTACCAGCTTTGAGATTTATTTTTTAATGTTTTTCTAAGTTTGTTCCTAAATCTGTTAAACATCAAACTTTTTGTGCTCTTTAATTTCAGTATTATACAACATTTCCTGCAATTTATCTTTTTAAGTTGCATCTGTTTCTTTGCTGATATCCCTTTGTATCTCTTCTATCTGTTTGTCATACATTTCCACATCTGATTTCATTGATATTAGTTTTGATTCAGATAATTTCACTGCACAACTTCAAAAATCTCTTTCTTCTTCCAGCGAATATAATCTAGAAGGTGGTCCACTGTCAATTCTTTCTTGGCATTCATCTATTATAGTCTCTGCTTCTCAAACTTGCTGGTCAAATGGTTCATTTGTGTTAATTACTTGCATTTCTATTTCCTCTGGAATTTTTATTGGCTGCCTTAGTTGAAAAGTAGGCTCTGAGGTTTGTTGTAAATATATACCTGTACGTTTACCAGTTGGTAGTTTCCATTTATTTCCTTCTGTTGTCCAGCCTAAAGATTTGAGAAGGTCACTTCCACCTTTTTGCGTAGTAATAGTGTTAGCTGACAACATCTTCTTGTGTTTACCTTCTTAGAAATTTGTATATGATTTTTGTCTACATCTTGGTAATACAATGTTCCTTTTCTCCTCTTTTTGTTTTATTTGAGAACGAAATCGTTTATATTGTGGTTCATCTATGTTTAAATCGTGTTGTATACATTTTTTGTATTGATCGACTACGCCAACAGAAGCAAGAGTTAGTTGAGGAGTTTCAAATCCCTCATTAGATAAAGTTTCTGTAACATAATTTTCATCTATTATATTATGATCGTAAAGGTCACCAATATCATCTGTATCATAAGCAGGATTATCAAGTTCCACATCACCAACTTCTCCCATTTTACACTGTATAAATGGATTAAAACAACTTGAAAAAGAATTCGGCTTTATAGAAGATAACAATAACAGTGATAGAAGCAAAACTATCAATAACAGTAGCTATGCAATACGAATCTATGAAAAAGAATAATACGAGCACGAATTAAAAATTAATATAGAAATAGAACGTAAGGAGTTGTAAAATGGACAGAAAACAAATAAAGAAAACATACGGATGTTTGTAAATGCTAGATTAGTTAAAATATGATAGTTTAGCAAAAATTGCAGACAGAATTGAAAGAATATTACATATCAACAAATTGAATAAGATATTTTACTGGGTTTCTCTCATTTAGATTAGTATTACCAATTTCTGCATTGGGTGCAATTTTAATAACTTTAAAATACATAAATATTACAAGCTAAACAGATGAAAAAAAGAGTAGCGAACAAGTTCTAGAGAAGCACTCTCAAGTTCGTGAAAACGAAAACACGGAAAATATTTTTAATAATGTGTACTGGATGTTTTCAAATCGATGTATTTGTTTCTTTAACAGTTGGTGTAACAACTGCTGCTACAACTATTATATCAGTTTACCACATAGTTAAACATTTAAAAAGGTCATAAAAATTATACAAAAGAGGATTGAAATCATACTAATTATAATCAATTAGTCATTGGTTATTACAATATTTAAAAGTATCTTAAAACCCACCAATATAGTCTATTACGCCAAAGACAAGAATGAAACAAAACCTGTTTTAATTCCTGGTGTATTTTATAACCTTAAATGTACAAAAACAAAGGCAAAGAGAGAATGGCTGCTAATAACGACAATTAAAAAAGTATTGATATTGAGTGTCTACAACACAATTCAAAAGTAGTAGTAAATCTTAGCAATAATTGCACAGTCTACATAACTAACTACAACTCTAAATTGTTAAGATTCAATAACCAGAGATCTATACAAACAACTGCTAAATCGGAGACAGTTGATGGGTTTTTAAACCTAAATTTTATAGATTTTCCTAGACCAGATTAATAACATCAAAAATTACTTCAACGGCATCTATTCATATTTGTTAGAGTTATTGCTTGTTGAAAATGTTTTTTTAAAGGATGCTTTCATTTCATATTCTGTAAATAGTCCATACAAACAACTACTAAGAGGAACTGTAAATGGGTTGAATATCAGCATTAAAGGTGAAGTAGGGAAAGTAATAGATTTTCACGGCATGGCCATATCCTATGTATTTCAAGTCAAGTAAATAGCGTAAATAATTACTGTAATGACTGGAAAATATATCTTTAAGAAGTTCATTTGATTTTAAAATAAAATGTGTTAAAAAAGTTGTGAAAGCTCTTCAGTGAGTTTAATCAATACACAATAACTTAAACTTAAATAACTACCGTATTAAAAATTTATGAGATCAGGTACAAAAATTTCATGCAGCTAGTAAAATGTTTATAGAAAAGAAACTAATTTACATTCAAATAGACAATGCTTTGGAGTATGCTAAATTGAAAGATATAAATATAAAAAAAACTAAGAGAAAAAAGGTAGAGAGTAAATTGACAACTTTAGAAGAAAGCTTACATTTAAAAACAACCCAAATCCTTGCACCACAAGGTAATTAGATTTTTCAAAGATAAGATAATATAAAATTTATTTATAGTTGTCATGATTTAAAGCAACAATTAGACATACATTCTAATTAGCTTTTTACTGACAATAAAGACATTAAAAATAGCATGATTTGCAAGACATACAAATATAGCAAAATTCGTAACTGCAAGACGAATCACACAATACATAACTTAAAATATAAGCAATCAAAACAGTATTTAAATGTGAATTTAATGTTTAGGAAGATGAAACAAAGAACAGGTTAAGACTTGAAAACTCTAAGTTATTTGCGCAGCATACTTTGTCATGAAGTGTACAGCTATGTTCTACAAATGGAGGTTTTGTAACTTTTATTTTCTGCAGCTCATGCAACATTTAAAAAAGGTGGATCTGTGCGCGTTTGAAAATAAAAAAAAAATAGGTGTTGGATAACAGTATTGATATACCTAGTTGTGGACATTATACAATTTGTCTTTAAGAAAAAGAAAAGCGAAATAAATGAAGTCCCTACATAGGGAACATCCTTACTAAGATCCTTTTCATGACCCTCATGAGTCTTTATAATAAACATACTTCAGTGTTTGTAGTATAAATATATAATAGACTTTTGGTGTATGCAGGTGTTTAAAAAGGTGTAACGGAAATCATTCGATGAATGTTTTGGTGTTTATGTAGGCTATAAACTGAGTAAATTTCGATGTATTCTGAAAGAAAGTTGGGTAAAATAGATGTTGTATGGAAGTGTGTGTTATCCGTGTATTACTAAAAAGCAGATTAAGCCCCCCCCCCACCCCCACCAAATTGTTTTAAACTTAAAAGTCTAGTTATTTTAAATTACAACGAAACACAGGTTAAGACAAAACGCATGATGAGTTGCAACTAAGCCTTACTTAAAAAGTCGAAGTACTAGTACAGCACTTAAAGGTACATAAAATAAAACAGTAAAACAAACGGTGACACAGATATTAGTTGTTGTCATCTTGGCAGGAAATTTGGGGGTGGGGTGGTGGAAGTGGTGGATGGGTATTATTTGGAGATATTAAATTTACAGTCTTTACCATTCCAGGATAAAATGAAATGATCTAAATGAACTGAAATTTGATTGCTGTCTAAAATGACTTGTTAGCGTATTCTACAGAATAGCAACAGCAAATCTCAAAACATTTTGCCATATGTTGATGTTTTAATTCTTGGGACATCTAAAATATTTAATATCTGAAATTATATTTATTGTATCTAAAACATAGCAAATCATCCAAACATTAGTGAGCCAATTCATTTAGAATTTTAGAAGTCTTCGGAGCCATTTACCTAAGTCTACGCACTTTCAGAGTTGGCATTTTTTCCTTAAGTAAGAGTTTATGGTAACTGCTGGTGTAATCGTCATATACAAATCTCAAAGCACGCTCTGGTATTTGTTCAAATTTAGCTATGTTCTTGTCACTGCAGAAGTTCCAGGCTAAGGGGAAGACATTGAAATTGGAAAGCATAAAGGTATGTAAAATTGCGAGTTTGTTGAGTCTTGTTAACTTTTGACCAATCCATTTGAGGACAGTTTGTTCTCTTGAAGCTTTCCTACAAAGACCTTTTAATGTGTACTACAGATGGTAGCCAATATCAACTCCTAGCAGTTTGACAATTTCGTCACAGTTTATGATGGCATTGCTTATGTTAAGTACAGATTTCATACCGAATGTCTCTTGACCCACAGCTATTTGTTTCAAACTTTTGAATTCGAAAAATTAAAAATTGTGAAATATGAATCAGGAATTTATCTGATATTTTATAGAGATATTTTTCAGATTCTTTCTCAGCTGTCTTCATATTACATTTTCAAGACATTTTCAACTTTTGCCGGATCTATCTATAATGACTCAACAAAAACAGAAATAGAATTTCTAAAAAGTGCAGTTAGAATTTTCAATGGAAATTGAACGTCTGAAACCTCCATAATAAAATCATTGATAGAAAGAGCAACATTTTCAATATGAATGAGACATTTTATTTTCCTTTGTGCGTAAAAAATACGATGAAGAATTTTAAAAGGCAAAGTAATAATAAGTTCTATTTATGGTCGGATAATATCACCTAAAGATAAGTTGTTAGATATTACATATTCATTTATACCATTTATACCATTTGATTAATATAGATGATTCAAATTTCCGCCATTTTAATGACCTTTTATATTTGACGTAATTTTTTTTTCACCTTTTGTCCAGAATAAGCGATTCGAAGGATATTGATAAAATTCCTACGCATCGCTGATTTCTAAAGTTATTAAAAAATTTGTTTACTAATTCTTTTCGTTTAACCTTTACCCATTTAGTTTCACCATTTATCACTGTTCTTATACATATTTTACACTTTACCACACCTTTTACCACTGTTCTTATATATATTTTGCACCTTACCACACCATTTACCACTGTTCTTATATATATTTTACACTTTACCACACCATTTACCACTGTTCTTATATATATTTTACACTTTAGCACACCATTTACCACTGTTCTTTTAGATATTTTACACTTTATCACACCATTTACCACTGATCTTATTGATATTTTACACTTTACCACACGGCAACAGACACTATTTAAAAGCTTTTAAAAGAAAACTTAAGCTTAAGTTAGGTCATTTAAATCTGATAAATAAATTCAAGTTACTTTTTGAAAATATATAATATTACCATAAATTTATATAATTTGATTATCTCAGTTACAAATTTTATAAAAGTAGTCTATACAATTATATTAATTTTTCTTCATCTTCTGCACATTCTCTCTCTCTCTCTCTCTCTCTCTCTCTCTCTCTCTCTCTCTCTCTCTCTCGTAAGATGAACCGATCTTAAAATGTGTGAAGACTGTAGACCCTCTGGTGTACATTTATTTAATAAATAAATTTTAATAAATAAATAGGCGCCAATAAAAAAAAATGCCTAAAGATGAACAATAAAAAACAAAAAGTAGGCTTCAAATATTAACTTTTTAAAGTTAGTTTTCCACATGAATCCTATTATTAGTGACCAAACTTACATGAACTGTTGCTATTCGATATTCGGTCACCCATACAGTATGGTATGCCTTTTATACTCTACAACAAACGGACAAATTTTTAGGAAAAACGCTTGGTTAAATATAGAAATAAAATTGTTTCAGTAGAGATTCTAACTCTCAACACAATCAAAATCATGTCTAAAAACGCTGGAGAAAACGGGCATTGATGCCTATAATAAAATATCGGGGGGGGGGGGTATGTCGTAGTGAGCCAGGAAGTATACTGCCTATAATAAAATATCGGGGGGGGGGGGTATGTCGTAGTGAGCCAGGAAGTATAATGCCTATAATAAAATATAGGGGGGGGGGTATGTCGTAATGAGCCAGGAAGTATACTGCCTATAATAAAATATCGGGGGGGGGGGGGTATGTCGTAGTGAGCCAGGAAGTATACTGCCTATAATAAAATATGGGGGGGGGGGGATATGTCGTATTGAGCCAGGAAGTATACTACCTATAATAAAATATCGGGGGGGGGGAGGGTGTTTGTTATAAACATTTTTTGTTTTCAGTTTTGAATTTTGTTGAATGTTAGCAGATTGTCAGTATTTGTGATTGAAATTAGATCTTTACTAAACAACGTTATTCTCCTCTAGGTGCTCTGGTTCCTCTCGGCGGGTTTTGAACTCCAAGTGGGCACAGCATACCCCAACACAACAGCGACAAAATGATGTGTTTCAAGTGTTTATCTGTGTTGAGAGTGTGTGAGCACTACCATATATTGAGAAGTTTTCACGTACGTCATCAGTGACGTCATTGTAAACACGTAAAAAACGGTCGCCGTTCCATGCATTGTTATGATTGATCATGGTTGAGCTTCGTTAGAAAAGACTCGAAAGGCGTGATTATGCATGGATGAGGTACGAGTTAAAAAATACTTGTAATTATAATATTCATCAGACGTGTATATGAATTTCTGGTATAATTTAGTGTAAATACAGCAATGTACAATACGGGTGGATTGCTGGTACCGGAAGAGGAAAGTACCACACAAAGCCATCACAGAATACCTAAACCTGACGATTCGGATATCATAGTTTTAAACATAGGAGGACAGCGATTTGAAACTACGAAAGGAACTCTGAGGAACCACCCTAAATCAAAACTTGCACGACTGAATAAAACAAGCGAAGAGTATGACCCTGTTAAGGAAGAATATTTCTTCGATCGCAATCCCGTCATGTTTGAATGGATTTTAGACTACTACCGTTACGGTCTCATGCATATGCCGATGGATGTGTGTGTAAATAAAATTTCAGAGGAACTAGAGTTCTGGGAACTTCTTGCCACGGAAACGATAGCCGGAGGTTGCAGACAGAAATACCGCGAGATGATGCATGAATATACCACCTATCTCGCACTCAAAAAAGAGTTTGAACATGACTTCAACGTAGAAAAACCTCAAGCTGTTGAAATGTCAGCATTACAAAAGTTCCGAGAAAAGATATGGATGTTTCTGGAAAACATAGAGTCTTCGTGGCCAGCGAAGGTATAGTAGAAATCCACTATACGTAAAGTAGTTTTCGACAGAAACGATAATTGAATAATGTAATTAACTGTTGTTGGACTATTACTCTAGGTCTTTTTAAGCGCTTTTTCTTCAGTCATTTGATTGACCTTTAAGTCCTCATGATTCGTGAGCATTTTCATTTTAATATTATTATAATTTGTTAATGAAATTTTCAAGTATGATATTGTCGAGTACATTGAGCTTAATTTATACATTTCATAAAATTCGGCCAGTCATGTTTTTTTTGTTTTTTTTTTGTAGATATTGATGTTTAAGGTTACAAAAGAATTCAACTGAAATACTTTCAGTTGTTTAGTTGTCTAAGGTGTGTGAAGTTAATTAAAGTAAAAGTCATACAGGTCATGTATGCGTTCAGTACCGACTATTTCAGTAACAGGTGTCGTTTTTATAGAATTTGATTACATATACCTTTAAATGGCGATCATTCACTTTATTTGGATCCTCATACATCCATATTCTTTTGGAAGGTCATTATTTAAACATCCTGAGAAACACATGCGGCAAAAGTCAATGTTAAAGTACGTGGACATTTTTGGACGAGGTCAACCTAAAGGTGTGATCCAGTACAGACCAGATTGAATGTCGCGCGCTGTGATGTCACAATGAAACCTACGCATGTTGAAAACAAAATTCTTACTACCCTATATTGTTACGATTAGACCTGACGTGCTCTTTTTTACAAATGAATACAGTTAAATAGTGATTTATGGGTTTTATTGTATTTCAGACTCTTCATCAAATGCACTTTCATTGATTTATTTAGATTATAGATCCCTTAAATATTGCCAACACCAACCACCTCCCATAAAAGCACTATATACACCAATAAACACCAAACACACGATTTGGGTCATCTTCATTTCACATTACGAATTGCCTTTATCGAATTCTGGACAGCGCTCGTTTTATGGGAATATCGTAAAATGAAATGCTTTAAGACGCATTTCTGTATTAATACCTGACACGAGTGTAGTTTGTAATCAATCCACTCCACTTCCTATTTCTCTTGTATTTAGAAGCTGGGTGTGAGTAAGATTAAACTTTTGTGCAGAATTGTGCCTTTCTTTTAGTATAAAACTCCCGATGAAAATATTCTTGCCAGATCCGATTTACCGTAATAGGTTGTAAACTAAGTGCTTTATGTATATTATGGAAGAAATTGGATGAAATAAGTAAACCGTGTTAAATTCCTGCATACCCCAAGTACAAAGCGTCGAATTCATTGTAAAAACCGGAATGTCTTTTATAAAAAAACAATGGACTTTCTGGAGACAAGAGTGTATGTAGTGTTTCGTTTCCATAAAGTATAAAACTTAATAGGAAAAAATAAGCCAAACTTCGCTTTCATAAGCGTTAGGCTATTTGCTTAGCAGCGTCTTCCGGGCGTAAAGTGAGCGTGTTTCGCACGAAGTCACTGTATATGCAACATTATGATTATCCCTGGTGACATTGAGCAACACTACACGCACTTTATCTGACGTGTGGAACAGGTGAGAAAACCGTCGATAAGAATCGCAATCTTTGGGGTGGGGGTGGGGAGGGCGGGGAAATGCTGCAGTGCATTTTGACCTAAACAGTAATACAAGGTTTACCATTATTATCATCTTCATTGCTTGTAGGTCATTTTAGGTATGCACATCAGTGTATAAATAAAGCATGTGGTTATGAAGACAAGCAAACACAGGTAGAGCAAACATTTAATCACTCAAATGTTCGACCTCAATCGTTTATTTTGACCATTCCAACGATCCAGTTGATCGCTCAAATGTATTCAGTACTTTCCTTTATTCTCTCTCTTGGTCCAATTTCACACCTTTTACCTGTCCGACGGTACGCATTTAACAGATCCCTGTTTCACTAAATTTCTCAAATTGAGATTTGAAATTATCATGCTTACATTTCTTCTGAAAATATTGGGACTTTTATAAAATGCAGAGATGGTATAAAGTTTCTGGGTTGGTAGTAGGTGAGGAAATTGGAGCAAAGTGTCTTGCCAAGGACACAAGGTAGCCAACCTGAGCTGATCGACAGTAGGTTTCGAGCCCGCACCCTTTCTGTCGCGCGTCTGTCACGCTAACCACCGAGTCACCACGGCTCAAAGATGTTAGAAGAAATAAAAAATAAAAATTAAGTTTAAGAAATGTATATCTGTGTTACGGGGTACAAAAGTTGCAAACCATAACATCCAACACAAAAGTAGATTCCCAAGTAATTTTAATTTTCACACAAGCTATGGATCAAGACGACTGCCCCTTACACAGAACAGATTGGTCTTTTTACACCAGGGCGATAGTTTATCAAAACTACAAAACAGAGACAATGTCGGGGTTCATTAATAATATCAATTCTTGCCTTTACAGTGATGACAAGACACAGACCCAGATCCTAAGTGTTCAGCCTGATAATCAGGATCAGTGTGAACTATGTAGAACTTGTTTCTAACATTACCATATGTGAGCGCTTAAAGTCCTTTAAACTAACACTACCTTATGCATCCATACGTCTTGTCTTAACGATAATCAATATTTGTGTAATAACTCGGAGGGAAATGTTTGGAATTAATATGACGGCAACAATCTGTGAGTCTTTTTATTCTGCAATTTGTTTTTAAAGATTAAAGGAATGCTTCCAATATAAGGAAATCTTCTTAAATGCAAAGGAAGCCTCCTTGTGGGGGGAATTAAAGATATTATGATTGGCACTTTAATCCTTAATGTTTGTTGCATGTTAGTAGTATAGTAAATAGGGATACCACTTCACCCTATCATATCCTCACACTTTGCACTTCACACTTCCATTGCATGAAGTCATTTTTATAGTCTTCTGGTGAAGTGATATTTCTATCTATTATGCTACTGGTAACTGTGTGATGGTTGCAGAGTGATAGTTGCGGACGAGTTGACGAAACTTCGAACTTTTGAAGTCCCAGTTATTATTAGAACATCTCTGGTATTATGTGTCTGGGTCTTCTTACTTTGGATAGTTTGTACTTACTCTTCTCTATATGTCTTGGTGAGCTACTTTTATAGTCCGCATAGATAGACAAAAGTATTGATATGTACTACAAGTCCATCCATGGATACCTCCTCTTCCTTTCTTTAATGATCTGGTCAGTGTCCTCTATGATAGTATCATTCTGAATTTCTGTCTCTGACTTTATGTCCAATTAATTTAGTTTGGTTTTAACAATATATACCATTGTCTCTTCTCTATTAGCTACATTTCTAGAAGTTAACCAGCTATCCAATCTATCTGGATGCTTCCTTTATATGTCTTTACGCAGACTGTAAATATCTCTGGCAGAGCATGTGCAATTGGGACAGTTCAGTAAAGAATTCCTTATTGCCAGTCAAACAGCGAGAAAGATATTAAAATATATCAAATTTTGAGGAAGAAAATTTGAAAGTTTAGTGAAACAGGGGCCAGGTCTGCCTGTCGCTCACTCCGTAGGTGTAGCCCTGAGTTTCCATAACGGAAATGCTTTATGCGTTTGCGCGGTCTGGTGTACTTATTATGACCTTTAGATTTTTTTTTAAGGAATATTGATCTGCTTCTTTCTTCTAAAACGTTGACTTTTTTTCTAAAAGTATCAGAAGTTCATAAGTTTTTATCAGCGTCTGAACGATCTAATTAAAAATATCCTTTTAGTGATGCCAATATTTGTAACTAATGCATCTTTAAGTTTACTTCTACATGCTAAATTTCACTGGCGTGAATTTCTCACATTCATATAATTGTATGATGCTGTTTTCCAGCGTAGAACACCGGTCGAGGATAGCTCTATATTTCATCACGTGACTTTCTTCTGCACATATAGTGCACACAGATTCCCTGATTTCTATCATCACTTGAGCACTGTTTCACAATAATTTAAGATAAACATTAAATTTCAACACATTTACATCCTAAAACGTGGTGCGGTTGAAGTTAGTGTCCCGCAAAGAGGACGTTTTGGACTGATCGGCCTAGCCACAGGTACATAAGTAGTATAGGGTGGGTAAATAGGACAGGGGTGGCACTTTGGGTACAAACGGGAATTTAGCATTGGGGGTGGCACTTGGGGTACAAACGGGAATTTAGCATTGGGGGTGGCACTTGGGGTACAAACGGGAATTTAGCATTGTTGGCAGTTGGGGTACAAACGGAAATTTAGCATTGGGGACACTTGGGGTTAGAAGTATGGGGGAGAGGGACAATAGGACAGTAGGCAATCATGGAAAATTAATCTTTTCTTGAAAAATGGGTGGCCCTGAAAAGGGCCATTGGAGTTTTTTGTTGGTTTAACAGAGAAGACATCTCCTGGAGGGTTGTCTTCTTCTTCTGAGACTACGTCTTACTTCCGGGCCGTAGAGGAGTACCCTCTTTAAACATCCTTGTCTTTCGACATAAATACGACGTTTCCAGATAGCGGTCTCTGTGATCTAAGTGATGACCCATAAGGCTTTTACATATATGGGGAATGCTGGGTCAAACAACATTCCCGAGACGATACTGGATGACTCGACGCTAGTCCACATCTTTTTCTTTCTTCTGGAGTGGTCTTGGAGAAAACCGGTGAAGCTTTATGAGACAAGCGGTGGTATATATACCTTATGAGTGGATCGAAATGGATTGAAATGAACTACCAATCGAAGCGCGCGTTACAAGTGGGTCGGTTTTTCTTCCAATGGGAAGAGAGCGGGGGGTGGGGGGGGGGTGTGACGTCATTTTGGGTATAAAGGTATCACAGCGTTCGTAGGGTTTTTACTTTTTGGACAGCCTAATGGAGACCGCAAAGACCAGTATGTATTGGGGTGAGCCTGCAACGACCAATGCCGTGTTGAACTTCCAACCGGAAGATTTTAATTTAGATTTTGTGGATTTTCTGTCTGAAGAAGTTATGCCTGAAACTACCACGACTGCTATACCACCAGCCTCTTTGCCTGTCATCGAGGATTTTAAAAAGAGACAGCAAGAAGAAATGGAAATTTATTTAAAGCGGCAGAGAGAAGCGGAAGAAGTGTTTCTTCAACAAGAAGAGGAAAGGAGAAAACGAGAAGAAGAAATAAGAAAGTTAGAAGAAGAGAAGAGTGAAGCACAGAAAGAAGAGAGCGATGAAGATAAAACGGTGAGTGTGTTAGAAGACATTTTAGCGGAGTTAAAAAGACCATCACGGGCTAAACATGCGAAACCCATCACAACAACTACTACTAGTGAGATGCTACCACCACCACTACCACCATCACCATTCACTACGACTACTACTACCACCAAAGCAGCAGCAGCAGGAATTGGACTGGGTCGTGGAAAAGGATTGCGACAGTTGAAGTTAATCATGTCGAGTCCATAAGTTTGTTTAACAAACAAACAAACACCCCAACGGTCCTTTTCAGGGCCACCTAGATCTCTAGAAAAGAAATCAAATTGCCAAATCAAGTAAAACTTTAAATCCCATTCCTTGGTTTTGTGTTAGAGTGAGTGCGTGCGTGCGTGCGTGCATCCATACTCTAAAAAAACACAAAGACACTTACTTTTTTCCATTCTGTTCTATTCTCTTTTTTTTTTTTACAATGAACATAACACCACACTCAAAAAAAGTTCATTGTTCACTGCCTGCTGTCTCTCTTGTTCTTCTTGAATTTCTTCACAGGAATCAAGGGTTCTTTTTCTTCTTCTTCATTCTCACTGTCTTCCAGTCGTCTAGCTTTCTTGCTTTTCTTGACGATAGGTTCTTCTTCTTCTTCTTGTTCTGGGAGTGAAGATCCCTCAGCTTCCTCCCTCTCTGGTAGGTTTTCTTGTTTCTGAGGGCACTCTGAAGACCAATGTCCTTTTCCTTTACAATGATAACAAGTATCTTTCCCTTTATCTCTCTTCTTTTCTTTTTCTTGACGTTGTGGACATTCTGGAGCCCAATGTCCTTTCTCTTGGCAGATATAACAAGTATCTTGACTTTTATCTCGAGAGGTAGAGGAGGAGTAGTCCTTAGTCTTACTGGTATACTTTCGAAGGACTGTCTGCAAATCTCTGACCAGAAAGGCAATCTGTCTTCTTGACTTTTCCATCTTCACAGTTTGAAAGTTCAATCACAAAGACTGATTCTGAGGGTAAGAAGGTCTCTCTCTATATATAGTCTCCCTGTGTGAAACTGAATCAGATTAAAATCAGATTTCAAGATGAAAAGATCACGCCAAATCTATGAGAAACCAGAAGAAGAAGAAGAAACGGCGACGAAGACTTTCTGTGCCGCCTGAAACATCGCTCGCTGAACTGCTAGCTCAAGTCCATGCTAGCGATTTCGAAGATGAGATGAGTGAGCCTGAAACCCAAACTTCTAACCCACCCAAAGAATCCACCACCACCACCATGTCTGACCAAGAAAGTCCTACCGTGGCTCCCGAAAATTACTATCGGATTCGAGAGACGCAAAAAGTAACCTCTAGAAAATTTAGAACCACGGCATAAACTCACACGGTTCACTTTAAAGACTTCAAGTCCGAAGTGCCTCCCGAGAAAGCTGCTGGGTTCATTACCGATTTGTGGGGATCTGTGTTACAGAACTTGAAACGACAATGCGGAGCCAAAGAAGATGATCGATTGAGACTGGCCATCCATCACGACAGTTTGAAGTCACCTGTTTGGATCGAGTTCAGCACCCCGGCAGAATTAACACCAGCCAAAGTCATGACCAAAATAGAACACGTTCAACAATCCAACGAAAAGGTTACCATCACGGATGGAAAGGCCACACTTTACATGACTCACGTCTCCCCTCCTCGAGGGAGCGGACGAAGCAGGAAAGCGTTACTGGTGGACGACCTTCGAAGTACCAAACACAGTGTCGTCCAAATCGACAATTTACAAGACCAGATGTGTTTGGCTCGAGCCATCGTAGTGGGGCGAACGTATGCCAACAAGAACGAGACCGAAGAATGGAAAAAAGCCTGGAATAACATTCGACGATCTAACAGAGTCCAACAACGAAAAGAAGCAGAACTCTTGTTACAACAAGCAGGTATCCACAAAGACACCGTGTGTGGCACTTCTCAAATGCAACAACTTCAAGACGTCTTGGCTCCTCGCTACACTTTGAAAGTTCACCCTCAAGAAGTGTGCGGAGCTCTGCTGTTTCGAGGCCCCGATTTCCCCGAAGGAAAATACATTCACGTGTATTACCACCAAGAACATTTCGATGCCATCACCAGTATCACAGGATTTCTAGGATATTCTTACTACTGCGAGAAATGCGACAAAGGAGTTAATAATCGGGAGCGATACATTCATTGCGGTGAGCGATGTCGGGGCTGTTTAGCGACCAAACCATGCCTTCCTGAACAACACGTCCATTGTGAAACCTGTCGACGCACTTTTGTCAGTCCCTCTTGCTACGAACAGCATCGCAAGAAACAAGGACACCAACAAAAATGTGCTTGCGACTTATTGAAAATGTGCTGCACGTGTGGACAGCTGATTCGTATCAACGACCCGAAGAGACACACTTGTGCTGGGAAACAAAAGATGTAACATTTGTCAGCAGATGGTGGATTATGATCATCGATGTTTCATGCAAAAGTACGACAATACAGAGAAGAAAGAATTAATGAGCGATCAGAAGAACGAGACCCAAGTGGATTTCATCTTTTTTGATTTTGAATGCATGCAAGAAACAGGCATTCACAATCCCAATTTCTGCGTGGCTCATCGGGCTTGTGAGAAGTGCATCCAAGAATCTATCCATTTTCACTGTCCTCATTGTAGTCGGATTCCAGGAGGATGTGAAAAAAACTTTCGCGGTCCTAACACTTTGTCCGAGTTTGCTGAATGGATTTTAGACCCTACCGACGACACTTGGAGCGAAGAGGACATTCAACGTTACGGAGACTGTCATCGCTATACGACCGTCATGGCTCACAATTTCTCGGGATACGATGGACAGTTTTTGTTAAAATATTATTCTCAACAAGGTACCGAATGGCCTATGGTCACCATGAACGGAGTCAAACTCATCTACATGAAAGTAGGACAAGTGCAGTTCAAAGATTCCATGAGTTATTTGGCCATGCCTTTGAGTCGAATGCCTAAAACATTTGGCATGACAGAAATGGCCAAAAGATATTTTCCTCACTTCTTCAATACGGAAACCAATCAACACGCGGTGCTACCGCATTTGCCTGACGTCGACTGTTACGGCCCCGACGGAATGAACCCCGAACACCGAGAAGCCTTTCACGCTTGGTACCGTGCTCACCAGTCAGAACCGTTTGACTTCCAAGAAGAAATGCTCAAGTACTGTCGATCCGATGTGGACATTTTGCGCCGTTGCTGTGGAAAGTTTCGACAGTTATTACTAGATCACGGAGACGTCGATCCTTTGAAAGAAGCGTCCACCCTACCCAAAGCCTGTACCTTAGTCTACACCAAAAACTTCATGCCTGAGAACGAACTAGCCATCATAGACTCCAACACGTCTCTCTTTGCCAGTCGTCAATACTCGGCCAAAGCCTTGCGTTGGTTCCATTACTTATGCCAAAAGGAAGACAAATGGATACAACATGCTAGAAACGAAGGAGGAGAAAAGAAGATTGGATCTTATTCCGTGGATGGATTTGATTTAGAAAACCCGCACACGGTGTACGAATTTCAGGGTTGCTTGTTTCACGGATGCCCTACCTGTTTTCCTGAACGAGACCTGAAAAGTCCTTTTTCAAATTTCACCATGGAACAGTTGTATGAACGGACTTACCAACGACGACTCAAGTTAGAAAGTCAAGGATACCAAGTGGTAGAAATGTGGGAGCACGAGTACGATCGACGTTTGAAAACCGATCCTGAATTTAAGAGCATCACCGAAAGTTACGACGTGACCACCATCGAGCCTTTGGATCCGCGCCACAGTTTATTTGGAGGACGAACCAATGCCACTCGCTTGCTGTACGACGTAGACGAATCAAAAGGAGAAGAAATGAAGTACATCGACGTGTGTTCGTTATATCCTTGGGTGTGCAAATATGCTCGTTTTCCAACCGGTCACCCTAAAATCTTGACAGAACACATCGACGTGGAACACATTCGTCAATACGAAGGATTGATCAAATGTAAGGTCTTACCCCCGACCAACTTGTACCATCCTATCTTACCTCATCATTGCCAAGGAAAACTGATGTTTCCTTTATGCCGTACGTGTGCCGAAACATGCAACCAAGATCACTCCTGTCACCACACGGAGGAAGAACGCGTTTTGACAGGAACGTGGGTCAGCGCCGAATTGTTTCGGGCACTGGATCGAGGATACCGTTTGTTGAAAGTGTACGAAATCTGGCACTTTCCAACCACAGCACAATACCAAAAGGACGACGCCTCGAATCCAGGCATTTTCTGGGGGTACGTCAACCAATTTTTAAAACTGAAACAAGAAGCCAGCGGCTATCCCTCGTGGTGTCAGACTCCCGAAGACCAAGTTCGATTCAAAGAAGAGTACCGTGACATCGAAGGGATCACTTTGGAAGACGTAGAAAAAAAAAGGAAGGAAAAAGATCGTTTGCCAAAGTCATGCTCAATTGCTTGTGGGGAAAAATAGCACAACGTACGATCTTACCCAAGACGGAATACGTAACCGATCCTTATCGCTACTTTTAACTGGTGGACGACAAAAGTATACTGATGAAACACGTCGAAATCGTCCGTGATGATTTGATCTTAGTCAATTTCGAAGAAGAAAGGAAGTTTGTAAAACCCAACAAGTTTAGCAACGTGGTCATTGCAGCTTACGTGACAGCTCATGCTCGCTTGAAATTGTACGACGAAGCTTTAGAAGTCTTGGGAGATCGTGTCCTGTACTTTGACACCGACAGTTGTATCTACATCCATCGACCCAGTTGCCCACACCCTACCATCCAAGGAGATCGCTTAGGAGTATGGACGGACGAGCACCCTCAAGACACCATCCTGAGTTTTGCCAGTGGTGGCCCTAAAAATTACGGCTACCGATACCGAGACCCACAAGGACAACTTCACACCCAATGCAAAGTCAAAGGATTGACTCTAACTATCGAACCAGCCGAGTGGTTAATTTTGAGGTTTTGAAAAATGTTTTGGTGTCTGGACAAGTGGAAGACTTTCGAGTGCACACGTTAGAACCTCACAAGATCGTACGGTTACCTAATCACCAAATTGTCACTAATTGTTTACAAAAAGTGTACCGAATCGTGTACCAAAAACGAGTGAGACTTCGAGACCACACCACTTTGCCTTACGGACACGCCGATCTTCGGTATAAAAAAGGGACAACTTGAACAAAAAGACACCAAGATTGACGATGACTTCAACACCGTGTGATGAACCCACTACAGACCTCAAGTTGAAAGAATACAAATTTCCCGTGGTCTTGCCTGACTATTGTGAGTGTGCCAGTCGATTGAACACGTTTAAAAAATGGCCTAAATGGAATGGATTACCCACTTCCAGTTCTTTAGCCAGAGCAGGATTTGTCTACTTTGGACAGGGAAGCGAAGTGCAATGTTTCAGTTGTGGTGCAACCATTCGCATGGACCCTAAAGATTCTGCTATCCCTTTAACATGCCAGATGGGTTCCAAACTGTGCTTACCTTTCTTTGGTGTTTCCACAATGCAAACAGTACCGTTCTTCAGTATAAAAAGGGGACCACTTTCAAGCCTAACCATTCATTAGGACTTTCAACGTTGACAGAGCAAGATGATGAATGCTCATGCCACCCACCCACCGAGTGAGAAATCTAGTGTGAACTCCAAGTGCAATCACGACTTGAGTGCGATGCGGTGCCATGCGACGAGACGGATGCTGTACGCTTTGACATCAGCGATGTTGCTGTGCGTGTGCCTCACCATACCTCTAGAGATGCAGGACGCCCTTTCTTCTTTATTAAACGTACACATGAATGTCATACCTACAGGGGTAAAGAATTGACGATATCTGTGGCTTTGACTGGCTATTTCAAGTTTGAAAGCGACTCCAGACGTTCAAAGGCAAGTGGCCTAAATATCTACTACAAGCAACTACTCCCAAAGCTTTAGCCAGATCTGGATTTATCTACTTGGGAGAAGGAGATAAAGTTCAGTGTTTCAGTTGCGGTGTGAGACTTCACCAATGGGAGCCTAACGACTCGGCTTACATCGAACATGCTAGATGGTCTCCGCACTGTCAGTACTTGCCATTAGTTGCCTCAGAAGAGTACACGTACGATGAGCCAGATGCCAAGAAGTAACAGGTCGGATGATACTTTACAAGAATACATTCGTAGTTTACCTTTGGAGCTGCGAGAACGCATTTACCAGTATTTTGTCACCAACAAGCCTTGTTTAGAAGACCGCATTCGTGGTTTGCCTTTGGAGCTGCGAGTACGTATTTACAGAGAGTTTGTCAAGATACAAGTGAAACGCAAACTCAAAGTCATTTCTCGATTTTTAAGCTATGCTTACTTCCAAACTGTAAGAAGAAAGATTCTGGGGAAAACTTTCGTAGTAGAATACCGGGAATAGTCTATCACAAAAGATCCCAACCTTGGGAACCTGGATATAAAAACCCACCATGACAGGACTGTGGTCTACACTTGTGAACCATCAAAAACATGACCATTCACGCTTTATCGGCACACGAAAGACAAATTGTACTCAAAGTGTTGAGACTGGCGATGAACACGAGTTGTGTACCTCCGTGTGAAGAAGACATTAGTCAAACTTTATCTATCCTTCATACGTTTCAAGAAGTGTGCATTGCTAGTTGGTTACACCAACAACTTTACGATTGGAAAGATGTACGTGACTGGAAAAGTATTGGTTTCGATGCTTGGCTACAAGAAGTGGCCCAGTTTGCCAAAGACCTGGCACGTCACTAAGTTTCCAAAAGTGAACCACTTGAAATCCAAGTCAAAAATGACCTTAGAAACAATCCTGGAAGAACCTGACACAGAGAAAGACCACACCGTTGTCGTCCAAATACAACCCCCTGAGGAACACCCCCCCCCCCTTACCGTCAGAGACATTTCATTCTTCTACCACCACCACCACAGAGACCAGAATACCACCAGTGCCTGTACACTCCATTCCTAGGACAGTGTTTTGTTCTTGTTGTACGTTGACTTGTTTATACAGAACTTTAATTCTTTTAGTGGTAGCCTTAATCTTGTACCTGACCATTTTTGCGGTATGCATTTTTGTCCTTCATGACTTGTAAAAAAAATATGTTTTTGTTGGTTGTTTTACAAAAAAATAAACGTGTATGAAACGTATAAAATGTCTTGGATCTTTTGTCTTCTTCTTAAAAATCTTCCTACCTCAGTCATAGCTACATCTTCTTCCTCTACCTCTTCTTCCTCTGTGGTCAAAGTGATTGACGAAAAGTTAGATCGTCCCAGTTGGGAAGTTTTGTATCTGCGCCATCCTTTTAACATGTTGATTGCTGGACCCAGTGGTTCAGGCAAAACCGAATTTGTCAAACGTTTGATCGAACACAAATCTCATCTGTTCGATCGTCCACCTCAAGGCATCGTGTGGTGTTACAAAGAGTGGCAACCGTCTTACACTTTACTTCGTGAAAGTCAAGGAGAAATCATTTCGTTTGTGGAAGGCATCCCTCGCGAAGACGATGGGATCGTGTCTGACGTGAGTCAAACACATCTAGTCATCTTCGACGACATGTTAGGAGAAGACGAAGAAGAAATTAAACTTTGGTTTACACGAAAAGGACACCATCGAAATCCCAGCATCATTTACATTACTCAAAATTTATTTCAACAAAGTAAAGCCCATCGTACCATTAGTCTCAATGCTCATTACGTGGTCTTGTTTAAAAGCCCCAGAGACAAATCTCAAGTGCAAGTGTTAGCCAAACAGTTAGGCACTCCTTGGTTGAATTATGCGTACGACGATGCCACTCAAATACCTCATGCGTATTTACTCATCGACTTAAAACCGACCACTCCCGACTATTTGAGATTTCGTACTCAATTGTTTCACCATTGGTGTCAAGAAGGAGGTCCCGTCATTTACACGTCCCCTTCAGCCACACTCTAAAAAACTATAAAAACAACCCCCGCGTCATTTCTGTCTCACAGTCTTCGAGATGACTTCCTTTCAAACTCATCCTTCGGCCAAATTGATTCGTGCCTTGTATGGCATCAGTCGCGAAAAAAATGCACAAGTCCGTGCTCATTTGTTAGAAGCTAGTCTCAAAGAAGTGTTACGATGGTTTACTTTGACGGCACGTCAATTACTGCAAGGCATCATTCATATCCCTCATCAAACTCAATGTTTTTTTTCAAAAACATAAAGGGGCGTTGTCACAACTAGCCGATCCTAGAATTGATCCACACACTAAAAAACAAATCATTTTAACCCCTGGAGGTAGCGGTTCTTTAGGAGGGGTCATGATTCGTTCACTTTTGAAATGGGATCCTAATGCCCAAGCCAAAAAACCAAAAAAAAAAAAAAAAAAATACCAAAAAAAAAAAAAGAAAAGCCCTAAAAAGAAAGCCCCAAAGAAAAAGAAAAGTTCTGCCAAGAAGAAAACACCCACCACCACCACTGGCAACCGCAAGAGAGGTACTGCTGCCAGGACGCAAACCTACACCCGCAAGACACCACCACGACAGCCAGCAGTGACGAGGTCTCCTTCTCCTCTTGCGTCCACATCATCTTCTTCACCACCCTTCATGATGATGCCTGCCAAACCGGACTTAAGACAAGTGTTTCCTAATTTGATGCAAAAATGGAAACCCATTTCGAAAGTCACCACTTCGGGACCCTCGACTTCGGCTGATCTGGCCATGGCAGCGGCCGCGAACAAAGTACCGTCCCCTAAAACCAAAGTTTAAGAAAGAACCGGCGTGTTACAAAGTTTAGTGGACTTATCCAAAGAAGAATTGAGACGATTTAGTCCATTAAAAACACCTCAACGTCGAGTGAGGCCTGTCATGAAGATGGTACGTCGTGCGGACAATCAGTGGAGATGTGTTCCAGTATAAAATAGAAGGGTGACCTGCCAGAGACTTCAGACTTACTCCTAACCTCTAAGATGGCTCCCAAACGTGCACACCACAACCACCAAAAGAAGAAAAGCAAAAAAGGACTTCCACCTCGTCTGGCGAAACATTGTGACGTCTTGTCTGTCCTGACCAAATCCAATCCTCCCATGCGAAAACAACTCATTCAAACAGCCCCCAAAGAAATCATCGATACCGTGTGTGAATGTTGTTTGAATGTCTTGAAAGGAACGGTACCTTTGTCCAAGATACAGAAACAAAAATTAGGTAAACATCGGAACGTTCTTCGCCAAATGGTCAAAAAGAAAATACCTCTCCAGCAAAAGAAAAAAATGTTGGTGCAACGAGGAGGATTTCTACCTATGCTGATAGGACCGTTGTTAAAAATAGCGGCTCCTTTGTTAGGAACGATTGCTGGACCGCTTTTAGGAGGTGTCATGCGATAAAAAAAAAAAAAAAAAAAGAAGATAAAAAGGACACCCTTCTCTGGAAAGACCACACATTTTTGTACCTTTGGATGAAATGGAAGGACGAAAACTGACTTTAGTTCCTTACCAACGATGGATGGAATTCAATCGTTGGAACGAACAACGGATACCTCATTTACCACCCAATCCTAATCTCAACGAGATGTCACAGTTACAACAAGAATTACAAGCGCTGATGGATCGAAGCGATTTGTCAGAAACAGAAAAATCGCAACGGTACGGTCAACTTTTACAACGTCTACAACTCTTTCACCAAAAGGCTGTAGACGAAACAGCTCCACCCACTCTGAGAGATTTCAAAGCCTTGATGAAAAGTGAACCTAAAGTCACCACCACCACTAAAACAGACACCGCAACGGGGATGACAGAAGAAAACGAGCCCCGAGAAGTGTTTCAAACTCCGTCTGCTGGCATACCTAGTCAAATTGCAGCTTCCTTGTTGACCCCCTCTCCTACCCCTCATCGAGAAGCCATGAAAGTTTGGGTTAAAAAGAAGATGTCCACTCCTTCTTCAGCAGAAGAAAAAATGAAAGACAGCAAGACTGAAGTGAAAAAAAGACACCACCAAGAAGAAACCTGCCATCATTACCCCTTCTTCACTACCTACTCCTGTGGCTCGTCGAACGCGTCAAGCCGCTTCGTCCATACCTTACAATACTCAAAGTAGTAGCATCGAACAGTGGGTGACTTATTGAGGAATCATGGAGAAACTTTTAGCCACCATTTACTACAATTCTGGCCATGCTGCTGGTTACGGAGGAGTTCAAAAATTGTATCGAGCTGCCAAAAGTAAATTGAAAAGTGTACGTTTGCCAGAAGTACGACGATGGTTACAAGAACAATCGACGTACACTTTACACAAACGCATTCGAAGAAAATTTTCTAGAAGTCTCACCCAAGTGGAAGGCATCGATCATCAATGGCAAGCCGATTTAGCCGACGTCTCTCATTTGGCAGCCTACAATCGTGGTCACAAATATTTGTTTTGTGTCATCGACGTGTTTTCCAAATTTGCTTGGGTCGTGCCTTTGACTTCTAAAAGCAGTACCGAATTGGTACGTGCCTTAAAATTGGTCTTGAAACAAAGTGGTCGTCACTTTTTACGATGGCAAACTGACAAAGGCACCGAATTTCTAAACCAAGCTTTTCAAAAAGAATTGAAACAAAGACAGATTCATTTTTTTACCACCGAAAATCCTGAAACCAAAGCCAGTGTCATGGAACGTTTTCAAATAACTTTGAAAGAACGCATGTGGAAATATTTTACACATCAACACACTCTCAAGTACATCGACGTGTTACCCCGTTTGGTCAAAGCGTACAATCAATCGTATCATCGTAGCATCGGATGTGTCCCCGAAGAGGTCAGCCCTGAAAACGAAGTGACCGTGCTTGATCGATTGTTTGGTACACCCCAGAGCAGACCCCAGAAGAAAACTTTGC
Organism: Margaritifera margaritifera; assembly: GCA_029931535.1. Classification (NCBI taxonomy): domain Eukaryota; kingdom Metazoa; phylum Mollusca; class Bivalvia; order Unionida; family Margaritiferidae; genus Margaritifera; species Margaritifera margaritifera. Next base: position 3,674,258 of record JAQPZY010001654.1, read on the forward strand.
TGGAGTTGAAGACGGGAGATTGGGTTCGCATCGGAAAAACCAAACGCACTTTTGACAAAGGTTATTTACCCAACTGGACCACCGAATTGTTTCGTGTCACTACACCCGTGCGTGGACGCAATCCTCCGGTCTATAAATTGGAAGACATGCACGGTGAAGTGCTCAAAGGAATATTTTACTTCCCTGAGTTACAACGAGTGACTAAAAAAGAAGACGCCTTGTACAACATCGAAAGCATTCTCGAACAAAGAACACGCAAAGTGGGCAAACGTCGAGTGGAAGAAGTCAAAGTACGTTGGAAAGGATATCCTCCTAGTTTTGATTCTTGGATTGCTGCTTCCCAAGTCGTCGACTATAAAAAGAAAAAGAAGTAACCAACATGCCATTCAACACAGCCACGACCTCGACTCCTTCGCAGAGTTCCTCTCTTCAAGAATTACAAAAACAACCGCTATGGGTGTGGTGCGGAGAACGTGTGCCTAAAAATCAAATCGTCTTTTTCTGCCAAATCTTTGTAGTGTATTGTGTCATCGGAGCAGCTATTGCCAGTTTGAGTTTGCAACAAGGGGACAAACAATTGTGGACCATTTTACTCAGCAGTTGCATCGGTTATCTTTTACCCAGTCCCTCCTTGAAATTTACGACGACGGACAACAGTCACCACAACAACAGCAGCCAACACCACGGTAGTACGACCAACCCCAGTCCACCTTCTTCCAGTCACCATAATACCACTCCTCTTTTGGAACCATTTGAACATCATTTGAACTCGAGTGACTCCTCGGACGCCAAAACTTTGGACCTACTATGAATGACCAATTTTATTTAACTTTACCCAGTGACAGTTCCATGGATGTGTTTCCCAACAACGCCTTATGTTGTTTCACGGCTAAATTACCTCAGGCCATCCAATTGGATCACGAAGCTCATTGGGAAGTGGCTTTGGTAGAAATCATTCATCCTACGCAAATCATGAACATCAACGAAGGTCAAAACACTTTCATCGTGGAAATCTTTAACTCCAAAATTCAACAACACTTGGACAGCCATGATCTTGAACTTTACGAATCAATGAAAAGGGCAGTAAATAATCCTCCTCTCTTGGCGCAGTATACCATGAGAATTCCTAAAGGGTATTATTTTAGTGCTAAACATTTGGTGGAGACGATTGAAACCATCTTCGTAGCCCAATTTGGCAAAGCCTTAAACTTTGCCCCAAAATGGGTACGAATCGCTTACCATGATGTGGCACGCCGTCTCGTCTTGCAATTTTTCAAAGAGAAGGGGGAACTCATTGACGACAAAAAAGACAAAAACTTACCCGAGCAGGACAGAAAACCCTTATCCATCGAATTTTCTCCTGGGTTGTATGCTATTTTGGGTGGAAATAAAAGGAAACTAATGTAAAAGTCGCAAGCAACGTACAATTCGAACATGCTTTTCGCACACCTATCGAATTGAACGTTGGACTGAATTTAATGTTTGTGTACTCCGATGTGGTAGAGTACAACGTGGTGGGACACACAGCTGCTCCCTTACTGAGAGTCATTCCTTTCAAAGTGGATACTGCTGCTGGTGCGTACGAAGAAGGTGGAAACACGTTTCACGTTCACCGTGAATTTGTACACCCTCATTATCTTCCAGTCAATAAATCGTATTTTGACAGTGTCGACATTAGTATAAAAGGAGATTTAAGACAAAGTGTTCCATTCATTGACAAAGGAAAACTCACGGCGAAACTACATTTTCGAAAAAGGTTCTCCAACGCATTGTAAAAAATGTATCCAGTGTACCAAGGAGTGGCTCGACAACGAGGACATGGTTTAGGAGATATGTTAAAATCGGCTTTTCGGACGGTAGCCCCTATTTTGAAACCGATGGTGACTCGAGGATTGAATGCCTTAAAAGATGCCGCTTTGACACAAGGAACATAATTTTTGCAAAATGTCTTCATCGACAAACAAAATCCCAAAGAAGCCTTTATGAGAGCAGGAAAAAATGTGTTGATGCACACTGGCAAAGATCTTTTAGGTCTCCGAGAGAGCCCTATAAATTCACTTCACGCTTCTGGCCCTGGCGTTACTTCTTCCTCCACTTCACAGCAAGGACAAGGTAGAAAGAGACGACGTCGACACCCCTTCAGAGCTCATAAAACACACAGTGGTGTTGCAAAAAAGAATAAGAAAAGTAGAACCGTCAGAGAATTAGACGTGTTTGATTACTAAAGGTTGAAAAAATGATGCACCGAGATTCTTGCGAATGTACCAAGTCAGAACTGGATTTGTTTTCCATGCCTCCCACCATGATGACGATGCAAGAATCCCAATGGGTGGAATTTCATCCTGTATCGTCTTTGACGCCTTCAGCTCCTATCGAATTTGAAATCAAAGGACAAACCGAAGATTACATCGATCTGAATAACAGCTACTTGTACCTGAAACTCCAAGTACAAAAAACGGACAACACCCTTCCTGGGACCAATGACAGAGTGGCACCCGTCAATAATTTCATGCATTCCTTGTTCAGCGGAGTGGATTTGTACTTGAATAACAAACTGGTCAGCAGCAGTATGGATACTTACCCTTACCGTGCTTACTTGGAAAATCTCTTGACGTACGGAAAAGAAGCCAAGAACACTCATCTGGATGCTTCGGTGGTCTGGAAACCTGACACTCCGGGAAAGTTCGACACTACAGAATTGCCTGTAACGGCGGATCTTGCAGCAAATCAAGTAGTTCAAGCAGACCCAAAAAATGTGGGATTTCACGACCGTCGAAAGAAAATCAGAAGCAGTTTAGAACTGATGGATCGTTTGCATTTGGACATGTGGTTGCAAGACAAGTATTTGTTAAACGGAGTAGATGTACGCCTGAGACTGAATCGCAGTAGTCCCGCTTTCCGTTTGATGGCTCATGCCAACGAGTGGAAAACCGTCATCCAATAAGCCAGACTTTACGTGCGCCGTGTGGAAGTCTTACCTAAAGTAGCCAACGACATCAGTCAAACGTTGAACAGAACCACTGCCAAGTATCCTGTGCGACGAGTGGAAGTGAAAACATTTACTATTGCCGCTGGACTCCGATCCAAAGTCGAAGATCACGTCTTCCAAGGACAGCTCCCCAAACGTTTGCTGATTGGCATCGTCAGTAATGCAGCCCTCAACGGAGACCACAATCAAAATCCGTTCGAGTTTCAACACTTTGGCGTCACCAAGATAGAAGTCAGCCGAGATGGCAAGACCTTGTGTACCAGACCTTTCGAACCTAACTTTGCCCAGAAAAATTACTTGCGATCTTACTTGAGCCTGTTTGAAGCCACAGGACAGTTAGGCACCAACACCAGCCACGGCATTTCGTACGAGGATTATGCAGGAGGATATGCGTTGTGGGGATTTGATTTCACTCCGGACCAAGGCAGCGACGAAGGACATTTCCACCCTATAAAATCAGGCCCACTTCGTGTGGAACTTCAGTTTGATCCAGCTCTAACCGAGACAGTGAACGTCGTCTTGTATGCAGAATTTGATAATACTCTAGAGATCAACAGTTTGAGAGAAGTGATTCTAGACTATTAGAAGAAAAAAAGATGCAACACGTAGAAGAAGAACCTATGGAGATAGATAATGATGAGGGATTTGTGAAGCACAACAGTCACAAATCACTGATGATGACGGGTTGATTCATCCAGAACTTCCAAAAGAAGAAGAGAATAATACTGTTCCCAAGTTTATTGGATTTATTTCTCGATGGCCTGAACAAGAAAAACATTTAGTCTCCTGTTATGCTAAGGAATTGACTGAAAGAATTAACAGCCTGACCCGAGAACATTGTCATGGATGTCAAATTGATCATCCCAGTCAGAAACAACACGACCAATGTTTGATGATGACGGCCGAAAAAAAATTGGACGAATATTTGGAAGAGGCCTGGTCTCAGATCTCGGAAGAAAAGGTGTTGAGACAATGGTATAAAGGCTTGCAGGATTCTTCTTCACCTCCACTCCCTCCTCTGGAGATCGAACGCATCGAAGCTCTCATTCAACAGAGTACAGAAACTATCCGCCGTGAGAATTCGTGGACTTACTTGACAGATCAATTCAAGTTTACAGTCAAGTGTAACTTGATGACTTATTATTACCTGTGAAGAAGAAAAAAATGGATACCAGGGAACTTCATTACCTGTTGACTCGCAGTTCCTACACTTCTTCTTGTAATCCTGTGGTGTGTGCTAAAGATGACCTACCTCATCGCAAACCTAAAGACGTTCATGCCTATGTCATCAATACCGACGACAGTCATCGACCAGGAACCCATTGGGTAGCTGTGTACTTTCCCAACGATCACAGTGGTGGTGTGGAATATTTTGATTCTTATGGATTACCTCCTTTGGAAGACGACATCATCGACTTTATGAGAAGAAATGCCATCTCTACTCGATTCAATAATGCCCAATTACAAGGATCGGATTCAATGGTGTGTGGACAATATTGTGTACATTTTCTTCATCAACGCAGTCTCGGATATTCCTTAGAACATTTAGTGACTTGTTTTGATAGGGAATATGCTCGAAACGATGCTAAAGTAAAACGATGGTTTTGTGAACGTTATGGTTATCTCTTGTCTTTTGCTCAGAAACGTAGTGTGCATCAGAATGATGTAGATGTAGAAAAGTGGAAGTTGAGTTTGCCTTCCCAACGTTGTCAACCCTGTAAATACGTTCCTGTTTAATATCTTGTTCATTGTTTACCTTTTTATATTTAAAGAAGCTTCTTGTTGTTCATTAAAAATGTTGATTTTTGAAAAAAATGGTGTTGTGTGGTTTATTGAATTTGAAAAACAAAATGTATATGCTCTATCTCTCTTTCTATCGATCTGAAGTCACCACCTCTATCCATTTCTCACTATCGATCTGAACCCCATGTTTTCCATCGCGTCCGCGCTTCTAGCATATAAAGCGGTGCGTTGGCCAGTGTAGTCACTCTCGTTGACTCGTCAAGATCTCAACAACACTTCAAGAAGATGGCAGCAGCCAAGATAAGCAAATTGAACGACGCTATGGTGAATATGCAGAGGGTGAAGCATCATTTGATGGAGACCAACCCTGAGAGAAAGACAATGATCTTCCTACAAATGGCTCATGATCTGGTGGAAGAAGTCCTAAGGGAAGAAATCATCAGGGACAGAACGGAATGGGAGGAGAGACAAAGACTGCAGCAGCAACAGCAGCAAAGACAACAACAACAACAACAACAACAACAACTCTTGCAGTCGATGAAAGTACCAGACGGAGATGTCAGCTGTAAGATAGACTGCGAGGATTTTGCCTTCTCTTTTACCAGAAAGAGAGCTTGTCCATCAGCAGCCACGAGACCTGTGGCTAAACGTGGCCGCCCTGCTGCGGCTGCTACTGCTACTAGAAGTTAAACACAACTTCTTAACTCCAACGGTCCTTTTCAGGGCCACCCATATCTCTAGAAAAGATAACTACTCTTCGATTGCCTTAACAAAATTTTTTTTTGTGTTTGTATGTTGTGTGTTTGTGTTTTACCCACCAAACAAAAATCCCTTTCCCCAAAAAATAATATTTGTATAGATAGTGTGTGTTTGTGGTGTGTGTTTGATTAAAAAATAAAAAATAAAAATAAATGGTGTGGTGTGTTTGATAAAATTTTTTAAAAATATGGATTGTATGTTTGTGGTGTGTGTTTGATAAAAAATTTGTATGTAGGGTGTGTGTATGTATAAAAAAATTTTAAAAAGTATTTTCTGTTAGGTCCGCGCACTGGGTGTGTTTTTTGGGTAAGGGGTGATGGAGTGCAAAATCCGCGAAGCCTAGAATGACGTCATAGGGATGACGTCAGACGCGGATAGTGTGAGTAATGTTTTTTTTTAAGGTGTAAGGGATGTTTTCCTTCACGTCCGCGCTTCTAGTATATTAAAACAACACCTTCACACTTGAGCTACCCCGTTATTCATCAACATGAATAAGACAGAAATTATTAGACAGATATGAGTACATCTAGAGGTGGCGTGGTACCTTCTCCATGAAGTGGAGAAGAGGGAGGAGGAGGAGAAGGAAAACAAGATACCCATCAGGCCGCATCCGAGAATGGAGGAGAAGGAAAATTGGGAAACTGAAACGACCCATCCTCCGTTTATCCTGGACAACAGCTCCAAGCGCTGCATGAGTGCAGCCACATGGAGAGGGAGCTGTCCCGCGTGTCGGGCAAAACCAGGGAGGTGCCCACGCCTCTAGATTGCACCAAACAAAAACCCAACGGCCCTTTTCAGGGCCACTCATTGATCAAGAAAAGATTAATTTTCATGATTGCCATATATGTCTTTGTAGAGTGTGTTTGTATAGAGTGTGTTTGTGTGTTTGATAAAAATTTTAAAAAAAGGATGGTGTGGTGTGTGTTTGATAAAAAATTAAAAAAATGGATGGTGTGGTGTGTGTTTTGAGTTTTAAAAAATAAAAAAATGGATGGTGTGGTGTGTGTTTGATTGTGTTTGATAAAATTTTTATCTTTGGAAAAAAGGGATGTTTTCCTTCACGTCCGCGCTTTTAGCATATAAAGCGGCGCCTTCCGCAGTCGCGCCATGCACACTTGACTGAAGAATGAATACAGTAGAATTATTGCAGGAAGCCTGCGATGTGATGGTAGGTGTAGAGTCCTTGATGGAAAGGATGTAGTGTTGGTGGAGATATCCTGCCACCAAGCCATACGTCACCAGTCAACTAGCCGCTCTGACTTCAGCAAGGAGGTTGGTGCAGGATGTCTTGGTGGAGGAATCGCAAAAAACTTCTTCGCCTCCTTGTCGTGTAGGATTTATCAAGACGGCCCTAGACTTACTGGATGGGGTGGAATACTTCCTAAACAAAGTTCAGGAAGATTGGTGGTTGTATCCATCCCCCCAGTGACGTCAGGCGTGAAGAGGTAAATCTTCACATGACAAAATTATTGTTAAAGAAAGTTTTGGAGAAAGAAGTAGCCCACATTAAGATCTTGTGGGCCCTCGAAAGAAGTCAAAAGGAGCAAGCCAGGAAAGAAAAGGAATTTCATCGCCTGAACTTGAACTGGATGAAAATCCAGGATAAGTTCAGATGCATGGAACATCCCGACTGGCTGCCCAATCCACCACAACTCCCAAAGAAAAAGAAGAAGACCAACACCCTCCTAGGCTTCCTCACTCAATGTTGGAGGAAGTAAAAAAAACCTCCAATGGCCCTTTTCAGGGCCACCCATTTTTCAAGAAAAGATTAATTTTCCATGATTGCCTACTGTCCTATTGTCCCTCTCCCCCATACTTCTAACCCCAAGTGTCCCCAATGCTAAATTTCCGTTTGTACCCCAACTGCCAACAATGCTAAATTCCCGTTTGTACCCCAAGTGCCACCCCCAATGCTAAATTCCCGTTTGTACCCCAAGTGCCACCCCTGTCCTATTTACCCACCCTATACTACTTACATATTATGAGGTCCGTTTTCGAGTCGAAAAAGCCATTACTGTAATTGTTAGTTTTTAATAATTCATATTCTCAATATTATTTGTCAATGGAAAATCAATTCTAGATCGAAATGTAATCGAGTACTATGTCATTATTTTTGACCGTCTTGTTTAATCGTGGTATCAAGAGTAGACTTTATTTTTTTACTGTTCATATTTATATCATTACACTGTTGGACGCTGTGTATTGCGCTTACTTCGACGATCTCGATCACCGTTATTTAAACGCTGATATGTGCTTAAACTTCACTTAAACTTTACACTATATTCTGCAGTGTAAACCTAACGCTTTACACTATATTTAAAGATGAGAAAATTGTCAATGAATATTTTGCAGTTTCAAAGTTCCACTAGTATTTATAGTACACCATGTTGATTTCGACCCTAATTTAGGAATGTGAAGAAAAAAAAAATCATTCAATATGCAAAATTCCACCCTGGCATATCGGAATTTTGCAATGAACACCCGGCAATGCATCGAGTCTGATGTGAAATTCTGACCCTCTGGTGGAATTTTCCTATCTACCAATGATGCAAATGAAAGATTCTACTAATGCTCCATGTACAGTATCTCGCGCCGCATTCTCAAAACGTTTAGAGCAGGAAACTCGAACTAAGGTCAAAATCCTCAGAACAACTTGCAGTACAGCTATTTCCATGAAATGCATCTGTTCAGAAGAGGGGCTGAAGTGAAGAAAATCCTGAAAGTTGTATCTTATGACTTAATTATAATTTACGATACAGATTGTCACAGTCGTTGGACTTGAAATTTGAGCTTGAGTTTCGTGCTCAATAGTTTCCGTATACAAGGCAATATAAATCTCTTTGTTTTCCGAAAACGTTTGCACTGAACAAACCGTTTATATTTTCTATATTAATAACATATTTTGAAGATATAATCAATAGGCATCTTTTTTCATACGTATGCAATCCTAACGTTCATCTACGGCCCAGGCAAGGCCAAGGTCATCCTGGTTGAGATTTTTCGCTGTATTGTCGTAAGTCCCAAATTTCTAGAGTACTTGCTATCACATTCTAATTGAAACATAGAGAAATACTTTCATTTTGTAGACGTGCAGACCCACTTGTTCATCTGCTCATGAGGCATGCTCAATGTCATTTGAAAAAGCCCGTTTAAAGTTCTTGTTAAATTGCATCATTATGTGTATTTTTAATTAATACTTGTAAGTCTCAAGCCCTTCAAGGAAATGATGACGTATTCAGACTGTAGCATCAGTATGAACAGTATTGCCCTTTCATGAGCATTCACCGTACAGCACAATACTTTTGATATAAGAGCAAGTTCACTTGAAAATCTTTGTTAAGTTAGGATGCGTCTTGCCGCAAACATGACATCTAGGTCTGCTTATTTCCCACAATTTGTGATTACCGGGACCACAACTGACATTTATAACAAGCAGGGTATTAAATCATACAAATCCACAAATTCATGTTTTCGACACGAGCATTTAGATTACCTTCAAAAGATGTGCTTTCTTCTAAAGTGAAACATTTACTCCAGATTTGCTAGGAATCAGGAAACAACAACCACCACCCCAATAAAAATAATTAAAAAACAAAATAAACAAAAACCAAAACAAACAATTTCACATAAGTGGTTTGACTCGACTCAAAGTAAAGTTTCAGGCGTCTATGGGACACTGGTTATATTTAGGGCTATATTCCCATCAGGCGTCAATGGGACAGTGGTTATATTTAGGGCTATATTCCCATCAGGCGTCAATGGGACACTGTTTATATTTAGGGCTATATTCTCATTATACCAATGTATTTAGGAAGAGATCTGCTCTACACTGATCTTTTGCTATTAAAAATATTACCTCTTTTAATACATAGATAGCCACAGTACAATACTGGGCAGTTCGTACATGAAGTTGATATGATATACTCATTGAAGGTTTCAAGTAGAGAAACCCACGATATCATCACATCACAAGGACTGTGAGTCTGCATGGTGAAGTTGTGTAGGTTCGCGTGCTCCCCACATTAAGAGGAGAAACTTTTTCATGAAAGCAAGTAAGTGCAGCGACAAGCGGGACTGCGGGCTGTTACAGCACCAAAGATAATTTTACAATTTTAAGTCATTGTTGAGAACATTTCAACAGCTCTTGAGAATGTTCCAATGAGGTTTCATTCCAAGAATCTTTATAAAACAAATAGCAAACTTCTTCTTATGGTGTGGGGAGCTCAACCAGTTTCAAATCGGCGCCTATTCAGCACCTGGGAATGTAAACTTATTGTCCTTGTCTTGATGATGACGTAGGTTTTTCCCTTTAGTTTTTGTTCAATCAATCCATCCATTTATTTTTCAGGTATGGGGAGTGATCTACTACTCGCTGATCATTCTGTCCGTCTTCGCCGTATTTTTTGGGACAATGAAGGGGTTCAGAGTGCCCAGAAATACACACATATTCCTACCTTCTAACGACACCGCAGCAAATAATGATACTATAGACGAGAGTTCCAAAATCCACCGTCTGAGAACTACACAACCACACCGCGCCCTTAGGTTCTTAGATAATGGATTAATGTTCATTTTTACAGCAGATTTTATCCTGCGCTTGCTGGTCACCCCCTCCCTTAAATTAATGTTTTCAATCATGTATATTTGTGACTTGATGTACTTGATTCCCGCGTGGTGCCGGTTCATTATTGATATGGTTGACATTACCGTCTGGCTCAAGGATTCAGGTGTACAGTTGCTTCTGGCCATGGATATGCTCATGGTCTTCAGGGTCCTCCGTATATTCGTGTTAGCGCGCTATTACCGTGGTCTACGGGTGATCCTTCTAGCCCTAAAGGCATGTCTGGGTGAGCTTGTTCTGTTAATGTTGTTTGTTTTATTTTCACTCACAATCTATGCATGCTGCATATACTCTGCAGAACTGTACAACGACTTTGGGTTCGACAATATCTTCATTGGACTATACTGGGGACTTATCACCATGGCAACTGTCGGATACGGAGACGTCGTCCCAAGGACTGCGGTTGGTTACATCGTAACTGTAACGTGTGCTATGGCTGGTGTAATAATCGTTGGTATGGTTATCCCGCTATTTTCCGGAAATTTTACTCTGTACTATCGCTACAGAGACGCCGGCCTCGGTCACCTTGAAAAGAGATGTTCCAAGCATGTGCTTCCCAAAGAAACGGCCAGACCTGCACATAATACAAATGTTGATTTACATGGAGAAATTCTGTTGAAGGTTGAAAAGTACAAGGACAAAAACAGTATATATATTAAAACCGGAGAGTACACCAATGATAGAAATATAAATGAAGATCCAACGGACGATATGTGTACAGATTTGGGACCCGATGGGTACACGGGCAGTAGCAGTAGTTGGCCAGACTGCGTATGAATTAAATGAGATCATTTATTGTAATACGCCTTTTTGCACATAGATTTTAAAATGGAGAGTACACAAGTGATAGCAATATAAATGTAATCATCTAAAAGCAAACGGACGACGTGGGTACACAATTAAGAATCGAATGGTACACGGACAGCAGCAGCAGCTGGCCGAACTGCATATGAATTCAATGAGACAGTGGATTGTTATACGCCTTTTTTTGCAGATAGATCAATAATTCAATCTTTATTTTATCCATAAGGACAGTTCCATTTACATATATAAAAAGAATACAGCAGAAAGAAATTAAATGTAACTATTTACATTGATGATCACGGTAAACATTCCAGAAAGTCAATGATACCTATTAGACTAATACAGATGAGGAAGGAACAAGCAAACATACATAGTGGCACATAATCGGTGTACATAAATCTCAGGGAAGTTTATAATTACAGTTCGGGTTCAGTAATGAAGAAGTTTTTTTTTTAAAACGGAGTTTTATAGGTTCAAAAGTTTTGGTACTAGATAATCTGGGAAGTTTTTATTTTTGACAAAACTTTAAGTAGTTAGTCTAAGAAATACAGTCGTGATATAAGGACGAGAAACCGGTATGAACAGAACTAGAAATGATGAAGTTGTGTTTCCGGTCTACTTTCAAGGCCAGTTCCTAAAAGTTTTAGTAACTGAGGCTCGTCGTTACTTTGGATGAGTTCTATGTGTAGATCAGGCGCAACTTATAACATATATACAAGTAAAAACTCGTTGGCAATTTGTCTTGTTAATAGACATGATGTGACTTCATGCTGAAGTAAGAGGGTATACTGTTGACCACATTTCTGACAGTGAGAAACATCATGACCTGACTGTAATATACACAGGGATGCTATAAACCTGGTTAATTTACGCTCGTAATTATTCTTCGCAGTGTAATATAGAATGGAAGGGCGAATTTGTGCTCGTAGATGTTGAAATAGTAAACGATCACGATGTCCATTCATTCTGTCGAGCCAAGCAGTTTCGAGCCATTCAAATATAGTCATGTTGACCAATTCTTTCCACAGAAATTTGTTAGGGAAAATTGATTGATTGATGAAGTTCAAGAGGAAATCTGTAAGTTCATACTTCTGAAGTAAATTCCAAATATCTGGAATAAAAACCGGTTTCTATAGATTGGGTGCTATCAAAATACATGCGAAGACGTATACATACTTCTGAAGTAAATTCCAAATATCTGGAATAAAAACCGGTTTCTATAGATTGGGTGCTATCAAAATACAGACGTATGAAGAATATTTGCTTGGAAATGATGTTTTTGGATTTTTGGACAGGGTGCAGAGTTTACATAGGAAGACAAGTTTATGCCGATCAATTTCGATTGTGATTCTTAACAGCCTCAGCATTGACTCGCACATACTTGAGCGAGTTTGTTCCGGGAATTCCTGAATATGTTTTTTTGCAATAATATTGGTACAGAAATGAGAGCCGAAGGTACACGGACAGTATCAGTAGCAGCGGGCCTGACGATATATAACTTCAGTGAGGCAATGTATTGTATGTAATACGCCTCTTTACAGATAACTACTCATCAACTTTGAAAAAGAGTTTTCGACTTTTCTATCACCGGAAAGTAGGGCAGCATTCAGGCAACTGTCAACGCACATATCCCTACTTTAGACTTTAAATCGATAAGTATATAGTACTGTTGCAAAATAACTTAGTTATCAGATTTTAATCACGCTGGAACCGAATTTTTATCATAACCTTTTCGAAAACTTAAACGATTCAAAAGACAGATAATGAAGAGATTGTCGTTGCCCATGTACATAAATGCAAAATTTCATTGATTTCTGTTTTATCTGATTATTCTGAACTTCACCGAGTTAGTCAACATAATAATAATACACCCACAATAACCGAGTATGTATTCTGCAGAGACCAATTGGAAATCGTCCAGTTTTGTTCCACACACCTCAGTCTCCTTTCGAACTCGGATTTTTCTTGTTAAATATTTATATAAAGAAAAAGAATAGACTGTATTGTTTACATTTTGAGAAAGAATGGAGGTAGAAAGTGCTGTTTTGCATTCATGTGTTTAAAATAACGTTATTTAATAGATGGAGAAAATCAATAAATATGTACATTGTATGTATGTATGAAGGTATATTTACGTGATGTTGAAGAAACGATTGAGAACATACAAATACATGCAAATTCATATTTCTTAATTTAAACTGAGTAAAAATAAACACGGTTGTTAAAAAGGAAAGAAAAGGACCTTTGATTTTCATTGAAATAATAATTGGTCGTAAGCTATGGAAATCAAGCACGTATCTCGTTAATAGACCTATGTGCTGACTTTATTTATAAGGACAGATTAAAAAGAAGGAGAAAGGATGTTTTCTCATTGAAACATTTATTTTAAGAAGGTAATTATCAACGGTAACGTCACTTCCTGTTAGTTTGGTAAATATTAGCAACTACATAATTCATTAACTTACTACATAATCCATTAACTCGAAGGTGCACTCACACACACACACACACACACACACACACACACACACAGACACACACATACCTCTCTGATCCAGTTTACACTGCCTTGGAATTCACTTTCTGTTATTTGGTTTTATCATGAGAACCCAATACATAGAATCACACGCTTAAAGTTTTTGTTTTTTTTGTTTTTGTTTTTTTTAAATACAGAAATTGACAGAGTTTTGATAAAGATCCAGTTACATCCGTAATTTGAGCCGTTTATTTTGATGATAGGAAATAAAGTACACATATTTGCATCAATGAAATATAGAATACTACATACATTTTTTAAAGAATTCATAAATCTGGAGTCATGTTTCATTCAAAAGTGAATGTTGAAGCACACTTTCTTTTTGTTAGTCTGTAGCCGTGTTTATAGAAACAGGTTGATTTACCATTAGACAATAAGCATCAGTTAATTCTGAGTCAGGAAAGACTGTCTCCGACAAATACAATTTGTAAAATTCTTATCCCCGAAGCAATGAAAGGCCGATTAAATATGTGGTGAAATTTTGGTTTGATTTAAACAGGAACAGAAAGGATGATCTGATGTGTGACGCAAAGGCAAGACATAAAGCAATTTCTCAGACGCAAACAATTACAACAAAATAACGTTACTAATAAAAAAATATACTGTTATGTAAAGAAATGTTTAAACACAGGTTTACTTATAATGAAGGTGATAAAGGGATTGTATGTACACATCGTTGTTGATGATGAAAAGTTACACAAAAGTGCCAAAATAGTGCTTAGAACAATAAAATACAATGTGATAACGGGATCGTATGTACAAATGGTTGCTGATGATGAAAAGTTACACAAAAGTGACAAAACAGTGATTCCAACAATAAAATACAATGTCTGAAATGTGTAAAACGCTAATAAAATATATCTTTGATAATATTATTTACAAATCATAACAGGCCAAGGAAAGACAAAGGCTATGCGTGCATCAAGTATAATCCATTATCATTCGTGCGGACCTCTCCTATTTACACGCTAGACGTAATACCATTTATCTAATCGCAATACATTTTGGGGTCTACATAGTAGATATACCAAACAATCCCATCATGCTGCATGGAATTTTCTTATCTTACACTCGTATCGCATATAATTTATCATAAAATTAGCTCACTGTAGAATTTTAGAGATGAACTTTGTATAAACACTCAGGAACTTTGTGGACCCGAATATGCCAAGAATATCTCATATTATCTTGCACATTTCATTGTAAATACGCGTGACAAAGGTAATAAATTTAGCACCATATATTTGATAGAAAAATCTGAGTATCCAAGTGCCCCTCCCCCGAATTAAAAATAAAATAGTAACTGAAACCCAATTTTGTGTTAACAGCGACTTTGGTAAACGCTTCCGATTTCAAAAGCGTCGCTCCCTCACCCATCCTTCTGTTCTAGTCTCAGTTTTCATGAACATTGTAATATAAAAACTTAAACTAAATGTGACGCATACAAATATCACACTTATTCCTGTTTGTTACCTGCATTTATTTCAAACAGACAAGATCCTACGATTGATGTTTGTATGTCTGTGTTTTTAATACTGTCCCTTTGGAAAGAAATAAACAAACGAACGAACGAACTAGGACAACTTGGCATGGTGAGATCATTTATTTCCGGCGGTGTCGGCGACATCGTCAACAATGTTAAATTTTGCATTAAAGTATTTGACAGTCAGATATCTTTTGCATCAGTGATTGCATTCAAGTGGAACTCTTTGATAACGTCACTATAGGTCAAAGTTTATGCCGTTATACGCTAAGAGTTCATGTCTTGCATGTCTCGCCTACGTAAGCATCATGGCGGACAATTTTAATGTTTAGCCTTAGGTGTTTGATAATCACATCGTCTAGATCAGTGGCTAAATTCCACTGAAACTTTAGGTCAATATTACTATTGATTTAAAGTACATTTGCTGATATGCTAGGAGTTATCCTCTTGCTTCTCTTGTCTGCTTAAGCAGAAAGCCTGTGATAATGTTAAAGTCTTGTTTTACATTTTTTAAAGTTACATATCTTCTACATTTGCTGCATTCAGCTGAAACCAGGATAATATTACTATAGATCTAAAGTTTCATAGTTGTAAGCAATCTTAAAATTTGTATATTAAATTGTTTTAAAGTCCCATATCTTCTACATCAGCTGATGTATTCAACTGTATCTTTAGGATACTATTACCACATGTATAAAGTTTATACTCTGATATGCGAGTAGTTCCTGTCTTGCCTGTATCGCCTGCTTAAGCATTATGTTTTGTTTGAAAGTTTATTAAAGCCAGATACAGGGGCTATACGAACAATCACATGGACACATGGTTCCTGGGAAAACATTTTTTTCATGGTCATGGAAAAATGACAAGAGAAAAATACAATTAAGTCTGATAACTGCTCTCATCTTGTTGGTTCACAGCGTAAAATGTCGCTGCTTGGACTAACTGTTTCTTATATGAGTCGTTCAGAATGTTCTCCATTGTTTAAAGAATGTTTTTTAAAAGGCGTTTGCCGAAATCATCAAAGTGTTGAAATTTTACCACTTGATGTAAACAAAATTTCGAAACTCACTATTTGGGAACTCAATATGAAGCAGGGTCTAACGGCTGGTGCAGGCAAAACAATGTGATCTAGAGTGCCGTTTGAGCATCTGCGTAACTGACGATGCTTTCCATGGCATCGGCTGTCTTAATGTCTGCTATACTGCCAAGTTATTCATTGTAGCTACAAGGTTTGAAGAAGAAGAGTGCTTGAAAAATAAACAGAGGTGACTGGAGAAGAGCACAGTATATTCTTGAATATATTGGAAAGATTTTGGTAGAATATTTATATATACCACTGAAGGGCAACTTTCATATAAAAGTCACCATATACAACCGTTTATAACGCACGAGCTCGACAAATGTTATTCCTCGGAACCTGGCGCTTCACAGGGTTTTACATTTAGTTTCATTACGTTTCGCGGAAAGACTCTTTCAGAAGAACACTTCTACAGTGTGATAAAGCACTGATATAATCTGAGCATACAACTTTAAAATACTTAAAATACAGAGTACGTGTATCAGTGCTCGCGGTAAAAAATGAATAGTTAATTGTTCGAAAAATATAAAAACAAGATTCAATGGACTTTATAAAATCTCATTCGAAACCCAGCCTTGTCCTATCCTTATAAATTATTGCATTGATAATTACATCACAGATGGCTGAGAACCAGTCCTTGTTTTCCCCCACGTGAAGGCAATGTACAATGGCGGAAACTGAGCCACTGCTCGTGGTACCAGAGATTCTTGTAAAAATAATTATTCAGTTACAAAATGTAATACTACTTTGTACCCTAAATATAAAAATTGTAGTCAGCTATGTTAAAATGGTGCATATACCTATCCTTACAAACTGTATGGTAAGGAGGTTTGGAACATGACGTCATGGAAAGAGTATATGACAACAGTTGATCTCGTCGGCAGAAAAGTCTCATTTTTTAATCAAAGTTCATCTCAAAGAAACAAATACCTCAACAATGGAAAGTAAGGTAAGGAAATATAATTTTCCACCGTAAATGTAATGACTTGGGAATTTGCTTTACAACTTAAGTTTGGTACAATGTTGAGACACGCAAGAACTGACATAACCGCGAGCAATGGTTTACCCACTTACACAGATATTTAAAGGTCAAATATGGAAAAAATCTTCAAAATGTAGATTTTTCATTCTTTTGTAAAACATTATGTGTAAATCAAAATCCGTTCTTCCTGTAAAATTGGCTGAAATTTACTGTTAAAGTTAATTTACAGTTAGTGTCCAAACTTACCTACTGCATTACCTCCCTTGACTAAAGCGGGACTTGCTGATATGTGTGACGTCATTGTACAACAAGCCGACCAATCAGTAACGTATAGGTATATA
This sequence comes from Margaritifera margaritifera, assembly GCA_029931535.1. Taxonomy (NCBI): domain Eukaryota; kingdom Metazoa; phylum Mollusca; class Bivalvia; order Unionida; family Margaritiferidae; genus Margaritifera; species Margaritifera margaritifera. Next base: position 3,691,594 of record JAQPZY010001654.1, read on the forward strand.
GATTGTACGGTCTTTTAAATTAAGAATGACAGAGTTTGTGCAGAAGACGGTCCGAAATTGTGATAAAAAAAGAAAAGGAGTTGTTGTTTTCCTTTTCTTTTAATTTATAAACACAGAAAGACACATGAAATGAGGATCTGCCTATTAGAATGTGTCAAACTGGAAAGGATAATGATGAGCTTTCGGAGTAGACCCTACTGTTCATTCTTGTTTTATTATTTACAATGAAAATACAAGCGATCAAATCATCACAAACCCTTCTTCTTTAAACACAATTATTCGTAATGCAATAAAATAAAAACGAATATAGGGTTTTCAGGTAGGGAAGATTAACAAATAAATTTAAACAGAAACCTCTATATTTGACCTTAAAAACAATTTAAACCACCTTATTTCCATAACTTAAGCAGATATTGAGATGCAAATTGCACATAGGCTTGTTGTTGAATCTTATTTTTGACAACTGTGGAAATATCACACTCTGTTGCAATTTCCATCAGTTGTCGTGTAATCTTCCAGTTTGTCTCCTAAGGATTCATTAGATATGCCGACGTTACTGCTGGACACCTTGACAACGGAATCATGAATGGAACATCCCTCCATTTCCTCCACGGGCAGGATCACTTTACTCTTCAGGTTCCGTTCCGAGAGCCCGTACTGAACATGTGTATAATATAGAACAAAGTTACTCACAATGATTGGGACGGTGAAAGCAATCATTAGTAATCCGGAAATAGCACAAACTGACCCAATCATGTAACCTAAAGTTGTCTTAGGATACACGTCACCATAACCTACCGTTGTCATGGTAACGACAGCCCACCAGAATCCTATCGGAATGTTTTGATACCCTTGTCCTCCCTCTGCAAAATGAATTAGGGACGCAAATACAACCATGCCGATCAACAAAAATACAAACATGAGCATCAATTCATTAACACTGGCTTTTAACGTATAAAGTAAAATCCATAACCCTGGAACGTGACGGATAAGTCGGAAAATCCGGAATAATCTGAGCATTCTTACGATAAATATGAAATCTATCAAAAGAACAACCTTCCTCTGGTCGGGGCCGATTGCCAACAAAATGAATTCCACATAATCCGGAAGGGTGGCGACGAAGTCTATATTATTTTGCAGGGAGGCTATAAATTTTAACTTTTTTGGACTGAAAATAAACCTGACTATGAATTCAATTGTGAAGAAGAAAACACAAGCGACATCCATCATAAGCAAAACAGGATGGTTCACCTTAATATCCTCAGACTCCGCAGTGGAATTCTCGGAACTTGTTGAATTCAACTGAACATTACTTCTGGTTGTGGAGATATTTTGAATGCCAATATCACGGGTGGGTGTTGGTGTGTTTCTGGGTCTAGGGAAATCTTTGTTATCCTCCAAAGTGAAGATCCTGTAGAGCGTCTCGAATTGACGAACGGTCACATCATCGGGCGACAGCTGGAAGTAGGGGTGGGTGGAGGCACAAAATGAGAAGATTGACATGAGGACGAACAATGTGGACACCCAGGCATACACCTGAAACCCAAGAAGATAACAATGACATAGGCAGCCAGAAAAGGACCATGAGCATGCCACACATATATTAAAGAGAGAGGAAGATAGAAGTATACATACTGGAAGTTCTAGAAAAAACAACGCAAGGTTTTTGGTTTCAAGATTTAAAAAAACAATTTCTAAAAAAAAAAACTAAAGAAAAAGAAAACAAATATTTAATTGTATCTCCTTTGTTTAAAAGAATCTTAACATGGTCTTGTATGTTTTTAAAAATATGTGACAGAATTACGTATTTAAAAGGTGCATTCTAACTTTAGATATGGCTGCCCCCAGCTATTGACGGACAAGAGAGAGCTGATGGACTATTGCTAAAATTTATTATAAAAGTCAAAGATTAAATATCATTGATCACACACATGATAAATAGCTAGATAAAACAAAACTGAAGAATTTGATACTTAATGCACTAATAACAAAATAATTGAAAAAAAAAAAAAAAAAAAACCTTAATACGTGTTCGAGCCAGAAAATAATTATGGGAGATGCATGCACAGAGATTCATTAAAGGGAAATATTAATGAGTTTAGATTTTATTTCAGTAACAATTCATATTTGCATGAATTTTTCATTGTAATCGAGCCTTATTAAAAGAAGATCATCATTCCCAAAATTTGACAATTTATTGAATGCTTTTAACTTACATGGCTTAGAAGAATGTTGTCTGAAGAGTCTAAATGGAAAAGTCTGTTACAATTTTCAGTATCAAATATTGATAATTTCTTTTTATTTGGGATAGATTTTATTAACTCAATAAAAAAAATGGTCTCAATCCTTTTGGATAGAGGTTTTTGAAGAATTTTAGTACTAACTAAATCAATCTAAATGGTCACAGCTGAAATTTGTTTAGAAACACATATATGGTTTAATCCTTATATTACAATAGATGGGAAAAGTGTGTATCATAAACCATGGTTTCAGAAAGGCATTATATTTGTGAATAATTTTGTTAATAAGGGTGGTTGCTGAAAAAATCTTGATAATTTAAAAACTAATTTTTTTTATTCACATTAATTTCATAGATTTTCAAAGCACACTTACAGCGATAAAGTCATGCAAAAGTAAATTCAGAATCAATTATGGTCTATTGAGGCCTTTGAATTCCCCGTTTGTTGCCATAATTTGCACGTTCGCAAGCAAACATATGCTTTCTAATGTAGATTACCCAACATAAAAGATGGTATCTGATACATATGTTAGGAATACTTTGGTGGTGTATTTTGTCAAGGAATATATATGCATGCTAAGATATATGTTCTGTTGAAATGCCAATATTAGTATGCTAACTTTAAAAGTATGTATATCAATAATATATCCTTTTCTTTCCTATTCTTCTTTCTTTCCTTAGCTTTTATCTTTCATCTAAGAGTGACACAAAATAGTTGTTTTGAATTACGTGTATTACCATTTTGATCTCTTTGATTTTAAATACTATTTACATATCTCATATCTGGTATTTTGTATTTTGTTTTTCCATTTCCTGTGTCATTTGTTTGGTTTAATTTAAATTACTACTAGATGTCAAAATCATAGTTTTGACAAACTTGTGTCGAAGGTAGCGTCTTCCTTAGAAACAAATGTAGCCTAAAAATGTGTGTATCTACACACTGTGATAGGTGTACTTGATCTTATTTTATTCATGTGCTGCAAAACTCTTCCCATACGAACTGATTTTAGTTAGTTTTGTGGTAATTCTTTTTCCACTAAAACTTTTATGGACGCTGTATTTTACATGGTAAAAATCTGGTCCGGAAAAATCCATAGTTAATTTGGTAATTTCTATATCTTCTTTGCATACAACTTTAGAAGTTTAAATGTCTCCATGATTGTATTTATGTTATTTTCATTAGCATTTATTTTGTTTTAAATCTCATAGACTAACTTGTAGTCTTTTACTTTGTGTGTGTGTTTTTTTTCTCTCTTCGTCCTTCTGCCCTTATTGGTTTGTCAATTGGGGGAAGGGGGTACGCCTGAATACCCCAAGGGACAGAATTCATTGCTTCTTTTTACAGAAGTTCAGAGGGTTGTTGCAGCAGGTTTCTTTCTCCAAATTAGCTAGGATACCGCTGAATCCTTTCAACTACACTATAGGGGCTCCAAGATAGAAACGAAACGTTATGAGATTCGGAGGTAATTCAACTTTTAGGCATAGTAACATCGTCTACAGAGATTTAAGGTGCAGCGCAGTTTCACATTCCCTGTACTCTGAAGTAATGTTAGCTCATATTCTTGGCACTGATTTCATGTCATACTCCCTTAGCCTCAAGACCAATCAACCTAATTACAGGTGTGCTTAGATATTAATGATGCTGATTTCCTTACATACTGTTTTAGTCACAGTTAATATTTTAATGGTAGGTGATTCATTTAAATGCGTGTTTTTGTCAATATCATTAAAAGCATACAAGCCCTTTCTGAGATTCCGTTTGAGAAACGAGATACAGTCAAATGCTTCATAATTTTTTTTTTATTTTAAAATGTTTGTTAGTTTTAAATTTTTCATTCGTTTTTTTAGTTAAAGAAATCTATAACAAATAACACAGGGTCGGCTGCACTAGGCTATACTATTGAAGACCGTATATGAGTTTCGATTCCTATAATTGTAATAACTTTATAGAGGTAAAAATTTGATGGGAACGCATCTAAATTATCAAACGTCAAATGTATGACACAGAATTCTGCGAGATCGATAACAGATGCCGATGTTTCAAGAGGGCTCAAGAAGTGTAAAAACTAGAACCTTTACGTTTAAAAGTTCGCTAATTTAAAATAAGACTATTGTGATTCTTCTGAAGGGAAAGTTGAAGTATACATTTTGCTCCAATAGTCTATAAAAGCATTTCAAGTCTTACAGATGTCTACTTCAAACTAGAACGTAATAAATATTCTGGATATTTAACGACAATTACAGTCCGTTGATAATATACCTTTCATTACTTGTATGAAGGCAGAATAAATAAAACGTCACAAAAAGTTTCCCGCTATTAAAAGGCTCCATTTATGCCTAGATTACTGGTCCCACATGAATTGAAAATGAATGGCGGATTTCATCCATAAACTTTAAAGCAGGAGAGCATAACTATATATTTACACTACGTCTGTTTTACGTACGAAAATGTCAGGAAAGGTGCGAATAATCATTAAAATAGCATCTTACTCATTTATATCAGCAGGAAAACCTCTTTGTACTGTATCAGCACTCTGACTTTACATAGCATTTAAAATTTTGTGCAAACTACATATCTGGTTGAGGAAGACAAGGATGCAATATAAATAGGTAATATTTCTTGGTATCCATGTCCATAACAATAGGAGTGATAACGATTTTTGTAATGTTATACTGTGTATACATTGTATATAAATCACAATATATGTAAGTCGAAATTAGAAAGCAAAGATGGTACTAGGGGAAGTGGTCGGGGTGAAATTTTTTAAAGTGTGAATTTTATTCATATGGCGTGTTGTAAAATATCTTAAAATTTCGCTAATGTCAGATGAAAGTTACCTCTTGAAATTATAGATGTTCTTAATTTGTGTGTTACATCACTGTTTTAAACTGTGATGTTTGGTTTGGTTTGGTACTTTACGGCACAGCAACACAAGTAGGTTATTTAATGCCGAGGCAATTGGAGTAAAGTGCCTTGCCCAAGGACACACCACGGTAGCTGACTTAGGCTGGTCCGATGGTAGGATTCTAACCCCTTTCGGTTGTGAGTCCGGCACACTAACCACTGAGCCACCGCGGCTCCCAAACTGTGATGTAGTCCAGATTATAAAATTATTTAACACATACCAATTCTCCCTAATACAATCCATACTTTCTAATTGCTACTTACATATATTCGCGTTTTATATATAAAGCATACCTTTTACCGCACATTATCTTTGTGGTGTACTGACTGATGTTTGATTAACGACGTGTGCGGCCATTCGGCCATGTACGTCGGGATATCGCGGTGTAGGTAAATTTGTGTATTTTGTAGTGGGCTATAAATAGCTTTCACTTGGGGAAGTAGCTCAGAATAGCATAACTGTACTTCCGGTACACGTGCAGAGCATGATACACACTAAGCGATTTATTCCCCTTGATCATTTCTCTCGCTGCATTTGCCATTATTTATCACTTGAAAAACTTCAATTATTTTGTGTTCGCCGCTTTGGCCAGTCAGCAGCGCTTGTACTCAATGTTCTAATGAGTATCGGTTTTTAATCTTTAGTGTTGTTGTATCCCTATCGAAGTGAGTTTGTGTGTTGCACCTGTGCACTATACATTTTGAATCTTTTATTTTAATATGGTCGTATCAATACGCCTGGGTTAGTGTGAAAACATTATACTGTGCCAGCATTCCAAATAGGTTGGTAAGCAAATATACGCCAGGAATCTCAACATGCGTACTACCTTAAGAGTTATGGAGTATATATGTGTTTTATACTCTGGTATTAATAACAGAAAACAGCAGTCGTTTTGAAAACCCTTCACTGCTCTTTATCCTCACATTATGGGTTATGTGGCGTTTTGGTCATTACACTTTATATATTTGGCCATATGACTTCAAATGAGAACATCATACACTATACATTGTAAATAATTCTAACTGATTGGAGTACCTAGATTACATTATTGTAATTACAAATAGGTCAAAATGTGTAAGCAACTGCCACTAGTACAAGCAATTTTGTTTTAGTTTTCAAAACTTCACCAAAACTGGACAAAGTCCAGTAGATTTACATTCAGTTTTAAATTAGCACCTTAAACATATAGTACAGTTGAGGTTACTCGCCCGTAACAGCACTGACCACTATGGTTTGAATAGATGACCACTATGGTGCGAAGTTATCTCTGCATGTGCTCTAATGTACATTTATAGGGGTTGTTTCGGACTTGTTATTTTTTATAGCTGTTTTAGAAACAAACAAAAAATGAATATAACATTACTTGTTCTAGAGGCAGTTGTTTAAATATCTGTACCTATATGTAATAAATATAATAATGTAATCTAGGTATTCGTATCAGTCAGAATTAATTACAATGTATAGTTTCTGCTTTAACCGTCTGAAGTCGTAAGGCCCAAGTACATGGCGAAAATAGGCACACAAACCTTATGATTACCATTTATTGCATTTTGATTTTGTACCTCTAGTGTTCTCAATTTATCTATATAAAATAGACGAAAATTATAACATCATTGTTGTTTTTGTCTACATCTTGGAATAACTGACTGGACTGGATTATTTGCTTACTCGTCAGTGTTTTTCATTTAAATTTTGCATCTATTCCATTGTAAACTTTCATACAGTTATACGATCATAACTCTATTTTTACTTTTTTCACCAATCTATTTTGATTTAAATGTATCTATTTTGATTTAAATGTAGCTATTTTGATTCCTCATCTAAATAAAAAGACTTTTTGAACATGTTTTACATAACATCAGATAGTTGTAGACTTTTATATTGGCATTACCTAGCATACCCATCTTATGTATTTATGACTTTATATTGGTATTACCTAGCATATCCTTCTTAAGTATTTATGACTTTATATTGGTATTACCTAGCATATCCTTCTTAAGTATTTATGACTTTATATTGGTATTACCTAACATATCCTTCTTATGTATTTATGACTTTATATTGACATTACCTAGCATATCCTTCTTATATATTTATTATATTATCAGGGTATAATCTCAAACAAGGATTTTATGCGGAGAGTCCTACTTTAAAACTCATCGAATTCCTAAACATAGTGAAAATTTTGAACTGCAAACGCCACTCCAGGCCTTGCGATTGTAATGTGCCATTTGTGTGCATTTTTTTTATATTTTTGTTTTGCGCAACAGATGGAGAAATGTGCCTGCTTCCCACAATCACGCATATCACCATGTCTATATGTTCCAAAATATCTTCATGTTCCATTATTTTCTAAACTAGTATTTACATACTTGTTTTTCTGTGTGTTTCTCTCTTTTCCGGAGCCATTAACCATCTCACACTAGGTGTTTTATCATAATTATGACCTTTTCTACCTGAAAAAGGTCCTGTTTCAGCAAGAATACATATTCTTCTCTTAAGGTTGTTACCGCCATTTATCAACCTAACCCAATTGATGCGTTGTTTAAAGCAGCCTGCTTGTGTTCACCTTTGCCGGTCTGGATGATGTGGGTTCTTGCAGGAACGTCCACACGACTGCCCGGCACCTTCGCCAGGAATGGTTACTGTTTCGGTCCCGCGTCAGGTCCTCAGTAGTGCACTGATTCCGGTCATATTCCAGCTTTTCTAGTGACCGCGTCTGCGTCTTCCACGTGCTGTACGGCTGCCAGCAACACCTGCACGTGCAATAAATAAAAACTTGAAAATGGCATGAAGTATAAACATCGCAGTGCATTAAAGGCATCTGCGTATTCTTAATATCAGGATAGATTAAAATGCCTCTAACCTTTTAGAGTATCGCAACACTTCATATGGGGTAAAAGCATTGCTGGCAAAATTATTGTATAGAACTACACTTAAAGTCGTATCGAAAGAGATTAACATCGAGGTAGCTATATTAGCCATTGGAACAACTTTTAAAACAATGACTGGATGACATAGAAAGCCACAAACATTAAGTTACAGAGTATATAATTTCAATGTTGTTAGATCTGCCCAGCTTTGTAGAACGGGAACTAACTCAATATGAACTTGTAGTTTAAAGGGTATTTGAAAATGTCCTACATTGAATTTACAGTACGATTGTATTTTATCTAAGTAATGTTAATTCTCCTTAGAAGAATCGATATATCAGTTGGCTCAACAGACTTGCCGAGAAATCTATAAGGACGGAGGGCTGCAGACGAGTTATATGGACTCCTATATGAAATATGCTTCACCATTCTCGTACGTCTCGTCTTGAATGATGGTAAACCTCGTGTAATTTTTGCGAGACAGTGGTAAACGTTTGGAAAGAGGATTTTTTGTTTTGCGGCAAAATGAGGCAACAATTCTCTCCCCCCCCCCCCACAAAAAAAAGAGCGCACAACAAGAAGAAAGTTTCCTAGAGTAAGTTTTCTTTAAAATTTGATGGTTAAAATTATGTCCTGGAAACGCTTACAATGCAGGAACTTCCTGGTACTTCGCTCCGTAGGCACCCACTAGTGTTTCCTTCCCACAGACCCCTCGCCTACTTGTCAACCCCCTCCACACAAACGCAGGCACGCAAACATACACACACACTGAACGATATTTCTGGATCCACCCCTGAACACCAAATGTTCCTTAAAACTGGAATCTTTTGAGTGTATTTAATTTTTAAAGCCCGTGACCATTTAAAAATTAGCCGTTTACAAACACGTGTACAAATTTCGAATAATAGTTCCCCCCCCCCTTTTTTGTGTTTTTTGAAACCATTTAGAAAAAAAGATTTATCAACAGTTTGCAGAGAGAATCGGTACGGATTTCGCCCATTAATTGAACTAATTACTTGTGTTTCGGGGACTTGTCACAAGAATAGGTGGATTGGCAATTACAAGAGTTGCGGTTCTTATGAATCTTATATCAAGAGTAATTTCACTTTCAGTAGAACGAATTCTACTAATTCCTTCTTCGAGTCATACAGATAACATTATACTTTCAAAAGCTGACTTTCACCTGACATTAGCGAAATATGAAGACATTTTACAGCACGCCATCTAAATAAAATTCAGATCGCTATTGATGCCAATGACAAACTGCACATTAAAATTTTAGCACTAAATTAGCGAAGTCAAGGAGCATTTCTCCTCCCCCACCCCACCCTCAATCATTTGAAAGGACAGATAACTCGTACGAAAACTTTGCACACTGCTGGTGTGCATGCAAGTTTCTCTTTCTCTGTGCCAAATACAGGCAGTTCATAATGATAGCAATAAGACTGGATGAAAGGCACATTCGTATTTCAATGGATAAATTTCTCTGCCAAATGCTGGCAAGAAAGTAATATCGTCAAACTGCCTATAGGTGACATGAAAGTTTCACAAGAGTAATAAAAGTAACCTTATTTGCCGTAACACTTCACAGATGATAGAGTATATAGTAGATTTTAAAGTATATATATATATATATAACAATTAATATAGTAATAGCTTGAATTCTGACATGTGAAAAGATCGAAAGATAATTACAGTTAAATGCTGCACAAGTTTTAAAACCGACATCTTATAGTTCATTCATTTAAAACAGACGTTAAACTCAGTTCAATCTAATTATGTATAATACAGTATGCAATTTAGTTTGAAAGGTTAAGAAAGACCATAAATTACTTCCTAAATGACAGTTTGGCATCGGAAATGGAACATGCGTTTCTGCAAGGATGTTTCCTTAATCCTACATTATACAATGCATCGATGAGTTAAGTGCAGTATTCGTCAAATGTTTATGTTAAGAGATACTTATCGTGAGAACTTGGGTAAACAACTTACCGACCAGACACGACAATGGTTCCAGAATAAATTTGATTTAATCCTACGATTCTTTAATCGAATAAAACGAATCATGTTCTTGTCTGGCAGCAGCCGTATGAACTATTCACGATTTCAAGATCTTGTATTACAGACTTTATCTTGAACATGTTTCTCTATTCCATAATAATAATAACAATGAACATGTTTCTCTATTCCATAATAATAATAACAATGAACAAATTTCTCTATTCCATAAGAATACGTAAAAGTACAGCAACCTTCCGCTAGAAAATAATCGAAGCATGATAGAAATACTAAGTAGCTATTATACCATCAACAAAGACGTGTCATCAATTTTTGTCATTCTTTCGGTGTATGAGAACTCTTTACCATTTGTGCAATTACTTTGCTAGTTTTGTTCGAGCAATATTCGAGATTCTGTAAAGAAATATACTTTAAGCTTGTATATTGCACTTTTTATAGAATTCCTGTGTTTGAAAACTAGTTGTTGTCGAGTATATTCAACAAAAAGCAATCTAAAGTAAATGTAAGTCTCCCTTCAAAGGATTGTCTAAGACCCATCAGCCTTTTGTAGGATTCAAAGCAGTTTTAGCTCAGGTTATTTTAATCAAGCTGACTACAATAATAGGAAAATTTTGGTTAACATTTCTATCACTGAAGTTTGCATAACGATATCGCAAGTTGGTAGACATTGTGATATTTCTACGACTCTTGAACAATATATATATATATATATATATATATATATATATATATATATATATATATATATATATATATATAGTAGCACGTAGACAGCAAGGATGCTGCCTGGGGGAAGTGGTCAAGCATTACATTTTTTAGTGTGGACAACATCACAGAATAAAACAATAATGAAGTTAACAAGTTAAAATGATAACATAATATTGATATGCGTGCTGCGTCATAGTACAAAAAACAGTGATTTAATCCAAAAGTTAATATCGTAACATGATCTCAACTTGCGTGCTATTTCACAGGACGCAAAAACTGATATAATACACATCAAGTAAAATAGTGACGTAGTTGTACGCGTAAAAAACGACGAAATTGTACACATAAACAATGACGTATTTGTACACATTAAAAATGACGTAGTTGTACACATAAACAATGACGAAGTTGTACACATAAACAATGACGTAGTTGTACACATAAAAAATGACGAAATTGTACACATAAGGGGGCGCTCTTTAGATAATACGTGCTTCTGAGAGAGTGACAGGTGTAAGATGAAGTTGTTTGCATTTGCAACATGCACAATGGAGAGAATGTTGGCATACCTCTATGTTACTTTCATGTACTGTGGCTGAAATTTCTTTACATATTGTACTTGTGGAAATTCGACATGATCTAAGCACACAGCAGACAGAAATGGCCGCTCCAAAGTACTCGAAAAATCATCCTGACTTAGTCAAAAGTACACTATTTTCAGCAGTTATTAAAATAGGGAAACGAATTTTGCCAGAGTAGGCAATACCAGCCTCTGAAAGTACAATGAATGAATTACAAAATATATAAAAAGTAAAAAATGTTATCGGCTCGCTTTTTTAAATTTACCTTTGAAGTCCAGGAAGTGAAAATGACCAAGCGGAGCGGGCAATTTTTTGAGAGGTGCACATCTTAAAAAAAAAACAAGCTGTATACTCTATAACCCAAATTGCACCCATCAATCATACACCAAAATAAAGGGAATTCAAAGTTCTTTTAACAATACCTAAGATATAAAAGGTATTTTTTAAATAGCCAGGACAACCAGTGAGGAAAACCTGGGTAATTCTTTTTCTTTAAAAATCTAACCCTATGCAAAGTACAAAACTGGAGAGTGCCACCTAAACAAAGTGCAAAACAGTTGTTTCAATATGCACATTAATTTTTTCACCTCAATAAATAGTAGCTAAATATTGTTAATAAATCAAATAAACACTTTGATACTTGATGCACCAATATCAAAACAAGTGAGAAACAACTAAAACCTCCTTGAATACGCTTTACAATTAGAAAAGAATTAAGGATGATTGAGATACATAATTTAAGCAACATCGTAACAAGAAGACTTGGAGATTTATTTAACAGGAATTTAAATAAGTATAGACTTTACTGCGGCAACAACAAAGATTTGTACTAATATTGTAATGATATTATGCCATATCTGAAGATCAGAAGTAGAAGAATTCGACAATTTGGTTCTGTAAAAGTTCAGTTACACTTAATGATCAGACCTATCAAGAGAACCATTCAAGAAGGTGAACCAGTATAGAAAGTTTTACTACAGAACAAGGTATCTTAATATATTGAACAGAGTTGAAATGGATAATTTTACATCTCAAATTTGGACAGGAAATAAGATGGATGTTTGACAGGATTGAATATTGACATTGCACATAGATATCAACCGCTCAGAGAAAACTCTCACATATATTCACCTCAGTGAGGTAGGAACAAAAAAGCTTGTCTTAAAGTGAAAAATAAAGACGGTATGTGTTTCTTTTATGCTGTGAAATCTGTGTTAAACACACCAAGTGACCATGTAGACAGACCATCAAAATACAATGTATATACATACAGTCTTTGGTTTGATAGATATTCAGTAAAATTTGAGGACATTAGTAACAACTAGACTTTCAAATTAGCTACTCCACAGGTAATGGAGACCGCGTGGGTCAAGAATCTCTTGCAGTTTAATCAAGGTAATTTAACTTGGAAAAATAGTATTTATGAGATGGTCAATTCTTTGGTAAATGTTCTCCTAATTTATTGACCAAAGCGAGGTCTCTGCTACAATGTATGACATTCCAGTCTTACAATGTTGGCATGTTAGGATTGAGAGAAAAGCTTGAAAACTAATTAGTGGTATCTATCATACTGCAGAAGATTCTTGCCCCATGAGATCGTCTTTACATGTGGAGTATCTAATTAGAAACTCTAAGTATCATCTGCTCAGCGATTACATTTGTTATCCATGTCAGTCAGCTTCCACATCGAAGCCGTCTGCTATACATGTAGAATAGTATCATCGTTGCATGTTTGATCTAGCTTACACACATAACAAATAATCGCCCTTTAAATTGAAGACCCGTGCATGAGACGTCAAGATCTAGCTCAGACACTTAATAAATAATCTCACTTTGCACAGAAGACCCGTGCATGAGTGGTCAAGATTATTGTAGATGGTATTTAAAGAATACTTGAAAGAAATTAATTATGGCAAATATTTCTTAGTAGCACCGCAAAACCGCATACTAATACAAAAGTATCTTACAACAACTACAACGACAAAAAAACAAATAAACAAATAAATAAACAAACAAACTAGCTAACTAACTAAAACAAAAGTATTTGACAGGTATCCATTTCAGGTAAGGTATGTATATCAATCCATTTTTGGAAGAGGTGTTTCAGCTCAATCACAAAATGTCCTTCTTTTAAAGAATCGGATATTGAACAATATTTTAACACTTTTTCAAGCTTGTGAGAGGTGGAAAATGTTTCCACTTCACGAGTGAATTATATCCGTATATCTACTAAAAAAAATGTAGATTTTCTTTTTATTATATATTTGTAGAGGCAAAAACCGTCGATTTGCGTGGGTTTTCTCCATTCTGTGTCAATGTGATTAACAGTTGCATTACTACATCGCTAAAAAGAGGTTCCTAAATTTTACAATAATTTTGGAACAGTGACGTTTTACAAACTTAGCTAGTACATATCATGCATTTGTCAAAATAATGACTGCATTCGTACGAAAATGAAGCCATTTTTATTTTTGTTAACACATTTCATGGGCGGATTGATACTGTTCGGGTGGGGTAACTATACATACTAAGCGGTTGTATCTGACAGACTTCAGAGCGTAACATCTTTAAACAAAAGATTTTAATGATTGTGAGTTTACTTGTAAGGATTTTCGTTCTTCATTTTGTTTATTTCTACATTCAAACGTAAATTTTTGTGTGGCCTTGGCAAGCTTGCAGTTTAGCTCGGTAGCAGACGCTGTATGCAATTTTCGAGTGTCACTTAATTTCGGTTTGCAATCAAAACTGATCAATGCCTGATTTATCCGTCGTTTTCAAACATGATTGTGATGCGAGTTAAAATTGCTACTTAAAAAAAATGTATTCCTATATTTAATCACGATTTTTTTTTCTTCTAAAAAATGGGTACTCTTTGTCATTGAGTATTGCAGGTATACAATACTGTACGAGTGACACATAGCAACAGTTCATGTAAGTTCAGTCACTGGCAGTTTCCATGATTCATGGAGAAAACTAATTTTTTCAATTAGTTCTCTACTTGAATCATGGAAACTCAGTTAATACTTGAAGTCAACTTTTTGCTGTTTGGAGTTCGTTTGTAGGCATTTCTTCAAGGCACCTCATTGATTGCATAAATGAACACTACTAGAGGGTCTACAGTTGACACATTTTAAGATCTGTACTGTCCTGATGTGGAGAGAGAGAGAGAGAGAGAGAGAGAGAGAGAGAGAGAGAGAGAGAGAGAGAGAGAGAGAGAGAGAGAGAGAGAGAGAGAGAGAATGCAAGAATATGAACTTGCCCTACGCTCCTGTTCTTTAAAAGATGGATTTCGCTCTCAGCTAAGTTCTATTTTTTAAATTGTGGGTGTTTCTGTTTTCTTCGTGGAAGTTTGTGATCACCCTGATTTGTTGTTGAAAATTCCATGCTGTTTGTTTTGGCTGGCAAGCAACAGAAGTCTATCCCTGTTTAGATGTTCCTTCTTATCCAAATGACATCAAGGTCAGCTTACCAGACATTTCGTAAACGTAACAAATGGATGCTTAGTATTACTGCACTCAATTTGTCACTTCTGACAGGACATAATTATTGTTTTTAGACAGAAGCTTCAATCTGGTTGTTTTGGAACGTCAATACAACGCATTTGATTGTTTTGGACATCAATACAACGTATCTGATTGTTTTTGACATCTATACAACACATCTGATTGTTTTGGGACATAAATACAACACATATGATTATTTTGAACATCAATACAACGCATCTGATTGTTTTGGGACATCAATACAACGCATTTGATTGTTTTGGACATCAATACAACGCATCTGATTATCAATACAACGCATCTGATTGTTTTGGACATCAATACAACGCATCTGATTATTAATACAACGCATCTGATTGTTTAGGGACATCAATACAACGCATCTGATTGTTTTGGGTCATCAATACAACACATTTGTGTTTTCAGGTGTTCAGAATATATTACAGTTCTGCACTGATATTGATAAATAATAGGAATGTGGTGGAACGTCGAGCATGATAGATACCTGTTCAATCTATTGAGATTTTCTCTTGCTGTAAATATATACAAGTTTTAGAAGAAAGAAAGAAAAAAACGATAAACATTATCATTCTCCTCCTCTATCTCAAGCTGATCAATTTCCTTTTCCTTTTATCTAAATGTGTTAGAGCATGAAAGCGGTCTTGAGTGCCACAAATCAAGTAGTATATATGTCGACGCTGATGAGTAGATATGATTTAGGTCTAAGTTATGTGAAATGGTCTTATTCTGAATGCCTGTTACATAATGTTCAAAGGCAATCTGAGAAATACATAGAAGCTGATCATAAATAGGATCGAATCAGATTGTTCTTATCTGTGAAATACAGTACGCTTCTGGAAAGAACATCAAGACTGTAGATAACCTCCGTATCGCGTCAGTGCTCATTTCTCAGTTGATAATAGTATTGCCATTCGGCTAATAAGACATATGGCAAAGTAATATTGTCATTACTAGGAGAGAAGCCTGGGATTTTACTATATATGCCTGGGACTTTTCTATTTCAGCCTGGGACTTTACTATATAAGACTGGGACTTTACTATATAAGACTGGGACTTTACTATATAAGACTGGGACTTTACTATTTCAGCCTGGGACTTTACTATATAAGACTGGGACTTTACTATATAAGCCTGGGAAATTAAGTTATCAGATAATAAGTAATATGATGCATACACCGAAAGTGGAACAGGAAGGTAGTTTGATAAAATCATGATATAAATTCTCTGTAATAAAATAAAGGCAGATTTACGTTCCAAAATTGAGGATTAAATATACACATTCTGCGCCTGAGTTGTATGTCCTCATTTTAACTTGTAGAAGTAAATTTTAGAAAAAGACAAATTATTTTGTTATACATATATTAATCGCTAAACTATATTAATACGAATATAAAAATGTCCTCGTTATAAAAAAGAGACCTTTAGACATGGGTGGGGATAAGGTAATTGCAGACGAACTGCTTCAGTACTAAATTTCTATGAAAAAGAATGAAATGCTATCAGACGAAAAGAGTAAGAATTATTTACATTTAATTTCCGGGACAACTAGAGGAGATACATATCTAAGAGCAGAGGCATCAATATATATATATATATATATATATATATATATATATATATATATATATATATATATATATATTGATTTCAATTGTTACCATCAATGATATCAATGTCGTC
Organism: Margaritifera margaritifera; assembly: GCA_029931535.1. Taxonomy (NCBI): domain Eukaryota; kingdom Metazoa; phylum Mollusca; class Bivalvia; order Unionida; family Margaritiferidae; genus Margaritifera; species Margaritifera margaritifera. The sequence goes on from JAQPZY010001654.1 coordinate 3,708,124, forward strand.
AATCCTGTAATGCAAATTTCTTATCAAAAACATATCTGTTTAAGAGAAAAATGCACCTCTCTAATAGCATGATGCTCTAATCGTATATAATGAATGTTTTGATTACCACGTATGTATACTGCATAATTTCATTTACTGTTGTGCCATCACTGGCATTCAACCAATATGAAGCCAGTACTTTATTTCACTTGTGCATTTGCAGAGGTGATTTACTCGGGGTGTATCTTTTAGATCCCTTGACTTTAATAATTGAGCTTCACAATAGCTGATAATCAAATAGTGAGGGATATGAAAGCTGGGGCGTATAGAGGGATTCGAGAACATTAAAACTCAAAATGAAAAAAACATAAATACAGAGCCTGCAATAACTGCAGTGTTTTGTCGGATCGCAGGCCTCTGGATTCTCATGAACCTTGCAAACAGTTTGAGGATAATGGTTAACGTCCTTTGTGGTCATGGATTAAAAGGTCGGGTGTACTCGCCTTGGATCTGGCAACACCAGTTTCTGGGTGGGAGTTTTGTGGTGCGGGGAACAAAAAAAAAGCAGAACGGAGGAGGAAAGGTGTACCTCGAACTGCTGGGAAAACAAAGTAATCAGCAGGACCAAGTACCCGGTCAAAAGGCTTGGACTTTTGTAAAAGTTCATGCCAAAAGTCAAAGGTTAAAATGCTGAACATTACACTGGTTAACGATATATTGTTACGTCTCTAAAATTTTTTTATTTAAATATGCTTTGAAATATTTATTTCTAGTTAAATAACATACAAAAATAACATACAAAATGCTTACATATATATTGAAATATTTGCAGTTAAATAAACAGTAAATATATACTTAAATAGTTCTATTTAGACAAAATACAACACACACACATGTATATATATATATATATATATATATATATATATATATATATATATATATATATATATACCATACCAAAAGAAGTGAGAAAAAATTACAACCAAAAGAAGGAATAAACAAATTACAACCACCTTCAATACGTTTTAAATTAGAAAAGAATTAAAATGTATGAATAGAGAGAATTAAAACGAGAAGGCTCAGGGATTAATTTAACGGAAATGTCAATGAATATAGATTTTACGGTGGGAACAATCTATATCTGTATGAATTTTTCAATGACATTGAAACATATTTGAAGAAGATTGTAACAAAATCGGCAATTTGGTTCCTTGGAAGTACAATTCGACTTAACAATTTGACTAGCTAGGAGACCCACCCGAGAGGTAGAGCAAGTTGACTATATACACTTTTACCACATGACATAAAACCTTCAAATATATTACACAGATGTGAAATGGATAGTGTCATTGAAATGGATGACGTCATTGAACGTGTATTCGACATTTTTACATACCAAATATTTGGACAAGAAATAAGCGAAGGTGCAAGACAGATATTTGACAGCATTGAATATTTTACATTGCACGTAGATATCAACAGCTCATAAGAAACTCGTACAGAGATTTGCCTGAATAGGTTAAGAACAATACAAACTTGTTTTCGCGTAAAAAAATATGGATATAAATAGTTCTTTCATGCTGTAGAATCTGTGTTATGGTCAAATTGCACTATTCTGATCAACAATTGCAATTTTCCTGGAACTTAGCATGTGAGTTGTATGCAAGTAGCTCAGTGAAAATCAACGAAAAAATTAGTATGTCACAGATCTTCTTTCCAAGATACTGTAACGCCATTAATGATCGGCCTAGGGACGATCTGAGAAAGTAATGGATAGATAAATTCAGCAAATAATGGGTCCTTTTGGACTGAGTTTGTTTTTATCGTAAAAAGTGAAAGTTTGTGTTTTATTTAAATGATAATTGTGATAATAATAGTCTGATAAGATATTTATAAAAAATATCAAAATTATCTTCCCTTTGCAGAGTTTGGACTTCGAGAGAGACGCACGTGAGACGTAATATTACAACATCTACATTTGTAACATTTTTCAAAAACCTCAGTATAGTGAGATAAATACTAGTTGATAAATATAACCTGAGAAAATCGGTGTGTCATTGACCTTCGAAAGAAACGTCACAGCAAAATGTGGTAATCAACTACCATTTGTAGGCTGCAGAATTATCTCCCCTTTAAGAATTAAAGTGATTGGTGTTTTACGCTGTGAAGCAAAAACGTGCAAAACTGTGGAGAGAGTGCCATGCCGTTATTTACCATTAAATCGAAACAATGAAGTTTGTACTTGATGTCCAACATTCAATGAAAATGCTTTTATCGAAGGAATATGCAAATTGTATACAGCAAAAAAAAAAATGTCTTCGACCACAAACGATGTGAGAAAACAATACTTTTCTAACTGGAAATATACAAAATCATTCTTTTGTTGTTCATTCATACTATTCCTGCATAGATTATAATTATGTAAGTTTGCAAATGATGTGTATTTCCGATTGCTCGATTTAGTACTCACGATCTTTTTATTTTTATACTAACTTTGTTTCTTCTTAGCTACGCTAATCACCGACTGACGGCTTTCAGCAAATCATGAATTTGTTTATTTTTGCTTTGTTCATTTGTCCTTTGCCGCCAGACTTATGAAATCTTTCTTAACTAAACTGTATTATAATAAATTGAAGCCCAGAAAATAAGGTCAAGGCGTCTATGATTTTCACTTCCATTCCGCAGAGCGAGTGAGTTTTTGTTTGTTTTAAAATTCAGTTTACACAGTGGCATGCCGTTGAACATTATTTTCGCATGTAAAATAGTCTGCTGAAACCATAATTTTCTTTTTTAAAAACTCTTTCAAGTGTGTTTTAATTATTCTATTTTTTATAACCGTGTCACCATGCGAAAATGTGACGATGCATACGTTTCTCACAAGCAATGCGTATTGAAATACAAATTGCCAATAATATGAAAAAGTGTGACATACTCAATATATGTAAAAATTTACGTTGATAATCTTCAAATTTCGCGTGCCTGTGTCCGTCTAAACCCCTACACACACTCTCTTTCTCTCTCTCTCTCTCTCTCTCTCTCTCTGCAACATGTAGAGCGTCTATTGTTAAGAGGACAAAATCTTTATTTTAACACAATTCAGATAAAAATTGACAAATGAACAATTATAATTAGAAAAATAACGTTTACGACGACGACATAATGCAAACAAGAAAGTATTATCCAATTATATTTTTCAAAGATGAAGATAACTTTGATGAAAATTATATTTATCTTCTTTTGTTCTCTGGCTTTTGGCATAGACTTTCTGATCGTTTGATCGGTATTCACGGTAAACCAGTAATAGAAAGAAGAACCTATAATCCACAGTCTTTCTTTCTATTACTGCTTTTCCTTGTATACCGATCCAACCATCAGGTACTCTCAAAAAAGGACTTCATCAAGTAAAAAATAAAGAATATGGAAAACAAAATAACACGGAAAGACATAACAGGGGATTTGGAAAGAGGAGAACTAATAGCGTTTCACACGCTCTCTCTCTCTCTCTCTCTCTCTCTCTCTCTCTCTCTCTCTCTCTCTCTCTCTCTCTCTCTCTCTCTCTCTCTCGATATTGATGCATATTGTACTCAACATTTTGTATCTCTCAATTATGATCATTCTGGCATGTAGATTATAAATACGTTGTCATGCTCAAACTCAGACTCACCTCTAAATTCTGATGTCTGATTGGTCAGTCCTAGGAGATTAGACAATGAGAGATCAGAATTTCCAAGAATCTAACATCAATTTATCCTCACTCTATCAATCATCATCAATTTATCATCACTCAAATTAGCTGTATAATTTCGTCACTGTTCGTATATTCATGGTACAAATTGCAGTATAAAATGGTAATTTACCCTTTTTCTACTGCGATCTTCATTTGCTCCTTTTAAGTTACGTTTATTACCCTTTATTTCTTTTTCTAACATAAAAAATTAAATCTTTACATCTCGAAAATACAACAAATGGTATATGACGTCATGAGATATGAAACATGTCGTCAACGTAGATTGCGCATCAAGATGCCCATAAACAATAGTATGCTTCGTCTTTAAATACACCAAGTGATCATAAATATAGATCATCATACTTCAATTTAGAAAAATACAGTCTCTGGTTTAAAAATAAAATGTCCGGTAAAAATAAAGGACATTAAAAATCTGAAAATGAATTTGATATATCCGTGAGCGTGTATGAAATATTGGAAATGGGAGACAACAGACCTATGTCAGAGGAAACTGAGAGAAACTATATAAATACGTTGGAGTAATTGAAGTGAAGTGAAAAGACACGCTGACATATTTCAATGTGCTGGTTCTAGTGACTATACAGATGGAAGGTACCATTACGCTAGAAAAAAGCGTTCTATAAAATTTGTGTCATTACAGGTAAATAGGCATCACGGTCAGAAAGACATAAAAAAATATGATACAAAATTTTTTATACACCAGAAAATTTGTCAGAACACAAAATACTATGCTACATAACAGATAATTCTATATATATGAAATTGGCTCTGCGGTAAATTTCAAAAACTATCAGCATCAATTAAAAGTTTCGTATGTTAATTATTGTAAAGAAGCATCGTGCTAGAAGCACAAACTTGTAATCGTGTCAGAGACAACAAGAACCAGAGGTGCAGTCATACCGAAGGTGTGACAAAGGCAGAATCTGACTGACATAATCTGGACAAAGAACCATACACATTCCATAAGGTCGTGATTGTATAGAAGTCCAGTACGTAAGAAATGCAATTTCAATTTTAAATACCCAAAATGCGTACCATTTTTCTATTCTTAACTTGTCTCATTATGATAGCCACCTGTTCATCAAAACACTTGTAGAAAAAATCATACCGAATAATGACGAAATATATATTTCATTCAGCAAATATTTTATAGTTGATAGTTTCAAGAAAGAATAAAAACAAATAATGGTTTGATGGACAGTCAGATTTTTTACAGCTTTAGATTCATGAGACAACCTAAAGTACAGCTGACCAAAAATGTCAGAGATGAAACATTTACAGAGACATTTTATATATATATATATATATATATATATATATATATATATATATATATATATATATATATATATAATACCATGAGCAAATTAGTTTGGTAGAAGAAAATATGTCAAAAATACCTGATGACCATGATACTAGCTGTATTTCAGAAGTGAATCTGGAGATTCCATTACACTTGCACCACCATTTCACGAACTACCCATTAGCTCCGTAGAAATTAACTACAGATGGAAATGATTTATCAGAGTTGCTGATGAAGTTGATACATGATTTATTGGAGCTGCTGATGAAGTTGATACATGATTTATTGGAGCTGATGATGAAGTTGATACATGATTTCATTGATACAGTGCCAAGAGTACCAAAATTATTATATACCTTGAAAAGTATGAGAAATAAGTCATTCACTACAGAAATTTAAAGCTTTACATGAGAAATATTAAAGAGCATGGACACTGTGAGTACATATAAGTATTAACGAGCATGGACACTGTGAGTACATAGATAGAAGTATTAAAGAGCATGGACACTTTGAGTACATAGATAGAAGTATTAAAGAGCATGGACACTTTGAGTACATAGATAGAAGTATTAAAGAGCATGGACACTGTGAGTACATAGATAGAAGTATTAAAGAGCATGGACACTGTGAGTACATAGATAGAAGTATTAAAGAGCAGGAACACTGTGAGTACATAGATAGAAGTATTAAAGAGCATGAACACTGTGAGTACATAGATAGAAGTATTAAAGAGCATGGACACTGTGAGTACATAGATAGAAGTATTAAAGAGCATGGACACTGTGAGTACATAGATAGAAGTATTAAAGAGCATGGACACTGTGAGTACATAGATAGAAGTATTAAAGAGCATAGACACTGTGAGTACATAGATAGAAGTATTAAAGAGCATGGACACTGTGAGTACATAGATAGAAGTATTAAAGAGAATGGACTAAGTGAGTACATAGATAGAAGTATTAAAGAGCATGGACACTGTGAGTACATAGATAGAAGTATTAAAGAGCATGGACACTGTGAGTACATAGATAGAAGTATTAAAGAGCATGGACACTGTGAGTACATAGATAGAAGTATTAAAGAGCATGGACACTGTGAGTATATAGATAGAAGTATTAAAGAGCATGGACACTGTGAGTACATAGATAGAAGTATTAAAGAGCATGGACACTGTGAGTACATAGATAGAAGTATTAAAGAGCATGGACACTGTGAGTACATAGATAGAAGTATTAAAGAGCATGGACACTGTGAGTACATAGATAGAAGTATTAAAGAGCACGAATATTGTAAATACATAGATAGAAATATTAAAGAGAATGGACTAAGTGAGTACATAGAAGTATTAAAGAGCAGGAACACTGTGAGTACATAGATAGAAGTATTAAAGAGCATGAACACTGTGAGTACATATATAGAAGTATTAAAGAGCGGGAACACTGTGAGTACATAGATAGAAGTATTAAAGAGCATGGACACTGTGAGTACATAGATAGAAGTATTAAAGAGCAGGAACACTGTGAGTACATACATAGAAGTATTAAAGAGCATGGACACTGTGAGTACATAGACTGAAGTATTAAAGAGCATGAACACATACATACATACATACATACATACATACATACATACATACATACATACATACATACATACATACATACATACATACATACATACATACATACATACATACATACATGCATACAAACATACATACAAACATACATACATACATACATACAGACATACATACATACATACATACATACATACATACATACATACATACATACATACATACATACATACATACATACATACATACATACATACATACATACACACACATACATACATATATACAATGACATGGGTGGGGTAGGGAATGGGGTGGGGGTGGGGCAATACGCTAGGAATATACAGCAAGTTTGGTGACAAATACAATCATTAAAAAATAAGAGAGATAAATAGTGACTGAATGAACATAATGGATAATCATCACAAGTATAATGCATGCAAATGTGTAAGAGCAATCTAACGCGTGTTATCGTGTTCTTTGCGTCGCCCTGCTGTCGGGTAGTTGCTTTTACACAATTAGCCTCGTTCTCAATACGTTCGCAGTACAGAAGACAACTCTTACACGAAATTTTGAAAAGGTTCTATTTCAAATGGAATTCTGCATTTCATCTCAAAATGATGGAAAGAAGAAAAAATGGCGAACATGTATTCTTATGATTTTCTGCTTTTATATTAGAAAAATTCTACTTATGGCATTAGAAACTTATAACAAGCTGAAATGATGATAACGGAGTAATCCGAATGTCACTGTTAGCAATTAAAAACTATTTGTATTTCACAGTTTAAGTACGATTAGAAACCGCACCCTTCTTCTAGCAATTTGCGGTACACTAACTTCATAGCCACCACAGCTCGGGGACATCTATGAAGCAGGGGCTCAAAAGTAATAAGTACTGTAACTGATTGGGGGTGGGGGTGGGGTATATGTGTGAGCTTATTTAATTGTAATAATAAGTTTTAAAAATTCTTAAATTCAAACCTTTTTATTTTTGACTGTGTAATTATGATAAAATGCTAATAAAAGGAAAAGACAATTAAAACATGAGTATATAAATATGTGTAATATACAGAGACTATTATATGCTGGCCTTCATAACCCCAATCTAATCATTCAGCAAGAAATGGACTGCCTACAGTGCAGGTATTTTGTAAATAAACCTTGAATTCTTAGTGTGGCGGGAGATAGCTGCTTATTTTTAGTATGGCACAATATTAGTTTTGCATTAAACCGGAATCAGTAGCAGTGAATTGAATTGATTCAGATTATTGTACTACAGATGTCATTTCAGTCTCTATTTTGATAATAAAGAAATAAAATTTCATTGACTTGTCTTATTTTTATAACTATCTATTAGCTTCTTAATGTGGTTTAATATATGTCTTATTATAAATACCTCAAGACAGTAATGTTTATATTTGGTGGAGATATGTATCTATGGACGCTATTACTGTTGACAGCTATCTGCCGACCTTCGAATTTCGCTCCTATTTATACTCTTCGGAAAATAGTCATGTGACGTAATTCTGACCAATCATTGCTCGTCCGGCACGCCGAACAGGTCGGGTTGTGCCGAACAGATACTCTACAAACAGTGATGCAAACTGAGGGTTATCATACAATTTAATTAGCATTATTTGTTCGTTTACACTCAAACAGTAGCAAATATATAAACATTTTGTATAATCTCTTGTCCGTAGAACATAAAATCCTTTTAAATCGTAACCTAGGTCGCTAGGCATGGTTGAAGAGTAAACAAGTACTAGTGAACGCTGACAACATTGAAAATACATTGACTAGCTTAAAAAATGAAGAATACAATATTAAAAGTTCAAAACATACTTATACTTATATAAAGAAGGTCAGCATTTACAATGAACAAGTGAAATTAAATAAAAATGTTTAATAGGATAAATTTAGTGTGTGGAACCGGTCATGTGATCTAGCGTCGGCCATCTTGGCTGCACACGTATTTTGTAGTGTCAGCTGATGAAGTCATCAAACTTGGTGCTATTCAAATGCTGATTTGGAATCGAAATTAGGTGTGATAAACATATTTCTGAGTGTGATAAATTCATATGAAGTAAGATTCTACACGATTTTATGAGTATCTAACGATGTGCAAGATCTAACTTGATGACAGAGCAGTTGCTACCCACATGACCGACGATCCCACTTGACACCCAACATGAACAAGTGCATACAAATATCAGGGTAAGTCATGATCTCCACATTTCCAATCATGCTACAATGTTCTAATTGACTCTTTCAGCAGTATATAATCATTGACATGAACAAATTTAATTTACGACAAGGAAAAACCACCATCCCTACCTATCATATTAAAGCTATAGTGCCCCAAGTCTATTACAGTACGTTATTTTATATGTAGTAAAGTTACCCGAGTCAGAGAATTATGGGTGTATGACTTAAAACAAAAAAATAAAAAATAAGAAATAAAAAAATCAATTAAGACATTAAATAGTGTATATATATATATATATATATATATATATATATATATATATATATATATATATATATATATATATATACATATGCATTTTAGTTAAGGTCATTGGCATTTTCATTCAATGGATACACAGAGAATAGTTTACAATCTTAATAAGATTTACCCACAGATTTTAATGTTTACAATCAGGTACTTATATGCAATTTAACTCGATGTCTGATTTTTGTCTGCTTATTGGCCGTTATTTTACAAACGATATTAAGCGAGCAGTATAAAACCAAATGTGTGTAGGAAGCAATTAATATCATGTTGATGAAAAGGTAAATCTACTGCTTAAAATTTTTTTAACACGCATACACACACACAAACAAACAGCAACAAACCGGAATTAGAATGAGTCAATTTACATCACTTTTTAAACCCAAATGTATCCGGTAACTTTAACAAAAAATATCTTTGCGTACTAATTTAGTGAAACATCTCCTTAACATAGATCCATATATCATCGATTTTGTCGCACAAAATTATTGTGCGTTCACAAAACACTGTTCTTATGAACTTACATAATTTACATACATAATTACTTACATAATTTATTTTCATCTAATTTCTTTGCTTTACTGCGAATCCTCTTCTGCTTCTATTTAATATTCTGTCCACATAGTAATATATATTGTATATTTGTAATAATGTATGTTTTGTGTCACACAATGCATACTTCTGTATTATAGGAGATATGACCTAGATAGGATGGACCTTTTGGTCCGATCCCATCACCATTTTTATAAATTAAAGTAATAAAATTGTTGAATGAAACCAAATCAATTTTTCTCTAAGATTCTGGTGTGCCGGACTGAACGTCACGGAAAAGATTTGTTTGGTGGAAAGCAACAACCATTGTCGACCAGTCAGACTTTAGCTTTGGCATACAGCCGTGTAAACTAACTATACTCCCGTTCTCGATAGTGAAATCGTATATCGGATATCAAGATATCGTAGGAAGGTTTTTGATAAAATCCTATATTTTTTCCTGATGAAATTGTTTACAGATGACTTTTGAATAGACATTTTGAGATGAGATATTTGAGCATTTATGTTTCGTACGAAATATATATGAAAAGAATGTTTGTAAAGTTATTTGGGATTTACCGTTTTGTAAATGTCTTACCGTCTCGTAATCCTTTCTTTGGAGAAAATTTTTAACAATTGTCCTTTATCAGACAAGGCTTCTAAATGACAGTAACTAATAGTGAATTTATGACTCCTAAGCATTTCAAGCCGCTATTCGGATTAATATAACTCGATGTCAACACAATAGAGTTGACAGGAACTTCGAGTATACACGTCTCAGACAGGTAATCAGCTGATCTGACAAATAAAAAACAATGGGAAAACATCTCCATTTTACAGCGAAACTAGGTACGATTTTTTAAGTTTTGTCTTGACCCAAAAAGTTGAAACCAGGTAATTGGCTGAAATGTTTTTCATGTTTTTTGTCATGTGTTTCTTCCCCAGGTGTGAGAACGAAGCTTGTATTTCAAACTACAAGCGAAATGAGTCCTCTACTAAGAAGGGGTGGCCAGCTTAAAAGTATGCAAAATTTACCGGACAAGCTCTTTTACGTTCATTACAAAGTACTCTATTCTCAATCCGAACACGAGAGAGGGAGGAAAAAAAAACATCACGATACTGGCCGAGGTTTCACGAAGTATTATAAACTTTTTTCCTCCAGTTGAGATCGCAAAATACCACTTTTACTTCTTGACTCGAAGTAATTTGCACCACAAGGGCAGGATCGCTAAATAAAGCACCAAACCTTACATTTACCCCATAAACACTACACACGGGATCTAACACAGTAAAATTCAAATTTCAAGCCCTATAGCATGTATATGCAAGGCTTTGTACTTTATTTATCAATCCAAGTCCCTGATGATTTAAAGTTAACAAGTCCCTCATGATTTAACCTTAACAAGTCACTGATGATTTAAAGTTAATAAGTCCCTCATGATTTAACGTTAATAAGTCCCTGATAATTTAAAGTTAATAAGTCCCTCATAATTTAACGTTAATAAGTCCCTGCTAATTTAAAGTTAATAAGTCTCTGATGATTTAAAGTTAATAAGTCCCTGATAATTTAAAGTTAATAAGTCCCTGATAATTTAACGTTAATAAGTCCCTGATGATTTAAAGTTAATAAGTCCCTGATAATTTAACGTTAATAAGTCCCTGATAATTTAAAGTTAATACGTCCCTGATAATTTATAGTTAATAAGTCCCGGATGATTTAAAGTTAATATGTCCCTGATAATTTAACGTTAATATGTCCCTGATAACACTGGTCTACAGCCAAAATGCTTCCGCAATAAATGTTGTCAAACTTCACTAATTCTGGGTCACTGAGAACGAAAATGATGCTTAAAATTGTTGATTGGCTCTAGTTTTAAAGATATGATACTGGGTCAGTATATACGATACTTGACTTGGGAATGGCGGAGGATAAGTGAGTTATAAAGGGAAGGGATCTCAATTTAAACCAGAAATGACTAAAATACATTTTTGACTTGATCTATGAATAAATCTATGACTGGGTTTGGACAGTACTTGATTTTTAGGCAAAACAATGAATGATGCAATCTGAAGCTGGTATTGCATCAGACATGATATGAATTGCATCATGTTATTCCTATAAGTCATGGATGATGCAATAATAACTAAGCTTACATCACTCGGCTGAAGAAATTGCCCTATATCAGCTCTACAAATCGTACAGTGTCGTGCTCTCTTATTTGTCAGTGTTTGATTTTGCAAAGGGACACATTTCTGTTTAGCCAAAGTGAGCAGAGATGCCTCGTACTTGTGTGAACAATGCAAATAACTTCTGCTATGTTTGTGGTGAAGTGACTTTTGCATCACAAAAGCGCAGTATAACCACTATGGTTAAGAAAGCCTATCACCTTTATTTTGGCTGCAAAAATGGAGATCAGGACAAGAGGTGGGCCCCACACATATACTGCAACACTTGTGCAACAAATCCTCGCCAGTGGTTGAACGGGAAAAGGAAATCTATGCCTTTTGCAGTGCCAATGATTTGGAGAGAGCCAACAGATCATATCAGCATTTGTTACTTCATCATGTATGGCTGTATGCTTTAGAAATATCTCAACATGAAGACGGCAGCTTAATACATTTATACAGAGAAGCAGTCTTGCGTGTAAGGAGTACGGAAAACGAAAGTAGATGTATACGCATTAGATATAAAACATTTAAATCGCAGTTAAAATTGTAATTACAACTTTCCAACTCTCTCTCTCTCTCTCTCTCTCTCTCTCTCTCTCTCTCTCTCTCTCTCTCTCTCTCTCTCTCTCGTGGCATTATTAAACAGTTTTGGGCAGTTTCTATTTTTATTTTATTTTTTATATTTCCACGAGAGCAGGTTTAAAACTTATACATATAGAAAAATATACGAATAATTGCAGATCCAAGTTTTGACGACTGATTTCGATGCGTGTATGATCGTAAAAAGACAGAAGAAAACAGAAGTATGTAGAAGTCGATACAACTAAGTATGTGGATACACTAATTATGTAAAATTGTATAAACCTGTGTCAGATACACAAATTATGTCGAATTGTATAAACCTGTGTTAGATACACTAATTATATCGAATTGTATAAACCTGTGTCAGATACACTAAGTGCCAAAAAATATCTAACATTTCGTGTTTCTTTCTTGTTGTCTAAACTATGTACTAATCCTTGAAACTGAACTAATATGTATATGGATCAAACGAGGAACCTGACAAACTATATCAGTCACTGCGGTATGTATTATAATAAAATGTACAGTTTTAAGGAATTAACTTAAAATCATTGTTTGAAGTACATAACTATAACTGTTGGAATGATACGATATAATTTCCTTGTAGACACGAAACAGGAAACACTGATAAATAGCTTTTGAATTAGACCCTTGTAACAAACCTCTCAAACACAAACTATAATTGCAAAATTTTCCATATACAAAATTTTAATGAATTTTGTATAGCACTGAGTCATGACGGCATCCTACCGAAATATATATATATATTCGCTTATAAGTCCAGTTCAACTGCAAACTGAACACACAATACGCCGGCAGATCTGGCTCTATGCAGTTTAGTAGTAGTAATCAGTGGAACAAACAACTTACGCCCTGATCTGCCGGCGAATTTTGCTACGGCAGATCAGGGTTTACGTTATTTTGCAGTTAGCGTATAAACGGTAAGAAATCGGCATATTTTAATCCACTGGTGGTGGAAATAGCCATACATTAATCTGCTTAATTCTATTAATCAATGCCGTGACTGGAAGAAGAAGAAGAAGAAGAAGAAGAAGAAAAAGAAGAAGAAGAATGACAGAAGATTATGATATCTAGATCTCATGAATTATCTGAAGACTACACGAAACATATTTATCATTGCATCAAAAATGTTATTTACTAATCTTTAACGAAGGTCCCGGAAGTGGTGCTTCTGTGCGTTTTTCCTGGAGATCAAACCATATTACTGCAATATTTACAATTGTAGAATGAAATTATGTGAGGAAATATTTACCATTTGTATACACAATTTAAAATGCACGGGTAATAGTTTATAATCATCGATGTTCCCTGAAAAAAACATGTACCCATTAAATTTTGAAGGAAGCCAGAACATAGTTCCTTGTATGAACGGACAGAGACATATTAAGCAGACAATATAACAAATTCAATAGATTGGTTGGTTTTTCGTGACGTAATCAGCCTTGTTTGGTTGTCTCATATACAAGGACCGCCTTCGATGCGGTCAATAACTCAGTCTTTTCCGCTAGCCGTACCACAGTTTGAAATAGAAATCTGTCCCTATACTTAAATAATATACACATGTGCGCTGAATTATTTAAAGAAAAACTATTCAATAATATCTTAAGAACATTACTTAAGCACACAAGGAGTCAGTAATTGAAAGCACTCAACCAAGTGACACATTATTCCAAAATACCAGGATGTAAACACTGTCCCATACTGAATTTCTCAAAGCCTACATGTATCTCTTCATCATAATATCTGAAGATCCCAGAAGGCTTGAAAATGCTTGTGAAAAGCATGTGGTAATATTTACCTCGTTGCGGGGCACCAATGGGCCCTGAATGTACTATATATTACAGATTGCTTTTAAAATCGTCTGCGATTTACCGCAGTGCCATTAGATTATAAATATTTAGTTCTCGCAAACGGAAGGAGACTATTACGTCGATTCCGCAATCCTGGCTTTTAAAAAAAAAAGAGGAATCCCCTATGAATTTATTTTTCACTAATATTTACTCCTCTTGGGTACTTTTCTTATGAAAAGGGTTTAACTTTCTTATTTGAAAACAGATAACTATGAAACTTTTTGTTACATTGCTGTAAAAGGATTATTCCCGTCTTTTTATTTAACATTGAAAATAGTCATTTCGTTTACTAGCATTTCCTTTGAAATTACATGCCCACTGTTGCTATGTCGTTGTTTGTTGCTAAGCTTTTCCCTGTCTATTTAAATCTCGGTGTATGACGTATGGACAAAACATTATGACATCAAAACTAAATACGTGTTTGCATGTATCCAGTAAGAGCAACGGTTACATAAATACAAAACGGGTGTACTTATTCTGTATCAGGACAAGTGGGCAAACCCGTCATATAATGAGCTTTAAATACTTTCGAGTGTTCTCGAAAATATTTAAGACGTAAAATTTGTCATTATTATCATTTTTGTCATTGCCGTATTTAATAATGTTAAATTGTCTTCAAAATTGCACGAAGGATAAACTAACTGACCGATATATCGCTGGAAAAAATTTAATTATTTAATTAAATGACATAAAAAAGAAACAAAGGTCAAACGTGTTGATTTTGTACAAAACAATAAATTATTTCAAACAAAACTACTTTCCACCTAGGCCTGGAAATGCATGCAAATTTATTACGGGGTTATTGTCATAATAGTCATCAGGGCACCATGTGATTACCACGGAAGATATTTTCATAAAATTAAAGTTTCTTTAATTACCTTAAGAAAAAAACTCGAATTGATAAACAATAGCGCAACTATGTAGAGGTTTTCAAATTTGCATAACAATAATTTTACTGGTTAAATTATTTTGTTATCGCAATTCAATGCGATCATGTGTTCGAGTACAACTATGGTAAAACCTGAGGACAAACTACAATTTGTGTGTGTGTGTGTGTGTCTGTGATTAACATGTTGTAACAATGGAAATTTGGTCCCACTTCTAAAATGTTCATACGCTTTTATAACAATCAATCACTGTAGTTACGTGTGCGATGTTTTCATGCATGCGGTCGTCTTCATGCATGTGAGAGACATAGACGGAGAGACAGAGACCAACTCTTACCTTTCTATATTTAGTTCATCTATTCCCCAATACTGGAATTCCCTTTGTATGACTGGACCACACATAAACGTTGAAAGATGCAGTTCACCATGCCTCAGATAGTTCAAAATAACACTAAAAGCAAGAGGATCTCTATCAAAGAAAAAATCTCCTTTGTCTTCCCTGAAGTGCTTCATTAATTCCTTTTCGTGATAAAGTCTAAATGTCTTCAGCCTTTTCAATGTTGACTTGCATGTCTCAAAGACTTGCCCACCAACGTTCAAAAGCAGAGTTTCCCGTTGAGAACACGTGCACATGGAGACGTTTCGTTCAATGGTGTCAGAATCCGAATCAGCTCGATTTAAGACCACATGGTTAGGACTTCGCTCTAAGTTACCTCCGCTGATCATAATCCCGCTCAGCGCCATGTCGCCTAGATCCGAGCCGCGTTCTTTGGTGATCTGAATGTTCCCATGTGATTCATCCTTTGAAGAGGAGACATTGTTCCTGGTTGCAAGATGCTTACGGTGGTGGCTATGAGAACTCAAGCCGTTATGAGTCCCACGCTTACCTCTATCGGTCGATCTGGTGCTGTTGATACAACCATTGCTAGACGTTCCGCCTTGCAACTCGGTCTTCAACTGGAGAGCGTGCGATGGTCGTTTTCCCTGAGGAAAAACATTAGAAAACATTATATTCGTTTTTCCACTTACAATATTGTTTGAATTATATACGGTATCCTATAACTTTCCAGTTAGCTTTTGACCAAAGCTAGATCTGAGGAACTTTGTTTATTTGGAATGTCTCCATGATCATCTCGAGAACATTACACATATGTCAGACACTTGATATGTATGTTTTATCTCTTATTGTGTACACCACATAAGTATATTCCCAGTACATATATCAATGTTCTCACTTTACTATTATTCAACACTTTCACTTCGCACATGGGTAACGTATCAAAATCAAAATACCATGTTTAAAAGATCTAGATGGGCCCCCACCCCCTTCTAGTCCCCTTATAATGCGTACATCAGAACGTTGTCTGGCTACGCTCCTGGCTTTCCATATCATTTGAACACAATCAGAGATTCCATTCGATCTTTCACTACAAATTACTGTGCAATCAATTTGGTTCATTCAATCAAAATTATTAATTTCAATTCCTATCATGTAGATACTATGTATGAAATAAATTTACATAATCCTGTTAGTCACACAAGAAAAAATGACAATATAGAGTTTTTCGTGGTAGCTTCAAGAAATACAAGTCATAGTTTTCATCCAATACACTTCCAATACTACACTTATTCCCCTGAAATCTTAGCTAAATACTGTGGCACATCCCAACATAATTCTGTAAAGACTGTACATGTAAAAAATATGCTTTCTCGTCATCTAAGCAATGTTCCATTGGTCAAATAAATCTCTTTGTGATTTCTTCATTCTTAGCTTCGGTACATCCTAATTATAAAGGCTGTGGAAAGGATACAGAATAAATGTGTTGGACTCGCCCCAAAAATAAGCCTTGTAAAGCTCCTCGTGTGTCATGAAAAATGCTTCTTATGGAATTAATGCAGTTCTCCGTAACTTCCGTTTCCTTTGTATCGAAGTCGCCCAAGGAAACATGTCCGTTTTGAGGAAATGTTAACCATGCAAAAAGCTGGACAGATATAGTGTCTAGATTCTGATACCCAACCGTCTGATCGCCAAATAAACAAATGATTCAGAAGAAGACTACGCTAGAATTCGAATATAACAGCTGAACTGATACAACTTTCCCTCATTTGTACCATCATGAGTATACCGTACATACACGCAAATGTGTAACATCTTTTGCATGGACTCAGACATCGTTGATACGAGTCTGATTCCACCCCCCACCCCCGTAACTGGATGAAGGTGTATACCTGTAAGTAGTTGCTAATACAAAACTTCCTAGGATTTCAATGTTCAAATTCAATGTCTTTTGAGCTCAGCAAGTTTCATAGTCACAAGCTTACTCTATCGAAACCAAAATAACCAGTAGGCGTTTAATGCAGTACCGAATCAGTTCATATATGAGTCATTACGGTACTCATGTACGAGGGTTATATGAATACTTATCGCACACTGTTTACTATAGGTAAGTTTTACTAAAGTACTGCCGTGGTACTTGTCTCCGGTGCGAAGAATTCTAGCTGGCAAAAATGTCAGGTTTCATTACCGTTGCCCAGTAGAATGCTCTGGCAGAAACTGACCTCTCGAATTTTGGGAGAATGCTCCGCCTACGAATTAACATAACTATATATATATATATATATATATATATATATATATATATATATATATATATATATATATATATATATATACATGGCGATTGACAGAGGAATTTAAAGTATGTGGTGAAAATTACAAGAAATTGGACAAGAGATATTAAGGTTACAAAGATCTGAAACTATATGTTATGCACTACAAATCGCATAGGTGACCGACCAGGCATCTGACAGACCGCTTGGTACGTACTACAATCCTACAAACCGTATAGGTGACCCACCAGGCTTCTGACTGATCGTTTGACCGACTCATCATCATCAATCTGTATTTCCTCAATTGGAGATTATTATAAAGGAAAGACTAGAAATGTATTGGATAAACATGTACATGGAATATTGCGAAAAACTACGGAATGCTGATAAAAGGAGTAAACCGTAAAAGACGGCTCAATCAATCTACAAAATCAGTTGATCTAATTTTTTTAAATCATTAAAATAGTGGACTCAGTGAGTACACGTTTGTCATCTCCCTATATATTAAGGAAAATATACATCATATGACACATAATGTTAGTGTACAGAATAGGTTTTGGTTATTGAGTACGATAGCATAGAACATGCGATCGATTTATAAAATAGGTCACATGAAAGAAATGTACTGTATGTCAGTTTCTTTTTGGTTCTAGATAATTTACCTTTGGCATGACCGGTGAGGAATGGTTCCAGACCTTCGGTAACCGCGATATTCTTCCTTAATAGGGAGAATTGCGATGTGGCCATTACTTCCCCGGTAAGTGGCCGTTCTAGGTAGAATCCTCAGTAAAATAAATATGACCATTACATTGACCAAAATGTCTAAAACAAGAGATTTACTGAAATAAGTAATTATCGTTCATCTATATAATTAATAAGTTGTTTAACTGTATATACTTCGCTTAACTTTATATACCAAATTTTAAGTCAACCATGAATAGTAATAGAGACTATATCAGTAGTCTTTTCAAGCGGGACAGTGAAATTTCTATTATGTGCAAACTGACTGACAGTCGCAGCGCTAGACAGAAAGGTCAATAATCAACTATCAACATGACAAATATTCGAATGATACGCTGACCAATCTAATCACCCAGACAGGTGAAACGTTTACCTGATTGCATATTTACAGGTATAGTTTGGTTGCCGGACAATGGTTTCTCCGACCGAGTGGGCAACCTGGGCAAATTTTGGCTATATAACATGTACTATAACAACAAAATTTTAGTCCCATTTTCAAGAGATTTAAACAACCTAAAAATGATTTTGTTCAGAGACAAATGTCGATTTTAAATCAATATCCAACAGCAATAGCCATGCTAATTAGTGTGCGGAGCATTCTCCTAACATCCGAGAGGTCAACTGAGTTGCATATTTGTTCTAGATACTGCATAGTTCCGGACATAATACGTCCCATCATATTGTATTCATCACTAGGAACAAAATAGACTGAATTATATTATCTTCTTTGGATCTTCTGGGGATGTGTTATAAATGTGAAATAAAGCATCAATATATAGACATTAGTGGCTCCGACAGGCTTATATATAACGCATGAATATAAAGACATAAGCGGCTCCGACAATCTTAAATACAAAACTTGAATATAAAGGCATTAGTGGCTCCTGCAGGCTTATATAAAAGCCATGAATGTAAAGACATTAGTGACTCCAGTAGGTTTATATATAACGCATGAATATAACGGCATTAGCGGCTCTAACAGGCTTATATATAACATGAATGTAAAGACATTTGTGGCTCCAAGGAGCTTATATATAAAGTATGAATATAAAGAAATTAGTGGCTCCAACAGGCTTATATATAAAGCATGAATATAAAGACATTAGTGGCTCCGACAGACTTATATATAAGGCATGAATATAACGAAATTAGTGGCTCCAACAGGCTTATATATAAAGCATGAATATAAAGACATTAGTGGCTCCAACAGGCTTATATATAAAGCATGAATATAAAGAAATTAGTGGCTCCAACAGGCTTATATATAAAGCATGAATATAAAGACATTAGTGGCGCCAACAGGCTTATATATAAAGCATGAATATAAAGACATTAGTGGCTCAAGTAGGCTTATACTACCATTGACAATTAATTGTATTAAAATGCTTTTGTCTGATTTTTTTTCTAACCATTGGGCCACTTGTTTTCAGTGTTGGATGAATTCCACTTCACAGGTTTGTTAACTCTAGCACACATCATAAATTGGACAAATTACTACTATGAAATCAGAAGTAGTCTTAAGAACAAAAATTGTGGTTTGCGAGTAAACGGACGAATTTTGGTGATACATTTTTGCGAGGTCAGACTTTTTACCCTAACACCAAACACAGCAATACTATTTTCGTGATTAATTTAATTTCGTGGATATTCGTTACCCACGGGTAAAAAAAATTATAACTTCATCCTCTACGAATATTTCAGATTTTGCAGCATTGTATACAACTCATATACGTAAACTAGTTTTGGGATTACGTTCTTTGAAATTGTGTATAGTTCTTTCTCGAGTTGATGTGCCAACGATCTGCATGCATTATCGTATTCCGATAAATCAGTCTCCCAAACCTGTGTGGATACTAATGTACGATTTGTGGGTATGATGTCACCTGGTCATTAAAATGTGCAATTTTGCTGCATACAAATCTGTCTGGAACACACCAGCATACAGTTTTTATACACTTACCGGTATTAGGTATCAGCAGCCACGAAATTCAAAATGGCCAGATGACATAGAGTTGTGGTATTCCATGTGGATTTACAAGTCGTGAAAACATAGGATTGATCATGTAATATTCTGTACATATCGCCAAAAGGACCCTTCAGCCAACGGTAGCTCAAGAGACACGAGAAATACCAGTAAGTGCCTAAAATGTACACCGCTGGGTTGCGGACAGATCTGTCTGTAAACAATTCCTCGATTTTATGAATAGGTGACATGACACCCACACATTGTCCATCAGTATCAACACAGGTTTGGGGCGGACTATTACAATCGTAGCTGTAATATTGTATATTTTGGATTGGCATGCAATCATTGGAACTGTTTGTAAACACAAACGATGTAGTTACTTTTTTAATGTCATGGAATGCTTCAGCAGCGAGGATCCCTTTTTGATATACCGTGTTCTCATCAGAAGTTTTAAATATCGCCTTTCGAGAAAGTTGAATTTAAACCAATTTCATGGACTGTGGCGGAACGCAACACTTCAACAAATTTATTTTGACGCTAAAGGCTGATGTAGTGAAGTACCCAGCCAATTATTTAGACGTAAAACATGTGATCTTGTTGCGAATAAGGAATAGATCGAAAATACCGTTTGCGCTTATAGAAGGTATGAATATTCTATGACTGATCATACTCTGTTAAATGTTTTCTATTGCAGACATGTGAATATTCCATGACTGATCATACTCTGTGAAATGTTTTCTATTGCAGACATGTGAATATTCCATGACTGATCATACTCTGTGAAATGTTTTCTATTGCAGACATGTAAATTTAAGGTGAAAAAATGGCAAGAGTTTGTCCACCGGAAAAAAACACCCAAGTAGTCAGGACTGCTTTATTTAAAATGTTACTATATGGAGACACTACATTTTTTTGAAGATAATACACTTTCCATTGTAAATAAAGGAGAAACCGTGAAAATTGTCCATTGAGATGAACATTTGTGGTAAAATTGATACGGTAAGAATATACAAATGCATGCTGAATACTTTATGATCAGGCTGGTGTTGTGAGGAAATTATGTTTGCATTTCTTTTATATTATAAGACAAACTCTAATTTTGTACAAGTTTTTTTTTTCCCTGTCTAATACATTTGATTTTGTACCAGTTCCTTTTTCATCTCCAATGCAAGTCACACATTCATAGAATGAGAGAAAGGGAGAAAATAATTTTACAAAGAAAATTAGAAAATAACATTCTTTAAATTATATAGACGCTTCCTACATGACGTCATCGGCATCCATATTGATAGAATGCTGGTAGCTTAACTTTTGGTCTTTTTTGTTTTTGAAAGTTGAAATAAAGTCTTATAATTCCAAGAAAATATTAAAAACATACATAAATGGAAAGAACACAAACCAGTCTTCCTGTCCCATTGATCTTGACAATATATTGACAGTCCTATATTATTTTGATATAGTTATATGTATCATCACTGGGTTATAATTGAAACACCATTTACTGTTCCTTTGTTTGTTTAATTGCTACAGGTGAATATTATGCTAATTTCACTTTTAACAGAACTGTCATCTTTCATGGAGCCAAGGCCCCATACTCCCGAAACTTCTTCATCAAGTAATTCAAGCTCAAGCCCAAAATTCCCTATCAGATACTATATTAAGGGTACACCTATGTCATCAAAACTCAGCAGTCCAGTAGAGGGACCATAGCTAAGAAAAATCTAAAAGTTCTGTTATTTTAGCTTTATTTTAATTAAGGTCATGGACTGCCCGAGTTTTTGGACCTTGACCTTGAGTTTCTTGTTCAAAAAGTTCAGAGAATACAGGGCATGATTATTACATATTGTAGTTATTACCTACGTCTTCTGTTGGCATGTTTCATATGATGATACGGACGATTTTGCATGTTTCATATGATGATTAGGACGATTCTGTATGTTTCAAATGATGATTAGGACGATTTTGCATGTTTCATATGATGATTAGGACGATTCTGTATGTTTCAAATGATGATTAGGACGATTTTGCATGTTTCAAATGATGATAAAGACTATTTTGCGTGTTTCAAATGATGATAAGGACTATTTTGCATATTTCAAATGATGATAAGGACTATTTTGCATATTTCAAATGATGATAAGGACTATTTTGCATGTTTCAAATGATGATAAGGAAAATTTTCCATGTTTCAGATTATGATAAGGACGATTTTGCATGTTCCAAATGATGATTAGGACGATTTTGCATGTTTCCAATGATGGTATGGACTATTTTGCGCCTTAAATGGCAAGTAGGTTGATATCAGGATAATAATTAATAACAGTATATTAGTGCATCTTTCCTTTAGACTGAATTCTGGTTATCTGTCTAATAACAGTCTATTAGTGCATTTTTCCTTTAGACTGAATTCTGGTTATCTGTCTAATAACAGTATATTAGTGTATTTTTCCTTTAGACTGAATTCTGGTTATCTGTCTAATAACAGTCTATTAGTACATTTTTCCTTTAGACTGAATTCTGGTTATCTGTCTAATAACAGCATATTAGTGTATTTTTCCTTTAGATTGAATTCTGGTTATCTTCTCATTTCGTTATTAACAGTCTATCAGTGTATTTTCCCTCTAGACTGAATTCTGGTTATCTGTCTATTTAGTTAATATCAGTCTATTAGTGTATTTTCCTTTATATTGAATTCTGGTTATACGTCTATTTATAGTAATCTATCTTGGATTTTTTTTGGATGAACAATTTCAAATAAGAATGTAATCATGATTTCTCGTGTCCAGTCACGAGTAATGACCCTGTATTATTATTTTCTATACACACTGTTTATTTATTCATTTATAATCTAGATCATCCTCTGTTTTAAGGATTTTTATTTTTACCCTTATATTTTATTTTTAAAATATATTTTACAGAATTTTAATATCTGTATCGTTTATCTTTTATCTTCATGTTCATATTTTTAAGAAGAGTTTATCTTCCCAAAGTTTCTTGTGCACTTCTTCCTTCTCACATTTTTAGAACTTAACTTTTAATTGATAACATATAGTTATTATTGTGCAGACGTGCCATTAAACACTAATTAATATCTAATTGATCAGTTATTTCCCACAGATATGCCAATGCAGAGTCATTTGTTAACAAAATATACTAATCGTTGGATACAAGACAAACAATTGCTTTATTTGCACGCCTTGCGCTCTAATACATAGAGACATAGTCGGAAGTCTACATTAATTCTGTGAAAGAAAAATGAAAAGGCGGAAACTACTGCACTTGGACAACAGTGGTATCAACTAGTGCGGTTTCTTTTGTACATAGCCAGTATCATCCATACATAATAAAGAATCAACTTTCATTTGCCGAAGATGAAAGTTTGTACTTTTTATCTCATTAATAATAATAATAATAATAACAACAACAACAACAACAACAACAACAATAATAATAATAATAATAATAATAATAATAATACCACCAACAACAGCAATAATAATAATAACAACAACAACAACAATACTACTACTACTACTAATAATAATAACAAAATTACAACAACAACAATAATAATAATAATAACAACAACAACAACAACAATAATAATAATAATAATAATAATAATAATAATAATAATAATCATAAAAAAATAACAACAACAACAATAATAATAATAATAATAAGAAGAAGAAGAATAAGAATGTATTTATAGTGGGTGACTCATTTAGCCAAGGACTATTCTCTCTTAAGACCCTCTTAAGAAAAGTATAACAATCTGCATCATACAAAAGATAATAGTAATTACTACTTATTTTAACGTCTTTAGTATTATAGATACTAATTTCTATTAGTAACACATACATATTCATGATATCTTCTTAAATACTGTAATATTTTCTGCAGGTTTTACATGTAATGGAAGCTTGTTCTACAGAACTGTACCAGAGTATTGGAAGCTTTTCTTAAATTGCTCTGTTCTTGGTTTTGGTGGATGAAGGTTCCCGTGTGATGTTGATCTCAACTGGTAGTGTTTTGAATAAGACCTGAATAAATCCTGAAGATACTCTGGTGAAGCTCCATGTAGACATTTATATACAAGAACTGCCTTGTGAAAATCAATTCTTTCATATATTGTAAACCATTTTAGTTCTGTAAACAATGTTTTTGATGAATAATCAATAGATGAATCATCAATAATGCTTGCTGTCCTTTTCTAAAGTTAATAACTCCCGTCAAGCTGAGATTTTGCAAAGTTTCCCCATACAGTTGAACAATAATCCATTGTTGGAAGAATATATTAATTGTATTACAGAATGCGAGTTTCTGTAGGTCAATATTTCTTGACTCTGCGGTAGGGCAATTTTGGAAGACAGTGCTTTACAAAGCTTGTCAGTATCGTCATCTCATTGTAAATAATTATCTACAGTCACACCTACAAGCTTTTCATTTATGACATTTTCTATTTGATGATTATTTATTATAAGAAATAATTTTGGGTTCCCTAACTTTTGTAGTTTTTATGATGTCCCCAAAATCATACATTTTGTTTTACCTTCATTAATTACCATCTTATTTTGTTGTGCCCAACTTTAAACTCTAATAAGATCTGAGTCTAATCTTGTTTGGATAAATTCAGTATCAGAACTAGATGTATACAAGGTTGCATCATCTGCAAACAAATCTGTATTTGTGGATTAATTATTTAATGGAAGACCATTTACATAAATAAGAAAGAGGAGAGAGCCTATAGCAGACCTTTGAGAGACCCCTGAATGAATAGTGTGAGTTTGTGAGCTAATATTGCTAATGGTTACTTGTTGATACCTTTGTTGTAGGTATGATCCAAACCGGTTTAAAGAAAAATTATCGAACCTGTAACAGTTCAGCTTTTGCAGCAGAATTTCATGATCAACTAGCTCAAAGGCTTTGTTGAAGTTAAGGAAAACAATCCCAGTCAAAGAACCATAATCCATTTCTTGTAGCCAACGATCTGTTAATTTGGTGACTTCTATTTGGCGTGAGTGAAATTTTTTAAATCCTTATTGTGCCTTATGAAGTAGAAAGTAAGTTTTAAAATATTCATAGATTTGCATAGCTACCTTCTATTCAAAATAATTTTTATAATATGGGTCGAATGGATATTAGTCTGTAGTTCCCTGGATCCTCCTTTTCTCCTTTCTTAAAGATAGGTGTAACCTTTGCACATTTCAGTGTATCTGGAAAGTTACCACTCATTATACTTCAGTTTATATAATGTGTGTTAATGACTTTGTTATTACTGGTGCAGGAATTTTAAGAATTCATGGACCAATACCATCCAGTCCAGAGGATGTATTAATACTCAACTAATTGAGCATATCAAAAACCTCAACTTAGCTTTTGAAAAATATTTAGCCTCATTGATCTCAGGAATAATCCACTTCGGTGTAATATGGTGTTTAACCCTTTTTGTTTTAATTGGGGCATGCTTGTCTAAGACTGTATGTAATAATTGATACCATTTGTCTAAGGCTCTGATGACATCAGATATCTTTCTAACAGAGTTGAATGGTGTGCAAATTAAATCATTTAATAACTTTTCCTCATCAAACTGTTTAAAGTCCCTGTATCGTATTTCAATGTGGTGACCATTTTTAGACAATTTGGGAACATGTCTAGTTATACAGTCCAGATAGTGGTCACTCAATGCCTACACAGACACATTGATTTCACTTATGCCTTCAGGTTTATTAGTATAAACATGATCAATGATAGTAGCACTTTTATCTGTTACTCTAGTTGGATATTACATTTTTTTGGTAAAGCTGTAAGTTTCAAAGTTACTTATCCATATTAATGGTGGAGTTTTCATGTAGTCAATATTAAAGTCACCTAATATGATAGTTTATAAATCTTCCCTCAGTAGGGCTTTCTGAATTTGCTCCTCAAATCTATCAATTCAATCAGCTGTAGAACTAGGTGGCCTGTAAACTGAACGTAAGAGTACTGGCTTGGATTGGGCAAGGGATACTTTGATCCAGATGAGTGTCCACCCCATTAGTATATAGATCGACACGTCTGTTACAAATAAGGGAACTGTCTACGTAGAGAAGAACACCCTCACCCCCAATGATACCCTATCTTTTCTTTCAAAGTTGAACCCTTGTGTTTGGAGAACAAAATCATCAGTATCATCAGAGAGAACGGTTTCACATAGACCCAGAATATTGACTGATCTAGTTTGCTGTAGCTTTAATTTAATCTTGTTCAGTTTAGGGAGGATATGTTGGATATTTAGGTTGGTTACTTGCAGACCTCTTTTAAGCAGGCTAAACACAGTATTGTTTTGATTATAGGGTTGATTTTCAGACATAGCACTATGCAATGTATTGTTGTTACACTTAACAGATTGTTTTTCATCACCTTGATAATTATTTACATAAACACGTGAAAACATAACATACAGGACTCATATGTTGTTCCTTGACCACATGTAGTAGAGTTGGATACATCAGAATGTTCAATGTGAGACTGTTTTACATATGTACAAGAAGACATTGACATATTAGACACTTGAGGAGCCTCTGAGGAAGAAGTAACATCAACAGTATCACATAATTCACCACAATTATGCAGAGACAATACAGTATGAGAAATATGTGTTATACTGCAGAAGCTAGGTTTCGTATTCATTTAATAATTAGTACTTGGTTCATCATGGTCATCTAATTATACTACTTCACATATACATGGAAAGAATTCACAGTCTTCACGTACATGTAATAAGGGATTAAATCTATTTCTGTCACTATTTGCATAATTATTAAGTTTCCCTGGTGTAGTATTAATCAAGTGGGCTATTTCTTCTTTACAATCAAATGGAAGATTTTAATCCTATGACGGTACATATAGCCAGTTTAACTTGTATATTGGTTAATATAATATTTCTTTTAGTATCAAAGGTTATCAACATATGACTAAACACATCCAGATAGGGAGGATTGAACAACAAGTACACGTGCTTATATAAAACTCTCTCCTCGTTAACAACAAGTACACGTGCTTATATTAAGCTCTGTCCTCGTTAACAATAAGTACACGTACTTATATTAAGCTCTCCTCGTTAACAATAAACTTAACACAGATGATCTTTATAAATCGCAGACATAATTCAGGCACAAGTTTTCAAATATTAACAAACACTGAATAAATACAAAAGAAAAGTGTAAAAATGACATTAGAACACAAAATAGCTCAATATAAATAATGACATCACTTGAGGATATTGGTGCCGACGCGAGGCGGTGGGTGGACAGGTAACAAGCTTAAACTTCAAGTTGAATTTGCATTTGTTGTTGTTTTGTTTTTTAAATACATAATTTGAGCATGTTGATAGGTTCATCCTAAAGGAAAACAAAGGAATAAGCGAATCTTTTGGTTGTTATGATAAACATTTTGACCGCACCAAACATCACATTTGCATCGAAAGACAGCAAGGGGTTTCTCATTAATAGTGACGATATGTCGATTCCTAGGGATAATGATCCTATGGTCCTTTCCAGTGGGAAGTTTTTCCATATTTACCTGCATTTGGCCACTAAATGTCGCTACACGCGTCCGGCATTAAGGTACTGTTTGGGGGTCTGATTAGATATGCGTCTGACCTCAAAAGACTGAATAAAAAAGGCGACACTGCAAAAACTCCTGTATTTATTTATTAGTATGAATAAACACTATTTCAGCAGAAAGCTTCGAATATGTGCTCTCAAACACCTGAGTAAAGGGTTACATAAGAAAAGAAGTAAACAAGAGTACCGGTATACGCCCGCCCAGTGCTTAATAGTCCTCTATGTAGGCAATAGTATGGCATGGTTGACTCCGGAGATTACTGATCAGCGAGTCTCAATGACCTTGACCTTTGGTCAAGGTATGCAGTCTTGAACAAAAGCTACTGTGCATAAACCATTTTTTCCTATTAGACTTACCATGATCATGACCGTGACAATTGACCTCAAGACCCCAAAATATATAGGTTTCTTTTTTTTCCCCTAAGTGCAAAGCATCCACATAGGATGGTCAAGGAGCTTACGCAAGAACAGAACTTATTCTGTAAAACCCATTTTTCTTTTAGGGAAACTTGCCTTGATGCTTGACCTTTTGACCCGAAAATAACAAAGACTCTTTCATAACTTGAGTGTTAGCCCTTCACAAATTGTATTCAAGGTACGTGGTATAGAACTAAATATCCAAAAACTAGTTTTCTGCTTTCAGTCACAAAGACGTCGACTTTTGATTTTGGTACCTCCAAATCAACAGGTTTGTTTCTCACCCAAAGTGTAAGCTATTCACAAACTTTGGTGAAAGTACATCGTTGAGAACTGACATTTTTTTATGCAAAAACTATATTTTATTTTTCCTCACAGTGACCTTCACCTTTGACCTTTTGACACCAAAATCGAAAGGCTTCTATCTTCCTTCAGGTGCAAGCTTTCCACAAAGTTTTGTCCAGTTCTGTGATGTAGAACTGAAGTTATTGTGCAGAAACCAATTTTTCTTCTATCAGTCACAGTAACCTTGATCTTTCATGTTTTCGCCCCCAAATCGACATGATTCTTCCTTACTGCATGTGTAAGTCATCCGCAAAGTTTAGTCTGAGGTCTGTTGTGTAGAACTAATGTTATTGTGTGGAAACCATTTTCCTTCTTTCAGTCATAACGACCTTGACCTTTGACGACTTGACCCTGAAACCGACAGACTTCTTCTTTACCCGAAAACGAAAGCTACTTACAAAGTTTTGTAATGGTAGATGGTGGAGAAGTTAAGTTATTATGCAGAAACGAAATTGGGAAAGAATGACGGACGGATGGAAAGCGTCATAACATGAAAAAATTTTGGATAGACAGTTTGATACAATTAATTAATTCAATCAAAATTTGCAACTCTGATATAAATAATTGAAAAAAAAAGAAGAAAAAAAAATCATCCATTAACAACTGTCTTCCGTTCAAACAAAAAAGAACTAAACATACGAAACTATATGGAAAAGTGTCCAAATTACAACAACAATGAAAGTTTAGGAAACCACGTTCACAAATATTCACAGAGATGTTAATTTTAAATTCTTGCGCAAACAAATGACGTTTACAATAAAAATGTACGAACACAGTTTCTATAGTACCTAGCGCTGAGAGATATCAGTACTGTAATGGCAGGATATCACGTGATACTAATATGGCAGCGCCCTTTTGCAACGTAATTCAAAGGCATATAGTACAGTTTCGAATATCACAATATTTAGGACCATATGAAAGAAAGTCCTGGGCAGTTTTGATAAATGAGTTTTGAAAAGATCCGCATTACTAGAGATGAGACATAGTCCCAGTCTAGTATATAGAATGTGCACACTTCTCTCATCGCTGTAATAAACTGAAACCTTTGTTTACTTCCTATTTAAGTATGATTTAAAGGAGTGTATAGACCATAGATGGATTGTTTCTTACTTCTAGTGGAAGAAGATTCCATTCCGTAACTGATTTCTGTAAAAAAAGAATTTTGGTATAAACTGGTCCAGGCAAAGGGTATTTGTACCTTCGATCCACCACAAAGTTGTTTTAATTACAGGCTGAATACTTGCTGGTACCAATGACCACAGATACCAGAAGCTATACCGTGCTATATTTTTTAAAAAAAAATCACTATTCGGTATTTGTTACGTCTAAGTTAAAATGTGTCCCATCTAGTTTCTTCTAAAATTTTAGTACATGACGTAGAATTCTACCTGCCTCTGCTTGCACTTTTTCAGTTATCTCAAATAATATCTCCATATTCCGTCTTATGGACGAAAAATAAAAGAGCTATAGTGATGTTCTATCAATTTATTATTTAAAACTTTGTAATATATAAATATTCAATGCTTTTGTAGTAATTTCTTGAATATGTGTTTGCCAGGAGCATATTTAATCAAGTCATAAACCCAAATGTTTGTGTACATCAACATTTCTTTTGGTGAAAATATTATTAATTAAAAGTGGTGGGTGATTTACTAGTTCAGCTTTTCTGGATATATCCATATATTCGGTTTTGTTAGGGTTAAAATCAACGAGCCATTAATTGGCATATGATTGGACTTTATGCAGGTCGCAATTAAGAACGCATGCTGCAAAGGTTGAGATCACCGCAATATCTAATAACACAGAATCGTCAGCAAATATTCTTAAACTTGACTTTATGTCAGTAACAATATCGTTGATATAAATCAGGAATAAAAGCGGTCCAAGTATAGAACCCTGAGGAACCACAGCGCTTATATTCTGTCATTTCCAAGTACAACGAACTACAACCACTTTTTGTGTTCTACCAGGAAAATAATCTTGAAACCAGTCCAGTAATTTACCGCCCATTCCAATGTTTCTGAGTTTGCAAATGAAGTCTTTACGTCAGACTTAGTTGAAGGCCTTACTGATATCACATATTGAAGGCCTTACTGATATCACACATTGAAGGCCTAATATATCACATATTGAAGGCCTTACTGCTATCACATATTGAAGGCCTTACTGATATCACATAAAAAATATAAAATAAAGACCACTCTCATTTATTTGCCTTCGTCTACAACGTTGCAGAAGGTAGCATATATATCAAATAAAACTGTAAATCTGCTGAATCAGTTTGTAAATACCAAATAAAACTTTTAGAAATAATATAAGCGTCTAAATAATTTGACGATACATTTTTTTACACTTTACCAACACAACTTACCAGCGACATATTTCTTTAATTAGAAACAATGCTTTAGTCTTCTTTTCTGTGAACAAGAGTGACATTTGCTTGCTTCCAAACTCTGGAAAAGTATGAATTTTGCAATGATGGGTTGAAAACTTGTGTTAAATATTGTAATGAAATAGGAGTACATTGTTTCAAAAGGTCTATGATTCATCTCATCAAAACCCACTTCCTTACTAGTATCATTACGTGCGAGTGCCTGTTCTAACTCACTGATACTAATATGGATATTATTAAGAGTGACACCAGGAATAGGGTTGGAGGGCAAACTAGTGGTACTGTCTTCCACAAAGAATTGTTCAGATATATGTGGCTGTCTAATTTCAATGTGTATACGGGAAGGTCTCTCATAGACATAATTACCGGTTTATTTGGTATAACGGAGTGTACTTCCTCTATAATATTTGCAGAAATTCTAGCACCCAGTTCATCTATTGAACGATTGATAATTTGTAACGTTCCACTCAGCTCTCTGTAATAAAATTGTATACAATTCATAGTTTGCCAATTTGTAATCACAAGTTTTGCGCTTGTAAGATCGTTATTGAATGTTTAAGAAATGGGTAGAGCAATAAACGGGATTATGATCACTATGGATTTAAGACCGCGTGTTCCAAACAATGTATTGTGTCACTTGCAAATATCAACTCGATTAATGTAAAATAGTACAGTGGGGTCCTTTTAGGTTGACCAGTCACCTCATTTAAATTAAACGTATTCATAATATTTATAATATTACTATATGTACTAATCACCAAGAAGTCTTCGTTGAGGTCACCAACAATGATTATATTTTCACAGTATTGTTTAGCTTGTTCAATAGAAAGTTCCACCAAAGTCCAGTCATCAAGTCTGGAACGCAGAAAAGGTTTCCTACCATCGTATATTAACTAAACTAGTATACATGATCAGGTTTAATAAAGGTCGAAGCATAAACTAGTATAGTACAGATTATTTGAACATAAGCTATCGTTTTCGTACTTTGTTGGTCAGGTAGCACTTGAGTAGTAACAACTCTTTACTGCTCTAAATCAATATTGATAAGTTTATCTCAATATAGAAGAGTTATGCTTAGCTTGGTTGGATGTTGAAATACTTAGAGCAAGCAGAAGACTAACAGTGCGGACGCGAGATTTACAAAGTTTTGCTTCCATCAGAATTATTAAGATTACTTACATCAAGGTAATTCTGGACCACTATCCAAATGGGATCGGAAAATATCGGAAAAGAAAACTGCAACTGATTGGTTTTACCCAGGGCTGGCCCAAGAGTTTTTGGCGCCCAAAGCGAACTATGCAAAACAATTCAGTTCCGTCTAATGTGGCGCCCCTTACCGTCTAACTTGGCGCCCCTTAAAGCCTGGCGCCCTAGGCGACCGCCAAGTTCACCTATATGGTTGGGCCGGCGCTGGTTTTACCTCGAAGTAGAAGACAGCACCAACACGTGTAAAATTCTTGAAAATACATACAAATTCGAATAGAGAATTAAACACAAAGAGAAAACTGATGATCTGGTTCGTGGTATACATGGTGGGGAGGTTCATCCGATAAATGCAGCACAAAAATGCAAGAAGTTTAACAAAGATATATATGGGTAACAAATACTTTATCATTCATGATTATCAGATGTTTGCAGGCAAATAACTGATTCTTGTCTTGTATACTGGTTTTACATTTGCGAACACCGTTCTTGGCGGTAATAGTTCAACTTTGTAGGTATACACGATTATAAAGGAAAGCTGGTCTGTTTATTGGGCACTATGACCAGAAAAGTGTTTCACCTTTTTATAGAATTCAGCTAAACAAGGCCACATAACCGTCTGAGCGGCGATTACAGCAAAAGCATATTTCTGGACACTATCGCTAAACCCACACTTGGTTTTTGTACTGCTTTAGCATGTCAATCCTCATTTGAAGACACAATAGACAGAGGTAAATGGTATATGTATGAAGTCATGGGGAACAATTCAAATATTTCTTATTGTTTGAAATTAGATCTTTGTTATGAATAAATTAAATAATTTATCAGATATAAACTGACCTAATATAACTTTCAAATCGATCAGACGCATTTTTACACTGTAAACATGACCGTGTCTATCAATTATGAAGACAATTATACGAACATAATTTGTATTTGTAACGTTTTATCGCACTATGACCATATTAACCAAAGAAAAGAAGACGGGACTATATGAATTTCTACTGACAAAAGGTACTATGGCATGATCTGTAGCGTACTAACGGAGGGCGGACGGGGCAGTTGCCCCGGGTGCTAGACATCTTGGGGCGCTAAAACAGCTGATAAAATTTCGGGCCTCGTATTCTGG
Organism: Margaritifera margaritifera; assembly: GCA_029931535.1. Lineage (NCBI taxonomy): Eukaryota > Metazoa > Mollusca > Bivalvia > Unionida > Margaritiferidae > Margaritifera > Margaritifera margaritifera. The sequence goes on from JAQPZY010001654.1 coordinate 3,741,698, forward strand.
CCCTTTGTACCATCATCGTCGCCCCGGGCGCCATTTACCCTTAGTACGCCAATGGGCATGATGAGTAGAAGTGAACACGCAAGGAAGTAATACAAAAAAATTAATGAAAATGGAAAGAAAATTAGACAAAATGTTCTTCATTCATGTACCAGTTTATAGCGTATAAATAAAAACATGCAAAATGATGTAGTCCGAAGACAATGTCCAGAAACATGAAATTTTTTCATCTTTGCTAAAGATTGAAATTATGAAAGTTGATAGTAAGGCTGCGGCTCGTGGAAGTTATTATTATTAGTATTCCTAACTGTGAAGAATCAATAGTAATGACAAGTGAAAAAATTACCTGAGCCATGTAATGTGAAGAATCCAGAGTGTTGTGTTTCAGATAGGTCTGTACTTCTTCCATATATGGTAGTTACTCTGTCCTAACCGCCGTAATAAACCTTGTGTAACAGATAATCCCTTACATCAATTTCTAAGTATTTAATTTATACCAGCAAAGACATACCGGAAAATGAGTAATGTATATATTCCGACATAACGTTCTAACGAGGGTCATAGTGAAAGGATACGATACTTCCGTCTAACGTGCACAAGTAGTTTATATTTGCCGATTTAGGAGCATTAGTAATTTAATTACAATTGTTATATACAATTGCAATACATTTTTGTCAATTATTGATGTTTCTATTGAAACTTATTTTTTAATCTTCCATATCTGAAAACTCCATATCTGTCGTTACTATAAATTTCTATTGCCTTAGAATATGGAAAGCAATAGCTCTTTTTCTGTTTTTTTTTTTTTTTTAAATCACAATTTATGACTGTAAACTGCACAAAATCCATCCTTTTTTCTTGAAATGACCGTGCAACCAAATACACTCCTACATTAATCGCTGGTCGTTCTAAATTACGTGGCAAACTGATCCTTAGTCAAAGTATGTTTTTAATTTTAGAAAATCTAACTATTCAATAATTATAACGGTAAATTTCGGGAATTCCGTTGGAGTACATTTTACCAGAGAAACGGATTTTTAATCGAAATATAACGTTCTATCAAAAGCCTGAAAAATTAACATTTTGAAGATTTTTTTCCATAAGTGACCTTTAATGATCTCAAAACCCGACTAAAATTTAACTTACTCTCGAATAGCCATACCAGCGTGCTATTTGAAACATTACTAAAATAAATGGAAATAATCAAATGCTACAATTGTGACACGGAAAAATCACCAAACAAAAAACATTATCAATACAATTACCATGCAACATTAAACTTTACTCTTATAGTTGCCTACAGCATGCTTTTGAAAAAGTTATTGTGGTCTGCAATATGTCTACCATCAAACATTAATATCAAAGAAATTGTAGTACTAATTATTCTAATTTCTTTTAGCCACTTCACAATTGACAACGTAAAAACTCCTGGGTTACTACCAAATAAAATTGTCACCCAATAAATTATTCCTTCTGGTCCAAAGGATTATATTCCTATTTTGTAAGGAAATCAAAGGAAAAGTGTTAAAATAAAAATAAATACAGCAGTACAGATTTAAACACTTACAGAGTCAATAAAATTAGTTACTACTCCAAAGTCTAAGCTGTATCTTTCTATATATAAATAGCGTGTACAAATCACAGCTTGTATCATGTGATATATGAGCTAAAAATTACACTTGCACCTCTTTTATATTCTACAATGCGGTGAAAAAGCGAAACCACAAAAATAAGTGTTTTATTCGCCTTAATTGTCATACTTTCATCGTTGAAATAGGACAATGAAATTACATTGAACCAATCAACATCTCTGTCAGTTTTGTCCAAAACTTATAGATTATGTAAAACATTTCCTATTGTCATACATTGCAAAGAAAGCCCCTAAATGAAACACTTTTTGAAGCACTTTCATAAACAAATTTCGATTTTCGTTTAGAAAATGATTACGATAATTGTCTTATATATCTCATGGATCATCCTAAACTATATGGATCATCCAAAACTATATATATGGATCATCCTAAACTATATATTGCATGTACTGTGACAAATTCGCGTATGAATATAAAACAAAAGAAAAAAAAACTAAAACCAGATTTCTCTCTACGACTAGATGTATTTATTTTCCCCATATCTTGTCATTTGAAATATCTGTTTCGTGACTATCATTATAATGCATATTTAGTTATGCATTCATTTATTTTAATATGTTTGTATACATTGTAGATTGTACACTGTCAATGGCTGATGTTTTGTGCAATAACTCGAATTGATTTGAATTCCTACACCGCCGTTACACGATAATTCATGTTTCACTGCAACAAATTAACGAAATCAAAAATGATTTAGTCAGAGAGATCTAACACTATACAGGTTTTGGAAAGAATCACAAAGTAGCATACAAAGTTTTTAATTCGGTGGAGATTAGCATGGCAACAATTGCAGATGGTATGTAACAGCAGATGGATTACGTGTAACAGGAATAGCTACAGAAGTAATTGTTCCATTGGAATTCAGCGGATTTAGTGCAACTATTGCTAGGATTTGTTGCAAAAGCTTTTAAGAAGAATTTGTTCTGCAACATAGCTTGAAAAGATGATGAAATAATACCATTTGCCACCAGCAAATTAAAGAAATCGATGACATGAACAAAAACAGAATAATAATTAAAAAAATAAACAATTCAGAAAGCTAAGACATAGAGGAATATATATATATATATATATATATATATATATATATATATATATATATATATATATATATATATATATATATATATATATATATATATATTGGAAGACGTGAATCCTCAAGCAGGAAATATATAATCGTATACTCGTTATAACCAAGAATAAATATTGAATAGGAAAATTTAAACTCATGACTGTTCGAACTTCTCCTATGCAAACTGAAAGTTATATTACAATGGATGGACTTCTTGAGAAAGAAGTCTATCTCAACAATCAAATTGAAAACAGAATGAAGGAATTACTGCTAATAATGAAAACGAGGAAAATATAGATAAGTTAAAATCACTCTGAGTAACAATTGCACAGTGTATTTCACCAACTGCAATAATAAATTGTTGGGATTCAATAGCCAAATGACTGCACAGACATCTGACGAATCTAATACTGTTTGTGGATTTTTGAAACCCAAATATTTATTAACTTCCCTTGACCAAATCAATAACACAAAACAAGTATCTAAATGATAAGTTTTCAACTTTGTTAGAGTCTTTGAAAGTTGAAAAAAAAAATTAATATTTTTTTTTAAACGGAAATTTTGTATTTTACCCTATTAATGGTCATTAGAAGCAACTGCAAAGAGGTTACAATGACCTGGTTGAATACATCACAAAGATTAAGATTGAAATTATTGTGTGTAACGTATGTTTTCCAAGTAAGGTAAATAGCATGATGGGAGGAATATTTTTAAGAGGTCCTAGTGACTTAGGGTTGATCTTTAAACATTGAGACAAAAACAGAGAAAGAATAACTACTATACAATTAACAGTGAGTTAAACCTCAGCAATTTACCATATAAATTTACGTGATCCCGTGAAATTAACTGAACTACTAAACAGTTTATACAAAGACGTTTGGATACTCCAATACGTAAAACGTTTGATGATAATAATTTGAAAGATATTACGAGATGGAGAGAAAAAGTAGACAATAAATTAACAGCTATTGAACAGATTGGTACTGCAAGAGTTAATAAAATATCAGAACTACAAAAACATATTCATGAGAACATATTTGTTTTTAGATACTCTAGATTTCTTTGAACACCTTTTCAACATATTGTATACTGCTATTTAAAATTGCAAACCAAAATGGAAAGAGCAGGTGAAATATCTAATATTCAGCAGTAGTTACAACCAATTGAACATGGGATAAACAGTGACATGTATGCTTTAGAGAGAGACGTCGAGCAAATAAAACAGCTTTGGAAGACTAAAGCACTATACAATCAGAGATAGAAAAATGATGTATTTTATCTGCAAATATTTTAACTGTTGCCCGTTTCTCGAAATTTTCCATTTGTTTATCAAATACAGCATTATTAATAAATCTGAAGAAGTCTTTCTCAAAATCATTTGTTGCTATTTGCTTCAAGTTTGTATTAAGTTATATGTAGGATTTTAGCCATGTTTGTTGTTTGTTTCAGTTTTGAACCTTTGTGTAAAGCTGCAAATTTATATAGCGACTAACACATTACTCAATGTTCATAATAGTATTCGTACAGTTGGTTTTGTACATTTATAATTATTTATCAATTTCTTTTGTAACTTTGATAAATCAGTTTCATCTAAACTTCATTTCTCCGTAGCTAATGAGAAGTCTTTGAAATATTCATATAAATGCTATTGGATCTATAAAAACACTTATAAATTGCAATCAATATCATAATCGTCAGATATTTTGAACAGATTTTCTTATGTCTCCCTAATTTGTTCATTGATTGCCCATATAATGCTCTTTTTATTTATTTGTTTTACCAGCATGTACAGAGATGCCCCACCAATAAAGTTGTTGGTATCTGGGTATACAATAAATGAATTTGCCCTTTATAACTCACCATCATGTCTTATCTTATCATCTTTGTCATAATAGTATTCGTGATTTGCTTTGGCGTATCTATGCAGAAGCAAGCTAATTCCACCTTGTATTCCACTCTCAATCATCAGGAACATATCATAGTCTGTCAAACCGGGTCGTAAAATGTTTAATACTCTAATGTTTGGACGTGTTTCAACATTTTGTTAAAATTATTTTTATAATAATCTTTCATGCCGGTCTTCTTTGACCGTCAGTCGACACGCAAAAATGGCTACAGTATCTGTAATCAGAATTTTCTACATGTTTTATAGATGCTAGACTGGTTCTCTGTATTTTTGTTACACAGTTTGAACCAGTCTAGCTACTAGTGCAAAACCTGAGAAGTTGTGTGAAACATGAGGCGAAGTTGCACTACTGATCATTCGCTTTAATCAATCAGGTTTGGTGATTTTCATTGCCACAATTGTAGCATTTTATAATATGCATTTATTGGAGTAGTACAATTTCAAATAGCACGATAGTAGGGCTGCGCTAGGGTAAATTCATTTGTTGGTGGGGTTTTGTGGTAATTAATCCATCAAGAAAAAAGTGGCGAAGCCTCTATTCCGGTGGTTCCCAAACCCCGGGTCGCGACCCAAATGAGGGTCGCGAAAGACCCTCAGGACCCTATACCGGTACTGCAGTTTGGGTCGAAAAAAAATGGTATTTTGGGTCGCGATCAAAAAAAGTTTTGGAACCAATGCTCCATTGTAATTGTAATTAACACTTTTAATTAATTTGCGAATGCGCCTGAATTGGCATATTTTTCCTAGTGTAAATATACCGTATAAATGGTAATTAGTGCTGATTTTGACTTTTCCGCTTTATTTTTTGAAAAGCTGTACTTTAATACTGTACATACATTTGCGATTTCATTTTTGCATTTTGGCTTGTTTCAATTTTTTTTTTTTGGCAATTAGAACAAAGCTCAAACAAGGTTTAATACACCATAAAACTATGTAATTTAAAGACAGCATGCTAATGTCATTTTAAAAATGATAATGATACACCTGTAATGACCCGGGGTCTGAGCTATGTTTGTATTTCTGTCTCATTTCTAAAGTATAGTGATATTTGTGACTATTTGTTTGATTATGGGAGTTTGTTGTTGGGAAAATGTGGAAATGGAAGAAAAGAATAAAAAAGAGAATGAACTTGGACCTATCATTTTTAGAGGACAAATGCATCATATAAAATCAGGCATAAGCCAGTGTAATCTTTGCTAGAAATCCACCGTGGACATTTGTTCTTCTTCGGGTCAGAAGGATAACAGAGTGCCACTAGTGCTCATGTTAGATTTAATTTCTAGACATACTGTAAGATGTACATCACTGTTCAGTCAAATGTGTACTCTATATTTTAGTGGAAGACATTCAGTAATAATTTTGTACTGATTCTTCGACTTCCAGACGAACGTACCTGCACTGTAGTATCCAGAAAGATACCCAATCGAATCAGGCTGTCAAATACAATATTTTGTCAGTTAGTTAAAATAAAGGTGAAAAGTCGAATATAGCGTTTATCTATGCGTTCTTTCTATTACAATAATACAAAGTCAACATTGTTACATTTTCCAAAATTTCTCTTATATGCATTTATATGAGAAGTTTGAGACTAAAAGATAGCTAAGACCAATGTATGTCTGACTTTATCCCCCGTAAACGATTTCGGTTGGGTGGTATTTAACGTCACTTTCAACACATTGTTGGATCATGCTCAGGAAATGGAAGCTAAGTGCCTTTCACAAGGACACACCGTGGCAGCCGACCTGGTCTGGCCTGGCCGGGTATCTAACCCGCGATCCTTGGATTACGAGTCCGACGCTCGACTAACTGAGCTACAGTGGCTCCTGTCCCGTAAATGAAGGTGGAAAAAGCGCAAACTTAAAACATAAATTAACTATATCGATCCTTTACTGAAATGTACAATATTCAAGTTAGTACGTGTCATTACAAGAAAAATGTGTCCAGTGTCCGTATTGGTTCTATTTTGTTTCTGTTGATTTTAACGGCACTTTTAACACGTTATTGGCTATATCATGCAGAGGAAATGAAAGTTAGGTGCCGTTCCTAAGAACAACACCAAGGCAGCCTACCCAGGCTGCCCTGTGTGGGCATCAAACCCGCGACCCTGTGATTACGAGACTGACACTGTACCAACTAAGCTAGCGCGGCTCCCCTATATTGGTTAGATGAAAAGCTGAAAACATATCGTATAGTATAACAAATACATTACAAAATCGCTGCTCGTCCAAAATTCCAGTTAAATTTGTTCCTAATTCTTCCTCTAGGAAATGGTGGAGATGGAAAACGTATACACATATGCTGAATAACATTTACAATATGATCGAAGTGAAGCTGGACGACACCAATCTACTTTAACAAAAATGTATCCATGCTTCCTTCAACTTCCTCTGCCATATATTTAGCAGTCAACGAAAGAAAGACGACTGGTGTCATGCATTTAGTGTGAACAGTGCTTTATGTCCCGACTAAAGCATGGTTGTGTAATGGATTATAGAACACGTCTCATTCAAATTTAGACAGAGGTTTTAAACTTCACTCCTATCAATTTACATGTTCTCATTTTAAAATCAGCATCATTGTTCTCGTTCTTCAGATTATTATATATAATATTGCCTGTTGAAGTCCAAACTTTATTTTATACATTTATTAAAAAGTTGTCTTCAAAATATCAAAATCGACATTATTATTTTTATTATATACATAACTGCCTGTAGAATTCCAGACTGTTTTTTTTATACGCTAATGAAAAAGCTGTGTTTAAAATCATTAATTTTTTAAAATGTATCCATTGATACTGGAGTGAAGACAACTTCTCTAAACAGCCAAAACTGCCCAGTGAATTACTCGCGAAGTATGGACCATACAGTTTCGTAAAGGAGAGGAACACTGTTCAGATACGGTAATATAAAGACGATGTTGTCTACACATGGACGTAAACAATCTGGGGTATGCGCGTAATGGCGAGTGCAATCAGAAACATGTCTCACCTTAACGTATAGGCGAGTATACTTGGAAAGAAACATGAATACTAGAGCTTAAAATAAATTAAACGACAGGACAAATAAATAGAACTAACATAAAATGGTCTATATTAATATAAACTTTTTTTTAAAAAATATGATGAAAATTGTATAAGTACAAGTATGATTTTAATGTTTATTATTCGGGCTAATACTGTATTCACTAATGAGCAATAAGATCAATTCTTCATTATAACGAATAGGCAAGAATAACAAACTCATTTGGAAAGACATTTCTACATAGTATTTAGGTATTGTCTTACCTCATTGAAATCACTAATGTACATCGGTTTGTACCTTTGCTGACCCATCTCTGGTCATTGTTGAACGCAATGGTGCCCCTTTCAAAGATCCATCACTTTGATACACCAGGTAATTACTTTCAGTCTCAACACTGGCGCTTAATATAATAGAAAGTACTCACAACCAGTCCCGGCTGCTATTATCTGGAAAATATTTCTGACAGTATGTTGCCATAAATGAGTCAGATGCAATACGTCCTAGTAGACCTTGAACAATAATTCTGTTAGGTGAACCCGTCTGAATTAATGTCTTTAGACACAATAACAAAGCTTATTTCATTATCAGCCAGAAGTGATGGTGTCTGCTGCTTGAGCTGTCCTGCCTTCTGAACCTTCTCGAAGTTGGCCAACAATTACGAAAAGATCCAGACACAAACACCCTGACGTATAACTTTATGCGTTCTTTCTAGAGATGTATGTAGCAGGAGATGTGTTTTACATATTGGGCACGATAAGCATATTGCTTTTCAACGTTCTGTCTCTCCCACTGTGGACTTAATGTATCAAGGGAATAATTTCAACAAGAGAAATACTACGAATATGGGATTGTATAAGAATGCGTTTCACATTGGGGGAGGGGGGGGGGCTTAAACATGACCATTGTGGGTCCATCGCCAGATGTGACTCATTATTAATGTACGTAAGCGGAAATGCCAACACATATCAATAGGTTTTCGCCAACCATGAGGTTAACAGTGATGACCAAACGAAAGAAACAAATTAACATCAGCGATATTAATTAGCGATATTAATTAGCAAATAAGGTTCAATATGCCCAACCCGAATCTTTATATGTTACCTAACAACCGTTAACTCTTTTCTGATATTGTCTAGTTGCATTTTGGGTTTGATATCTGAATGACCGAATGATTTAATGAAATTTCAAATAAAGTACAAAAGTACTTTATAACAAGCTTAGCTGAAAGATCTTCTCAGTATTTATTAGGAACATTATCAATGCATTCCAATTAAAAACATTAGTACTGCAGCGCTTTGTAAATTTATTAATAACTTTAACGAGAAAATATCATTTTGTGAACGTTCTAACTCTACTTGCGTAAATAATTACCCCCCCCCCCCGCCCCCTTTCCGAAAACAAGAAAATCTAGACGCCTTAATTGCATTTTTTTTTATAGAGGAGAAAGGTAAAACATTGGCATAAAGCAAAATCTATAAGAACGTCAGCGCCATTATCTTCTCCGCCAGCAATAGCACGTATCAGAACTGTTTCTGGAAAATGAGGAGCAAGAATAGAGGCTATACTGACTGGTTCTTTTTCTTTTCTAATTTACAGAGGCAACATTCTGTTTATAGCGGTTGAAATAGTTCAAACGAATCCACTGTCACTATGTTTCATTTTTTTTTTTCTCTTTTTTTTTTTTTTTTCTATCAATAGTAATATGATAAAAATTAAACTAGTGAATGAAATTGAACGCAGTTTCAAAGACTATGTTTCAGAGCAAAGAAAAACATGGATTTATTTAGTACATGTGCTTTCATTTTCACACGAAAGTTTATACAGCTGTAAATAAATAGTATTAAACTTTATAACTTTTCCTCCAGCGCAAAACATTAAACATTTCTGAAATGCATAACTGACCAGCTTGGAAATCATATTGAGTGTCACAATCATTAGTATTAATTATTCAACTATCTGAAGTTAATTTACACGGAACATAACGCCAAATAAACATTAGGACCTACATGTTGCCCAGAATGAGTCATTTTCTTCCGTTTATCGGAACTGTTATCAACGTTTGACTCATCAATTTGTCTTTTCAAAAACAGCATGAGCACTGTATTGTAATACCACGCAAACCTTGAACAGTACTTTACAACGAATCTAGATAAGATTAGAACCATTGCATGCCGAACCGTGCACCATAAATTCGGTTAAAGACCTCGATCGAAAAATAATTTGCAGACTCTTTCGTCATCAGCGGGTCATGGCGGTTATTAGAACAAACACCTGAATCTTTAAATCAGTTCATAATTAACCAGATCATATTCATATCTATAAATAGCTGAGAATATCTTTTCTGTACTAAGAATGACAACTATTACATTCTTTCCGAAAATCCGTTGTCCTATTATGCAAAGCAATATCGGCATTACGTTTTATTTTTCTTTATATGTTGCTCATTATTACCCGTCTTCTATTATTAACTTTTATAGCGTTTTTAGGGGAACTGTTGCACAATGTAAACACAACTTTATTAACAACTCAGGTCTAGCAATAAACATATACTCGTCCCAGTATAATCGAACTAACACTTTTTTCTTTCCCTATTTCTTTTTTAAAACCATATATATATATATATATATATATATATATATATATATATATATATATATATATATATATATATATATATATTCGTATTTTAAAATTCTGTTAATGTTATTAAGCATTCTACTCTAGAATCCAGGGACAGCGCTTTCCGCTCTGTTTTGTGTATATTTGTAATTCTCTATAATAACTTCTATATACCTTGATTTCTGTTGTAGGAATCTTGAGTGACTGTGTACTTAGACGAGAATTAATTACTGGGTCGACATGCCGGGGTGTCTGCTACTCACGAATGCCTATGATGTGTGCATGGTCGAGATGGTATAGGGGTTGGTGTTTACAGGCAAGGTGATGGGTACCGTAAACGCGGATTCGGGTTCGAATCTCCATAGAGTACAAATTAAAATTATCTAACCTGTATGATAATATTATTTATTCGTATTTAAACTTATGCTAATGTTATCAAGCATTCTCCTGTAGAATCCAGGGATAGCACTTTCCGCTCTTACTGGTGTATATTTGTAATTCTCTCTTTCTCTCTCTCTCTCTCTGAACATATAAACATTTCTGGGGATCACTCATATCTTGCTGTTTTTAACGGGATAAAAGAGCATTATAAATCAAAATTACCAGACCAGCAAACGTTGGGGATGTATTGAAAATCATTAAAAAAAAATTACTAAACCACTCATATTTATATGTATCATCATCTCGTATAGGGGTTACGAGAACACTGAGAAATGAAAATTTAAAAAATTTACTGGATCAGTCAGACTCGAGGATAGTATTTCATAAATTTAAAAAAAAATAGACTTGGTAATATTTTGAGAATAATTTAAATATTAATAGAATACCCAGATTCGAGTGTATTATTTCAAAAATTTTAAATAGTAACTAAATTTTGTGTGTATTTTGAGAATCATTTAAAAATTACTGGAAAACATACGAACTATTGAATAAATAGTGTTGATTACAACCAGGCTTCACCGTATTTTGTGCTGAATAAATTGTACATTTAATGACTCATTACAAAACTACCTACCGTGCCATTTGAAATCTTACTACTTCAATAAAATGGAGATATTAAATTGTTACCAATGACCACAAACAAAGTAACCAGTGAATAGGTAAACACATGTTTAATATAAATCAAGACTGAATGGTGTAGACGTAAAACATAGGCACACAAACTGAAAGGTCTGGTTCGAAACCCAGCGGAGATGCAAAATGCTTTTCGGCAGTGACGTATTTCGGGATTTACTGAACCGTTGACACGTGTTCATTATTTCTGCTCATAAAATAAGAACGTGTATGTAGATAATAACGTGTCCACTTCCAGTTTCACTAGGCCGTTGACAGATGATGATTATTTGTGGTCATAAATAGATTGTGGCGTCTGTCCACGTTCAGAGGACAATGATGTATAAGTACACAATAAACGATGACGTAAAACACTGAAATTTAAACACAAAGCACCGAAAGGATATGCGAGCTACTTTATTTTATTCATAAAAGATAACAATCCTACTACTGGTAATAGCTGTAAGGAATGTCTAAAAGATATTTTGACTTTTAATTTCCTTAATAATGCATACCAAATGGGTTTTGCAGTGAAACTGATCACAATTTCATTTTTCGGGAATAATTTCGAAACATGTGGCACAGTTCTATGCTTATAATAACAAAGTTCATAACTCTACATAATCCTAGCCGTTTTCAAATATAAAGGACTTGTATTTATTGTTTTGTAGTTGTGATTTCATTACAAAGCAGTGTATAACAATTTTCTTGTTACGCAGATTAAACGATGTTCGCATTATACAGAGAAGAAACTATATGTTACAATTTAGCGTATCTGTCTTAGTGCGAGGTTTTAAAACTTTCATTTTTCAGGGATGAGACCACGAAGTATTGGAAAGTTTATAAAGTAGGATAATAAGAAGTGAATATTCTGAAGGTAATGTTGCTGTCAGTTCCAGTACATTAATTGTAGCAATACTATTTCCAACATTCCTTTTATTATTTTGTTATGAAGTCAGGAGTAATCCACCAAACACTTAAGATCATAAGTATGAGCAATGTGAGTAACATAAAAAGTATGAGTGCTTTTCCAATGATTATCTGTTTATCTTACTTTACTGTCTTGTAACCTTGGTCCTAGATTTAGTTAAGTCGTTAGATTGACTAATGTCAAGTAATCATTTCGATTTAGTAACTTCTATCTCAAATTATCTCTTTTTTTTGCGTCTAGTTTGTAATGCATAAACACGACTTGCCATTTTTCTCTTCATACCTTCCAATCTGCAAAACCTGCCTTTAATGGGAGACGCAGAGACTAACCGTTAGCGTGCCGGACGCGAAATCACAGGGTTGCGGGTTCAAATCCTGCCCACACCGGCCCAGGTACACTGCTGTGGTGTCTCTTGGTAAAACAGTTTACTCTAATTGCCTGACCACTAAATGGTCGTCAATGTTCCGATGAGCACCAAACAAGAAATCAACAAATAAATAAAGAAATCATTTTGTTTTTTTGCATTGTGCTGCAACAAAATATCGATTTCTTTCGAATAAAAAAGATTTCTGAAGATACTACCGATTATAGATTACTAAGTTTTGCTATCACCTTATCGCTCCAGTTCCAACGAGTCGATATCACACATTAACGAAGTAATGTCATTATCACGCTTTCTTCGCCTTTTCTTCAAACTTCATTAATTTATGTGAAGCGCGTGCGATCGATGGTATCACATTTTTGCATGAGATCGAACACCATTGATTTCAATAACGTTTATGAACTTACGTGAATAATTGAAATAATTCAGCAATACCGTATATACTCTCGTAAAAGACGATACCAACTGCAAACTGCATAGACCCAGATCTGCCGTCGCATAATGCGCCGGCAGATCTGTGTCTATGCAGTTTGTAAAAATCAATCAGTAAAACATACAACATAGATCCTGATCTGCCAGCGCATTATGCAAAGGCAGATCAGGGTCTATGTTGTTTGCATTTGGAACCGATTTATACGCGAGTAGACACGGTATTTACTTTGAAGATATTAAAATTGGTTACTTGGACATCAGTTAGACATATATTTCACTAATAAGATGAGACATAGGAATGACTTCTCTCAATAAATGAAAGCAACTCAGATTTTAACAAAGGCATGTGGTTTTCTGAGTCAGTGGACTTCTTAATGTACTTTTTTTTTACAAATCAAAATTGCTGCCGAGATAAATATCCTTTTTTTCTGGGGTTGATAAATACTGGATTTAGCCAAAATGAAACATCAATAATTATGTTCATGTGTCAATATTTCATTTCCTGGTTTTCTTTTCCCTTAATAGCATTCAGGCAACAATGGCTTAAGTTAGAACTCGGTTCGTCAGATAAAATATTTATAGGAATTTAAATAATCAAATCCTTAAAATGAAAAGAATAAGCAGCAAATGTTGCGAATCATTTTACTTTCTCTAGGTAATTTGTAGTCCCCAAACTCATTAATTTAAAACAAAATTACAGACAGACGAAAGGAGGCAAAACACAGAGAGATAATCTGATGACGAACTGACAAACGGACGGATAAGTCACAGATTAGTCATGGGTGATGTTATGGCGATCTTAGTTTTTCATAACACGAAAAATAGTCAATGATAGGAGCATAATGACGGCTGCCATTTTTCCCGTCGGCATACAGATCTAAAGTATTTTGTCAGGTACATTCACAATTCGTATCAGATTTAACACGTGTAACATATTCCTGTAGATTAAACCCTGCGGAACCTAAATTTCCTTCCTGTCGGCCACTGTTTACATTATTTATTTTTGGAATGTTTCCCAACGTTTCCTTTCTGCCCCCTACGGTTTCCGTCTGTGAATATGAATACTCCCTAGAGTACTACAGTAAATTAAGCTGTTCATTTAAAATATTACTTTACTGTAAAATGACAAGTATACGACATGTAACGGGATCTATTTAATATAAATTTCAAGTAATGTTGTACCTGCGTTGTAAGAAAATCCGTAGACACAGTGTTTTAATGAAATCACAGCCATAAAACAATAAATACGAGTCCTTTATATCCGAATACTGTTACTATTTTGCACAATTATGTAATTTGTCGTGGTCGACATGGAAGTGGGTCACATGTTTCGAAATTATTTCGAAAGAATGAAAATCTTTAAGAATCCGGTTGATTTAAATAGTGATCAGGTTTACTGCGAAACCTTGAGCTATGCATTGTTACGAAAATTAAAAGTCAAAATATGAATATTTTAGACATTCTCTGAGACTTTTACCAGCAACGGGATTGTTATCTTTATATTAATAAAATAGAGAAATCGATCACGTACTCTTTCAGTGGCTTCCGTTTCCGCCATTTATTTCAGACGCCCATGCTTTGAAAAATCGTTACCAGTGCGTTGAATCTGTTCAAACTTACTTCTATATCCTGTACTTTGTCAAACATAGTGTATTTTTTTGCCTCTGCAGATTTAATTAATTTATCTGTAAATTGTAAGTCTCTTTGTTGTTATTCGTCTGATTTATAAAGGCGTTTTTCCACAATGTGTTTTAATTCTAGTTGTTGTATACCTTCTTTCCGTCTTTTTTTCCGACGATTTGCACGGAGCTTTGAGTGTGTTAAAAATAATCGATTGTGAAATGTTGGAGTATTTACTTTTTCGAAAAATCTATTTCTTTACATAGCTAAGGGTTCAAGGGATCCAAAATCACTTAAACATGGATAGGTTAGTGTGTATTTTCTTGCACTACCCTAAATATATATATATATATATATATATATATATATATATATATATATATATATATATATATATATATATATATATATATATATATTCCTCATGACCCTTGTTGAATTGTTAACTGTAGGCGATAGGGGCACTGTTAAAGGATTATATCTGAGTATTTAGATAGTGAATAGATCTATCTGATCTAGTAACCTTTAATTCGTATATTATTTTAAAAAAAAAAAACAGTCTGACTGATCTTACAATTTTTATTTGGGAAAATAATACCGTCAAGTCTTATTAGTCTAGTTATTTCTGTGACTTGTTTTGATATTGGTGCATCCGGTACTGAAGTCTTCATTTTAATTATTTAACAAGAAATATTTCACTTTAGTTTTAACTATTTTGCATGTGTTTACGTTTCAGTGTTTACGTCATCATGTAGTGTGTACATAACGTCATCGTTTTTTGTGTACATATACATCGTAATTTTTGTGTACACATACGTCATTACATTTTGCACGTGTGCGAAAAGGAAAATCGTTTTATGAGTGGATATTAGGAACATGTGTCAACGGTCCATTGAATCCGGAAATAGTCATAGTTTATTATGCTCACAGACGTCATTGTTTTATTTGCTGAAATCATGATAATTTGTCAGCCGATCTATAAACTTTAAATTCCACACTGTCACCAATCTTTGAATCTGTATTCATATGTTTTAATCCTAGACAACGTGGTGCTGCTTAATATGTAGCATTTGTTTACATTTGAATCCCTAGTCGATGACATTTTATTACATGTTCTTCAGTCTGACTGGTCCAGTTAGTTTCTTTTTATTTGTAAAACAATAAAGTCTGTTTGGTTCAGTAATTTTTTAATTTGTGAAATAAAGCCTGATTGCACAGAAGATGTGTGTGGAATGCCGATTATATACCTCGAAGACGCACAGCACGATCATTCGCTTCAATCAATCAAATCGTAAACTGACTCAATTGATTGTTGTGATTGGTTAACATCGGCATATTATTTCTATTTTCTAATATTTTTCTTTCTATCCTATTTTTGATGTAATCTTTATTTCCTTTTCATATTTCGTGTGCATTTTTGTTTAAAGATGTTCATGAATATGTCTGTATTTAATGGTTCTATCACATGAATACTGAAATGGGTAATCTGCAAATTCTTTTAGCACGTAATCTGCAATCTCTATAGCGTTGCTCTATCTTGTTTCTTTTTTCCAGTCTGTTTAATTTTTCAAAACCACAATCGTATAATTTTATCATCTCCATTTTATTGTAGTGGTAAGATTTTAAATACCACGATAGTAGCATCTGTTGGTGGGTTTGAAGCGAGGAATATGTAACCAAAAATCTCAAGAAGACTATGAGGAAATCTAAACCTAAAATTTCATACTACCGATGCAAGTTACTTTTTTAAAAAAAAGTACATGTATATTATCTGACGCAAACTCTCTAACGTCCTTTGAAGAGGAAAAAGGTTTCTTCTGTTTGTTAATTGTGGTATGATTAGTATCATAATTGATTCGTCGTCGACTCCTCCTACCTGTCAATCAAACGTTAATACATTGTCACTTACAATGGCCCACCGACCACTGTTATTGCTAACTAGTTGTTAATATTACGTAATAACAGTCACGCTGAAGACTTGCCTGGTTTTTCGGAATAGCTCTGAGAATTTCATGATAACCACTGTATAACCAGAGACATATGTTATATATGTCTCTGGTACAACATATAGAAATTCAAATTGTCATAACTTCAACATTTCTAATCCATTTTGCGTACAGTTTTCAATATGTTCTGAAATGTCATCGTACATTTTATTGGAACTTAGTCCCATAATAAACACTCTAATTTTTAAATTAATTGCTGTGCCAACGTGTGGGAGGAGCTATCCTTGTTTTGGCGATCAATCAATTCTGTTGTCGAGCGAAAGAATTCATGTGTATTAAAAATAGTGAGATGCACAACAAGAAAAAAAACTAAACTATTTAATTAATAAAATTTTAATCACAAGCACAAAGTCTACCGTGTAGTTTTGGAATTTTTACTGTCAGGAATTTTTCATTTCGTTTGGTTACTGATTTTCGAGGAATGAACATTTTTGTATCCGTATTAAAGGAACAGTACTAATTATTTATATGTATTGATTATCCAGCTGGAATAATGATAACCATGTGTTTCTTGTGGGCAAATGGCTTCAATGGTTTCATCAGTTAGTAATACACTGTCCGGGATACCCATTTGCACGAAGAGTACATGAGCTATTTTTTGTAAACATAATATCTTTTTCTGTCACTGTTCTCAGAGTCTTGAGGAAAAAAAATCCGATGGGAAACACGTTTAATTTGCTTTGTATGTAAATAAAAAATGGAACGTTAAGCATGCTTACTTTCACTGTTGTAGTATTTTTTATATGGAAAATCAACCTTTATATTTTATAATTCTACAAGACTGAAAACAATACAAGATTATTTAAGTTAGAGGAATAGTACTTATATTCAGCAAACTATTCCAGAAAGTATATGTACGCCTGGGAAGCACTTTGTGTTTGGAACGCGTATACCATGATTCCTGATTGTATTACACGCTTTCTCCTTCATAAATTTCTGGCCTGGAAAAAACAAATTCTGAGCTTGAAATTCAGCTTGAGATATACTGTCAACCAATCACAAATGACTTTACTTTTGTAACGCCACTTTTGATTGGCTCAGAATGAAATATCAATCTCAAACTCAAAGTTTTAAGATCTTCAGACCTCGAATTGTATTTGCACATATCAGACTCAATACTTGTGCTCCAAATCAGCCAGACCATTGTCATAGCAACAAATATTATTAACACTGGCCGAAATATTTTCTAGTGTTAAGCACTAAAATGAGTGCATTATTCTAGTCAACCTCTTGAAAGGCAATAAATAACCTTTTCTGGCTGACATTAGACATGAATTTGTTTACATGGTATTTTTTATGACCCATTTTTTGTGTGATACATGTAATAAATAGTCTTTTAACGCAAGCCGAATTGATTACCAATCGGCATGAGATGGGATGAATTTTTCGTGTGTCCTTGTATCTTCAATATGAATACATGGGTCTTTGTACGTAGGTAATCAACTTCACCCATTGCATCTACTTGACGCAGTTATTATGTTTCTATATTCCGTAGAAACTTACATAAATAAATATATAAATAAATAAATAAACATCGAACAAGTCTAATAATAGTATCAGGCAAAATTATGCAAGAAAGGATATGCGGCATTTCTCTTTATACTAGATGATTTTTTAAAAATACCGACATTTTTCTTCAGGTACAAAACATGTTTTGTGGTCTGTCTGTCGTCAGACAAAGAGCTGTTTAGTCTGGTACATCGTATGGCTGGAGATGCAGAGGAAAGGTTTGTTGCTTTTAGAAAAGAAGTAAGGAATATTTTGGATACTGCTGAATATTATTATATCCATATATTTGCGTTTCAAGGTGATGAATGCAGCGAAGTACATACGACTAGCATGATACTCTCAGCGGAAAGCTTTGTACATTCTGAAGCAAAACAATAACCACGGGAAAGTTGTAAACAATTATGGCTCTTAATCAATATCGACATCAACATGCGTGCCAAGCTAATGAACCTAGGTAAGAGGTCATAATGTTTACGTCGATTTCATTAGTGCATACAGAATAAAGACCTTGATAAACTGCACATAAACGCAACCTGTCTTCTGTAAGCTTTCATGTTTATTTTAAAGACCTTAATATGGTATCACGCAAACTGCAGAATACATTACGTGAGCTGAACGATATCATTAATAATCTGGAAGGTAGACAACCCTGACCTTCCAATACATCTAGTTTGTATATATCTGACAATGACATTTTCAATGTCATCAGTAAACTGAAACTAAACAAGTCGTGTTTTATAGTCAATCACTATTAACATAATTAAAGCTGGTTATAATATACTTTTATAGTTAATCTCTAATAACACAATTAAAGTTGGTTATAATATACTTTTATAGTTAATCTCTAATAACACAGTTAATGCTGGCTATACTATACTTTTATAGTTAATCTCTAATAACACAGTTAATGCTGGTTATAATATACTTTTATAGTTAATCTCTAATAACACAGTTAATGCTGGCTATACTTTACTTTTATAGTTAATCTCTAATAACACAGTTAATGCTGGCTATACTTTACTTTTATAGTTAATCTCTAATAACACAGTTAATGCTGGCTATACTATACTTTTATAGTTAATCACTAATAACACAGTTAATGCTGGCTATACTATACTTTTATAGTTAATCACTAATAACACAGTTAATGCTGGCTATACTATACTTTTATAGTTAATCACTAATAACACAGTTAATGCTGGCTATACTATACTTTTATAGTTAATCTCTAAAAACACAGTTAATGCTGGCTATACTATACTTTTATAGTTAATCTCTAATAACACAGTTAATGCTGGCTATACTATACTTTTATAGTTAATCTCTAATAACACAGTTAATGCTGGTTATAATATACTTTATAGTTAATCTCTAATAACACAGTTAATGCTGGCTATACTATACTTTTATAGTTAATCTCTAATAACACAGTTAATGCTGGCTATACTATACTTTTATAGTTAATCTCTAATAACACAGTTAATGCTGGCTATACTATACTTTTATAGTTAATCTCTAATAACACAGTTAATGCTGGCTATACTATACTTTTATTGTTAATCTCTAATAACACAGTTAATGTTGGCTATACTATACTTTTATAGTTAATCTCTAATAACACAATTAAACTGGTAATAATATATTTGTATACTTAATCACTAATAACTAATCAGTAATAAAATAATTAAAGTTGGTTATAATATAATTTTATTGTTAATCACTAATAACATAATTAAAGCTGATTATAATATACTTTTACCACGATTAACATTTTTATTTAACAATATTCTTTCATTGGAAACTTACACTAAAAACTGCACCCTTTGTTACATGTCTCCAGTAATTAGGTCTAGGGATCTTAATGACCCTAACAGTTATAGGGGTATTACTAATGACCCTAACCTTTATAGGGGTATTACTAATGACCCTAACCTTTATAGGGGTATTACTAGTGACCCTAACAGTTATAGG
This sequence comes from Margaritifera margaritifera, assembly GCA_029931535.1. NCBI lineage: Eukaryota > Metazoa > Mollusca > Bivalvia > Unionida > Margaritiferidae > Margaritifera > Margaritifera margaritifera. Next base: position 3,761,871 of record JAQPZY010001654.1, read on the forward strand.
GGTATTACTAGTAACCCTAACAGTTATACAGGTATTACTAATGACACTAACAGTTATAGGGGTATTACTAGTAACCCTAACAGTTATAGGGGTATTACTAGTAATCCTAACAGTTATAGGGGTATTACTAGTGACCCTACCAGTTATAAGGGTATTACTAGTGACCTTAACAGTTATAGGGGTATTACTAGTGACCCTAACAATTATAGGGGTATTACTAGTGACCCTAACAATTATAGTGGTATTACTAGTAACCCTAACAGTTATAGGGGTATTACTAGTGACCCTAACAATTATAGGGGTATTACTAATGACCCTAACCTTTATAGGGGTATTACTAGTGACCCTAACAGTTACAGTGGTATTACAAATCTAATGACCCTAACCTTTATAGGGGTATTACTAGTGACCCTAACAGTTAAAGGGGTATTACTAATGACACTAACAGTTATAGGATTATTACTAGTAACCCTAACAGTTATAGGGGTATTACTAGTAACCCTAACAGTTATAGGGGTATTACTAGTAACCCTAACAGTTATAGGGGTATTACTAGTAACCCTAACAGTTATAGGGGTATTACTAATGACACTAACAGTTATAGGGGTATTACTAATGACACTAACAGTTATAGGGGTATTACTAGTGACCTTAACAGTTATAGGGGTATTACTAATGACACTAACAGTTATAGGATTATTACTAGTAACCCTAACAATTATAGGCGTATTACTAGTGACCCTAACAGTTATAGGCGTATTACTAGTGACCCTAACAGTTATAGGCGTATTACTAGTGACCTTAACAGTTATAGGCGTATTACTAATGACACTAACAGTTATAGGATTATTACTAGTAACCCTAACAGTTATAGGCGTATTACTAGTGACCCTAACAGTTATAGGCGTATTACTAGTAACCCTAACAGTTATAGGGGTGTTACTAGTGACCCTAACAGTTATAGGGGTATTACTAATGACACTAACTGTTATAGGGGTATTACTAGTAACCCTAACAGTTATAGGGGTATTACTAGTAACCCTAACAGTTATAGTGGTATTACTAGTAACCCTAACAATTATAGGGGTATTACTAGTGACCCTAACAGTTATAGGGGTATTACTAATGACACTAACAGTTATAGGGGTATTACTAGTAACCCTAACAGTTATAGGCGTATTACTAGTGCCCCTAACAGTTATAGGCGTATTACTAGTGACCTTAACAGTTATAGGGGTATTACTAATGACACTAACAGTTATAGTGGTATTACTAGTAACTCTAACAATTATAGGGGTATTACTAGTGACCCTAACAGTTATAGGGATATTACTAGTGACCCTAACAGTTATAGGGATATTACTAGTGACTCTAACAGTTATAGGGGTATTACTAGTGACCCTAACAGTTATAGGGATATTACTAGTGACCCTAACAGTTATAGGGATATTACTAGTGACCGTAACAGTTATAGGGGTATTACTAGTGACCCTAACAGTTATAGGGATATTACTAGTGACCCTAACAGTTATAGGGATATTACTAGTGACCCTAACAGTTATAGGGGTATTACTAGTGACCCTACCAGTTATAGGGGTATGATGATGATGATAATAATAATAATGATAAAATAATAATAATATTAATAATAATAATAATGAGGACTGTGTACAGCGCCTAATCTTTAGAAGCTCTAAGCGCTTTACAATATTAGATAACACATAAAAACATATATAAAGACATGATTACAAAAAAAAAAAAAAAACACCATGAAATTAGAAAACAAAAACATACTGAAACTAATTAAGGTAAGGGAACAGTATTAAGTCTTTAAGTCTGTTCTTGCAGTCGAAATAGGTGAGTTTAAGAGCACTCTTGAATGAGATCACAGTAGCCAGTGTAAGGTACAGAGCAGGGCGGAGGTGTGCTCGGTTCTTGCTACTCTAAGGATGATCCGAGCAGCTGTGTTTTGAACTTTTTGAAGTTTGTGTAGTAGATACTGAGACGAACCAGACAGAAGTGAATTACAATAGTCCAGTCTTGAAAGTACTAAGGAACACACAAGTGTTTTAGTGGCATCAACTGAATAAAAAATTGCGAATGGAGCTGATACGTCTCAGCTCAAGATATGCAGCCTTGCATATGTTCATGACATGTTGGTGCAATGAGAGAGTACTGTCTATAGTGACACCTAGGTTTCGTACTGATTGTGTGTTGCTGATACTTATTGTTTGAAGTAAAGGATGTGAATGAGAAAGTCTTTGTGTGGTGATCAGAATGGCTTCAGTTTTATCATAATTCATCTGCAGTTTGTCACATGTCATCCATGACTTCACATCGGAAATGCACCTCTCTACGCCTTGGATGGTAGTATCAACTCCAGCTGGGTGGCTAGATTTGTACATTTGGGTGTCATCAACGTACAATTGGCGAGACAACTGATGACGATCTATGACACTCAAGAGGGCCTGATTGTATAGAATGAAGAGAACAGGTCCAGGAACAGAACCCTGTGGAACATCAAAACAACTGGGCTGGAGTGTTTTCCATTTGCGGACACAATTTGTGTCATGTTGACTAAGTAGGACTTGAACCATAGTAAGGCTGTATCATGAATGCCAAATACAGGCTGGAGACGGTGAAATAATATATCATGGTATAATATATCATGGTATATTGTGTCAAATGCTGCAGACAAGTCAAGGAGGGTGAGGACTGTAATCTTTCCACTATCTAAAGCAGAGAGAAGGTCGTTAACTACTTTCAGAAGGGTAGTTTCTGTACTGCGGCGAGTGCGATATGCAGACTGTACATTGCTAAAAAGACTATTTGAATTCAGATGAGATACAAGTTGGGATGGAACAACGTTTTCTAAGATTTTTGACATGAGAAACTGGGCGGTAGTTCTTTGAATCGTTATGGTCAAGCGTTGGTTTTTTCAACAGAGGTTTTACAATGGCAGTTTTTAAAAATTACAGGAATTCCCCAGATGAGAGAGAAGTATTAATAACATCGGTTAGTGAAGGCAATATTGAATCTAAGCACTCAAGCAGTAGTGATGTCGGAATCGGATCAAGTTCACATGACTTTGGGGCACTCTTCATCGCGATTGTACGTACTAAATCCGTAGAGACAGGTTCAAATGCCGTTAAAGGTTGTCGTTGCAATTTTGTGTCACAACTGTGTGGTGACGATGAGTCAATTGAAATTGTGTTATAAGCTTATCTCTAATGGTTTGTACTTTGTCACGGAAGAAATGTGCAAACAGGTCCGGAAGGTCGACCGGAGAGAAGGTCGTTGGAAGTGACGTATAGTCGTTCCTTGACATTAGCTTGTTAGTAATCTCGAAGAGCTCTTTGCAGCTGGAACCTTCAGTGATGACAGTGCTGTAGTAGGCTGATTTCGCTGTATGAACTATGTTTGTGACATTCTTCTTAGCGGCTTCACAGATTTGCTTATGAATAGTAAGACCGAATGAAAGCCAAAGCCTCTCAGTCTTAACGGCGTTCTCTTTTAGCAGTGTGAAGCTGGTCCCTAACACTTCTATACCACGGAGAACACTTCTGAATGGATACTCTGCACTTGGTTGCTGGGGCATGTTTGTCAAGCAAAGAACACAAACAGTTATCAAATTGTTGTGCTGTAGGAGGTAACGAAATTGTTAGGTTTGCTTGGATGTCATGCATTAGTTGAGTTCTATTTATCATACAGAGGTTTCTATTAGTAGCAAACAAAGATGGAGGGTTAGGGACTGACACGTCAAGATGGCATATGACGCAGAGGTAATCTAATGCAAGTTCGTGGAACACCAAGGAAGACTGTAGAATATTATCATCAGGTCTATGAAGAATCCATATTTATGGGTGGGTTGGCTAACTGACTGTTTGAGGTTGAAAACGTGAATGGAATCAAAGACTTTTGATGTGTATCGGTTTCCAGGACAGTCAAAGTGAAAGCTGAAATCTCCAAGTATAATCAGGTTGCAAAATATCGAATTTCCATACTCCAGGAGGTTACAAAACTGCTCGAAAAAGAGAGATTCAGTCAGCTTTTTTTTTCGACTAGGAGGAGGGCGGTAGAGGCAGAAAAAATGGACTGACCTTTGTTCCATGTGAGTGTGGTTTTGACCAGTTCAAACGATGCGTGGCCGAAATTGAAAGTTGTAGTGTGGTTTGGACCAGTTCAAAGGATGTGTGGTCGAAATTGAAGGTTGTAGTGTGGTTTGGACCAGTTCAAAGTATGTGTGGTCGAAATTGAAGGTTGTAGTGTGGTTTGGACCAGTTCAAAGGATGTGTGGTCGAAATTAAAGGTTGTAGTGTGGTTAAGACGGTGGATTATGGAGTTCTTAGCGATGACAGAAATTCCAACTCCGCGGGAGTGGCGGGGGAATGACTTGATGGAGTAACCGGGGGTGGGTGGGCTACTTTATAGGTAAATGGTTTGGAATAAAGGGGATACTTGATAGGTAAATGATTTGGAATAAAGGGGCTACTTTATAGGTAAATGGTTTGGAATAAAGGGGATACTTGATAGGTAAATGATTTGGAATAAAGGAGCTAGTTTATAGATAAATGGTTTGGAATAAAGGGGATACTTGATAGGTAAATGATTTGGAATAAATGGGGTTACTTTGTAATTAAATGATTTTGGAATAAAGGGGCTACTTTATAGGTAAATGGTTTGGAATAAAGGGGTTACTTTGTAGGTAAATGATTTGAAATAAAGGGGCTACTTTATAGGTAAATGGTTTGGAATAAAGGGGTTACTTTGTAATTAAATGATTTTGGAATAAAGGGGCTACTTTATAGGTAAATAGTATGAATAAAGGGGCTACTTTATAGGTAAATGGTTTGGAATAAAGGGACTAGTTTAATGGTAAATGGTTTGGAATAAAGGGGCTACTTTATAGGTAAATGATTTTGAATAAAGGGGCTTCTTTGTAGGTAAATCATTTGGAATAAAGGGGCTACATTGTAGGTACATGATTGGGAATAAAGGGGCTACTTTGTAGGTAAATAAGAAATAACAATTACGATGGCAAGAATTTATTGTTAATTTTGCCCGCCAGCCCATAATAGAAATGGCAACATTATGAAGTATCAAAATTACAAAATGCCATATTACAGTACGAGAAAATATCCTAAAATGGGGAGGGATAGCTATATTACTCAATATCGCAACAATATAGGAAACGTCTCTACATAATACTATAATAATAATAATTTATATTAAGTAGCCATTTATTTATCTCTTCTTTTGTATGTCAGGAATGGATGAAATGTAGGCATCATTTCGACCTTCTTTGTTTTCATCTCACGAATACGGAATACAGATGGCTGGCCAAGTTGAAGTTATTCCAGCCAAACTTTGGGTAACGCGCCAGCAACTGTAGCTATAATTTGAAGGGACTTTTGTTAGATTTTACAACATGCATAGAATAGAACTGAACTTTCAAAACGGATCATCTAGCGCAGCATAATCTAAAACTAATTGACTCTTTGGCAGCAGTCGTATATAAACGAGTAACCGACCGAATATATATATATATATATATATATATATATATATATATATATATATATATATATATATATATATATATATATATATATATATAAAGTCCACAGTAAACCGGCCTAGAACTTGCTACCAGATAAATTGACGGCCACAAAGAGAATACCTACCAACAACTTTAAGTGTTTACTTGTTTACATCATGAAACTGCTGTAGCAATAATCTGTAACAATTGATAAAGATTTTGTTGGCATTCATGATCATTGTTTTAAGGTGGCACTCTACAGTTTCGTATTTTGCACAGGTTAGATTTTGAAAGAAAAAGAATTTCCCAGGTTTTCCTCACTGGTTATCCTGCCTATTTAAAAAAGACATTGTATATCTTAGGTATTGTTAAAAGAACTTTTAATTCTCTTTATTTTAGTGTACGATTGATGTGTGTGGTTTGGGTTATAGAGTATACAACTTGGCCTTACTTCAGATGTGCATCTATAAAAAAAAAAATAGCTAGCTCCGCTTGGTCATTTCGACTTCCTGGACTTCAAAGGTAAATTGTAAAAAAAAAAAAAAAAAAAAAAAAAGAGCCGAAAACTTTTTTTTAACTTTTTATATATTTTGTAATTCATTCATTCCACTTTTAGAAGATGGTATTTCATACTCTGGCAAAATTCGTTTTCCCTATTTTAATAAATGCTAAAGATAGTTCACTTTGGACTAATTCAGGCTGATTTTCCGAACACCTGGGAGCAGCCATTTTGTCAGCGGTGTGCTTAGACCATGTACAATTTCCACAAGTACAATATGTAAAGAAATTTCAGCCACGGTACATGAAAGAAGCATAGAGGTATACCAACATTCTCTTCACTATGCATGTTGCAAATGCAAACAACTTCACCTTACACCTGTCACTCTCTCAGAAGTACGTAATATCTGTAGAGCGCCACCTAAGTAACGTCACGGTACGGACTATTACTGCTTTCACAGGTGAAGAACTTACAAATATGAGGACATCTTATGCACCGCCAAAGTTGTCGACTGCAGAAAAGAAACATATAAATGTCCCCTTGCAAGAGTGATTAAAAGCAAAGTTTCTGTCAATACCGAAATGTCTGCACATTTTACCGGTTTGTCACACGCAGTTCGTTTCCTTGAAGTTCTTAAAAACATTGTAGAATATTTCTCTTCACGCATTGAAGTAATGATTTCGTCTGAGTGATTGCATTCTTGAATAATCGTTTGAATTGGAAACAAATGAAGTTGCTCAAACTTCCTTACTGATTTCAGATCTTATACGATAAGTTGTTGAGAGAATTTATTTCCAAAAAGATTTCTAGTGAATATTGTTTGCTACTTACAAAATTATTTTTACAATGTTTGGTCTTATTGATTGAAGACATTAAAGACTATTAAGCAATGATGGGTTTTTATTATTCTTGGTCATTTCTGAATAATGTTAGAAAAATTATAACCGTGATTACATTATGACCTAGGCCAATTTGATACAATTGTAGCTCTTCGTTCATTTTAGCGGTTAAAAAAGACATTTGACAAAAATATTATATACATAAAACACGTTCCTAGCAGTCATTCGGGAGTTTCTATTGGTTTTTAAACTGAAATACACTTATTTTGATTCTCACAAAATATATATGCACTCACTTGTACATTGTGTCATATTTCCGCGTCTTTACTTGTGAAGATTCTATCTGGATACAGGATTGAGTGCATTAGGTTTTGGTACGCTTTCTAGTACATCTCTTTCTGCATACAGGGCCGGTTTAATCACCAGGCAAAATAGGCGGTCGCCTAGGGCGGCAATTTTTTTTTTTTTTTTTTTTTTGGGGGGGGGGGGGCGGCATAAAACTGAATGAATAAAAAAAGAAAGAGAAATAGCGTAAAATAGAAGATAATAAGCGTCTAAAAATAGGAAGAGAAAAACAGATGGAGAATTTTTATTCATGCTAATACACAATATTCATTTTCCAAAGTTAATTGTGAGGGAGGAGGGGGGGGGGGCGCAAGGCTGAAGGTTCGCCATGAGCGCCAAATACCCTTGCGCGGCCCTGTCTGCATAGAAGCAATAATTTGACTATAATTTAATTATTTAAGTATCTTTATTTATAAAATCTTCCGCAAGGAGAAAAAAGAAGAGAATAAACAGAATATATTGTGCGTAAAATTGTTAGGACGTTCTGGCAATGGTAGACACGGTCACGTGTATGAACAACACTTTTAAACTCGACCATTAATGAGCAGCATGAAATAGAACATTTTTTCAACGCCATTAAGCCATAGAGCTGTATTGTTGCAAGACAGATTACATGAAGTACTTCAAAATGTAGCACAGCAGAATTATAAATATAACAATCAACGGTATAAAATAGCGTACCATATTTTCCCTGTGTATATTCACCCCATAAATTATTGCATCATTCTACTTAAGATGACGGCAGGCTTTATAGAAAATTTCAGGCCTACTTTTTAAAAAAATTGTTATGGGATTAATAATGTCCAGTTATTGTCTGTCTATCTACGAAAACTTTAAAGTAAGCAAAAATTATTAGCGATGATCACGTGAACGTACGGATTTAATCTCGTTACTTTTCTGTTTTGTGTCCTCAACATATAAAAGGGTCCTTGAGATAGAGGACCCATCATTGAAAAGTTTATATGTTTATTTACTCAACAGAATTTGAAAACCCGTCAAAACTTTTTTCATGAGGTCAACACAATGCGGGCAATGATGCATGGCCTCAAGCTGAAACAATGGAATCGCGTCGAGAAAATTCTGAAATCTCCAGCGGGTTGTCATCCGGTTTACCTTACATGTTTGATTTTGTAGCTGAACAAGTCATTGTATAATGTGGCGTGCTATTAGAAATGTACTTGTCAAATCTATTGTTATGGGGAAAGAGGAAAGGGACAACATACATAATGCTTGTTATTGCTTTCCCCCGTCTCTCTCTCTCTCTCTCTCTCTCTCTCTCTCTCTCTTTTTCTCACTCCATATCCCGCTGTGGCGTCGAAAGGCGATGACCATACCGAGATACATATTACAAGTAAGATATCCCTAACACATACTCAGATAAATTATACCTACAGGGGATCTATTAACAGATGTGGCCTATTATTATACAGACGAAAGCCGGCATACCAACGTAAGATTAGATTAACACGGTCTGGAGTCAAAGTGCCGAAGTTCTATTTAATTGCTGCGGAAAGAACAACGCTCGCAGATTCAAAATTAAGTACTATACGTTAAAATAAATGTTCACGTATTTTACATTGAACTGCTAATAGCTGCACATTTTATGAGGTATAACTAGTTTTATATTTTTTTAAAATGCGTTTATTATACTTTGAACCTTAAGTTTATATTGTTGTTGTGATATATTGTAATTTTATATTGTTGTTGTGATATATAGTAATTTTATATTGTTGTTGTGATATATTGTAATTTTATATTGTTGTTGTGATATATTGTAATTTTATATTGTTATTGTGATATATTGTAATTTTATATTTTTGTGATAATTTTTTATTGTTGTTGTGATATATTGTAATTTTTTATTTTTGTGATATATTGTAATTTTATATTGTTGTTTTGTGATATATTGTAATTTTATATTGTTGTTGTCATATATTGTAATTTTATATTGTTGTTGTGATATATTGTAAGTTTATATTGTTGTTGTGATATATTGTAATTTTATATTGTTGTTGTGAAATATTGTAATTTTATATTGTTGTTGTGATATATTGTAATTTTATATTGTTGTTGTGATATATTGTAATTTTATACTGTTGTTGTTATATATTGTAAGTTTATACTGTTGTTGTGATATATTGTACAGGTTGTTTTGAAAACTAAGTCAGTAATTTGCAGTAAGGCAACATGTTCACGCGCTATCAATCGAACTTTCGTAAACTCCATTAAGGATAAAAAAATTTAATACTCTTACGTACCACTCCCAATTATATGCCAAAGTTTGGAGATTAGTAGGTGATATTATTAACGAAAATGTCTGAGTAGGAATTTGAACTCTTTCGTGAAACCCTGGAATTTGAGAACACGCCTGGATTTTTTAATTTACACGCGTCAGTACTTTCTGATGAACATATGACTTAAGATTCGAGCGTTTTCCAAAATAAAAAAAGTTTTTGTATAGAGAAATATAACATCGCATATATAAAACACAGATCTGACAATAATTACCAATTCTAGTACCTGATGATTAGGAATAGAATACTAAAAGATCTATACATTTCAAATACCAATACACAATAAACATCTGCATGATTGATTAAAACCCATTAATCAATATGGTATGGAGTCAACATCTTCACTCTTACTCCTCGCATGCCCTCCTCGGCAAATTTGTTATAGTACTCAAGAAAGAATAACATTTTATCAATGATGTTAAGTTATAGTGCTCAAGAAAGAATAGCCCTTTATCAATGATGTTAAGTTATAGTGCTCAAGAAAGAATAGCCCTTTATCAATGCTATTAAGTTATAGTGCTCAAGAAAGAATAGCCCTTTATCAATGATGTTAAGTTATAGTGCTCAAGAAAGAATAACCCTTTATCAATGATGTTAAGTTATAGTGCTCAAGAAAGAATAGCCCTTTATCAATGCTATTAAGTTATAGTGCTCAAGAAAGAATAGCCCTTTATCAATGATGTTAAGTTATAGTGCTCAAGAAAGAATAGCCCTTTTTCAATGCTATTAAGTTATAGTGCTCAAGAAAGAATAGCCCTTTATCAATGATGTTAAGTTATAGTGCTCAAGAAAGAATAGCCCTTTATCAATGCTATTAAGTTATAGTGCTCAAGAAAGAATAGCCCTTTATCAATGATGTTAAGTTATAGTGCTCAAGAAAGAATAACCCTTTATCAATGATGTTAAGTTATAGTGCTCAAGAAAGAATAGCCCTTTATCAATGATGTTAAGTTATAGTGCTCAAGAAAGAATAGCCCTTTATCAATGCTATTAAGTTATAGTGCTCAAGAAAGAATAGCCCTTTATCAATGCTATTAAGTTATAGTGCTCAAGAAAGAATAACCCTTTATCAATGATGTTAAGTTATAGTGCTCAAGAAAGAATAGCCCTTTATCAATGATGTTAAGTTATAGTGCTCAAGAAAGAATAGCCCTTTATCAATGCTATTAAGTTATAGTGCTCAAGAAAGAATAGCCCTTTATCAATGCTATTAAGTTATAGTGCTCAAGAAAGAATAGCCCTTTATCAATGATGTTAAGTTATAGTGCTCAAGAAAGAATAACCCTTTATCAATGATGTTAAGTTATAGTGCTCAAGAAAGAATAGCCCTTTATCAATGATGTTAAGTTATAGTGCTCAAGAAAGAATAACCCTTTATCAATGATGTTAAGTTATAGTGCTCAAGAAAGAATAGCCCTTTATCAATGATGTTAAGTTATAGTGCTCAAGAAAGAATAGCCCTTTATCAATGCTATTAAGTTATAGTGCTCAAGAAAGAATAGCCCTTTATCAATGATGTTAAGTTATAGTGCTCAAGAAAGAATAGCCCTTTATCAATGCTATTAAGTTATAGTGCTCAAGAAAGAATAACCCTTTATCAATGATGTTAAGTTATAGTGCTCAAGAAAGAATAGCCCTTTATCAATGATGTTAAGTTATAGTGCTCAAGAAAGAATAACCCTTTATCAATGATGTTAAGTTATAGTGCTCAAGAAAGAATAGCCCTTTATCAATGATGTTAAGTTATAGTGCTCAAGAAAGAATAACCCTTTATCAATGCTATTAAGTTATAGTGCTCAAGAAAGAATAGCCCTTTATCAATGATGTTAAGTTATAGTGCTCAAGAAAGAATAGCCCTTTATCAATGCTATTAAGTTATAGTGCTCAAGAAAGAATAGCCCTTTATCAATGATGTTAAGTTATAGTGCTCAAGAAAGAATAACCCTTTATCAATGATGTTAAGTTATAGTGCTCAAGAAAGAATAACCCTTTATCAATGATGTTAAGTTATAGTGCTCAAGAAAGAATAACCCTTTATCAATGATGTTAAGTTATAGTGCTCAAGAAAGAATAGCCCCTTATCAATGATGTTAAGTTATAGTGCTCAAGAAAGAATAACATTTTATCAATGATGTTAAGTTATAGTGCTCAAGAAAGAATAGCCCTTTATCAATGATGTTAAGTTATAGTGCTCAAGAAAGAATAGCCCTTTATCAATGCTATTAAGTTATAGTGCTCAAGAAAGAATAACCCTTTATCAATGATGTTAAGTTATAGTGCTCAAGAAAGAATAACCCTTTATCAATGATATGGAAACATTGTATTGTCACAAGTGGCAAAGCCACGAGTGACAATACAAAATGTATCCACTTCACTCGTGAAATATTTCCTTATATCTACTCAAAAATCGAAAATTTTCTTTTTATTATATTTTTAAAGGCAAAAACATTCGATTTGCATGGATTTGTTTCTCCATTCTGTGTCAATGCGATTAACGGCTGCATAACTACGTCGATAAAAAGAAATTCCGAAATTTTACAATAATTTAGGAGAGACTTTTTACAAAGTTAGATTGTACACATAATGCTTCAAATTGTGCATTTTGTCAAATTAATGAATGTTTTCATGCGAAAATGAAGGGATTTTTATTTTCCTTTACACATTTCTTGCGCGGATCAATACAGTTAATATTGCTGGGGTGTGGGTACTACAGCAACATGACAGAACGCTCAACATACTTCAGAGCGTAACATCATTAAACAACAGATTTTAATGATTGTGAATTTACTTGTAAGGATTTTGACTGCTATTTTTGTTTATTTTTGCATTCAGACGTGAATTTTGTGTGTTGAGAGTCTTGCAGTCTATTTCGGTAACAGACGCTGCACCCATATTTCGATTGTCACTTAATTTCGGTTTGCAATCGACACTAGTCATTGCCTGATTTCATTATCGTTTTCAGACATGATTATGATTGTGATTACAGTTAAAGTTATTACTTTAACAATTTTATTACTATATGTAATCAAGAGTTTTTCTTCAAAATGTGTACCAATTGTCATTGAGTGTAACAGGAACATATACGGGTGACACAGAATATCGAGTAGCAACAGGTCGTGCAAATTCAGTCACTGACAATTTGCATGAGTCATGTGGAAACTAATTATAAAAAGTTAGTGCTCGAAGCCTGCTTTTTGTTGTTTGTTGTTCATTTTTAGGCATTCTTTACAGCGCCTTTTCATTGATTACATAAATGTATACTAGATGGTCAACAGTCTTTACACATTTTAAGATCTATTCATCCTGATGGATGGATGGAGAGAGAGAGAGAGAGAGAGAGAGAGAGAGAGAGAGAGAGAGGGAGAAGGAAAAGAAGAAGAAAAAAAAATAGGCAGAAAAAATAAAATAGGCCTAAATATGGAAATACAGGTCTGAAGAACTTACATAAGGGCATATATACTTCCTAAATGGAAAAAGAAAGTAGTTCCAAAGGTGATATCGCTCGACATAATCGGACTGTCAAGAGAGTTGTATACGCATTATTATCGATGCAAAAAGCCCGCTCGTCCAGGTACTTGTGTCTGACTCTATTAGTGTCACTGTACATTTGTATGCCTTCAAAGTGTTGCCAAAAGTTGTAGAACACTACCGAACCACCCGTGAGAATGGAAAGACTGGAGACTGCCAAAGAGAGTATAAATGGTGGCCAATTAATCAATTAAAAAAAAAACGAGAGAGAGAGAGAGAGAGAGAATGTACCTGGTTAAACACCTCTAATGCAAGCTATCTTGCATACTACCCCACTCCGTCTACGAGAGACATATGCGATATGCCAAGAGTGGAACAATTAGAATTAGCGGAATGTAACGAAATCATCAGTCGATTCCAAAGCTCAAGATAGTATTTGATGATATAGGAACTATTACACTTGTAATCGATAGTGGGCAAATGAAACAAGTGGAGATAACATGTATGCTATTAGGTCACTGTGTCTTCTATATTGAAATCAGCCGTATGTTTCATTGAGGCAGGGCCGAAAATATGTTCCTGGTTTCATCATTACGGGATACTTCGGGTGATTGTTTTAAAGTGATGATATAAGTTAATATTATTCTTTACAAGCTCACAATACAATAGATACATCCAATGAATTTCAATTAGGATTACCGATTTCTATTACTAATTTACACAAACTGTTATATCAAGTCAGTAGAGATCTATGTAATATTCAGAAAGCTACAATTACTAATTACAATCCCCTCATATATGCAAAAAATCGTATGCCCAAAATTCCCCATCAATCAACTTTATTTATTCAGAGAGGGACCCATAATGAATTTTTTTTTTTTTTTTTTTTTTTTTGGGGGGGGGGGGGAGAGGGAGCAGAATTCCTTGCTACGCCACTGGTTATTCCTCTAGAAACTAATCACGTAAGAGCGTGTTTGGTTATCCACCTATGCTGATATAAAGGCGCGTCGCAAGCGAAGTATCTTGTTTATGTATCTCTTTCTATCCCCGAGGAAAGGGTTCTTCTAAATTAAGACATAAAATTGGAGTCTTTAAAGTCAGTATTCCCATGATGAACTGTGTATGTAAATATAGATGGTATTTACGCTCATACAAATTTAGCAACTGCAGTTTTGCTTAAATGCACACTAATTCGATATGGACAAGGTAAATAAACCAGTAGAAGCCTTCACTTATATTGCCACACGTCAGTGTCAGTCTTCACTTACATTGCCACACGTCAGTGCCAGTCTTCACTTACATTGCCACACGTCATAATAGACAACTGGGAAGAATCAGTACATATCTATTGCCTCTAAAAACACAGTTTCCTTGCACAGCCTTGAAATGCTTGTGATTCTCAAAGACAAACTTCGTCCATCACTCTCTACACGAACACGTTTTATTATTTATGGAATAAATATTTAATAACTATTTGTGAACCGTTGTATATACGATCCATTCTAGTATCTACCGTGACTCCACCTACAAGATTAATAGTAGAATCTTTGACGAATACATTGAATATCTGCCTACATGAAACGGATGCTTGAAAAATTGGACCTTGATACTAAAAAGAAATATATTACCAATCACTACGGCAAAGCTACTTGCAACACTGCACTATACAATGCTTGGTGTTGTGATAAATCAGTGTAATGCGCGAAGTGGCCATTGGAGCAATAGAGTACATTTTTTTTAAAATGAGAATCCACCGAAAAAATGAGGAACACTAGAAATACATGTAACTTTAAGCCACCTAACCCAACAAAAGTCAACGAGGACCATAAGGCGTGCCAAATAAATAACGTGTTAGAGTAAATGTGTGGACAAGGAGAATACAGCCTTCTACGTAATGAGCATTTTCATTCCTGATGGCATCGTAAAAGTGATTACAGAACGGGGGATAAAAGGTTAAGTTGGAACGTTAATTCAAACTACAAGTTCGACCTATACACAGTCAAAACGACAATTCAAAGACAAATAAAATGGTATTGTTTTTGTTTTCCTCATATTTTATCCACATCTCCCCCACCTCAATCCATACACAATAGAGCAAGGTTACTATGCTCATATGTCCTATTTTCAATCTGATTCGATGAAAACATCGAAAAATAAATTCCATGTGCTACGATATATATCTACATATTTTTATAAACACCTCTAAAGTGTGGCATACCTTCTCACAAAATATTTTGTTATAAGAATTATTGGTTTGCATCAAAGCTGGAAGGGGGCACCGTGCATGCTGCTCAGTTTTACCGTTTCTGGATATTAGCTTGAGTTT
Source organism: Margaritifera margaritifera (assembly GCA_029931535.1). Lineage (NCBI taxonomy): Eukaryota > Metazoa > Mollusca > Bivalvia > Unionida > Margaritiferidae > Margaritifera > Margaritifera margaritifera. Next base: position 3,777,181 of record JAQPZY010001654.1, read on the forward strand.
GGGGGTGATGATTGCAAGGAGCTTCATATAGCAAATATGATACCCCCATAAGGATAGCTTTACACATACTAGATGGACGTAACTAAGGAATGGCTTTACACGTAGTGGATAAAAAAGACATCACTAAGGGATAGCTTTACACATACTGGATAAAAAAAGACGTAACTAAGGAATGGCTTTACACATACTGGATAAAAAGACATCACTAAGGGATGGCTTTGCACATACTGTATAAAAAAAGACGTAACTAATGGATGGCTTTACACATACAGGATAAAAAAAAGACATAACTCAAGGATCACACATACTAAATATAAAAAAAAGAAAAAGAAACAAATAAGGAATGGCTTTACACGTAGTGGATAAAAAAGACATCACTAAGGGATAGCTTTACACATACTGGATAAAAAAGACGTAACTAAGGAATGGCTTTACACATACTGGATACAAAAAGACGTAAGGAATGACTTTACACATACTGGATAAAAAGACATCACTAAGGGATGGCTTTGCACATACTGGATAAAAAAAAGACGTAACTAAGGGATGGCTTTACATATACAGGATAAAAAAAGACATAACTTAAAAATCACACATACTAGATATAAAAAAAGAAAAAGAAAAAATATATAACTAAGGGATGGCTTTACACATACGGAATTAAAAAGACATCACTAAGGAATGGCTTTACACGTACTGGATAAAAAGACATCACTAAGGGATAGCTTTACACATAGTGGATAAAAATACCTAACTAAGGGATAGCCTTACACATACTAGGTAAAAAGAACATAACTAAGAGATAGTTTTACACATACTAAAAATAAGACATAACTAAGGGATAGCTGTAAACAGATGCAGTTCATCTAACATACAGACGTACGCTGGCATACTAAGCTGAAATCAGTTCACGGTTAAAAAAACGCAATATGTTTGGTAGGTTTTCAAAATCAAATGGGTGATATAGAGTGGCAAATAGAATCTATATTTATTATGGAATATGGCTTATATATAACAGTATCACTTTGCCTGCAAGTGATTGGATTGTCGATAAAGATATAGATTTGATGCAAGTTGCCTTTACTTTTCAATAAGCATCAGCCAAGAATTTACTTATATAACTAGAGCCTACGTCAAAAATTTCCACCTTAAAAGTATTTTCTTTTTAAATTTCATGTGGACTTCTTATTTTACATTAGAAATTATTGAACCCTATTTTTAAAAAAAATGTAAATCAAATGTGTTAGTTAATATCGGTCATTAACGGGGTTCATTATTGTCCATTTTTTTCTACAAGTTATAAAATGTATAATCTCCATGACAACAATGAAAACGTTTCAAGTTATGACATCGGTCTATTGACTACATTAAAAAAGTTTGCCAGGAAGAATATACTACTTTTGTATAATGTGAATGTATACTACTTTTGTATAATGTGAATGTATACTACTTTTGTATAATGTGAATGTATGTCTAAAGAGGCACTTGCAAAATTCATGTTATAGAAAAGAAGCAGACAGACACTAAGTATGTTGTTTGGTACTACTTAATCTCTCCGACTGTTGGCGAAGAGTTTCAAATTGATGACGAAATTAGGCTAAATATTACAAGATTCATACTCTAAACGGATAGCATACTAGAGCAAAACACGAATACTTGAAAGCTATGAACAGATGTTGTCCGTTATTAATATCGACGAAAGCAGATGTACCGATCTAAAATCAACACGGCCTGGAGCCGTAATGTTTACATCATGTTATTATTGCTGAAAGAGTGAAGCATGCTGATTCAAAAGGGATGCTGGTATTTTACAGCATCTTGCGTTTCACGACATTTTCAATGTACTTTTGATAATAAATGGCCAATAAACGCAGTATATCCCCTGCCAGTTGGAAATAATGCTTAATTTGTTAATTTTGTGTTGTATTGTTTATCTTTTTAATACAAGTTTTAAGTTGAACTCTCCCTTTCACCATTTTAGTAACGTATGGTATAGTCATGATTAAAGATTTAATGAAAAACTTGCATCGAAGCAGCATGTCTCAGCGTTCTTTTCATCCATTGATCAACCTTCTAAATTGTTGCCATTTAGACTCTGTAAAGGGGGTTGGGATTTCTTTGAAAACTGTACATATCTAAACAACACCTTGGACTATATCAAATTTGTATACGACACTTGGGCTGTATGAAATTTGTATACGACACTAGAACTGTACGAAATTTGTATACGACATTTGGATTGTATGAAATTTGTATACGACACTTGGACTATATGAAATTTTTATACGACACTTGGACTGTATGAAAATTGTATACGACACTTGGGCTATATGAAATTTGTATACGACACTTGGACTGTATGAAATTTGTATACGACACTTGGATTATATGAAATTTGTATTCGACACTTGGACTACATCTACATTAATGAAATTTGTATATGACACTGGGACTACATGTACATTAATGAAATTTGTATACGACACTTGGACAATATCTACATTAATGAAATTTGTACACAACACTTGGACTACATCTACACGAAAGAAATTTATATACGACACTTAGACTACATCTGCATTAGGGAAGTTTGTATATGACACTTGGAATATATCTACATTATTAAATTTTTATACGGCACTTGGACTATGTACATTAATGAAATTTGTATACGACACTTGGACTACATGTACATTAATGAAATTTGTATACGACACTTGGACAATATCTACATTAATGAAATTTGTATACAACACTTGGACTACATCTACATTAATGAAATTTGTATACGACACCTGGATTGTATGAAATTCGTATACGACACTTGGACTGTATGAAATTTGTATACGACACTTGGATTACATCTACATTAATGAAATTTATATACGACACTTGGACTACATGTACATTAATGAAATTTGTATACAACACTTGGACTATATGAAATTTGTATACGACACTTGGACTATATGAAATTTGTATACGACACTTAGACTATATGAAATTTGTATACAACACTTGGACTACATCTACATTAATGAAATTTGTATACAACACTTGGACTATATGAAATTTGTATACAACACTTGGACTATATGAAATTTGTATACAACACTTGGACTATATGAAATTTGTATACGACACTTAGACTATATGAAATTTGTATACGACACTTAGACTATATGAAATTTGTATACGACACTTGGACTACATCTACATTAATGAAATTTGTATACAACACTTGGACTATATGAAATTTGTATACGACACTTGGACTATATGAAATTTGTATACGACACTTGGACTATATGAAATTTGTATACAACACTTGGACTATATGAAATTTGTATACAACACTTGGACTATATGAAATTTGTATACGACACTTGGACTATATGAAATTTGTATACGACACTTGGACTATATGAAATTTGTATACGACACTTGGACTATATGAAATTTGTATACGACACTTGGACTATATGAAATTTGTATACGACACTTGGACTATATGAAATTTGTATACGACACTTAGACTATATGAAATTTGTATACGACACTTGGACTATATGAAATTTGTATACGACACTTGGACTGTATGAAATTTGTATACAACACTTGGACTATATGAAATTTGTATACGACACTTGGACTATATGAAATTTGTATACAACACTTGGACTTTATGAAATTTGTATACGACACTTGGACTACATCTACATTAATGAAATTTGTATACAACACTTGGACTATATGAAATTTGTATACGACACTTGGACTACATCTACATTAATGAAATTTGTATGCGACCCTTGGACTATATGAAATTTGTATACAACACTTGGACTATATGAAATTTGCATACGACACTTGGACTACATCTACATTAATGAAATTTGTATACAACACTTGGACTATATGAAATTTGTATACGACCCTTGGACTATATGAAATTTGTATACAACACTTGGACTATATGAAATTTGTATACGACACTTGGACTACATGTACATTAATGAAATTTGTATACAACACTTGGACTATATGAAATTTGTATACGACACTTGGACTATATGAAATTTGTATACGACACTTGGACTATATGAAATTTGTATACGACACTTGGACTATATGAAATTTGTATACGACACTTGGACTATATGAAATTTGTATACGACACTTAGACTATATGAAATTTGTATACGACACTTGGACTATATGAAATTTGTATACGACACTTGGACTGTATGAAATTTGTATACAACACTTGGACTATATGAAATTTGTATACAACACTTGGACTATATGAAATTTGTATACAACACTTGGACTATATGAAATTTGTATACGACACTTGGACTATATGAAATTTGTATACAACACTTGGACTTTATGAAATTTGTATACGACACTTGGACTACATCTACATTAATAAAATTTGTATACAACACTTGGACTATATGAAATTTGTATACGACACTTGGACTACATCTACATTAATGAAATTTGTATGCGACCCTTGGACTATATGAAATTTGTATACAACACTTGGACTATATCAAATTTGCATACGACACTTGGACTACATCTACATTAATGAAATTTGTATACAACACTTGGACTATATGAAATTTGTATACGACCCTTGGACTATATGAAATTTGTATACAACACTTGGACTATATGAAATTTGTATACGACACTTGGACTACATCTACATTAATGAAATTTGTATACAACACTTGGACTATATGAAATTTGTATACGACACTTGGACTATATGAAATTTGTATACGACACTTGGACTACATGTACATTAATGAAATTTGTATACAACACTTGGACTGTATGAAATTTGTATACGACACTTAGACTGTATGAAATTTGTATACGACACTTGGACTATATGAAATTTGTATACAACACTTGGACTATATGAAATTTGTATACGACACTTGGACTATATGAAATTTGTATACGACACTTGGACTACATCTACATTAATGAAATTTGTATACAACACTTGGACTGTATGAAATTTGTATACGACACGTGGACAATATCTACATTAATGAAATGTATATACAACACTTGGATTACATCTACATTAATGACATTTGTATACAACACTTGGACTATATGAAATTTGTATACAACACTTGGACTATATGAAATTTGTATACGACACTTGGACTGTATGAAATTTGTATACGACACTTGGACTACATGTACATTAATGAAATTTGTATACGACACTTGGACTATATGAAATTTGTATACGACACTTGGACTGTATGAAATTTGTATACGACACTTGGACTACATGTACATTAATGAAATTTGTATACCACACTTGGACTACATGTACATTAATGAAATTTGTATACGACACTTGGACTATATGAAATTTGTATACGACACTTAGACTGTATGAAATTTGTATACGACACTTGGACTACATGTACATTAATGAAATTTGTATACAACACTTGGACTACATGTACATTAATGAAATTTGTATACGACACTTGGACTATATGAAATTTGTATACGACACTTGGACTGTATGAAATTTGCATACGACACTTGGATTACATCTACATTAATGAAATTTATATACGACACTTGGACTACATGTACATTAATAAAAGTTGTATACGACACTGGCACTACATCTCTAAATCTAGAAAAATGTGATGAAAATCGAAGAAAAGAAATTTGTTTAAAATGGGAACGAAACACTTTAAGTGATGAAGATATTAAACAATGTCTGACGAGTGTAAAATATTAGTGTGAAGAGAGAGAGAGAGAGAGAGAGAGAGAGAGAGAGAGAGAGAGAGAGAGAGAGAGAGAGAGAGAAGTCGTGTTAGAGATAAAGGCTTACTTGTTACGTTAGTCCAGTGTAAACAGGTGGAATTTACCACAAGATAATACTGGTGAAGGTGAAGTGAATATAAATAATCCTTAGTGATTTATTTGTTTACATCATGAATTGGGGCATTACTCTAAAAAGAACTAATGCCAGATATCGAGAGCATATGTGTAGTGAAAATGTATGATACGACATTAACAAATAATCTGCCACAATTAACTGAGATTATATTCTCTATTCATCCAGGATCTAGTTCACTAGCCCTCTTCACTGTTTGCATATTGTTGGACAAATAAACAGATTTATTTATGACAACAAGAAATACCGATAAATGCCCACTCCCATGCGCATGATTTACATTCATATTCATATATTAAGTAATGGTCATAGTATATAAGGATGAATTCACTTATTGCATACACTTATAAATATAGAGACTAATGAAGACTTACTACTTTACAGTAATAAATGAAGATTGTTTGTTTGTTTTGTTGGTTTTACCGGCACTTTTAACACATTATTGGCTGAGGAAATGAGAGCTAAGTGCCTTTCCCAAGGACACACCTGGGAAGCCGACCTAGACTGGCCTTGGCGGGAATCAAATCCGCGACCCTTGGATTATGAGTCCTACAGTCTACCATCTAAGCTCCCCAAGAAATGAAGCGAAAGACAAGAAACAGGATATGAGAAGAGGAGAGGCATAACTCATTGACATGTTCAGGATCTTTCATAATATTATGATAATGTCTAATGTAACTTCATAAAACTGGGTTAATATCATAAAGACAAATTTATTCTTAGTGCTTTATCAGAAGCAGATCATTGTGTACCGAGCTCTTCAATTGGAACATCCTCGGCCTTTTCTGTCAAGTCGAGAAATAAACCTTGAATGTAATTCACCGCCATTGGAAACTGTATTCGCAACTACTTTAGTTCACATGACACATTATGGCAGCGGGAGAAGGGAAAGTTACAATCGGCACCTTGTCGGGATTTTCTGTTGCAACATTTGTAGCGCACTCCGCCGGAGGCGAATCACCATACCCGTCAAACTAACGTGTATTTCTATAACTACATCTGAGGATATTTCTCGACTTAACGGAAATGGCCGAGCGATATTCCGATTGCCGTGCTCTTAAGACTGAGTAAACTGTTACCCGTATGTTGGGCTCACTCAATTCTTGTGTGTAGCAAGTAGGTCAGAGCCACAAACGGCCGGGTACCAGTTTAAGTAGAAGACAGATTACCGGTAGTTCAAAGTCAACAGTTTATCTTTAATTTAAGTGTACGATTAATTCGATTATTTTAAGTATTGAGACACACATCAGATTTGTTTAATAAAAGACAAGCTATTCTCCGAAACGATAGCTTTTTTAGTAATCAATGGTACTTAAGCTGAAGGGAGGTGGGGGTGGGGGTGGGGTGGGGGTGAGGGTAAAACAGTATGGAACCCAGAACATATACCATAGTATGTCACAAATATAGCAGTATCTATCTCAATAATCCTCATTCAAATGGTTGATTTCTGTTCATGTAATTACATTTCTTGTCAAATATTTAAAAAAAAATTCGTATGACCCGTTGAGGAAACTGTGCATCCATAGGATACATAGATTCATTAAACTGAGGGTTACAGACTTGAAATTGGGGGTCTACGGTATAGAGTCTTAGAAAAAGTGATTTTTTGAAGAGTGAAGGGAAGAAGTTTGGATGTTATCAATATTATTTCAAAGATCTATTATGGATGGAAAAAGGTTGTTTTTGAAATGGACGGTCCTTGGAGTTGGATAATAAAAGTAAAATATCGTAGAAATCATGGATTTTGATGTTGGTTGCATAAAGTAAGTATATTGTCCAGATAGCAAGTGCTTCTCCATTGAGGATTTTGTAGAAGAGGACCAGTTTGTTATGATTTCTGCGCTCATATAATGATTTCCATCTCAGATAAACAGATGGATGAAACTTTCTTGCAATCAAAATGTGTCTACAACACAGACATTCATCTATGAGCCAGGATGAAAATTATGCCTACTGATGCCACCTTTAGGGGATCATCAACGTAGTGTGTTATGAATGCAATAATGAAATTTTATACTATTTTTGATACGATAAACATTGCACATGCATAAGATCACTAGGATATAGACATAATGAATTAGTAACGTAAATTACACTAGCAATGGCGTAACCGGACATCCTTGAAATGTATGTGACGGAAGCGAATCTTTGCTATAAAAGGATTGGGCCACTTAAAACACGCACTCTCTTTAAGGTCAAGTTGCTATTTCCTTAAAATATGTACAAGTGTCACCACTTCATATTCGATACAAATTTCAGTGGAAATAAATAAAATATGGGAGCCGAAAGGCAAAACTAAATATACGATATTAGGGCTCATTTTTATTGTCGTGGAGACGCTTCGCCTGAAATGCGCTTTGAACGATATCCACTCCGAGCTTTGTACGACATTTCGCAAAGAGTATTGAATAGCTGATGAGAAATGCGTGACCTTGCTGAAGAAAGGTAAAATTGTTACCGTTGGAAAGTCATATATATTTTAAAATTCAGCACGGGAAGGACGTTAAACAGACTACATATATTTCTGTCTCTGATATAGTGATAATAACTCAAGAACGTCTGCACGACTGACATGATTTAGCTAAAATCATTGATTTCAGTAAAACACACAGAATACAGGCTCAACTGATTCTAAGATTTTGAAGAGCTAATATTTTCCGATAGTAAAGACATTTAACAATAATGTTGACGATTGCTAACGTTGAGTAAAATCTTATCCAGAGCAGTTGTTGTTGTTGTTGATTTTGTTTTATGTCGGTTTTTTAAGGCTAAAGACTGAACAATGAGCAGAGCACTTCCAGTGATTCACCGGGCATACTCCTAAAGTCGACCTAGCACTATAGCAACCCTTATACTGTTGTTAGCTACTAACGTCGAACTAGCACTATGGCAACCATTATACTGTTGTTAGCTACTAACGTCGAACTAGTACTATAACAACCATTATACTGTTGCTAGCTTACAAAATATAGCAATTCGTGAGATGTTTCACACAGATTTCTTACGTATACATAAGTATCTTCCATAAAAAGTTATTTATATTATCTTTAGACTTGCTTTTTAATATTAATATTAATATTAATGTAATGTATAATAAAAAAATTAACTAATATTTGAAGTCTTGGACTATAGTTTGGAAATAACTTTTTAAAAAGAAACTTGAAGCGCTGAAATTCAACTTTTATAAAATACAAATTTACCTTTAAGAAAATGAATAGATAAATAAATTCTGAAAATTTCAAAGGCGGTCCCAATTTCTAAGTTACAAAGATCATATTTGTTCAGTATGACAGGAATCTTACTTAAGTACTGTAATGCAGTTACGAGAAATTCAAACTTAGCGCTGTTAAAAACAATGGAAATTAAATATCTGAAATTGTATTAATGATGACAGCAAAAATTTATTGAAATCAGAATGTGGATTTTTATTTACACAAAATTACAGGCAAAGTTGAATTAAATAAAAGCGACATTCGCTATTTCGTAATTAATAAGCGATGGGAAGAAAGATAATCCAAACGACAAGGATCGGCTTTTCCTGTGGCGCCATCTAAGCGGGAGATAATTGAGGAGTGAAGGCCGTTATGACCAAAAACAGTCTAAATTTTTACGGAGGATGAAGTGTGGAATAATCATTTTCATCGAAATCAACAATTTATATAAGAATAATCTCTTAAAAATTGAATTTTAATATATTAAGAAGACATTTTCAGGGAAATACTCCCAATAATCAGTTATTCGTAGTATACTAGTTTTAGCTACGTTATTTTGTGGTTAGAGTCACTTATAGTATGGGTCCGTTCCATTCTGAATCGTACACCACCTTCGCTCTTCGAAAGTATTTACCTGGGCCAGTTACTATCTAGCTGAGGATTTTTTAATCTCTCTATACCTTACAAAATTTCAAACCAAACCTTGTTCCGTCTACGCATACTTTTTTAATTTGGAAAAATAAAGTTGTTAACTGCGAGTGCAATGTTAAAGAAAATGCTATTTATAGTACAAGCACGTCGTAAGGTGCATGGTTGCGACGCGGATCCTCGCGCAGGTAAAACTAAAAGTCGGTACATTTATACTGTATAAAACATACACAATACCATCCTCTATAATCAGTAAAATTTAAATACAGGCTACGAAAGTACAGTGAATTTTTTTATCTGAATCATAAAAATATAATGTAAGTAGAATATTGACTTTATAATTTTTTTTTAAATTATATGCCACAAATTCCAAAATAATGAAGTCTGAATAAAAATAGCATTATAATATTTTTGTAAAAATCATAATTAAGTACATTTAAAATAGCAAGTAATTTAGACATGATTATTATTATTATAGAAGACAAAAACAGAAAACAAACAGAAACACGTGCATGCAGATTAAGTAATAATTCAAATAATAATTAAAATATTCAGATTACAATACTTTTTTCCCAGATCAAAAATGAATACAAATAAAAAAAGAAGTAATATTGTATAATAATGCTGATATTTTGTATCACAATTTTAAAATTAAAAAATTGAATCAGATTGTAAAAGAAATAATTTTAATAATAATGATTTATATGTTTATCAGACATTTACACTTATATTTAGGAATTATTTGTATTTTCAACAAGATCAATAATAATAATAATAATAATAATAATAAGTATAATGTCTACATTATATGCTCTTTTTAAATGTTAATAAAATTGCTGGCATGCTAAATGCCATGTAAATATGAATTAAATATATTTAGATGGTGAAGACACTTATGTTCATACTGCATTTTTGTGAAATGTTTAACATATGATATAAAATGAAAAAATCTATAATCTAATTATCTGACATATTTATGAGTTAGAGAATGGCATATGATTTAGGGAACTTTTTTAATGTTGTTTTGTATCCATTTATTATAGTCATAGTCATTAAAGTAGTAGGCATCTTGTATGGTAATACAGTATAGCTCCACATTACAAAAGTGTACCTTACAATAAAAGTATTAACTATTTGATTTTACATTTCTATCTTTATTCGTATTCATCACTGATTTGGTAAAATAAAAAGGTGTAAAAAATATTTAATTTATATTTACATGGCATTTAGCATGTGCACGTTTTGTACAGTATAAATGTACCGACTTTTAGTTTTACATGGCCATGATCGCACTCGCTTAATATGTAAGTGCAACGAGCTGAATGGAATACGGCCCTCTCAATGGTCGACCGAAAATGACGTACTACGCCTACTGATAATCTGATTTTCAGTCAACCAATAAGGGGGCAGAACTCCATTCAGTGCGTTGTATCTGTATATTAAATGGACGCGATCATGGCCATGTCGACCGGTAGCGTGGGAAAATGGTCTGGAATTTCTTAAAGGTGTGGTAGTAAGGCAAACTTTGTGTAGGCATAAAAAGTCGAATGCCCGAGCTAAACATCGGTACAAAATTTATTACGCTATGCAAAGTGTAGCTCTAAATATCAGCGTCGATTCTTAAATAGGTCGCGCTAGAAAGGAGAGAAGTGTCCTCCCTTGTAGTTTTATATAGTACATGTATGACTGATAAGTAAATTGTAAGCAACAATACGAGTCCCTGTGTTATTTACTATGCTCAGTGTGATGATTATTTGTTTCAATCATGAATCGATCCAAACTATGACATCTAATTTATGCTCATGAATCTATTCATGTATCAAGAAATTAGAGATTAGAACCGCGAATGTTCCAGGAAAAGGCTCTGGAATACGCCATATCACTTAGCAGACCGCCCCGGTTTTCTGTCTGTATTAAATACATTCACAGTCGCAAGAGAAAATTTTAGCTTTTTTAATGCCTTTGATCATCATTGTCTATCTCTGAAGAAAGGCGTTCTATATTTTTGGACAGAAATTAGCATCTTCGAAACTGTTCTTATATACTATGATATATGTAAATCTAAATTGCTAGTATACTCTACTTTACTGGCAATTAGCAAATGTCGTCTTCATTAAATTGCACACTGTAAAGCAAATACATATATATGCAATTTATGGGGAAGTGTGCTGGACGAAGATAGCTAGACCTGACAAGCGGTGTGAACGGAAGATAATAAGAGGCGTAAGCAACGAAGATCAAATGCAGAATAAGTAAGATACGGGAAAGATAGAACAGTACCGTATATACTCGCGTATAAAATTGATCCAACTGCAAACTGCATAGACCCAGATAATGCGCCAGCAGATCAGGGTCTATGTTGTTTGTTCTACTGATTAATCATTACAAACTGCATAGACCCAGATTTGCCGGCGCATTATGGGCCGGCAGATCTGGGTCTATGCAGTTTGCAGTTGGTATCGACTTATACGCGAGTGAGACGGTAATGCATAGTGTAATATATAATTTGATATTATTAATGAAATATAAATGACAAAAGACACAACTGTTTATCAATACAGGCCACAAAAGTGACTTATACTAATTATTATCCTGAAATTGTATGAATATCAACACGTTATGTCAAACAGGAGAATTCATTTTAGCGTGAAACCAACTATGCACAAGCACATAGGCGATTTTAAATGTGAATAAATTGTAATAACTTGAATCTTATTGGTCTGTATAAGCCACCCACAGGAGTTCTGCATGCAGTGCTTGTTTGAATCATGTGGCCACTCCCCCCCCCCCCCCCCCGTTATATATCTCTGTTAAAGGTTTACAAAACATCGAAACCTTTTTTTCTTAATCCCCTGATATTGCAAGTTATAACTCAAAATGTCCGACCTATAATGTCTTAATTGTAACCTGTTTGTATGGCTTATGTGCTTCTTTGTGCCCTTTAAGACCTATGCGATGGAAATTAAAACAAGGGTACATCGAAGGGACTGACGTTCTTCTGTCCGAAAAAAATCTCAAGGAATATAAGACAATTTATTCTTTTTTAACTGCTGAGTGTTGAAACCATCTCTGATACTCATAGGCGAAGGGATTTTCAAATTAGCCACTGTGGCAGCCATATTTGATGCAAGATTTGCACCATTTTCATTTAGGACAAACTAGACACCATTAGAAGATATTTGGTGAAAATCTAATGCTGATATGACTATCCATTCAGAAGAATTAGTGACAAGATTTTCAATATGTGCATTGTGGTACCTATATTTGAGATCAGATCAGCACCGTTTCCATTCAGGACCAACTAGATATCATAATTAGTCTTCTGGTGAAAACCCCATGTCAATAACAAGATTTTCAACAAGGTTGCCGTGGCGGCCATATTAGACGTCAGATCGGCACCATTTTCATTTAGGACCAACTAGACATCACAAGGAATCTTTTAGTGAAAATCCCCTGGTGATCTGGCCATCCATTCCAGAAGATTAGCGATAACAAGATTTTCAAGATGGCTGCTATGGTGGCCATATTGGATGTCTGCGCAGTACCATTTTAATTTAGGTCCAACCAGACCTTGGGCTGAATGTGTGTGTAAAGTTTCATGGCAATCCTCCAAGTAGTTTAGGAGTAGTAGCGATAACAAATTTGTGCTAACAGACGGACGGACGTCAGGCGACAGACAACAGGCCATCCTATATGCTCTTCTGGTCAATGACAGGTAGAGCTAAAAATTATGGGAGCTTCCCTTCCGAGGAAGGGAATCTCCCACGCCACACTGCTATTAGTATCAACAGTGCTCTCATTGAATAATAATAATAATAATAATAATAATAATAATAATAATAATAATAATAATAATAATAATAATAATAATGATGATGATGACGACGACGACGACATCGATGACGACACTGATGTTGTACAGAGAGACTGGAATTTTTTAAAAAACTAATGCTGCCCCCCCCCCCCTTTTTCTAATATGACATGAAAAGTCATAAACTTGAAAGAAGAGCTCAGTAAAGAATTACTACTACTGCCTACCTTTTGAAGGTCCTTCTTCTTTCTAGCGTTACTCGAAGAAACACTGATATAATTTAAGGTTGCCATCTTGAATCTCCTTTGTTTGTCAGTGAAGTGCAGTCTGAGATATCACAGCCTCATCTCCTTATAATGCAGAAAGTATAGTAGCTGTCATCATTTCAGCTCTATGCTGGAGGCAAACTTTAAAAAGTTTGCAGTGACTTTAGTCTAAAAGTAGTAAATTTCTTATAAATGCTCGAATAATATTGAACCGCATACACAAGTGACCAGTGTACAGTGTTAGCTGTCACATTTGATCATTTTCTGCATTTGAAGCAAAGATTGTTCAAAATTCAGTACTATCATTGAATGAAATAATGAATAATCAACTTTCTGTGTCGAGGAAAACTATTAAAAGACTTCAATCAGCAGCAAACTGATTATATGATAACGGAGGTCCAGTTGTGATAAAATGTACAGTCTTCTGCAAAAAGAAGCATAGACTATGCTAGAATAATTTGGAGTATATATACTATAAATAAAACAAGATCTAGTTGCAACTGGATCACATCAAAACTTGATGCTTGCCATCGTCTTTCTTTTGATGATGTAAATATTTACGCACCCATCATCTTCCACAACCAGGAGGCCACTGGGGGCGCGAAGACAGATGTATCCAGGTGTCCATAAGTAAAGCAGTATGTTCAACGCCGCATACTTGAAAAAAAAAAACAAAAACAAATCCATGTATGAATATTTTTTATAATGACAATATACGCAACAACTTTATATATATCGTTATTGTTTTCGGAATCTTCCGTACCAAATACGGACCGATCACCCACCTGCATTGGCCACCTAAAATTACGCAACAGTCGTTACATAATTGTGCTTTTGTGCTGCATTAGCTACCTAAAATTACGCAACCAGTCCGTTACATAATTGTGCTTTTGTGGTTATTTTGTCTATACTCAATATGAATGAAGTATCTAAACTGTGTATCTAATTTATAAACAACCACGATTCAGTACTCTTCAATTATATAACCATAATTATGATGGGTATTTCATAAGTGCAATGTTATGCAACTTGCTGTATTTAAAGTGTGGCATCAGGAGTGTAAGTTATGCTTGTTCTTTGGTCTTGGCACACAGTCAAAGCCTCAATTCCAAAAGTAATAAATATAATACTTATTCATCTTTGTGCCTTTTTAAAAGTCACGTATGATTCTTTGACAATTTGATATCCATCGTATTCAAACAGAGCCACATTGTGACTTTAAAACGATTCGTCGTTTTTGACGCCCTTTATTTGAAAGATATTTCTTTGCAACTCTGTCTATAGATTTTTCAACTCATTAAACATACTAGTATTTTGCCAGTTTCCTTGTGTAAGGTAAATGAACGATTAAAGACTTCGACCACTGAGGAAAATGTCTTTGGAATTTCCATACTGACGTGAATATTTTGATATTTTACCTGAAATTACCCCCCCCTCCCCAAGTTTTCTTTACCTTGAGGGCAGCGGCACTAATTTCTAATTTTGCATATTACTGATGAAATTATTGTAGCAAAACGCAATAATGGTCGACAAATCAGAAGTGAAATATTAATATATGTTAATATAAATAAAAAAATTAACTAGAATTCTGTGTTTGTAAAACAAGTATGCGCCGTGCTCCCCGTTTGACCTACATCCCGAAATTTGAGCCTCTTGGGTAGCTCCCTGAGGGTAAAGATGGCCCAAGGGAAAATGTTAGCTGGATGTGTGCATTGATCTCTTCATGGCCAATAAGTATGTACATTTTTATATGGTGGGGATTTCAGTAGTTTTCCACGCCATGACAAGGGGGATTAATTAGTTTAGGGTCTAAGGATGAACACCGGGGCCAGTGTCAGTTGCATGCATACATCTGTCTTTTCATGCCCAGTCAGTGTATATACGGTTATAGGATGAGGATTTCAATTGTTTCCAAGATGTGTCTCAGGGACTATGTTATTGGATGTAGGGATAGACCGCTGAGTCAATGCTAGGTTATGACCCAGGGGCTAAGTCCTAGGATGAGGTTCGGTGGGGTGGGATAATTCTTTGGGGCAGGAAATGTCAATATCAGTTACATGTATGAATCTATCTTTTTCTTGCCCAGTAAGTGTATACATGATTCCAGGATGGGGATCTTAATAGTTTCTATGTTACTATCCAGGGTCTAAGCCCTAGTGAGGGTTAGGAAAAATAACTCAGAACATAATTCAGGGGTCCCAGTCTAACGTGTTGACACTTAGGTCATTGATCACAATTGCCAATTTTCGGACATGTGAGACCAACAAATCTGGAGTTATTTGAGATGTATACAAAGTTATCCCTAGGGACGAGATCAAAATTTCAAAGTGTTGCCACAATCTACACCCATACACAATCTACACCCATGACTATCAGTGACTCAAGTTTCGTGTGTTTTATTTTAACGGTGTGTGAGGAGTTCGATGACGTTATGCACATACCTACGTACATTAGTACTGACTGTAATACAATATCCCTGAGCTTTCAAAAGTGCGTGGATAATAAATAAGTAAACGGAAAGAGAGACAGGAATGACTTTCGAACTCTTTTTGCATGGGAGAAAAGCAACCGTCTTCTAAAATAAAAGTTGCCCGTCGAAGAGACCAGGAAAGCTATTGGTATCAACCACTACAAGTCTTTGCCTAACAAAACGACCTTAAATGTACCAACGCCATTTTTGACATGTTTTAACAACAACAACAACAACAACAACAAAGCTTGCATTAATGTTCAAAAATACCGATGATGGATGTTTTATATATGATGTGGAATACATTTTAAAGACGTTTGAAAGAAATACCAAGCGACCATTTAAATTCAATTGGGATAGATATAGTGATTGGTTTAAACGATGTCCAATAAAAAAGTGGACATAAAAAAAAAACAACTTTAAAATGACTTTGACATATCTGTAAATGTTTATGAAATAGTTGATTCATCTCACATCAAACTGCTTAGAATAGTTGAAATAGAAAGACAAAGACATGTTGACATGTTACTTATATTTCAATATGATGATCCTAATGGCTATAAAGATGGAAATTATCATTAAATTGGAATAAAAGATTTGCCAACATTAGTATAATCACAGATAAACAGACATTACGGACAGAAACATGTCCGTAAAGTCTACTTATTTTGTTTCTATACGCCAGTAAAATAATCAGAACACAGAAGATTATGTTACAATTTAGATAACTCGATAGATATAATGATTAAAGACGGTTTCCTTGTAAATTTAGAAACTATCAAGACCAATTAAAAGTTCCGTATGTACTTCATTGTGGTTTTGAGCACGAAGGGTGGAACCTTGTCGCCGTGGGCGAGGTTTCCCTAAGAGACAACACATAAGGTGGATACATAGTGTACGATTCAATCTGATATATCCCGGATGATCAAAACAACACAAAATCCATCAGGGTTTTGTTCGTATATAAAATAAATTCATAAGACATACAAATCAATAGTTTGCGGAGGAACATATTGTATTCAAGTATTTTGCTATGCGTTGGGTACGACTACAAAAGTGGTACATAGGAAATGTACACCCCAAAAAGTCCAATATATATGGTCTTCACATAGGTAGATAAACAACATTTCATTTTAACAACCATATGTTACATCTGTTACAGACAAATAACTAAAACCAAAGTAAGCAACATCAGCCTTTTAAAAGGCAAGTATAGAGCTCGAGCACATGTCCGGCTATGACCACCATCTGTTCATTAAAATCACTGTTAAAAATTATGACTGACTGAGAGCTAAAATTATACAAACAACGATAAAATAAAATATTACATTTAACAAGGATTTTGCAGTTGATAGGTTCATGAAAGAAGGAAAATAAATAACAGTTGATGGAACAAACAGGATTATAAATAGCTTCAGATTCGTGGAACAATCTATATAACAGCTGGTTACAAAACTAAGTGAAAAAAGTTAACAGAAACACTGAAACAGTTTACAAATCTGCAGTCTAAATATATGAGGAAAGACATTTACACGTATGAATACACGGATAGGTTTGAAAAATATAATGAAACAGCTGTACCACCAATAGAAATGTTTTACTCATCAGTGAATGATTCAAACTTACAAAAAGACGTTTACCAGTATGTTCAGGATGTAACGGAACATTTTAACCTTCAAATACTTGGAGATCGACATGGCTACAACGTAAAGAAAGATAATGTTGCCATGCGAAATGAGGAATTCAGGAATGCCTAATTACAAACTAGACACAGCTCACTATTATACTACACCTAGACTAGCTCATGATGCACGTTTAGAGATATTGGGTGGAGACCTTGAACTTTTAACAGAGTATGACATGTTCTTGATAATTGAGAGTGGAATAATAGGTGGATCTAGCACGATATCACATATCACATATAATCGCCAAAGCATGATCACACGGAGAGACATAGTTCCAAAAATATAACACCGGATGACTAACTGCGACGAGTAAAGGACCATATGAAATCATTTCTTGTGTTAGATGTGCTACATAAGAAAGGATTTCATCCGGAAATTCCTTGGCAGTGAATTGTCTGTAAACATGTATACAAAGAAAAGTGTCACGAAACAAGATATGAAAATGTTAGTAAAGGTAATTATAAAAAGATGTTCTGTGAAAATTACAATTACTCTTTTCATGTTCCAAAGAAGGACCAATGTGTCACATGCTATACATACAGTCAAGCACAACTTGAAAACAAGTTGAACATATCTAATGAGGAAGAATATCTGTTGCATCAGAAAAACAAGCAGCATTCTGGGGAAGAAAAAAAAAAAAAAAAAAAAAAATGTGAGAAAGTTGACACATGGTTTTATTGTTGCACTTTGACTTGGAGGCTGTTCTTCAGACACCTTGTTCAGTGTAAGCCAACTGTTCTACACAAGAAAACTGAACTGTTAAAATCTCTTGGAAATAAAGCGGCAGCATGTTACCGTTGGAATGAAATTGAGGGCATGAGGGGAAGCCGTGACGTGCATTCTTTTGCACATCAAGTCATTACCTGTCAATATAGCATGTATATTGTAATACCTTTATGGTATTACAAGTGGATTTTTCCATATTTATTCAATTAATTATTCATTCACTGTGTCAAGATTGTTTCATGTTAAACGTTGGAGTGCGAAATAATGCTTCATCTACAAGACTGTAGCATTGATTACTCACTTTTATTCATCACTGATAATGTCTACCATGTGTGAATTACTTTTCTCCATTCCTCTGGAACATATGCCCCACCCCACCCACCGTTGCTTAAATTGCCATCTATATTTTCTATGGATGTGTTTCCATGTTTTATACTAAGTATGAGTATACAAACTTGTTCTATTCATTATATTTCCATACTGTCGTGATGAGTATAGAGGAATTCATTCGATAGCATCAATTCTAGAAGGCCCAGCAGGTCAACAACAAGCAGAAAGAAGTTCGCATGTTGAACGTTACCGTACCCTATTCGTTCCAAGTTGGACCACGTGTGCATCATGCAGGAACTTCTCATGAATAGTTTAAGAAATGAATTATCTTGCCTGATTTAAATGTGGTATACCAAAGCCAGGAATATGATAACAGTCCATAAATTTGTGAATTCAACCCTCCGATGGAATGCTGTTACAGACGCAGTGTGATACAGGATTGTGATGGAATCAATGTGCCCAGCCGAGGAATCACGTTTTTGTCGGACTTTTGTTTCAACAATTAGTTAGAACTGATGTTATTGTTCTGTATTGTAAGTTCTTTACTATGCAGAACTTCTTAGTTTATTTTAATGTTCAGAATAGTATAAAACTGATAGAGACTATTTTGAACCGCATTACGACTCATTGCATCATCAGTAAGTTGTACTTTCGCTCGATTCACATCGAAATTCACTTGTCCGTTTTGTTAATTTTTACAGAATCACATGTATGAATGTCTAAACAAGATTAAGAGTAAATACGTACAACGCGGACAATTAGAGGACAACTTAATTCTGCCTTGATTTTGTGTTAAAAGGCATTTTTCTGTGCAATTCAAACAGTTGACTTGGTTACCGCCATAGCCAGCTCTGAGACGGACAAGCATTGATTGGCTAGCAGAGGTCATGTGACGTGAACAGGAGTCTATAAATACGGGTGCAGACAGTGTATTGGCAGATAGCTGTCAGAGCGGCAAAGTATGAACATCGAAGTAGAAAAGCATTTCGGCCTTGTATTCAAAAATCAAATCGGAAATCATACATTATTATTACATAACTAATATTAAATTTGTTTAATGATAGAAAATTCCAAAAGTAAATCAAATTATTATTTTCAAGTAATTTTAAGTAGATTTATTATATGATTGCTATTGGATTTGATTGATATAATTATTATGTAATAATTCAATATAAAGCCGCTGCTATCTCCCACCACACTGCTCAAGTGCACTAAGCACTAAATATATTAGATTGAAATATCACGCTACTATGTAATAAGGTGATATAGTCGATCCAGTTAATTAAGCTGGTATTGTGCATAGGAATAACATAATTCATTTCAGTATAAAATTGTGTATTATAATGTTGACTTTTGGCTTTTAGATAAACAATTGCGAACTCCATAGTATCAGAAGTTTGTAGTGTTGTGACAAGTACTGTGCAGATGTAACTTTCTATGCTATAATGAAAGGCATGTTCTATCTCACCTTTAATATTTTATTAAATATTTTACATCGTGAACTCTGGTCTTTTGCAATATAACCCTCGGGGGTGTTACAATATCTAATACTCAGATAGCTGTAATGGTCATAATAGAAAAAGATACATGACAATGGCATCGTTGTACAGTGTCAATGAAGTGGATCGAATTAACTTGATTGCAATCAATTGAAACTTTATCGAAACAGTTCATATATACAAATATAGGCACTAATCTGTATACTTGACCACTAGGATACTATATTGCAAATGTCTAGAAAGGAGAAACTCATATTTTGTTGTACCCCTAAAGTTTTGAGATTTCACAGATTAAAATAAAAATGTAGATTTTTTTAAGAATGTTTTTTATTAGATTTTTGTTGTTGTAGATTTCAAAGATTTCTTGAAGTTGGCACAGGATCATTATACTGGTAATTTTTAAATGGATGCTGCTGGAAACCGCATCAATCGATGGACATTAAATTATCACGAGTGTGGGAACATGAATCAGACACAATATAATTTAAATACAGCTGCTTTAACGAAGACATATTTTAGTCAATGAAGGTTAGAAAGGCAAATATCAGGTGAGGGCTAAAGGCATTGAAATAGAAATATAAAGAGAATATAGAGCAAAATTACCAATTTCACAAAAAAGAAGAAAAAAAAATATGTAAAAAAAAAGAAAAAGAAAAGTGGTTTATTAGCAACTCTGTATGGATGTTATTATTCTTTTTAGAGTTTCACACATATTGCAAGGAGATACTATCATGCAACAAGACAAATTAGGACAACCACATTTTACAAAATCAGATATTGACACAGATTCGGACTAAAATAAACCAGGGACAATAATTCAGTCGTGAATTCGCATTTGAAAAGACAGTTTCAAGGACAAAATGTATCCAATAAAATACTGACATCAAGGCTGCTTTACTTGGACGTCTGTAATTCTGTCCATGTTCATATACATATTTTGACTTTACTAATTTTGCATCGTATGTTTTTGAAACATGCATTATGATTTTTCTTTTAAACTATAACGTAGTGTCTCCAAAGATTGTTCAATCTCAGCATGTAATTTGTTGTACCATTATAATAAATGAAAAATCTTTCATTGTTCGTATATATTTCCACTCAAGTCTGCAATATATAAGCGGTAAATTGTTTTCGTAGCATTTTTCGTGGTTCATTAACATTTAGAATGTTTTTGTTGCCCTATATTTTTTAAGTTATCTCTGTTAAATCATGCTTGTTTTGAAACTTTGGCATAGTATTAGAGTTAACTGATGTCAGTAATTTTGTGCTAAATCTTTTATTAGATTTTTAATTTCTTGGTCATTTTGTTTTATTTCGTAATTCAAACCTCTCTGTAACTATTCTATCTGTAACTGTAAAATGCCATAGTCTTCAATATATTTTATTTTTTCCTCATGCCAGTCGTCTTTTCACTGTTTATTCTCCATTCAATTTGTTGTAAATATTGCTGATTGTTGCATACATTGGATCCTCCCTCCATTCTTCTTCTTACAGCTTGCAGTGCGTGTACAGCAGCAGATACTTCTCTGTGTCTCGGTGTAAATGAATCCTGTGCATCTAAAATCTTTTTTTGTTCTCATCAGTCTGTTTTTGTAATTCGGATATTGTATTAGTTCTTTCAGTACCAATCTACTCAATCGCTGTTAATACATTGTCAATGTTTATCTCCACGTCTTAATTTCTTTAAAATTATTATCCTCCGAAGTCTTACTTATTTTAGTATCAACTCATCTTTTAACAAACCGACTAGTAGCTAAATCATTTATTTTAACGGGATAACGTTGATTTATGATATGGTAGTTGTTGAGGTTTTAATTAGCAATAATTATTTCACTCTAGTGTTACGTCTTATCTCTTCTGTTTTTGTACCAATGTTTAAAGGTAAACCAAAGTCACCAAAACCTCTGAAAGATATCTCTCCCATCGTAGTTATGCTATTTTTTTATATGAAAAAAAGTGTCACAGTCTTACACTGAAAATATATTCTTTCTCCATGTTCATCCTTTATGCTGATATTCAATTTGTTTATTTTATCCATCTGTAATTTTCGCAATGACATTGTATGGAACAAAGTCTCCGTATCAATATTTAGCAGGTAGACACTCTAACAAACACGAATAATAGCCATTAGGATACTTTTTTTTTATTTCATTCATCTGATTCAGGAAATATTATAACTTTTAAGATTTAAAAAACCCATAAACTGTATACGATTCAGTAGATGTCTGTTTAGATGCCTGTCTATTGAATCCTAACAATTCTGAGTTGCAGTTGGTCATGTACTGCAATTAATTTCCCTTTTTAAGTAATTATATCAAGTAATTAGTGCCTGGAGTGACGAGAACTTTAGGTTTGTCTTTCATACATTCAGCTTCTATACTTTCTTCGTTGTCACCATTTGCAGTAAATCCCTATTTGACATAATTCATGTACATTTCAAGGTTATAGAAACCATTATTCCATTCTTGTCATTAATATAGAAAAATATAGTTTCTCACTTCATCGGAAATATGTGATACCCAGATACAAAATCTATAATCTGTAACGAAATGGATAGTTCACGAATTTTGCTATCAATGGGATTAGTAAAAAAACATTTTTTTCTAGTGGAGACCATCTAACTTCGTCTGCGCTGCGCTGTCGATTGATTGTAATATAGTTTTCCATGTGCATTGGGAACACTTAAAGAGCCAACAGTTGCTTATGCTCTGCATTTGTTCCATAGCCACAACCTTTGCTGTTTGTTTTTCCAGAATGTAATTTATTTCCAACGCTTATTACATCAATTTCTATTTCAATTTCTTATCATTTTTTAAATTCCCGTGAACGTTTTCCAGGTTGTATACCAAGTTCAATTATATGCGAATCTGTTGTTTTTTTGTAAAATAACCTTTCTTATGGTTCTTTGCTAACCTTGTTTTCGTTTAATTTTTACTTTGTTCAACTTCTATTTATTTTACAAGAAAATCTGGAATATTAACATAACAATATTTCACGAAGTTAAAACGTTTACGTGTAATCTGACTTACGATGTATGTTTCAATAGTGAAAATTAATTTAAAACTGAATTTGGTAAATAAAACAATGGATACAAAGGCATGTCCTAACAATGGATACAAAGGCATGTCCTAACAATGGATACAAAGGAATGTCCTAACAATGGATACAAAGGCATGTCCTAACAATGGATACAAAAGCATGTCCTAACAATGGATACAAAGCCATGTCCTAACAATGGATACAAAGGCATGTCCTAACAATGGATACAAAGGAATGTCCTAATAATGGATACAAAGACATGTCCTAGATGTACGGACGAGAATTACTTAACTGAGGTTCAGCAGTGGTTTTTGGAAACCATGTAGAAATATATACAAAATTCCCTGACGAAATGAAAGCAAAAAGAACTCGATAAAATGAAGAGAAAAAAAACCCAGAGAGCACTATAATGAATATTACATACAGACAAACAGACACACACACACACAAAATAAAAAATAATATACAAACAAACTTTAGAACACGATGAAACTACAAGATGTCACTCTTAGCGAGAACATAAATTTATCTCCTTTAAGAGACACCGCCAAATCTGATGAAAATTTAAAATAATTTTTGTTCCACAGTAGATAGCTACACTTGACAAAACCTCAAGGTTTTCAGTAATGATGACCTTAATATTGATCATGTCATACCATGTGCCCCTTTTGGTTTGTCTGATCAACAAAGAAAATTTTTGCATTGCTCAAGCACCGTGTTTACGAGAGCAAGCGAACATATATTTTTTTTAAATGATGAAAGAGAGGGAAGATCATATCAAACAGTTGAGTCATTAAACATGGTAAAATTCATCATTAAAGAAATCTTGAACAGTACTGTGTAGTCTGTATTCCCTAATAGACTTTGAAGACTTATATACTGAACCTCCTAACAATGGACTTGACACAACAATTGTGGTTAAAGGCACTAACACATCAACAACAAAGCAACCAGCACACATTTATTTAATAAGCATTTCCCCCGTAATTTTAGATTAAAGAAACGTGTATTACACTAGCTGCTACAGCCATGGAAATAGTTGTGACAATATTAACTGATGTTCTTTTTATTGCAGTGTTTGTAAAAGGTTTAGTAGGGGTTGGTGGAGGATGTGCTGCTCCATCAGAAGCCATTATTTTTTATATATGGACACACATACACACAGTAAAGGCGATCTTTCAGATCTAAAAAGAGGTTTCTGATAGGTATTCTAGGTTTTAGTCAAATTATCCAGATTTTATCCATTTTGCCAACTATATGTTACTGATGTCAAAATTGAAACAATCGGCAAGAAAAGAGAAGACATCCCCTCCCAAAAAAACATTCAACAACTCTGAAGTTTACGCAAAAGCAATTGATCAAATAGTACAACTTAAATATGCATGATGCGAGCTATAAAAGACGTAACTGATGATGATGATCACGACTATTAAAGTACAATTATGTCATTCTGTTGTTGTTGTTGAGGAGGAGGAGGATTAGGATGAGGATAATAATAATAATAACAGCTGCCATTATATAGTTGCGACCATCGTATTATTATTAGCGCTAATTATTATTATTGTTATTATTATTACATGTTATATATTTCTGTTATAAATAAATAGTGAATATTCTAATTAAAACTGGAAATTTTTGTGGCAATAAAGTCATAAACTTTAAAATGGATTAAAATGTTTAATGATAAAGAGTAAGAAATACCATTCCCAACGTAGTGTACTATACATAGTTGCCATATCAGTTTGCATAATGCATATTGTATTCACAGCAGTATCAACTGTCTTAAATAAAATCGACATTGATGTCCAGATTTTTATGCGATTTAATCAACTTGATAAATTCCATATATCACATGTTTTACAAAAAGTAGCAAGGATTTATTACATAGTTGGTACACTTTACATACAGTGTTTGCGGTTTATTTTTTTTATGTATGTCAACACGTTACCATATCACTTTCTGTGAATTTGATTGGTACAAAATAAGCCCTGAAAAATCCTTGCGCAGTATTCTCGTTACTAATTGGCTGCAGCCGTGGAAAGTTTCCTTGCCCCGCCTTCTAAAACTACTATATTTTACTATTACTAACAACAATATGGCGGCCGTCTTTTCAATCGGTAGCCGAATGGATCTTGGAAAGAAATGGGCGACTATCACAAAAACGCACAGTAGTGGTTACGTAGATCGGAATATGGCCTATTTACTCTGCATACAATTCTCTGAACGCCAAACAAGAACTAGAACATGAGTAAACTTGCTGGTCGTTCGCCAAGTTAAACCGAAAATGAAGGAGAACCGGGAATATCCATCACGCTGGCCAACATGAACATATCGAGTGTATCCAGAGAAACGCCCAAGCAACCTATTGCAATGGAAATGGCCCCCATTACATTAACACGCGTGGTATAAATGTCGACGTATATGAGTAAATAAACTCACGTGTCTTATGATGAGAATGTCGACAATTGCTGGTCTCTCAACTGACAAGCCACAGCATTCTCCCAAATCAAATAATGCAAATATCCGGTCACAAAAACATTAAATCTGGGAGTAACTAGAGTAATATGAATGCGAATCGGCACCGGCATATATCCTCCATTCTCAGAAACACCTCTAGATTTACCACAATTTGAGCAATCCAGTAATCATCCATTTAGACAAATATCCAACAAGTGGAATGATATTTCTTCTACCGTATCCAATACTGCATCTGGTGAATGTCCATGGTGAAATCGACACCCTTTTCGGTGGGAACGTTGTAAACAGTTACATAGAAATTCATTAATATCGCTAGAAATCCACGTATAGGGCGCTTTAACTATTCCAGCTGACCTGATCGAGTGAACTATGTGACATCACACGGGAATTTCCATCAGAGATCCAGAGTTGAAAAAAGATGTTGTCCGTGTCGAATGTTCTATTGATTAGGACAGTTGTACTTTGAATTGTAATTTGTAAAAAGGTGTACTTCTAAATGTTATTAATTGCCGAATTGTGCAATATTACTTCAACTCACGCCTGAGACTATGTTTTCACGCGCAAGAATTGAAATTATGTCTGAGCCATAATTAAATGAAATGCTGAAAATCACTTGTTCTTCTTTCCATCTAGACTCTTTCCACTCAAAATAAAAACTATGTGATAAACATAATCTCAAATGGGCACTGATTTAATATTAAATTTATGATACTTGTATAATTTCCAGCTTTTCATAAATTCAATATTAAATCATCACCCATTTGAGATCCTCTGTGTATGGGCAGTGTATTAATAAGATATTGTCAGGAGTCCTTTCTCCGACGTTATTGCATCATGTGACCGGGCGGCTCATTACTGTTCATCAAATCGAACGATCGCGCGAAGTAACACCGCTGTTTTCACATTCACAACAGATTCGAGTGCAAGTAGGCACGTGATGTAGGGGTTCGGAAATATATGTTTACGTTAGATATGAAACTAAGATACGAAAATTTTAAAACCGCGTAAGAAATTCTTTATTACTATTTTTTCAGTCATTTACTCATTTAAAACAGCCATAGAATACTTTGATAAATTGCTTTTAAAAAAAATCTCCTTAAAAAATTTAGGTATTATCAGCAAGCCAACAGTACATTCATCTAAAATAGGA
Source organism: Margaritifera margaritifera (assembly GCA_029931535.1). Taxonomy (NCBI): domain Eukaryota; kingdom Metazoa; phylum Mollusca; class Bivalvia; order Unionida; family Margaritiferidae; genus Margaritifera; species Margaritifera margaritifera. The sequence continues at coordinate 3,804,445 of JAQPZY010001654.1, forward strand.
ATTGTTATCTTCAGCATTTTTGCAACGATTCTTCAATTCTTTTAAATGTACAAATGATTTCAGATTTATATCAAATTTAGCCATTTCTTAGGTTGATATCGTAGACTCTGCTACAACGACTTCATATACTAAATCACCCAATGCTGTTTTCAATTTAACTTTGTTCTCCATAAATTCTATCTCTTTTCTTGATGAATCATTGTGTTTTGACATTGTAACATTTTTACAAGATCTTCAGAATATACTGTAAATTTAGCCGTATACAAATTAGTATATGTACCCACGACATATACGTAATTTATTCATTCCTCGTAATTAGTGTGGCAGCGGGAGGGGTCGAGGCGCCCGGGGGCAATGTTCTTTAGTGGCGCCCCTACTTTGCCAAAGAGAACAGTTTTTATTTTTTTGGCCAGTGATAAACACAACTACTCAGGGATGGTATCTCCCTATAAATATTAATATATTGCAATTGCTGATTGTATTAAACTCATTTGTTCGTTATACTTGACAAAATATGTGGAATGAAAACTCTACAAACAAACTTAAGAACATTAAATCCACTATTGGAGAGTGGCATTAATAATACTACTACTACTACTAATAATAATAATAGTTTCTGAGGATAATACATTTGGTTCTGAATCAACCAATCTTACATGTAGTCTTCAAATAAGAGAATATTAAAATTACAAATGAGATGTATATGTGCAAAAAAACCTCGTACTTTCTTCAGTGTCCGACACACATGTAATCATAAAATATATATACACACACATACATACACACATTCAGTTAAAATATACATAAGATATACATGTAGGTTTGGGATACGGGGAAGTACTGGGGGTATCCAAGTTAGGTGTCTCAATTTGTCTTAGCTACGGCATAATCAAAAAGAAGAAATTCGTGAAGCCCGCTCTTAAAAAAAAGAGAGTGTTGGTGTTTGTTTAAAATAACTAGGAATGTTATTCACAACACTGCTGCGGAATATGTAAAAGATGTTTTGTACAGAATCGTTTTGAATTTAGGCAAATGAAGGTTAGAGTTCGAAATAGACCGAAGATTGTGTGATTGAATATTGGAAGCTGGAATTACAGATCATTGACATATTATTGAGCCATGTTATGAAAAGATGTATATGTCAAAACAGCTGTAAAGTACTTTACGCTATAATTAAAAGGTAACCCCTGTAAATTAACGAATGAATGAGAGAATGGATAGTCTCTCTTCGTGTAATAATTCAAGCGGCTGGTTTTTGGAGTTTAATTATCTGATTAAGATTAGTAGCTTTGTAATTCCACCATATGGCGTAATCATAATCAAGCAAAGGCAATATATATCCATTATAACACACTTTTAATATGGATTCTGGCACATACGAAAACAGTCTATTCAATACGGCTATTCTGGAGGATACTGCAGAACACGCGCGCTTTATTTGATGTTCCCACGACAAATGCTGCTATGTAATTTAGTTCCCTGCACAAATATATTTATATCCTCCAATTTCTTTATAACCACCTGAAGGGTGAACCTCGACTGGAATGCATACCAAGACAAGTGTCCACTGACAGTGGAACACATTCTTGTCGAGTGTGTCGATGTCCTCCCTGTGAGGCAGAAGTAAGTATTTTCACGTGAACTGCATGAAGAAACTGTGTGTGTGTGTGTATATATATATATATATATATATATATATATATATATATATATATATATATATATATATATATATATATATATATATATATATATATATATATATATATATATATCAGAGAGAGAGAGATATATATATTCAAACCATAAGTTGCGTAATGATTATAATAACAAAAACAGCTAAGTCCGATGATGTCATAATTCCTAGGACGAGAGTAAAAACTGGATTCATGGAATACACGTCCTTTTATTCAGAACGGACTATCTCGTCATATGTTTTGTGGACTGAGATATGAAAGGTAATCTTAAGGTTTGGAAAAATAACCTCAAGCACATTGCCAAAGATTTGTGTGATTGACTATTCAATGGCGTCAGCTCATGCTCTAACGTACGTTGATAACAACAATTATCAGATTACTGATGCCTGGATTTAAGGCAGCGTAGACAAAATAGTGTTGTGCGTTCTGGAGAGCACATGTTGGCTTACATGTCAAACAGTCGTATATTGCCGATTTTGTTATAAGGGAGGTAACCCAGTGTACAGTGTACAATGTGGGCCTCTGAGGTTGTAGCCCTGCTGTGTCTGGGCTTCTGACTGGTTTGGACTAGTTCTAGGATGAATGATATAAAATGCATGTACAAATTTTCTTCCTAGGCCCTCGCACATGACCAGATTGGTCGCACGCGAGTATAATCTAAGTTCATCATCATTCTTCCTAAAGCTGTTGCCAGATTAACCGATTATTTGCGTTTGTGTTGTTATTTTAGAATTAATACTGGTAGTGGGTTTGTCGATGTCTGCCGTTAATTACGGTATAACAGAACTGAACTCGTTCTACACAGACACTTGTTACTTACATCTACAACCATTAGTATGCAAAGATGAAATTAGAGCCGATAAACCCCACGATGATGAATTATGGACCAATTCATCTGAAATTATCAACCAATCACGTAATGAGAAATTGAAGAAAATGGCACCAACTGATGTACCACCAGGCTTCATATATACACTTGAACAGTCAGCACTTCTCTAAATACTATCACACAAAAAGTTACCGCCGTGTACACGATAAGGAATTTAGAAAAAAAACCAACACTATCTTGTGTGGATGAGTATAATATCTTGATTTTAATATTCGATTATTTGTACACATCTTTTGCTGAAAAATTTAAATGTTTGAATGTTCTGATCAGTGTACTCCTGCATAAGCCCTCGAGTAAATGCAATTTGCTTTTTTTTTTTTTAAATTAATTTTATCATGAAGATATATATGTTGCCAGCTTTTCTCAAATATTCCCACGATATGCAAATACACGACAACTGGTCCTGGACTAATCCCAATAAATCTCAAATGATTCAGTGATGAGCAGATATTATAATTTTGCTACAGAATTGTCTCATTACCAGTTTCAAATGTATAAACTTCAACCTGTGAACTATGTAAAATGTGACGCCAAGTCCGAAGTCCAAGCTAAACATTGCCTCATCCAATTAGTAATTGGAGGCCCAGAATTGAAAAGAAGATGATCCCAGTCTGATTCCTTAGTCACAGCCAACAATATCTTCCTCTTTTGACTTGGACCGAGACTATAGGACATCAGAGCGGGATGGAAGGAGGGAATATTTGCAAAAGTAGTAGGCGAGTATTATATAATTAAAATTAGTTTAACTCCTCAAAAAACTACATTTGTGTAGCCGTAATACAACACCTGCTACTACTGCAGTGCTGAATTTACCAGTTAGGATGGAGGCAGATGGCGCCAAACAAAAACTGGTATAACATAATAATGCACTTACCCGTACGGTAGGAGGTTCACTACTCAAAGCTGGTAGACGGTTTGGCCACATGTTGTGTCACGATTGGACCCAATGAGTTAATGACTTGGCTCTAATGAACCAAAGATGGAAGGTAAAAGGATTAAAAGGTAGTACGAGACTGCCAGAAGGCCGCACTCATAACGTTATCCAAAAAGGAGTGATTCAAAATTCCATCTAGGCGTTAATGAGCGAGATACCAGTCTCTGAAGCACAAAATACCTGATGAGATTAGAAAGATGAGGATTGGACCCAATGGCGGAACCCCTTGAGGACTTGAGAGTGTTAGAAAGGGCTGCCCTATAGCCCTTAATAGTAGAAACAGCACATTCTCTTTTCTCAAAAAGAAAGAGATGAAAGTCTGCAACTGCATTTAAAGAGGGCAGCTATGATCAACGCGTTTCCTACTACACCAGTTACAGAAGTTTCTCCATTTTGCATTGTAAACTTTGGAAATGGGTTGCTTTCTATGCTTGGCGATGCAGTTGCCAATCTTGCTGGAAAACCGGTCCTGGCGGATAGATCGTTTGAGATGAGCCAAGCGTTAAGGTAGAGAATCTGCTGGTTGTTGTGTAGGAGAGACCCCGTGCTCCGACATCTGGTCCCTCCTCTGTGGTAATATCCTGGGCTCGCCTACCAACTGGTAGGGAAGGTGAACCACGAACGTTGGACGTGGAGAACCTGACTTTTTGGAGAACCTGCAGAAATATTTTTTGAATGGTTCGAAGTCGTAGGCGTACATGCGATTCCACTTCAGACTTAAATTGTCCACCGCCCAAGCCTCTGATCTGGCACTGGAGAGACATAAAAAGGGAGCCTGCTGTTCAGTCTCGTAGCGAATAAGTCCACTAATGGTCTCCCCCACAATTGAAAAAGCGTCTCTGATACTGACTGGTGCATAGTCTATTTTGTGAGGACCACATGGCCCAGTTTGGGCAGGCTGTCCACCAGGATATTCCATTAGCCTGGAATATGACAATCTTCTCGGAGAGTGCCCATCTGAAGAGGTTCCAGACTGCCATGTGTTATGTATATATAATATATAATGAGTGCCTAACCTTTTGGTCTAAGACTGTACTTTAAAATACGGTAAAATAGTAAGTCATACTTTAAGTTTGGCTACGATGTCAACAAGGTATTTACTGACCTTTTAAGTTCACGGTCACAGTTGTTGCCCCTTTTATTTGGGGATTTTCGACTCGAATGACGCATTTTGAATTGCATTGTTGATCATTAGATGACACGTCTTGTTTTGAAATAAGCCATTTGCAAAGAGTATATAAGAACTTGATTAATGCATTATAATCATTCCAATTTTAAATCCTGTTTAAAAAACATTCCTGTTTTTTATGATCAGTCTATTTGGAATCATCAGACTGTTTGGAATCATTTTATGATTAGAGTTTTAGTTGTGCTGTAATGCTGCAGACATAATTCGAAAGGAATTATTTATTTGAACATTCATTGGAATTACCATAAAGTGCTCAATAACCTTTAGATTTAAATATACGACTTATTTATTACTTTTTACTTTGTTAGCATAACAATCTCTGGAAAAATATTGATGGTCTTTGAACTATATAATAATAATAATAATAATAATAATAATAATAATAATAATTATGGCAAAGTATACTTCATATGATATTGTAAGTACTTGCTTATAAATAGAGTCCAACTGCAGACTGCACAGACCCAGATCTTCTGTTGCATAATGCACCGACAGATCTGGGTATATGCAGTTTGTTAGGAGTAATTAGTAGAACAACAAAGAACCTGATCAGCAGGTGCATTATCCAATGGCAGATCAGGGTCTATGTTGTTTGCAGTTGGACTTGACTTACAACCGAATATATACAGTACCTGTCCCTGTAGTAATGAAATGGTCTTAGCACAGTAACTGGACTGATACTATAACTTTGCTCTAAGTCAGGTTATACAGCTCTGCTTCATTATAGTATCCTTCATTATAGTGCAATTCCAGATAAAAGGTAGCAATTCTATGAACCCCATGACCAAAATTATAAAAATATATAAAAGTAAAACATAAACATAAAAAATTTAATATTTCCAACATCCATTAGCTCAAAAATGTATGTCAAAACCATTGTACTTACATTGGACATTACCAGAACATGTTTTCATTATCTGCCTTTGTCTCTAGTTAGCTACTATTGTATTCTGTCAATTTCAGATATTGTTTTACTAACAGACTATATAGCATATCTGAAATTACATACATCTCTATTGAGTCACTATTGTAAACAATCTGTGTCAGCTACTGTATCAAGTAACAATACACTGTACAGCTGAAATTGCCTGTAGCACTAAAGTTACTCCAGCAGGTCCGTCACTTGAGCTCTGTAGACCCATCTTGCCAATCATGCAGGTACATCAAGGCCATGTAGCTGCTAATACATTCTTTGATATGTTGCCATTCATGTGTCAGTAAGCTTGCATGTTGTATTTGTCATACAAAACTAGCAATTTATGAGACCCATTGCAGCCCAAAGTGCATCTTACAATCACCAGACAGAGAGCAATGATCACTGATAGATAATCATTTACATACTGTACCCCCTAAAAATGTCTGTTAAACCAGTTACATGTCACTTTATTGTGAAATCAGTTAGATTTAATAGTGAATTCATACAGCGGGTACTGTTTTTTTTTATTACCGAATAGTAGAAGCCAGGAATAAACATTGTGCTGAGTGAACAGTGTATATTCCATTTGAAATACCATCTCTACTTGCATTTAGGTTGAGTCCATAATGGCAGATCTGGGTCTATGCAATTTTTTAGGAGTAATCAGTAGAGCAAACAACACAGATCTTGATCTGCTGGCAAATTATGCGATGGCAGATCAGGATCTATGTTGTTTGCAGTTGGACTCTACTTATAAGCGAGTGCATACTGTACTAATGTGCATACTGCGCTTGTTCTGTCATTTTGAGCTTTAGAATTGCTAGATCTGTGATACAGTGTGATGTCATTCAGTTGCTAATCATCATATGTAACTGATGTAACTGATGCTTTGAACCGGAGACAAGATATACAAAAAAATAACTGGATATTACACATTGTGCTTTTACAGCTTGATTATTGAATATTTTTTTGTATTTTGTTGCTAAATGTGTTTAGAAATGGTATATATGTGATTCTGAGTTCTTAATTCAAAGAAGAATCTTGTTCTTAACATCAGGAAGTGTTGGCCAAAAATGCAATTGGAGTTTAAACATACAATTTACTTTTCCAAGCGACTGAGATTTTTCATTATTTTCAATCACTTTAAACTTGATGACAATGAAGTGGCAGATTAGAAATGAGCATTGACAAGTATATTTCTCAAAGGCAGGTGTTACATAATTTTTAATGTTACTCATATGGTCCAATCCATCAAATGTAAGATAACATGAATCACAGAATACATGCAACATACCAGTATATCTCTATTTCCTTTCAAAACAGGTTATTATTTGACAAGATTGAATGCACAAATACTATGGTATGAAGTGAAAATATATATTTTAATTACATAAACTTAAATTATTACTTATGTTTGACTCGGGTTTTATTTATCACCTCCTACCCCCCACCCCCACACACATAAGCACACATGGATTCATCCAATTTTCTATCATTCTTGCTATATGGTGGTTTGGTACGTAACGTGGTCAGCAGTTATTGACCCCAACTACTGACTTATAATGAGCGACTGCTGCACACTTACAAATTTCAGAATTATCATAATGTGTAAATCTGTCCATACATAACCAATTTCATTGATATTGAGCAACTCTAAGTACAATTTTTAATTTAGTAGTTTTGAGTCAGAGTTAAATATTTGTGGTCATATAGTTTGACGGCTATGGGGGCCAAGTTTTTTTTCCTCAAGTTTATCAGAAGTCCAAATTAACTATTAGTGAACTGCAATTCTCTCAATTTGAAGTTTTTTTCTTTATTGTTTTACTGAGTTGTACTTATAAACTAGAAATTACTCTAGTTATGACACCAGGATACAATGGCAAATATTGTGGCAACTGCTTCTGATTATATGTTGACTAAATTAAATCCAAACTTGACTGAGGTCTGACATCGGTTCAAAATCAAGCATCTGGAAGATTATTTGACTAGTAAAATTTGTAGTTCAAAATCAAGCATCTGGAAGATTATTTGACTAGTAAAATTTGTAGTTCAAAATCAAGCATCTGGAAGATTATTTGGCTAATAAAATTTGAAGTTCAAAATCAAGCAATCCGAAGATTATTTGGCTAGTCAAATTTGTAGTTCAAAATCAAGCATCTGGAAGATTATTTGACTAGTAAAATTTGTAGTTCAAAATCAAGCATCCAGAAGATTATTTGGCTAGTAAAATTTGTAGTTCAAAATCAAGCATCTGGAAGATTATTTGACTAGTAAAATTTGTAGTTCAAAATCAAGCATCTGGAAGATTATTTGGCTAATAAAATTTGAAGTTCAAAATCAAGCAATCCGAAGATTATTTGGCTAGTCAAATTTGTAGTTCAAAATCAAGCATCCAGAAGATTATTTGGCTAGTAAAATTTGTAGTTCAAAATCAAGCATCCAGAAGATTATTTGGCTAGTAAAATTTGTAGTTCAAAATCAAACATCCGGAAGATTATTTGGCTAGTAAAATTTGTAGTTCAAAATCAAGCATCCAGAAGATTATTTGGCTAGTAAAATTTGTAGTTTAAAATCAAGCATCCAGAAGATTATTTGGCTAGTAAAATTTGTAGTTCAGATTATACAGTATTTACCTGATACAGAACAAACAGAATATTCCCAAAGATTGCAGAGGAAGTAAAATTTTTACAAGGAAGAAATAAAATATTTTGAGGTATGCCAATATACAAGCCAGATACCAATCTAAATTTCCATGGTACATGCTCTTGAATGTATGTCAGAGAATATTTAACCTGCATCACAACAGAAAACAGCTATCAATAGAAAGATCAACATGACTAGTTTCTTTTTCTTTGAATATATACTTCTGAGCCAAAACTGAATCCGACTAAAAATTTTAACTGTCACAACAACACATGCATGGTAGCAAGGGTGGCAACAGAAACCGTTGAAGGCCACAAAACATTATCAGCTTAAGATCTCATATTTAAAGGAAGTATGAAATTACATCAATTACATCATACACATCCTGCATACCGATTTTCTTAAAATGTCAATGCTGGTGGTTAAACAATCACCAAAGGAAGTATGCAGTATCACTAGCATAAAAGTAAACAAGAATGGATAGTAAAAAAAAAAAAATACAGCTTGAAACTGAAACTCCACCATTAATTTGCACTTTCTGCCCTCTGACATATGGACAATTTAACACCAATGATACTGTGGACTTCCTCCTGAGCCATTAACTTTCAGTGTTGACATTTTAAACACGTTAGAATGCAGTGTGTGTATATTAAGATATCTGGCTTGCATGGGATATAGAGTGGGTGAACCAGTGCTTGTGCTCTACAAATGCTCATGGTATTTCAACATTTTAGCCTACTGTATATACTGTACTCACGTATATACACACGTATAAGCCGATACCAACTGCAAACTGCATAGACCCAGATCTGCTGTTGCATAATGATGCAGTATGCAAAGACTAATCAGAAAAACAAACAACATAGACCCTGATCTGCCGGCGCATTATGCACCTGCAGATCAGGGTCTATGTTGTTTGTATTTGGACCTGACTTTAACGGGAGTATATATGGTAATTTCATTAGAAAGAAAACCCTGACCTTGTATGAACTAAAAGCGAAAGCTACTTTTCGCTTTCTAACTTTCAATTGATGAATTGTTTCTTTATAATGAAGTTTGATTTTGAAAACAAGTTTTCATAGACGAGTATGTGGCAGTCATGGATGCCCTCTACTGATATAATGTAATAAAACGGCTTACGCTGCAATTTTGAACATACATCTACGTGCTTTATATTATGTAATATTATATATTAGATTTACAGCACCAAGTAGTGTTTCTGCAACACAAAAATAATTTTGTTATGAATTGATAACTTTGCACAATTCTGGTACCTTGAGCAGTGGATCATTTGGTTCTATTTTTCATTACTTTTACCAGGATGAAAAGAACGAATCGTTCTCTGCATCCAATCTTCCAATCTTGCGATTACCAGTTTCATAATTTATAATGATTGAGCAAAGTTTGCTCTTGAATTAGAGCCAATATTGTCCATTGTATGTTATTTTTACAATTTTTCAAGGATATTTTACCATAAGCACTGGTATACCCCATTGTACTGTGTGGAACTGGGTATTATGCACATCCACGTGTAAGAACAGTGCAGAGATAGATCTGAAGTCTGACACAGTTTGCTCAAAGTCACAGATTAATGAAGGAATAAAGGATTGAAAATATAATGCATAATTTGCATGCAGTTGATTTTTCTGCACGATGTTTTAGAAATTGGACGTAATCCCTCAATAGCACATCCTAGAAATTGGACTGAATCCCTCAATAGCACATCCTAGAAATTGGACTGAATCCCTCAATAGCACATCCTAGAAATTGGACTGAATCCCTCAATAGCACATCCTAGAAATTGGACTGAATCCCTCAATAGCACATCCTAGAAATTGGACTGAATCCCTCAATAGCACATCTTAGAAATTAGACTGAATCCCTCAATAGCACATCCTAGAAATTGAACTGAATCCCTCAATAGCACATCCTAGAAATTGGACTGAATCCCTCAATTCCCTAGAATAGATCCTGCATATGCAGAACCAGTCTTGTTCAACCAGACTTTCACGTGGCTCCTTGAAATCTCTGTCATATGAGGGCCTGGTACAATGCTTCATTGATTGCTATTGCTGTCATATAAGGGTCTGGTATGCTTCATTGATTGCTATTGCCATCATATGAGGGTCTGGTACAATGCTTCATTGATTGCTATTGCTGTCTTATGAGGGTCTGGTACAATGCTTCATTGATTGCTATTGCTGTCATATGAGGGTCTGGTATAATACTTCATTGATTAAAATTGCTGTCATATGAGGGTCTGGTACAATGCTTCATTGATTGCTATTGCTGTCATATGAGGGTCTGGTACAATGCTTCATTGATTGCTATTGCTGTCATATGAGGGTCTGGTACAGTGCTTCATTGATTGCTATTGCTGTCATATGAGGGTCTGGTACAATCTTCATTGATTACTATTGCTGCCATATAAGGGTCTGGTACAATGCTTCATTGATTGCTATTGCTGATAGAAGGCACTTTGGTCTAAATTTTTAGAAGTGAAACTACAAAGATATTTTTCACTATCTAAATATTCATCTACAGTGGCATGCCAAAATTGACGAAGCAACTTTTGCCAACATCACGAATGTAATTCACCAATTTAATCAATAAAAAAAAATATTTTTAATTTTTTTTTATCTTCATCTGAAACGTAGAGGTTTTGTATCTTGACAAATGTTTGAGATATTCTTTTACCATTGCACTAGTAAAAAAAGGGAGTGGTCTGCTCTTGAAAGATCTTAAATGTCACATTGTAACAATGGATGGTAGATGTCACAAAATGTCAACTGAGTAATGACAGCTGTCAATAGAATTTTATAATAGAGGTGAAAGTCAGGAGGATGGTTTCTGTATAAATTGATTCTAATGCTGTTGATTTCATATGCTATGAAAATAGTTTCAAGGTTTTTCTATTTTGTGTATCTTCATCCATATTTGATAGAGATGTTTCTATATTTAGCAATGGCAGCCATAATTGATGTTAGATCTGCATCCTTTGTGCAAACTTTAAAGTCCTTCATGTCAGGATGTTTTCTTAAAATTTGGTCAAATTCCATTCAGTGTTTGTTTTCAATGAAGTTGCTTGAATGTTTTTTTAGTACTACTGTTGCATATAATTACTGTCTCATAGACATATTTATTACAACTTTTGCTGATAATAAATGCCATATGGTACTGGGCATGACCATGAGTAAACTGACTGGATTATGAACTAGTCCTTTTTAAGCATTACATTAAGTGTCATTTTTTTCTATTTCAAGTGGGTGCAGTAAACTTAAGAACAATAAACTGAAGAAAGAACTTTGAATAAATACTGAAGTCTGTCTTCAGGAAGAAACCTACACATTTTCAAGGAACACATTAAGATTTTAGAGCTAACAAAATTTCCAAAATGTTTGCACTTTTGACAAAACCTGCTTTAAAGACACCTAAACATCAGATAATTATGTGGGGCCAAGATAGTGCTGCGGCCATATGCTTTCTTTGCACCTCTGTAGTTGCCGTTTTAATTCCATGCTTTGACAAACGCAAAGATAAATGAACCTCTTGGCCGAATGCAGCATCTGTCAATCAACTATAGCATCAGATTTCAATGCATCACTAACCAATACGATCATCAACTGGGTGTGAATCATTACGTTATCAGGTAGCCAGATAAAAGCTTGACCAACTGAATACCGAAAATACAATTTTGTATATAATATGTTCAAATTCAAATCTTTATATTTCAAGTGTATTAACTCTTTTCCATCAGGATAGGACTCCAGTCGTATTTTACCTTTGCCATTGGGATACGACTCCAATCGTATGTTCACTACATTCCGTCTACCACTTCACAGAAATGTGCATGTAACCGTATAATATGTCATCATTTTACATGTACTCTTTTGAAAAGAAGGAAATAAAGGTAGAAAGTACACAAATGCAGTCACAGAATGAGTTTAAAGACCCCAAAACTGGTAAAATTTTGATTTAAAAATTTAGTTTTAACGTGTGGAGATCGAAAATGGCGGTCACTACTCGAGTGGTATGTAATCGCAGTTATGTACTTGCCGAATTAGTTGAAAATAAAGACAATTTTGTGTGGAAAATTTACATTTTATGGGGATCATTATATTTACTTCGTCAAAATGAATGGAGTTGATGATCACTGGTTATTTGAAAATTTGATTTCAAACACAAGTTTTAACATGCAGAGATCAACATTGTGGACATCACTTTAGCTGCGAATTATGGCAGTGATGTGGATGGTGATTTTTATAAAAATATAGACAATTTTGTGGGGATAACTGACGTTGTTTGCAGTGTAGATAGTGATCTTGACTTTTCGACAAAATGAACAGAGTTGATGATAACTGGTTTAGAATATTTTATTTAAAAACTGAATTTTAAATGCAAAGATCAAAATGGTGGACAGTACTGAAGTGGCAAGTGACGACTGTTGTGGATGCCAATTTTTATGAAAATGTGGGGAAAATTGATATTTTAGGCAGTAGGGATAATGATCTTGACTACACTGAAATGAAATGGGCAAATGATAATTAGTTCATTGCTATTTTTGACTTGGATATTGACAATAATGAAGACTTTGATGGTTTTCAAGCTAGCTGGACATTTTGTTAACTTCACTGCTCATAAAGTTCACCCGCATACCAAGGTTAAGATGTGTGCATAATATTATTAAATTTTACTGCATTCCTGGCAATGGACCAAAATAAACCCAACAAAACTCGGATATTTTTACATTATAATTTAATATGGAATAAAAATACTGAAACAAAACGAACGGGTTTGTCAACTTTTCAGTAAGGATCTGTTCTTCTTGCTTTACAATTCTCATGTGAATAAATGTAATAAAATTGAAATAACCTTTGACATACTTGATGGATTTTTTTTATTTTGTCAACATCTTAAATGGCATAAAATTCCTCACATTTCATACACTTACATATACGAGGTAAAATGAATGTTGCAGATAGAAAAATTGCATTGAAAGCAAGTTATAAAAAAAATGTAGTGGGTTTTTTAGTTTACTTTACTTTCAACTGAATTTTTTACATCTGAAAGTTTTCAGTGAAAAAATATATCACTTTAAAGACAATTTTATGCTTTTTAAAATGGTACATAACTTTTGAAAAATTATTTGAAAAGCTTGTCCAGTAAAGCCATATTGACCAACATCACTGCATTCCTTGATGCTGATACACCACTGACTGAAAAATTTCCAGTTCTACAAAACTGCCTGACTGATTGGGCTTCAGTATGAAAAGGGTTAATAATATAGTTCGTAATCACTGAGGGATTTTTCAATGGTTGTAAAGAAATGGATATGTAAATGAGTAGACAGAGCATTCTCTGTTTCTCCAATGGGTCAACTGTCCAATATTTGTGCTTTCCTTTGGGTTCCCTGATTCCTTACACTCAAAGACCACCCTGTACCAACATTTGAGCTAACCCGAGTGCCTGATGGAAGTGGTGAGAATTTTTAAAATCACTGTCAAAGAATGTTTACACTGAAAGAGGATTACAGTATTGTTGATGCTAAAGCAATGACCACATATTCGGTACTTTTACCCTGTCAGACACAGATACTTCAAAAATAATTTAATTTATACAGCACTTATTGGCGTTAAAATTATTTTTCTTTTTCTAACAAACTCTTAAATCACATCTTATAATCGAGATAAAAATGAAAATGGTTTATCATAGGTTTGATAAAGTAGGAATTAATGTAACAACACATCATAATAATATGTATCTATAAATAATTTGTACAGAAATAATACATCATAAACAATATCTATAAATAATTTGTATAGAAATAATACATCATAAACAATATCTATAAATAATTTGTATAGAAATTCAATATCATGAATCAATTTAATGCTATACATTCATTAAACAGCTGAAAGACATTATTCACGTTACAGTGGTCCCTTGATAATAGTAAACTTCAATATGAATTCCAGGACATAACACCGGACTTAAACCAATGAAGACTGGGATGAAACAATACATCTGTGCCATGCATCGATACATATTGCAATACACAACCTATGATATGATACATATTGATACATATAAAGAATAAAGAGGCAAGCGACTAATAATTATTCATGGCCATTGGAGATTAAAAGTAACTTCTGCAATGTGTCTCATTTTGAATTGATTCTGTACCTTTTGTACCGATGTATCAAAGCAGTAAAATTATTTATGCATGGGTGAATCATTTTGCCCCCTACTAACGACAAATTCATAGGGATAAAACACATCAATGTACAATAATTAGATATGCATAAAAATACACCAACTGCAAACTGGGTAGACCCAGATCTGTCATCACATAATGCACAGGCAGATAAAGTTCAGTGCTGTTTGCCTGAAATTGTAAGGAAAATAAACAGTGTATAAAGACCCTTATCCTTCAGTATATTTTGCAATATCAGATCTACTTATAATACTGGCAGTTGGTCATGCATTATACACTGGGTGGCCACATAAATTTCCTGAAAAATGAACAAAAGTCCACAATCTAAAAGTCAACAAATTTGCTGCATGCAAAACTTACTTTTATTAAAATTGGAGCATGAGGCAAGTTCATCTCCACCCCCACCCCCAAGACATTTGACTTTACTTGCAGTGTAGCATCATCTACATGTACTTTAATATCACAATCCAAATGTAATTCATATCTAACCACCAAGATCTGAAATTTTTGTATTTATTGCCCAAAAAAAGGTTTAGAAAATTCCACAAATTTCAAAATGGTTAGATAAATCAAAAAATCAACAATCTGCCTCAAATCTGCAATAGTGGTCGCCATGTATCCATGACCAAAAACTGTAGCTGATACCTTTCTATAATAAACAAAAAATGTTAACCCTAAAATGTTCAGCATATTGAGGGACTTTACAGTCAGGTGTAAAAGAGGAATTCAAATAAAAAATGAATACAAAGTATTTGATAAAGAATAACACTGAACAAAAGCTTTGGTCCAGTTTCAACTATTGAATAAATACTGATACAAGTATTAACGATATATATGGATGAAATACTTATAAAATTACAAATATTTAACACATAAATAGTTATGACAAAACAATTAATAACCTTCAAGTTCACATTTTTATAAGTATTAGAATGACATGTAGCTTTATCATACCCAAAAAGTGGATTGTTTAGACATAAAACACTGTTCTGTTAGCAAATACTCCTCAGATTATACATATACAAAAATCCTTTCAACAGAACTAATAACAAAATATCACTGAGCATCATAATTTAGAGACTTCTGTAAGAACACTTAACAACCTGTATCACTGGCACAATCTGTACAGATAGAAATAAAAGTTGTCAGAGAACTGAGCTTGCCCATTGCAGTGTTTCCCTACTCTATAAAGAAAAAGGTCCAAGTTGCATCTACTGCAAGTCACAATCACCAATGTACCTGTAAATATTTTTTTTTCATTTTAGATGATTCATGACGACAGAAGGAATACTCTAACATACAAAGATTACATTAATCATAGAAAATGACTATTTCTTATGCTTAGGGTACTGTGGTATATTTAGGTCACTGAAACAAAATCAGGTCACTGACATATTATTATGTCCATGACAAGTCAGAGTCATGTGAGAATTAACTTGAACATGT
The DNA here is from genome assembly GCA_029931535.1 of Margaritifera margaritifera. Lineage (NCBI taxonomy): Eukaryota > Metazoa > Mollusca > Bivalvia > Unionida > Margaritiferidae > Margaritifera > Margaritifera margaritifera. Next base: position 3,820,373 of record JAQPZY010001654.1, read on the forward strand.
CATAAATAAGAATGATAAGCAGAACAAACAGAGTGGTACTTGTCTAAACCGTTTATGAAATTATAAATTTCAAGTCTGATTAGGTAGGAAGGAAATAAGCCACAGTACTTGGTGTAAAATCCAGCATAAAAACTAAGATGGACTAAAAAATGTTGTGACATGAATTGGTAGAGATCTGAAATACTTTGAGTTGTTAGTGAGGAGTCATCAAATAATACCCTGCTTCTGTGGCATGAATCAGTATCTTGATCTTCAATAACCCTAGAAAGTAGGTCACAGTTTTGGTGTGTCACACAGCTTAATCCCCAGATGCATATACAGTGCATATTTGGTGGTAACAGGTTAATAGATGTTGAAATTAGATACCATCATTACATAATGTGCAAAACAATTGAAAAGAGATCACAGTATTCCAGTTGTGTTAAATGCTTTTGTTCTAAGATGTACTCACAGTGTAGGTGTGGCAGCAATATGTATAAAGGTATTAGAATTAAAAACCAGACATAGTCACCACATTTTGTTAAATCCTAAAAAGTAGGTCACAGTGACCCAATTTAGGTGCATGACACATGCTCATCCCATAATGCATGCAAAATGCAAGTTTAATGCCCATAGGTGTAGCAGTACAAAAGTATTCACCCTGGGGATGGACACAATAATTAATAAATTCTAAATAAATCCTGGTATGAAGGTTATAGTAGCCTGGTTTTAGAATGCAGCACATGTCCATCGCAAGATGCACACTCAGTGGAAGTTTGGTGGTTTGGTGGCAATAGTAGAAAAGGTGTGGGCAATGTACCATGAACATAAATTGTTAACCAGTTTTTAATAAACCCTGGAAACTAGGTCACATAGTTTTGGTGCAGGACTCATACTTGCAAGTTTGATGTCAACTGGTGTAACAATACAGGAATTATAGCCCGGACAAGAAGGATAGACATATTTTGTATGAAATTTTGAACAAACACAGGAGAGGAAGTCAGAGCAATCCAGTTTTGGAGTCCAACAAATTTCCATTATAAGATGCACCTTTAGTGTAAATTTGGTGGTTTAGGTGAAAAGGCATTAGATTTATAGCCCGGACACCAAGTTTTAATAAATCCTTAAATGTAGGTTACAGTTACCCAGTTTTGTTGCATGACACATTTCCACCCAAAATGCATCCACAGTGCAAGTCTGATGTCAATAGGAGTTGCACATGGACAAGGAGAATGGAGGCATGCACAGATGGATGCAGCTGGACAAAGTGAATCATATACACTGCACTTTTCTCAAAGCATGGGTATAATGAAATGAAAAATTGGCGAAGGTGGTTGAAATTCAGTTATCCTAATGACAGTTTTACTAAAAACTTGGACACCAGGATTATAACATCAGCTGAACTGTATTTCATAATAGTAAACAAACAAGAAAACTGGTGCGGATTTGTCAGACATTACTGTTGCTAGTTTCAACTTGAGGTTTGTTTCTCCTCTTTGACCAGAAAGATGTACTTGTTGCTGCCTACGGCTGTAATGGGGTGGTGTCCATGGCGATTGTTGTCTATACAGTACACACTCTGGGGTAAGTCTACTAGCTGGCCTGTAGTCTACAAAAACACAATACATAAATCACTAAGGAGAAAAGATTATACAAGAAAGCATAAAACTGTATAACAGTATTGGAGATTTTATAAAACGCACATTTTCCCAAAGGTAATACTTAGATGACGTATAATTGTACAACTTTAAATTTATAATCCATTGACCTGAATGGAAAACATTCTTGCAATTCCTTGTTAAAAACAATATACTATGCAAATGTTACTTGAAATCTTGCATCTGCACAAAAATATCAAATTTTTATAAAAGGATGACAAGATGATGCAAAACAGTATGTAAGAATGTATGTATAGGGTTTAATGGCACATCAGCACAATCCTGGTTATACAGTGCAAAGTAAGTTTAGATATCCCCCAAAACAAATATGTAGACAAAAAAGGGTAAAATCCTAAAAATTCTAAATCAAAGTTTGCTATAAACCACACACTTTTAACAAGTCCAGGACCTTCTCATTACAGGACACATTCCAGGACAAAATGCGTGCCTGCATTAGTTGACTCTCACAACATGCAGGAAGGTGCATTAAGTCTATTCTACATCCCTGAGCCCACAGGAATGGGGGAAATATAACAGATCTGTATTAATTCAAGTAAAACAGCCACTAATAGCAGATTCAATTCTTGCTCTCTTAATATCAAGATTATTTAAGTATCAAAGCATTATGTTGTTTTATCAACCACTTCAAGGATAAAAATCGGTAAAGTACTTTACTTTGAAAAAGTTTGTATGGGTAAACATATATGGGTAAGTACATTAGTGTTATTTCTGCACAGATGATATATATATGTAGGATTCCTATTACAGATTACAGCATTTCTTCCAGGATAAGTCCAGTGGACCTACCTTGTAAATTTGTTTAAAAGGTGGAAGGTGGGCTTTCTTTATGCTTACTTTGCAAAATTCTGTAGATCTCAAGGTTGGGCTTATCATCATGTATGGGCTTGTGTGATGGGCTAATCATGGTATTGACCCAAGAGTTGGCAGAGCAAAGGATTCATTTGAGACAAGTATGGGCTTGTGATGGGCTAATCATGGTATTGACCCGAGAGTTGGCAAAGCAAAGGATTCATTTGAGACAAGTATGGGCTTGTGATGGGCTAATCATGGTATTGACCCGAGAGTTGGCAAAGCAAAGGATTCATTTGAGACAAACATAGGCTTGTGATGGGCAAATCATGGTATTGACCTGAGAGTTGGCAAAGCAAAGGATTCATCTGAGACAAGTATGGGCTTGTGATGGGCAAATCATGGTATTGACCTGAAGGTTGGCAAAGCAAAGGATTCATCTGAGACAAGTATGGGCTTGTGATGGGCAAATCATGGTATTGACCTGAAGGTTGGCAAAGCAAAGGATTCATTTGAGACAAGTATGGGCTTCTGATGGGCTAATCATGGTATTGACCTGAGGATTGGCGAAGCAAAGGATTCATTTGAGACAACTGTTCTTGATTGTCTCAATCATGCTCTCGACATGTGAATTGGTGCGACTCTTGAATGCCAAAAAGGAATGTAAATATGGTGGATTAGGTAGATAAAATTGAACTAGTCACTATTTTCAAACAGCTACATGACTTGATGGAGGTGAAAATGTTATAGATTTTTCCATGGTTTAAAAATATTACTCTCTACGTCTAAAGGTGTTGGGGTGGGATCAGGCAGAGGTTTGTAATGGTTAGTGAATTAATTTTGATAGATAAAAACATGATGTCTGATGACAAGTTCTGTAATTTAAATACTCTATGATGTCTGAAAAAAATAATTAGCATAAAACATAAACATTTAATATTAAAGCAACATTTTTTCTGTTTAAAAATCAAATATTTTTTGCTGCAAATCCCTCACATGTTTTCACTCACCATCATTTTGTTCCAAATTCACACCTATAAAAAATAGGTGTGGGTTTTTGGCACGAGAGAGCATTCCAGATATCATGTTCTAGATGTTTGAGTCAGAAATGGCGCTAAAATGTCCACAAGAGTTAAGAACAATCCTCCTGAATGCAGTTAAAGTGTAAACCATATTTTAGTGTCATTGTCATACTACTGCCATGATTTTCGTGCTGACAATCAAAAACTATAATCTACAGCTATGTAATGGACCCAATCAAACTCTATAACCTACAGCTGTGTAATGGACCCAATCAAACTCTATAAACTACAGCTGTGTAATGGACCCAATCAAACTCTATAAGCTACAGCTGTGTAATGGACCCAATCAAACTCTATAACCTACAGCTGTGTAATGCACCCAATCAAACTCTATAACCTACAGCTGTGTAATGGTCCCAATCAAACTCTACAACCTACAGCTGTGTAATGGACCTAATCAAACTCTATAACCTACAGCTGTGTAATGGACCCAATCAAACTCTATAACCTACAGCTGTGTAATGGACCCAATCAAACTCTATAACCTACAGCTGTGTAATGGACCCAATCAAACTCAATAAGCTACAGCTGTGTAATGGACCTGATCAAACTCTATAAGCTACAGCTGTGTAATGGACCTAATCAAACTCTATAAGATACAGCTGTGTAATGGAGCCAATCAAACTCTATAATCTACAGCTGTGTAATGGACCCAATCAAACTCAATAAGCTACAGCTGTGTAATGGACCTAATCAAACTCTATAACCTACAGCTGTGTAATGGACCCAGTCAAACTCTATAACCTACAGCTGTGTAATGGACCCAATCAAACTCTAAGAGCTACAGCTGTGTAATGGACCCAATCAAACTCTATAACCTACAACTCTGTAATGGACCTAATCAAACTCTATAACCTACAACTCTGTAATGGACCCAATCAAACTCTGTAACCTACAGCTGTGTAATGGACCCAATCAAACTCTATAACCTACAGCTGTGTAATGGACCCAATCAAACTCTATAAGCTACAGCTGTGTAATGGACCTAATCAAACTCTATAAGATACAGCTGTGTAATGTACCTAATCAAACTCTAAAACCTACAGCTGTGTAACGGACCCAATCAAACTCTATAACCTACAGCTGTATAATGGACCCAATCAAACTCTATAACCTACAGCTGTGTAATGGACCCAATCAAACTCTATAACCTACAGCTGTGTAATGGACCTAATCAAACTCTATAACCTACAGCTGTGTAATGGACCTAATCAAACTCTATAACCGACAACTCTGTAATGGACCTAATCAAACTCAATAACCTACAGCTGTGTAATGGACCCAATCAAACTCTATAACCTACAACTCTGTAATGGACCCAATCAAACTCTATAACCTACAGCTGTGTAATGGACCCAATCAAACTCAAAAAGCTACAGCTGTGTAATGGACCTAATCAAACTCTATAAGCTACAGCTGTGTAATGGACCTAATCAAACTCTATAAGATACAGCTGTGTAATGGACCCAATCAAACTCTATAATCTACAGCTGTGTAATGGACCCAATCAAACTCAATAAGCTACAGCTGTGTAATGGACCTAATCAAACTCTATAACCTACAGCTGTGTAATGGACCCAATCAAACTCTATAACCTACAGCTGTGTAATGGACCTAATCAAACTCTATAACATACAGCTGTGTAATGGACCTAATCAAACTCTATAACCTACAACTCTGTAATGGACCTAATCAAACTCTATGACCTACAGCTGTGTAATGGACCCAATCAAACTCTATAAGCTACAGCTGTGTAATGGACCCAATCAAACTCTATAAGCTACAGCTGTGTAATGGACCTAATCAAAGGTAAACACTGTGCATCTTTATGATCTTTTCTCTCATGATCTCTTGAAGTAGCCAGCTCAAAATTAAAAGTACATGGCTATGTCAATGCCACAATATAACAAAAAATGTTACAGTGTTGTACAAGCAGATGTTTCAGCTGGAAAAGTAGATGGTAATTTAGCTGGCAGCTGGTTTGTAATGAGAAGAAAGGCTGGATTCATCATCGCAAGCCATGTGCAACAATCCGCTATGCTCCTTTATTACCTGTGGCTGCCTTTGCTGAGAGTTCCTTGTTTCTCATGAATATGTATAAACCTGCTAAACCAGTCACTGCCAGCGTGAGCAAAATTTTCTCACCATGGTGACCCAACATGACCTTTCATGCTGTTTGAATAGGCCAATCAAAGTTTCTTTTCCAAACAGTCACTTATTGATTGATAAAATGGGCACTTTCATTGATGTGTAGGTGATTGTTACATTGTGTTGTTGATGACATATTTTTGTCTTTGTGTACTCATGAATAATGAGAAAATCTCAGCACAGGCAGCCTTAGGTGATAAGGAGCATAGTGGATTGTTGCCCATGGCTTGCAACAATGGCACATGGATATTTTGAAAGAAAAGTGTAAATGCAATGTATGTGATTAACAACAGAAGACAAATTTCAGTTATAATTGTGCAATATTATTTGTATTGTTACATCCAAGGATATTAACAACAATATTTAGAAATGGCACAATCCACTATCACTATAACTGTGGCATCCTAAGGCAATCATGCATAGTAGCTGGATGGAATGTAATACTCTTCAAGCCTGTAGTGAATGTCTTGCTAAAGAATATATATATATATATATATATATATATATATATATATATATATATATATATATATATATATATATATATATATAAGACATTGAATCGGAGGTTTGCAATTGCTTAGTAAATACATTTTTAGGGTAAAAAAAACATGACGTTTACTTTCAGATTTACTTCCCCTAAAAAACACCATTCTTTTTTCAACCTTCTATGGCATTGTTATTTAACTCATTCGGCCCCGATCCCGCCTATAGGCGTGATCCGTTTTCTGCATTCAATGGCCGATCCCGCCTGTAGTCATGGTTTGTTTACTGCATTCAATGGCCGATCCCGTCTACAGTCGTGGTGAATGTGTGTTAGTAACAATGTCTCTGATTGGTTACAATTGGGGTTTTTCCAAGAATCTGACGATATTAAACCAATCAGAAATGATTTTACTTTCGTTTGTGTAAATTTGAATTATTCATAAGCCAAGGTTACTAAATGAGAGCAGTTTTACTACACGTGTTTCATTCATGAAAAAATGTAAACAATGGCGGACTTAAGAGTGATATTTGATGAGAGCGAAAACAAGGAATTATTCGGGTTTGATCTCAAAAATATTGAGCAAGCAGAGGAAAGATATGTTCGGCAGTTGGATATTTTACGAGATTTAGACTCGGACATAGAAGTTTCTGAGATTGAATCGTCAGAAGAAGAGGATGCTGATGGCGACGATGATACAGTTCTTGCAGATCTGTAAACTGGAACGATCATCTTTGGTCTGTCCAAATTGATGATTTTAGTGAACAAATAGCTTAAAAAATACATGACTGTGTAGACAAATTTATTTGGAACAATTGGTGAAAATTTCATGGATTTTTATTGGGTATAAGAAGGGAAATTAAGGTAAGAATGAATACATTTGCATGATGTTTACAAAATTTTCTAAACAGGTAAAAACTCTTTGGGGCACAAGCAGCTAGACACAGCTTAGTGCTGCTGGGGCATAGCAGCAGTGCTACTGATAACAGTGCTGGGGCTGAACGAGTTAAGGAAATAGTGATTTTTGACAATTTTTGGATTGAGCTACAGACATACGGTATACCTTCAACATTATAATCTTGGGTACATAATAATTATTTCAAATAAAGATAATAATCTTGAGATACTACAAGGCTTCTCTACACTTTTTAAATATTTCATGGGATTATTTTCTGCAATACATTTCATATAAGAGGATGACACAAAACTGGCTGACAGTAATATCAAGTGAGGTAATTAAGAAGGCTTATGATGTCATGTGAAACCCATCTATAACCAGTGAGATTAAGCTGAAAACTTACAACTATAGATATGTCTTATACAACATATACATTGTGTGTTTGGTTTCTCAACTAAAGATCCTGAAAAAAAGTTCTTATCTGGATAAAAACCTTGCAATTTCAAGTTGATGTGCATTAAATAGTGAAAACAATGGTTGAAGATGGGTCCAATCATCTATTACTCACATTTAATGTGCCCCTGTCAATGATGCGGGCCATGTTCTGATCTGTGCCACCACAGATGATACTATCTGTACCCAACCACTGGCAGCAGTAAATCTGACTGCTGTTCATTGGTTCCTGGGGAACATCCTTAATCCATTCTCCACTTGGGAAATCCCAGATCTGAAAACATACACAAGTCACTATTTCTATTAGTCATGCCACGGTCAATTGTATGAGCTTTACGTTGTTATTCTGACTGATAATTATTGGTCCAGCTAAAACAACGATCAATTATGAGGCATATAGCCTGCTGCCTCCTGGTAGTAGGGTTACATTTCTATAAGGTATCACCACACTGATTGAGCCAATCAGCTCTCACTGCATCCTATGAAAATGATTTTTAAAAATTCTCTGATTGTTCTGAATATTTGCTAACCAGTGAGGAATGTTACATGTATTCAAAAGAAAGCAGCATTAAAGCCTAAAGAGAAAATAAAATTTTTATTGATTTCAACCCCTTGACTTTTGCATTGGATGACAAAACAAACAGGTTTGAATTGGCCAGTTCCAGAAAAGTAATTTGCACTAAAAATTCCAGTCTTTTCATTCAAATGCAACTATTTTCAGAAAATGCAACATAACCTATCCTGATTTTTTAAAAAAAATGCTGTGTCCAAGGTAGTGCCTAACATAAGTAAGAGTTTTGGTGCATCTGAACTTATAACTAATGCACTCGAGTTCATAAAAAATGTACGAAAATGAAAGAAATATATAAGGAACTTAATTAGTGTAGTGAGGCAATGAACAGCATAAAGGGGAAAATCCAATGTGAACAAATCTTGCTTTATTCTTAAACATCCTTGATGCATTCATTCCTAATTAATTTATGAACGTAATTAATGCAATGCAAAAATACAGCTTTTACCTTTTCAAAAGTGGAAAGAATCAAATTTAAACAAGATTTCTTTCTTACAAATGCATCTGCTATACATATTAAGTTATCACATGGTTGATAACTTTCAATTTATCTGAATCTTCATATGGATGCGAACAAAATTAGATTGCAGTTTGTCAATCTAATTTGTCTTTTTCACCCCTGGGGTACTGGTAAATTGTAAATAGGACAAATGTGGGTGATTCAATTCTTCCAATTTGATGGGACTGTGGAAAATTTATTTAGGCTCTGGCATCATAACTGGAGTAATGCTCAGTCTGCCTTGACAAGATTTATCAACTCAGACATTGTTTGACCATTTTCTTTAGAAAAGAATTTAATTTGTCCATTTAAGATGACAGAGAGCTGTGGTAAGGCATACACTGGGGTTTCTAATCTGGTCAATTGTGAGGAATATACTCGGTTTTGGCTCTGTAGGCATCAAATCCTAAAATTCACCAATCTCAACATTTTAATATCTTTTGGCAATTATAAATCAATATATTAATGAATTTATGACACTCCTTTCATTTCTAAAGTGTGTATGCCAATGTTAAGGCATCGAATATCTATGCAGTTTTATATTTCTAGATATGGCCAATGGATCTATAAACTTCTCATATTTCACCAATGTGAACACAAGAGATATATTTGTTGTGCAAATAGAAGTAACATTTTCAACTTTTGGGATGCATCTTCCAAAGCAATAACCTGGGTTGAGATTTTAAAATTTTTTTATAGTTAAATACTAGTATGTAAAAATACATAAAAACTAAATAAGATTTCAATTGAAATAATGATTTATTTGTAGAAATGTATTCTAACCAGCTCAAACATATCAAGGAATATTCCTTTTTTATGAGAATGGTAAGCAAGAAATGTATATACTCGTGTATAATATGGGTCTAAATGCAAACAACATAGACCCTGATCTGCCGTTGCATAATGCACTGGCAGATCAGGGTCTATGTTGTTTGTTTTACTGATTAGTCCTTACAAACTGCATAGACCCAGATCTGTCGGCGCATTATGAGATGGCAGATCTGGATCTATGCAGTTTGCAGTTGGTATCGGATTATACGCAAGTATATATGGTACTTCACCTATGGACCTTACATTTGTCACCTATGACATCACATGACACTTCACCAATATGACAGGTCTGTAAGATGCATTGTACTATGGAGCAAAACACTGGAGCAAATGCAACCAAACATAATAATTATGTTTCAGTGTTACTGCAGATACAGAAAAAACATTCAACAAAAATCATGTAAATATGTAACTAACAGAGGGTAAAATTAGAGATTAGTTCCACAGAACTGTGTCACCCTCTATAAATAAAGCTGTTATTATTATTATTATTATTACTATCTCATTAACCCCTGTCGCCACGTTTATGCGTCATGAGGTTGTACCCTACTTCCGAGCTCTGTAATGTCAACATCATTTAATATTCATTAGAGTGGATGTTATTGCAGGAATGTAGACAGATGTAGCTCTACAATGATATCAAATAATGTTGACTTTCTACTCGCATTAAAAAATACAGAGGAAAAAATGTAATTTTTGAAACCCGATTATTTTAAGGGTGAAAACTGCCAGTTTTGGAACTAGGATTTTGTCTGGATTTTAGACTTTTTAGCCTTAGATCTAAAGCAGACCGATCTGAACTGCACACGGACAGATGAATCTTTGCAAAAAATAGGATAAGTTTGAGATTTGTAGTAAAAAGGGGCTAGGACACAAAAATTAGTGGTCCCATAAAAAAAAGTCCAACTTTTACCCTTCTGCACATGCGCGAGTGTAATAGCCAATCAAAAGTGTTTTTTATACACCTAAGCATCCGGCTAAACAAAAAACTCTCTTATGCACATGTGTTTGGTTGCATTCAGAAGTAACACAAAAAATGTGTTTCCTACCCCCATTTCAGGTGAAAAATTAAAATAATCTCCTGGGGTTAACGAGTTAAAAAAGTGAAACTTTTGTCATCTCTTCATGCTATCACCACTGTAATTGAGCCAATCAGCTGTAGTCCATAGTATCACCACTGTAATTGAGCCAATCAGCTGTAGTTCATAAGAAAATCATTAATATTTCTTCTTTATTTTACTTGGAACTTTGCTAACCAGTGAAGGATGTCACTTGTATTCAAAAGAAAGCAGCATTAAAGCCTAAACAGAAAACATGTTTATTGAGTTCAGCGTTGTGGCTTTTGTGTAGAATAACATAGCAAACAGGTGTGATCCAGCTGGTTTTGGAAAGGTCACTTGCATTACAAATTCCACTCATCTGATTAAAATGCAACTATTTCCAGAAAATGTAACATAACCTATGCTGATTTTTATGTGTTGTGCCAAGTTAGTGCCTCACACAAGTAAAATAGTCTTGGTGCATCTGAACTTATAACTAATGCACTAGACTTTATTAAAAATGCAGAAAAATGAAGGAAATGTATAAGAACTTAATTAGTGTAGTGATGCCAAAAGGTAGCCTTATTTATGCAGCAATAAAAAAGTAACCCTATTTGATAATATTTTTCTCATTTCTTTTTGTATCTTCAGAATCCTCCCTTTCTCTCTCTCATCCAGTAGATAAAGTCATTCAGATACGGACATTCACAGATGTTTCATAATTGTTAAACACAATATCAGACTAGCAAATGAAACCAATATAACTGAAACTAGTTGAGTCTTAACTGAGAAGTTTCCCTTTTTAAAATCTCATGTACAAAATAAAGTTTTTATGTTCAAACAGTCTGAACAAAAAATGATTCATATTTATTTGTGGTATTTTCTAGTGCTGTTAAATATGAAAAAAACATGTCTCTACATAATGATTTGATCTTTTAGTAGAGACATGCAAACTCTCCTTAAATTTGCCAAGAAGTGTACATGGATTTACCTCCCCTGCATTACATCTTTCAGCCATAAGACTGTTGTTCATCTCAGTGTGGTTACTATATACAGGTAATCCCCATAATAACATAATGGTCCTAACCAAAGATGAAATGTAATGATTGACAGGAGGAGGGGTGAAGGGGGATAGATGCCAGTTAACCAGCACACTTTATTTCATAAAATGGATGTTTCAAGGAACAAATTTTACCAACAGCAGATATAAAAAATATTAATTTAAAGAAAACCACTATTTTCTTTGTTAGTGAGTCAAAGCAATACAAATTGATTGCAAATGTGGCACATGGTCAAATATGACAAGAACCCGGAGCAGTTGAAATTAACAGGAGACACAAAATATCTATACATATTGCTTTGCTGTTAATTAAAGGTAAATTTGTCTAAGAAACTATGCAGCTTACTACACTACGAGTTGGTGTCAAGGTTCTGTGACACCCACATTGCATTTTGTTTCTGTTTAACTAACAGTTAAAATGGCATAATTCTTTGAGAAACCAAATCGATAGATTATATCCTTACCAAAAATATTTTCTCATGGTTGACTTTAGACTTTTACACCTTAAAAAAACATAGCTAAAATAAACTGATAGCTGGAGCTATTATTTAAAGCATTAATTCAACCTAACACTCTCAACTGGTCTCCTATCTTAAGAAGCCTAGATGCCACATGGGCTATGCTTAAGCTGTATAGGAAACCAGTCTAAGCTTATTTCAAATAATGCTGTTGCGTAAAAGAAAATTGTTTTCTTGCTACTTAAGTGTTCTTTGTTACATAAAGTGAAGTGATCAAGAGACATTTTGCTTACTCTCCCTAGTTAAGTAAAGATTATACAGCATTGTATATGATGTCTTTGGCACACTTTTTATACATAGGAACGCTGAGCCATAGTTTGTTGCAAGTCACAGTGCTAATTTTACTACCTGCCCAAAAATAAAAATGGTGCTAAAGACAACTCGAAGTTTAATGAAAAGTTTGCCATTGTTGTGTGAATACTGACGGGAATGAACATTAATCATAATCTGAAAGCTATAGGTTTCTCATACTTTACTAAAATATTGCATCTACATGACAGATGTTTTAAGTAGTGGTCCAATTAGAAGGGGAGCCATGGTAACTCTCTTGGAAGAGCATCAGACTTGTAATCCAAGGTTGTGGGTTCAATATCTGCCAGGCCTGCCTGGATCAGTTGCTTTGGTGTGTCCTTGGGAAAGGCACTTACCTCCCATTTCCTCAGCACATTATAGCCAATAACGTGTTTAGAGTGCCATTATCTCCACCTCCCCCCCACCCACTAGAAAATTACAAAAACAAATCAGGAGCCATGATGTGACCAAAATGAAGTGTAGTAAAGCTGGGTTCCCCTGTACTAAATAATGTAATGGAAATTCATACCTGTAATGTCTTTTCTTTTCTCCAGGATCCAGTCAGGATGTGATCATGTTTAGGGTCAATATCTAGTGCATCGCCACAAATGTGTGGACCACTGATCCTCCTGGAATGGACAAAATATTATTGTACCTGAATAAAATTGAGCAATAAGGACATGGATTCAAAACATTCTGTATTTGCTCATGTACAATACATACCCAAAACTGAAGAGCACTGACCCTGATCTTCCACTGTAGAATGTGTCAGAAGATCAGGGTTTACCATATATAATTGCATATAAGCCTTGTCCAAATGCAAACAACATAGACCCTGATCTGCCATTGCATAATGCACTGGCAGATCAGGGTCTACGTTGTTTGTTCTACTGATTAGTCCTTACAAACTGCATAAACCCAGATCTGCCGGTGCATTATGTGACAGCATATCTGGGTCTATGCAGTTTGCAGTTGTTACTGGATTATACGTGAGTATATACAATATGCTGTTCATTAAAAATTTGCCTATGACTTCAAGTGAATAGTGTAGACCCCAATCTGCTGAAGCATTATGTGGTGACAAACCTAAGTCTACACAGGATGTAGCTATGTGTGGATTGTACCTAGGTAAATATGGTAATATGAATTTTATCTGTAATGCATGTAAAATAAGATTGACAGATAATTTCATTCATGTGCTGAAATTTACTGGGAAGCAAAACAAGTGGGAGTGAACCAAATTCCTGTAAAATTAGGTGATAACAGTCTTGTATTTAAGGATTTGAGGATGTTAATGGTGATTTTATTTTCATAAATTGAGTTTTATTGGCAATGTGTCCATAAAGCTGCTATACTAGATATTTATGACAGTAAAACCAGAATTAACATCCTCAAATCCTCAAACAAAAAACTCTGATCCCTGTTCTAACAAACTACTGAAAATTTGAACCAAAAATAGCAATTCTGCTTGGCACCATGTCACAGTGAGATTCATAATGTCACAATGTGTGACAATTTCTGACAGTATATCATGGATTTTACTGCTGCAAATAATAACATATTACCCATTGGTAAGCTCGTTACTTTCACATATGTTAGATTGACTAATGACTGATCAAGATAATGGAAACATTTAAAGTTTCTTGTAAAAGATGTCAATGAAATGGAGCTCAAACACTGAAAGCATTATTTAAACTGAAATCAAAGTGCAGATGTTGACAGTGACACATTTGTTTACATAAACTTGCTTTAAAACATACTCATACAAAAATTGATCTTGGAAGTCAACAATGACTCTACAGCAGTAAACACTGACTTATGTTGGTATCATCAAATATGAAGAACAATGTGGAATGACACTGTACCTCTCATATCAGGTTATACAATGACTTTGCTTTATTTAGAGATACTTGTGTTATCCACCCAAAAATAATGTTCTGTCTCAACCTACATGTAAACATTTATTTTTGATAATAACTTTTTTAGAAGAAAAAAAACTCTGCAAAAACATCTATCAAAGAGGAAACATTTGAAAATAATCAAGGATAACTCACTTGACAGAATGTTTTTCTCTGTCATCCCAGTACTGCAAAGATAATGTGGTCCATATTCAAATTCAGTAATACAAGTGATACAAAGAAATGTTTTACATCACATAAAAATACAAGTGATACAAAGACATGTTTTACATTACATAAAAATACAAGTGATACAAAGACATGTTTCACATCACAAAAAAAATACAAGTGATACAAAGACATGTTTTACATCACATAAAAATACAAGTGATACAAAGACATGTTTTACATCATATAAAAATACAAGTGATATAAAGACATGTTGTACATCACATAAAAATACAAGTGATACAAAGACATGTTTTACAACACATAACAATACAAGTGATACAAAGACATGTTTTACATCACATAAAAATACAAGTGATACAAAGACATGTTTTACATCACATAAAACAGAATCCCTAGGAGTCATTGCAAAGACTTGCTAACTGACAAGTATATCAGCCAGTGCCAATTTATGCTGACAAGAAAATGAGCATTTTGTACAGAAAATGAAATCCAGTGTGGAAGTGATATCCCTACTAATTTTTGTTTATGACTTGTTAATGTCTTGCATGAACAATGTTGCCTTCAATGCTGAAATTTATTACTGATGAATACATAAAAATAAATCATGAAATTGTAATATTGATGTAAAAATATATACAGTAAAGTGAACAATAAATGTATGAGAGAAGATTTTTACACAAATATTCATCATTTATAAATTATATAATATAGAATATGTATAAATAATTGGGATGACATTTATTTATCAATATTTTATTATTGATTTTATTGTTAGTGATTAGATCCCCTTTCATTTATTATAGCTTATTCTTATAGTAATCCAAAATTTGATGATTAGCAATATGAAAGCATTGATTTAGTACAACATACTTTATGTACCATTATACTGGTTAATTATGAAAACAAACAAAAAATGCTGTGGTAAAAACTATGCATTCTTTTCTCCTGTCGGTATTGAGACTGAACCTTCTTCATAAAAAAAGTAAGTCAATCATATTTAATGTATAGGCGAAGTGCAAAAGTCTCTATATTGGACTCCTACCTAAAAACAGTGAAACCCCGCTATAACACAATGGTCAGGGTCCACAAAGTGCCATTGTGGTATGTACCATGTTGTGCAATATCCAACCAAGAAAATATTGCATTTGTATCCTTTCTCTATACAAGACGGGGAGGAGGAAGGGGGGGGGGGGGCATGCAAAAACTATGGACTTCAGTGATGCAGTTACCAACTTCAAGTGTATTAAACAGGAAATACTTAAAACAGTTAGAACATATTTAAAGTTTATTTTTTGGCAAAGAACCATTCATTGGTACATACATATACATTTATAATAGAATTGGCAACTGAAGTTTAAAAAGAGTATGTGTACTCACCAGCCGATCTCATTGTATCCATAATAGTAATTACATCAAAAATGTGCACAAAGAAGCATAGTTTCTATAATTTTTCTGCGATATTATTATATTTGAATCCAAATACTTAATTTCTTGCTAATACACTCACATTTACTTGTGAAACACTGTATTTTCTAAAACATCCAACAATAAAATGCATAAATCAGACATGGGAGTTTCTAAAAAGAAACTTCTATTTAACCTTGAAAAATACTTTAATGGAAATTCATAGAGGAGGTCAATACTTTAATGGAAATTCATAGAGGAGGTCAAGGGTAATGACCTCATAATATACCTGAGATAAACAATCAACAGGTGTGTATAACTGCCTGAACCCAGTTTGGGAGTAAACCATTCGATTTTAAAGATAAAAGTGATCTCCATAAAAAAAAAACAAAAAAAACGAGTTAAGTCATTCTCTAAAAGACAATAATCATTAAAACTGTTTTTTTTATAACTGTGACTACTGCTGAGTAAAAACAGGAGTAGTATCTTTGATTATAATAACAAATCCCTCCACCCCTACAACTTAAATGGTTCTGTTCCAGTCAGTGTTAGCATTACAACAAATGACTGTTGTTTATAACTATGGCTTTGCATTACTGCTGACCAAAAACAGGGAGTAGTATCTGTCGGCATTTCTAATTAGAAAATAAAAAGGATTAAGATAAAAATGGAGGGGGGATGCATGTATGTGGCAACGACCAAAACTGGTCTGGACAATTTAGGGAACCAAACTTGTTTTAAAGGGTGTGTATGACAGTTGACTGAGCAGGCACTGGTGCTCTATTGTTTTCTCTTAAATTGGTAGGTAAATGAATTTATTTATAATTTGGGTAAGAAACTTTTTTAGACCACCAGACTGTTTGGTGCTTGGGTGTGTAAGCCATATATCTGAGCAAACATCTGTTTTTGGCTATTGTTTACCCTGGATTGAGCACAGATTGTACACAGGACAGACTGAAGACAAACACAAACAAGACAATGGCTTTATTGTTGATGGTTTAATAATAATTAGATTAACAAATATCAACTTTTAAGGAGCTAATGTCTTCCAGAAATAACAAGAAAGCAGTGATAAGATATTTTTTCTTCAAGAATAAAACACATTTTGCCAAATTATTAAATCAAACTCTTGTTTATTATGACACTAAAGCTTTGTAGTACTTAAGAAACTGGTAAAATTATTGTAAAATTTCAGGAGCCACGCCACGACTGTGCTATATCTGAATTTGTGTTATAACAAAGTGTGTTATAGTGGGGTCTCTCTGTAAAAGGATAAATTTGTCCATTTTCTCTAATATGCATAAATAAATTACAACTTTATGTCTTTGGTCCATGTGCTGAATTACTTTGTGTACTAGAAAATACCTTGTTGGTAATCTGAAAAGGTAAATGAACTGACCTTTATAGACACCAAATTAGAACCTCGAATGTTATTCTATGAATCAATCATGCTATTTGAATTTATATTGCATTATCTTCAATTTTCAGAAAATGTGGGGTACCATATATCATTTACAAATAAATCACAAGAATGAGATCAAAATGCACATAAAAATTATTTGGAATCTTACGTTACCTTATCATCAGTCCTAGCCATAACCCCAATGCTAGCTCTCACCTATAATGTATTTTGTTGGGGAGGAGAGGATTAAAACTAATTTTAATTATGTAAAACTTGCATGCTACTATTCCATTCCTTTCATTTTCTGTGACGCAAGTCCCCATCCAAGCTAACAAACTTCCTCCTCCAATTAGTATTGGAAGGTTCTAAAACAGAAGAGAACAAGATCTGAGTCCAACTACTGCGTCACAGCCCACATACGGAATACTATCAGCTTCTGACTTGGCCCTGCAGCATAGGACATCAGAGCAGGGTAGGAGGAGGGGATCTTTGCAAAAGTAGTGTGTAAGTATTACATAGTTAAAATGAATTCCATTAATAGCAGTAATAAATTACCTGCTACTATTGCATTGCTGAATTTACTAGTTAGGGAGGCTGCTGGCCTCAACAAATCTGGTATAAAAATACTGCACTTATCCTTACAACAGAAGTGTTCACTACTGTAAGCTGGTAGAAGGTTGGACAACTTGTTGTTTGCCTATACTATCTGGCGCACAAAAAATGCCTTTGCTCTGCTGCACCAAAGGTTGAAGGTAAAAGGATGAGAAGGTAGTGTGAGACCATTAGAAAGCGGGTGTCATAACATCATTCAAAGAGGAGCAATTCAAATAGGTCCAAGATGAAGCAATAGCCCATGGGCTCTAATTCTCATAAAAGAACAGTTGCTCTCTGTTAGGACTGGTAAGCCCTCTCGATAGTGAGGATAATCCACCTAGAAACAGTGGATGCCAAAATATCAGAGGAATCTTTCATAGGTTTGACGAGATGCTTCTGACCCTTCCTTCTCCCTTTAGAGGGAGCCAAAAAAATCTTAAGGCCCTAACTAGGCAAAGGAGTTTATCTTGGTCATCCCCAGCACAGATATGACTGAGACTGGGATCTCAATAGGAAGTGGGGCTATTGAAGGCAGCTGATTCTTAGCCAGAAACCCAGGCTGGCATTCTTAGCCAGAAACCCAGGCTGGCAAAGACGAAACACTGACTCATAATTACCACTCAAATGTAAACAACCCTTTTCTGCAGACAAGGCATGAAGCTCGCTCCTTCTCTTCGCAGATGCCAGGGAGAGCAGGAAAGCAGTTTTAAAGGTAAGGTTCTTGAAGGAAGCATCACTCGACAGGTCATGATGGGGTTTAGATAATGCCCAAAGAATGCACAAAAGATTCCATCTAGGCATTAGTGAGCAAGATACAGGTTTGGTTTGGTTTGGTGCTTTACGGCATAGCAACACAAGTAGGTTATTTGGTGCCGAGGCAATTGGAGTAAAGTGCCTTGCCCAAGGACACACCACGGTAGGTGACCCAGGCCAAGATACAGGTCTCTGAAGCTCAAAATACTTGACGAGATCAGAAAGATGAGGGTCCAACCCAATGGCAGGACTCTTTGATAACTTATGAGTGTTAGAAAGGGCTGCCCTATATCCCTTGTGACATTATATTCTGACAGACAAATCCCTTATGATATTATACTCTGACAGACAAAAATGTATGCAAAAAGCAAAAAATCCAGAACCAATAAAGGGTTGATGATACTTACCCTACCACCAGAACAATAAAGGGGGATACAATTTACTAAAGCACTGGTTGTTAAGCAAGGCGCCAAAAAAACCTCTAAAATTAATTAAAAAAAACAAAGATAACACTCAAATATAGCAAGGACTGAGGTGACTAACACTCCATCTAAGTAAAAAGGTAGGTTAGAATGCCAAAAATAAGTTTTAAACCTGAAAACGAAGGCAATTTTTGATTAGCAAAATGCACACATGTAACGCATGTGTCATCCAAGTCAAAAGAGGCTGGTATTCTGTATGTGGGCCGTGATGCAGGAGTCTGACTGGGAACTTGTTCTTTTCTGTTCTAGAACCTTCCAATACTAATTGGAGGATGAAATTGTTTAGCTTGGATGGGGGGATTTGTGTCCCAGAAAAGGAACACAATTCAATAGTAGTAGGTATGCATTACTGCTATTAAAATGATGGTGACTAAGTTCTAGCATACATGCAACAGTTTTAGCAAATGAAACTGAATGACTATGAAAACAACAAAGACAACAATGCTGTTAGAAAAGTGAAACCTACATCTTGTCTTTATTATGAGTACCTGAACTGTATTGTCCCATCCCCCTGAGATGAAGGTGTGGTCCGTGGTTGGGTGGTACTGTACAGCAAACACACGACATCGATGGCCATCCATAATTTCTTTTCCATCGCTGAAGAAAAAAAATCAATATTTGTACCTAACTGAAATGTGTAAAGCTGAGATGGGATTGGAAAGGAATAACTGTTTAGTCTTTTACACTTTTCTTAGTAGATCTCAGTTAAGGTTAAGAATAAATTAAAATCCTGTTTCCTCCCCTGCAGTACACCTCAAATCCAAGTCTCACTTTGATGTTTTGCTAAATACTTAACATCAACAAACTTATAACTTGAAACTGCTTGAAGCTGAAGTTACATACAATGCAATAAAACCATGTCCAAAATGTAGACATGATTGTTCAGTGGCACGAGGAATCTGCTTCTAAATAAAAAGAGAGAGGCACTAAATAGTCCTTTCCTATTATCGTATATACTCGCGTATAACCCGAATATAAACTGCATAGACCCCGATCTGCTGTCGCATAATGCGCCGCAGATCTGGGTCTATGCAGTTTGCAAGGACTAATCAGTTCAACAAACAACATAGACCCTGATCTGCTCGCGCATTATGCAACAGCAGATCAGGGTCTATGTTGTTTGCATTTGGACCCAGCTTATACGCAAGTATAGATGATAATTTCTAGCTAAATTTCTCACATTCTGACAACTAATACAAAGGAAGGGAGATGATTTAGAAATAATAAATTACATGTCAAAGTACAGAATATGTATAAATAACTGGGTAGCAATGTTTAAAGTTATTAAATTTATTTACACTTACCATCTATACTTGCGTATAAGCTGGGTCCAAATGCAAACAACATAGACCCTGATCTGCCATCGCATATTGTGCTAGCAGTTCAGGGTCTATGTTGTTTGTTCTACTGATTAGTCCTTACAAAGTGCATAGACCCAGATCTGCCGGCGCATTATGCGGTTGTTTTGTATGAAGGCAGATTAAAGAGTCCGAGATAAAGTTACTTTGGTTCCCTCCACTGAATCTAATATGAAAATCTAGAACCAGACCAAAACTGGACAAACCAATATCCGGATTTGACCGCAACAATTGTATTTTTGTACTTTTTGCTATTATTCCGAAGTTCATAATTTAAGGGTCATTTCAGTAAGACTTACAGTCAAATCATAAGGATTGGCAAGTCTAAAACTTTCATCTCTACATTTACATGCAGAAGAGAGAGAGAGAGAGAGAAAGAAAGAGAGAACTTGGTATCTGTTTCTTGAAGCAAATCCATGTCACTCAAGCATGACAGTCTCTACATTTACATGCAGGAGAGAGAGAGAGAAAGAGAGAACTTAGTATCTGTTTCTTGAAGCAAATCCAATTTCCTAAATAAGGTGTCTGCGCATAAAATGAATCCCCTTACCAACAGGAGCACACATGGAGTACCTGACAATATACAGACGGTTATAAAGGATTCAAGCTAGGTTAATCAGTTAAGAGCCTTGCAAAGAGATATGCCATGACTGCTGATTCAATCACTGGACAAGATTTGAACCGGTTGATGCCTGGTTGTGAGTCTAAGCTAATGACTTCCGTATGTACTCGCGTATAATCCGAGTCCAAATGCAAACAACATAGACCCTGATCTGCCATCGCATAATGCGCTGGCAGATCAGGGTCTATGTTGTTTGTTCTACTGATTAGTCTTTACAAACTGCATGACTATACACAGTATGTCACCATGTGGAGAAGGAAATATAACTGTAAATATACTACTCATTAAGATGCATCAACATACAAGATTTCATCAATGTAGGGTTGAAACAAAGTTTGATTAATCTAACTGTAACAAAGTTTGATTAATCTAAATGTAACAAAGTCTGATTAATCTAAATGTAACAAAGTTTGATTAATCTAAATGTAACAAAGTTTGATTAATCTAAATGTAATAAGGGTAAAGATACAGATGATGTAACAAACAAATGGCTGAAATCACAAACATCATTCAAGCATGAAAATGAAGTCACAATGACCTAGTTTGGTATAATTTAGTTACTCCCCTTGAGATCCATCCACATATCAATTTTCATGAGTGTAGGTAAAATCGGCTCCAAGATATTGAGGGTGTAATGAACAAATAGCTAAATATACACATGACTCAAGAGTGAAAATTATATCACAGTGATCTAGTTTTCATATAACTGTGCTACTCATTTAAATGCACCCACATACTAAATTTGAAGAGTGTAAGTCAAATAGGGTCCAAGATAATTGAGGGCATTTGGAATGGATAGCTGAAAATACAAAAGTCACTCAAGCATGACAATTAGGTCACAGTGAGCTAGTTTTGATCCAGTTGAGTTACTCTTTTTAAGATGCAGTCGCATACCAGTTTTCACGAGTGCCGGTGAAATAAGGACAAAGATATTGAGGGTATAACAAATGAACAGTTGAAAATAAAAAAGTCCCTCAAGCATGACAATTAACTACAATGACCTAGTTTTTACATGGCCAAGTTATTCTCTTCCTGTGATGCAGGCATGGACACATTTTCATGTGTAGGTTAATAGGTTTCAAGACGCTGAAATGTTATTAATGATCATACACATGAACAAACATATGAATGAATGAACAGACAAAATGCTATATCCCTTCCAATTACATACATATACAATAATGAGTCTTGATACATGCTGAATACATGCTTTTGAGCTGATGTACCAAATTACTTTTCCAGAACTGGGAAATTGCTTTGAAAAGTGTAAAACACTACGTGGATCAAACAAATTTTACAGCTACATGTAGGAAGTAAATCAAGTACTGTATATGGCATGTTTTGTATTTTTTCTCGAGTTGAAAAGTAGGTTATTGTTACCTTGGAAAAAAGGTATTAACAAGCTGGAATGTATGTATATCATACTGATGGATGTGGGGATTGTCTCCAGATGTAATAAAGTGAGTATTCTGGGGATTGACGGCAAGTGTGAGAATCTGTGTTGTGGATGGCTCTTTTATTGTGTGCAGACATTTCCCTGATGTGTAGTGCCAAAACTTTACCATGCCTGATGCATCTGAAAAAAGAAGAAAGAAAAAAACTTAACAAAAAACAGTTAAATAGTCTATTTAATTGATATTTTCTTGCAAACATGATTATACTATTTTAAAACTGATATAACTCTATCAACTTTCAATATTTACGTTTTTCAACAAGATTGTACAGTATAGTACATAAAGTTGATTGATCCACAAAAGGAATGATAACAAGAAGGAAAATGTAACAGAACAAGGAACTTTTAATATATAAAAAGTTGTGATAATCACTTAATCAGATACAAAATAAAATTATCAGAAGAGCTAATTTTATGTCTTGGACTTTAGTTGTTTTTTTCTTTTACGTGCGTAATTACTCTTATTTTTGCTAAAATAAATACCAAAAGGCTCCTGTACACTTATTTTGGTATATGCTTATGTTTGCATATGTGCTTTATATATAATGATTTTACAGTATTCCATTAACTTACAGTCAAGTCTGCTTAATCCACCTTTTATACATCTGATTACATATGATGTCACGATTTCTACAGTTTGCTCACGGTTATATAAATGGGACAGTTTGTGGATGATCTTAAGTTAATTTACCCCAAAGTCGAGTGAATCTGATTTTGTAATGAGCATGGTTTACATCAGATTAAAAGACTATAAATGTTTTCAGCCCAAAAAGCAGCACAAAAATGGAGCTTAACCAGAACAATCTCAGCCTTATCCATCACACGTTCAAATACAAGTCATACAGGTCATGTAAGCATTTGGTACTGACTATTTCTGCAATGGGTGTCATTTTTTACAATTTGATTACACACATCTTCAAATGACAATTATTCAGTTTATTTCACTCCTCGCAGATCAATATTCCTTGGAAGAACATTATATAATGACCCAAGAAAGACATACGACAAAATCAATGTTAAAGTATGTGGATATTTTTGGATGAAGTCAACCAAGAGGTGTGATCCAGTACAAACCAGATTGAATATCACGGTATGATGCCACAATGAAAGCGCCACATGTTGGAAAATTTTGAACTACCCTTCATTGGTAATTATTAGACCTGATCTCCTCTTATTTTGACCAAGTTTAATAACTGGTTACCACTGTAAAAGTCCATCGCGATCAATAATTCTTGTTTGGAAGTTTTGTGATGACAACTATGGTGCAGAGCATTCAACAATAAGGAATGAACAGACTTTGGTTAAACTATATTTGTATTAAATTTCAGAACAACAATTCATATTTTATTTAAGATCAGTAAATGTGCCTACATGACCACACTGACATACACTTTAGAAAAGTCATTAGATATAAATAGTGGGCATTTTTAAATGTCCTAAAGACTATGGTTGCTATGACACCATAATAACATTATTGCCATTAAAATAACTCTATATACCATCAATGTAAGCAATGGTTGGACTCTACTGAAAATGATTGATTTCTACAATTTGTTTCTTCAAAAGTTACAGAAATAACATTAAAAAAGTGCACATAGCTGACTGATAGTTAAAACACTATTCCATGTTATTTTCTAAGCCTATCTGTCATTATGAGGATGTCTGGCCTAATATTCTTCTGACAAATTTCTCAATTATGGAAATATCACTATGAATGCCTCTGAGTCTCTAAATTTCTCAATTAGGGAAATATCACTATGAATGCCTCTGAGTCTCTAAATTTCTCAATTAGGGAAATATCACTATGAATGCGTCTGAGTCTCTTTCTAAGAGTGGAGTACATGCCTCACACTGGAAAGAGACAAGACAGCTCATAATTATTTGAACTGTAATAATTTCAGTTAAATAATATTTGAGAGATTCTGAATGTTAATGAGTTTATATGAGTATTAATTATGAAAGCAGTACACAGGATTACTGGAGACTCTAGTGAGTTTTACATGGTTTGGTGTTTATATAGCACAGCAACACAAGTAGGTTATATAGTACCAAGGCAAATGGAGTATAGCGAATGAAAACTACATATAGTACTCTAATTTGTATCTTACACTGAACAAGTATAATGTCTGTCGAATTAAAAAAATAATATGTGGCTTATTTTACTCATTTGTATTCATCGTCAGCTTGTTATTGTGGCTGGTTTACTTTCCAAGTACCAAATATATTTGCATAATGAGCCAGCAAATCTGGATCTATGCAATTCGTTAGGACAAATCAATAGAACAAACAACAAAGATCCTGATCTGCCAGTGAATTATGCAATGGCAGATCTGGGTCTATGTTATTTGCAGTTGGACTTGACTTTTACACGTGTAAATACAGTTGGCTTATTTTACAGTATAAATATTGGCCAAGAAATGTCAGGGTGAAAAGGGTTTATGACGTACATACTCCCGTTGTCAGGATAGCTGCCTGGTTTGTGCAAACAGCCCATTTTTAAGCTACACAAACATTAGAAGAAAAAAAAAACCCACC
The DNA here is from genome assembly GCA_029931535.1 of Margaritifera margaritifera. Lineage (NCBI taxonomy): Eukaryota > Metazoa > Mollusca > Bivalvia > Unionida > Margaritiferidae > Margaritifera > Margaritifera margaritifera. Next base: position 3,845,388 of record JAQPZY010001654.1, read on the forward strand.
TCTAAAGGGGACATTTTATAAAATTGGTCCTCAGCTAGGGCAACATTTAAAACAGCCAGAATCAGTCACTCGATGTTGATTTTCTGGTTATTTTTAGAGAATGTACATGTCACATTTCACTTCACCAACAAATCAGGCATTATCAACTCCAAAACTCTACATTTAAATTGTACTGATACAAAAAAGGTACTTAAATTTTTAACAAAAATGTTTCTAGGAGTATACAGCAAATATTGCAGGGGACAAAATTGGGGACATGGTACATGTATATCAGTTACACCAAGATACTCTGCTCATAGATGGAAATTGCATCTGGAAACAAGCTGACTCAGTGTTGTGTATTAAACATACATAACAATGTGAGCACATCATTCTGTTTATCTGACTACGTCAGCCACATGATTAACATGATCCAGAAATAGTACATCGTCTGAACTTTGTGGGGTATTGATGGGAAGTTTTTATTTTTATTTTCAAGGTTCACTTTTCTACCTGGATTTTTTTTTCTTCATTCTGCAGATTTACACATCAATAATGTGGATGAGCGCTATGCACCTTTGATTAGAAGTTTTGACATTTTGCTACAGGTAATATGCAAATTGTTTTTCATCTTTCTTTTAAACTGTAGATTGTTAAAAAAGCTTATGTGACAGTAAATTTCTTTATATTTAAAATACTAAGCAATTATGATGAATAATTACAAAACAATAACATCAATAACAGTAAAAATGCACTCAGTTTTTGGCATTATAACACTGAAAAGCTCACAACCTTTTATGAAAGAAAAAAATCAAAAGATATTTAAAGTTTATTTACAAATGCTCTCTCAGCTTGTAGGTCTTTTGGTTTCTTAATTATTACATTTCTTGCATTGAGGTATATTCTTGGTGAATGACTCATAACTGCACTGAAAAACTGTGTGTGGGGGAGATTTGCTTTAGATAAGTCGGAGATAAGATGAAAAAACCACTTATTATTTTCTAATTTATTGGTAGATACATTGGCATAAATTGCCATTAAGTCTACTAAGCATAACATAAAAAAGATACATGTCCCCTCATGAAACATTGGGATGTCAGAACACTGTTAACTGTGGTTTGCACATGTACTTGTTAAATGGATAGATTTTTAAAAAAAAAAAATGAATTATGTTTTTGAGCCCCTTCACTGTGGATATGCACAACAGTTAGAAGCAGCATTATATTGGTGTGAATTCATACCCAGATTAATGCATAACAAACCCCACCTACCTAATCTGTACTTTGATACCATGTAATGTGCTGTCAATATTACAATTTATACTTGCATATAGCCAGATCAAAATGCAAACAACATAGACCCTGATCTGCCATCGCATAATGCGCCGGCAGATCAGAGTCTATGTTGTTTGTTCTACTGATTAGACCTTACAAACTGCATAGACCCTGATCTGCTGGCACATGTGATGGCAGATCTGGGTCTATGCAGTTTGCAGTTGGTATTAGCTTATACGTGAGTATATACGGTATGCTGCCAATATTACACAGAATGTGTGATTTTTTACTGTATAGCTTAATTTAAACATAAATATTAAAAGTATTACCTATGGTACTTTTTGAATCAATTTCATCTTATACAACTCTCTCTCACTTTTCTGATCCAATATTTACCATACGCATACAAAATATTCATAAATTTTTGAAGTGGCTTTTCTTTTCTTTATAATTACAATTTAAGCATAGATATGGTAGAGTTTTGGAATTCATAATGCCTGTTTCATTGGCAAAGTGAAATGAAACATGTACTTGGGAAAAAAACATAACCAAAATCTGCATTAAGTGGTTGATTCTGGCTGTTTGAAGTGTTGTGCTAGATAAGGACAACCTGTCTGGGAAATGTTCAAGCTAATTTACACCAGCGTTACTTTAAGAGGCTGGTTTATTTTAAAGTGAGTGTAGATTTTAAATGGATTTTTTAAGTGACCAGACTGTCATTCTTATGAGTGTAGAACTATTAGACTTTGTATCTCATGAGTGTAGAACTATTAGATTTTGTATCTCATGAGTGTAGAACTATGAGACTTTGTATCTCATGAGTGCAGAACTATGAGACTTTGTATCTCATGAGTGTAGAACTATTAGACTTTGTATTTCATGTGTAGAACTATTAGACTTTGTATCTTATGAGTGTAGAACTATTAGCCTTTGTATCTCAAGAGTGTAGAACTATTAGACTTTGTATCTCATGAGTGCAGAACTATGAGACTTTGTATCTCATGAGTGTATAACTATGAGACTTTGTATCTCATGAGTGTAGAACTATTAGACTTTGTATCTCATGAGTGCAGAACTATTAGACTTTGTATCTCAAGAGTGTAGAACTATTAGACTTTGTATTTCATGAGTGTAGATTAGACTTTGTATCTTATGAGGGTAGAACTATTAGACTTTGTATCTCATGAGTGTAGAACTATTAGACTTTGTATCTCATGAGTGCAGAACTATTAGACTTTGTATCTCATGAGTGTAGAACTATGAGACTTTGTATCTCTGAGTGCAGAACTATGAGACTTTGTATCTCAAGAGTGTAGAACTATGAGACTTTGTATCTCATGAGTGTAGAACTATGAGACTTTGTATCTCATGAGTGTAGAACTATGAGACTTTGTATTTCATGAGTGTAGATTAGACTTTGTATCTCATGAGTGTAGAACTATTAGACTTTGTATCTCATGAGTGTAGAACTATGAGACTTTGTATATCATGAGTGTAGAACTATGAGACTTTGTATCTCATGAGTGTAGAACTATTAGACTTTGTATCTCATGAGTGCAGAACTATGAGACTTTGTATCTCATGAGTGTAGAACTATTAGACTTTGTATCTCATGAGTGCAGAACTATTAGACTTTTGTATCTCATGAGTGTAGAACTATTAGACTTTGTATCTCATGAGTGTAGAACTATTAGACTTTGTATCTCATGTGTGTAGAACAATTAGACTTTGTATCTCATGAGTGTAAAACTATTAGACTTTGTAGGAATGAATGGGGAAAAAAGTTGAACAAGAATGCATGATCGTAATGTAAATGAATAACTATATTTTTCTCTCTTTTCACTTAAAAAAGAACAAGATCCTGATTATAACTAGAGCTGTAAATGAGCAGGAGTAATACCTATCTCAACACTGTATAGAATTAAATGAGCAGGAGTAATACCTATCTCAACACTGTATAGAATTAAATGAGCAGGAGTAATACCTATCTCAACACTGTATAGAATTAAATGAGCAGGAGTAATACCTCTCTCAACACTGTATGCAATTAAATGAGCAGGAGTAATACCTCTCTCAACACTGTATAGAATTAAATGAGCAGAAGTAATACCTCTCTCAACACTGTATGCAATTAAATGAGCAGGAGTAATACCTCTCTCAACACTGTATAGAATTAAATGAGCAGAAGTAATACCTCTCTCAACACTGTATAGAATTAAATGAGCAGGAGTAATACCTCTCTCAACACTGTATGCAATTAAATGAGCAGGAGTAATACCTCTCTCAACACTGTATGCAATTAAATGAGCAGGAGTAATACCTCTCTGAACACTGTATGCAATTAAATGAGCAGGAGTAATACCTCTCTGAACATTGTATGCAATTAAATGAGCAGGAGTAATACCTCTCTGAACACTGTATGCAATTAAATGAGCAGGAGTAATACCTCTCTGAACACTGTATGCAATTAAATGAGCAGGAGTAATACCTCTCTGAACACTGTATGCAATTAAATGAGCAGGAGTAATACCTATCTCAACACTTTATACAATTAAATGAGCAGGAGTAATACCTCTCTCAACACTGTATGCAATTAAATGAGACATGCTTATTTTCAAAATTATATATTTTGGAGTATTAACCCTTGTATGATATCAACTGAATGTCTAATGCAGTTTATATACATGCAACAAATTTTGAGGATTTTAACCCTTTTTTTTAAATCTTTATCTTCTATTTTTAATATGTTTTAAAGAATTTTAACACCTGTACCTTTTATCTTTTGTCTTGTAGGAGTACATGGCTACTTTTATTTGGAAGGTTTTATCTTCCTAAAGTTTTTAAAAAATTGTACCATTACATTTTTAAAAAGTAAACTTTTACTCAGCACTATATAGCCAGGATTGTGCTGATGTGACATTAAACCATATACATACGTATTTGTTATGCAGCAGGCTTATTTTGTGGGTTGACATTTTCGCTTTTAAAAAAAGGGGTAATGGAAGTGTAAATGAATCTTACAAGAAGCGATGAGTATATGGGAGTACTCCACTTTCTCCCCCAACTCGTATGCCCTGAACCGGATCTGGGTGACAGGAAGTGGCCTCTTGGACGTGTCTTCATCTTGCAGACTGTACAGACAGTTGAATGTGTATGGATCAGTCTCGTAGATCTAAAGACAAGAAAGTTATTACTCAGTGATATTGAAAATTACCATATTGTCTGTAATATTTTGTACTTTCATTTTTCGTACACCATAAATCCATGGAAAAAAAATAATAAAAAATAAAGATTCTGTAGGAATTTGTCCTTAAATCAGATGAAAATTATATTATTATACACCTGCTGTCAGATAGCTGCCCAGTTGTGCAAATAGCCCCTTTATAAGCTACACTTACTTCAGAAGAAAACGTCCTCTGAATGGAACATTGTTTCCTTTAGCTTGTGCATCTGCCAGACAGGTTAAAACAGCCCAAATCAGTCTCCTAATGCAGACCCTCTGGTTACTTTCAGACCAAGTGTATGTCATTTTTCACTTTGCAATTTAATTGGGCATCATGAACTTCAAAACTCTACCCTCATCATTACAGTACAGCCCACACGATTTTTAATTTCTCCATGCATAAAGGTATGGGTGGAGAGATTGTGGGGATGATTAAGAAAAAATCCCTTCACCATCTTTCCACATGTTCTTATGGAGCTGCCACAGCTTTACATGGTGAAGAGCTCTGCACACCATGCTTTCTCACAGAGTCACATCTGCCGATTACTGACGTAGTGTCGATAAAATGGGTGTGGTTTACTCTTTATGACCCCAGCAAGCATGTGCTAAAGAGTTTCACTGAGAGAGAGAGAGAGAGAGAGAGCACATTGGGGCTGATAGTTATCTATGTCATTGCCCTTAAAAGACATGGTTTTTTATTTTTCCAAACTGAATTTTTGATAACATTAACATAATGCCAGTGATGTATATACTTTATTAAGACTGTATAGTGCGTGAAGGATCTCAATTTCTGTTTTTTGCGTCGTTTTTTTTAAAAATCTTTAAATCCTACATTGGAACCATAGACAATTTCTTTATCATCAAATAATTAAGAATATTAAAAGCAATTCTTTCATATAAAATAAAAAATGTAAACCTCATGAATAATAGAAAAAAAAGTGAACAAGTAATGGAAGACAAGGAATAAAGATTGGGAGCCACATGAGTATGTCTGTGCTGTCTCAACATCATGAAATATAAAATATTTCATTATCAGCTAAATGTCAAATAAAAATACAACATATAAAATCACTGAATTCTTTTGAGAGAGAGAGAGAGAGAGAGAGAGAGAGAGAGAGAGAGAGATGCAATGTAAGACTGCTCATGACTGCTGATGATATTTAAATCCATATTCATATTTTCAAATTATATGCATTTTACCCCCCAAAAACATGTCAACAATACTGTATATTGGAAGAGAAAGTTTCACATGCTGCACCCATTTTAAAAAAAATAAGTGTGATCAATTTTCTTATTAAACCAAAATTCTCTTTATAAGCATTTCTTGGTACAACATGGTTCTCTTTACAAGCATGTCCGTCTGAAGCAGATGCACTGACATTCAAGTCCCACTGTCAGCGAAGATGTTCTTAGCTACGTGTATATTAATATATTTACATGGATAATTTTACAAAATTAAATAAACTGTAGGTTCAATTAACAATAGAAAGAGAAAGAGAGAGAGAGAGAATTTTCTTTTAGCTTGATGTGAAATCTAGCAGGCAATAGCAGAAATCATTTCTTATCTGTAGGTCAAAAGTTTTACAACAAATGTAATTGGAGCAAACATCCATTAATTATAGCTAATATAATACACTGATACAAAAAGGCACAAAAAATCAGGTTTCAGAAAAAGTCTCTTGGCATGTGTAATGGTACAGCTTTCCCTTGTTATAACATGGTAGTTGGGGTCCATAATTGCCGACTGCGTTATGTACCAAACCGCTTTATATTGCGATCTCCGATATATTGAGAATAATGTAATACACCAAACAGTGGTATAGCGGGCGCTATGAAAATTTGTTCAATAATGGTGTTTTGAAAAGGAAATGAAGATATAAGACTAAGTTTCACCTTGTTTTCTTTCAACCAATATTGTTGTAAATTGGTGTGATTTTTGGGGTCCATAGTAGTACCATGTTATATCCAGAATCACATTATAATGAGGTGTGTTATAATGGGGGAGAACTGTAACAGATAAGTGGATTACAGTTTCTCATTTTTTATCACATTGCTATTTCTTTCTTATGAGCTGACAATGCACATGTTAAACTTGGTATTTTACTAAAAATACTTTCTTTTGTGAGTTATTATGCTTTGATGTTCAACATCGTTATCAAGTACATGTGTCACAAACTGGACAATTAGCCATAATAAAATATTTCAATGCTGTTCAAAAATTAAGGGGCTCACACTACTAGTAAAATATTTTTAAACAAGAGGCCCAAGTGTACCTGATATTGTTCACCTGGCATACATCTGTCAGAGTTCTAGAGAAGTTGAAAATAGGTTTTCCACCTCATTGCTAAAGAAGCCATGCCATTGTCTCCCCAAACAAATTTTTATAAAGCATATCCTAAAACACATTCCTATCAAGTTTGATCAAAACTGGTTTAGCTGTTCTGGAGAAGAAGTTGAAAATAGGTTTTCCATATGGGTGCTATGGAAGTAACAGTAATACCCAAGAAGCCACCAGGACAAAATTTTGACAAAGCATTTCCTATCAAACATTCCTACCAAATGTGATCTGAACTGGATAACACATCTGGAGAAGAAGTTGCAAATAGGTTTCCGCCTGGTTGTGATGGAAGCCACACCATTGCTAGGGGGCCAGCCCTGGCAAAATGTTGATAGAGCATGTTTAAGAAACAGTCCTACCTAGTTTGATCAAAATGGGCTCATCCATTCAAGAGGAAGTTGAAAATAGGTTGTCCACCTAGTTGCTATGGAGGTCACACCATTGCTATGGGAGCCACCTCATACATAATTGTGACATAGCATATCCTAAGAAACAGTCACGGCAAGTGTGATCGTGACTGTCTCAGCTGTTCTGGCGAAGGGGCTGAAATTAGGTTTTCCATATTGTTGCTGTGGAGCCCATGCCCTTGCTATGGAAACCACCCTGAATCTAGTTTTGGTAGAGAGCATTTCCTAAAGCACATTCCTGCCAATGTTTGATCCAAATTGACCAAGCGGGTTGTTTTAGAAGTTGAAAAGAGCAAATGTGGGCAGATGCACTAATGATGGACACTTGATGGATACAGAGCCATCCCATAAGCTCACATGGCCTTTGGCTAGATGAGCTATAAATAATTCAAGGGAAGGGAGGGACTTGGCAAAATGGATGAAAAGTGAAAGAATGACAAGTGTGGAGCAATTATGAAACAAAAGTTTCTTAACTTTTCCTGACTTGATCTTTTTATCAACTTTCATTTGACATCAACAAATACCTCTAAAATCCTCTTAGACGGCTTTTTCTAATCACTGATATTTTTCATAACTAGTAGTTAAAAACTTCTACTGCATTCAATTATTTGCGGGAAAAAATTAATCAAACAAATTTAAGTGTATCCTGTTTCACTTGTCACTAGAAGGTATTGTGTATATGTAGTTCAAAAGATTGTCAAATCAATTAGGCACTTTATATGCATGCACTTATGTGTTTGATCCAATTTTATCCATGGTCCTGTATAAAATAGTGACATAAAAATTAACTGAGCAAACAGCTTTCAACTGCTATATGTGTTTTGAAGATCAAACTGTTTTAAAAGCATTTAAGTGTTTAAGCAAAATTTTATTTAATTGTTTGCTCAATGGTAATAGCCTAACTTTCTATTTACATACAGCCTGGAATTAATGACTGTTTTAGTGTAGGTAAACATACACATACACTTATCTACTAAATGGAGGGTAACTATACAAATATGAATGACAGCTTACCTTTCCTTTCTGGGTGAAAAAGTATGTTCAGATCTAGCATACCAATCTTAAAAGACCAAGTCCCAAATATGCACCAATAACACTTATTTTAGCCCATTGCTTGCTGATTGAACATAGTCACTACAGTAAAAATTTTGCAAAATGTAGTTCCAATGTTGTGGAAGATAAATATTGCATTCAAGAATGTACACAATAAAGGTTATTAAGAGAAAAATACAGTAAACCTTTTGTAATGGAGACAACAAAATGTTTACAATCTGTTAACATTGTTACATTTTTAAAATGTTAAGCAGTGGAGAAATTTAGAAAGGTATCTATTTCATGCTATTCTAATTAGAATATGATCAACATCCACATATATTTATGTATTCATTTACTTGCTGTCCACTGCTTATGCTTTTCTAACTTTTTATTTTTTGTCATTTTCAAATTGTCCATTGGTAGTAAAGCTAAGGTAATGTTCTTTATATTCTCCTTCATTAACATGTCCAGCACATAGTTAGGAAGGCAAACTGATCTACTAAGTGAGATAACTTTACTTGAAATAAATAATAGTAGCAATTTCGAACTGTTTTAACCAAAGAGGCACTTGTTTAGCCCCCCACTCTCCAATTGTATTAATTGCATTGCAATATATTATTGTTACAAATAATAATAATAAATACTTTATTTTATGAGGGTAACTCAGTAATAATATACTATTCTCCCCTGAGGCCCTCAGAATGAACAAACTATTGTAAATAATACAAAAATATTTTTAAAAATAGTACAGCATGCATTAAGTATAAAAGCAGAAAGTGTGTATGAAATGCATTAACAGAATATTTACAATAAAAACTGCCTTTTGAGATAATGTCATACGGTTTATTTTGTTTTGAACACATTTAGATTTGTTTTTGATCTAATGGTTTTTGGTACAGTAAGTTCAAAAATTCTTTCTTCATTAAATCTTACTGAATCTTTACTTTCAGTTTAATAGTGACATAAAATTTTAGCATTTTGGTGAAGAGCAAAAACACAAATCTTTCAAGTAAATAGTTTTATGCCATCTTAACAAAAGTGTTGTTCGCTCACACGCAGGTAGTAAAATAAAGACATGTGAAATGAAGTATGGTTCCTTTACTCCAACAGAACCAATTATCAAACCACAAATAACATAAAACACCTCTGACTGTGTGGCTGTTCAAATATAATTAAAAACAATACATCTGTCACAGTATTTCTTTTAAAAAATAAAACATGATAAAAACCACAGGTCCATCTGCCCCCATTTTAGTTTAACATCTTTGGTACAGTGTATAACATTCAATGACTGTTACAAGCTTCTTGACCCATCCATCCAGCTGTTCATTGGCATTTATAGCATACAAACTACATGTATGATCTTTTCATCACATAAAAATGTGAATAAACTTTTAAGAGTAAATGTATTCACAGGTTCAAATGTTATGATATTTGTATATCAGCTAATCAGTTACAATACTTGTGTTCCTATTATAAAATGTCTTTGCCTTTTAATTAGGCTTTCAAATGCACTCTTCTGTTATTTTATTTTTTTTACAGACACTTTGGCTTTTGGTTTTAACAGTATTTTAAAACTTCATCTTTGCCAAATAAACATATGAAAGCAATTTTGAAAAAGTACAGTCAAACATTACCTCCAACAGGAGAAATGTCAATCCCAAATCTCAACCAAGTGAGCAGAAGGAAATCATGATATAATTTAAAGAAGGTAATTTTGTTATTTTGGTATATCATGAAACATCATGATATAAATAAATTTTCTAACTTGACAGATTTTTCAAATTCACCTTTGTTCTCTTGTGCATGTGCTCAAGCAATAAATCATAATAAATCTTTATGTTCAATATTAGAACAGTTTATAAATGGTTGCACTTCAATAGACTAATATATGCTTCAATCTTTTACCAAGGATTATCTACAATATGCTAATATATAAAGATAATAAATAATATACTTTTACAGGTATTCATATTCTTTCTGTGTGGAAATCAGTATGAATAAAAACTGTCCCCTTGCTGTGGTACCATCTATACTTACTTATAAGTCGAGTCCATCTGCAAACAACATAGATCCTGATCTGTCGTTGCATAATGTGCCTACAGATCAGTGTCTATGTTGTTTGTTCTAATGATTACTCCGAACAATCTGCATAGACCCAGATCTGCTGGTGCATTATTCGATGGCAGATCTACATCTGTGCAGTTTGCAGTTGGACTTGACTTATAAGCAAGTATATATATACTTTATTTCTCTGCTAAGAACCATTTATGATATGCTGGAGAATATCCCAAGTGTCATGATATTATTACAGGTTTTAAATCAGGCATTTATGATATTTTTGTTGCAATATAATCATATGTCCACTAGCTGTAATGTCTCATGATAAACTCTGATATTACTGTATTTACTCGCTTATAAGTAGGATCCAACTGCAAACAACACAGACTCTGATCTGACATTGCACAATGCACCATCAGATAAGGTATATGCAGTTTGCAGTTGGATCTGACTTGTACATATACAGTACCCTATTTCAGAGGCTACACTGGAATTTTTGTGCAAGGATTTTAAATTTTTCACAACTCCGAGTCAAACTTCCCAACCTCCAATGCTCTCGATCACAGTAACTTACCTTACCCCACCTCCGACTAATTTTCTGTTTTTTACTGGTCAAAGTGAGTCATTGAAAACCTGGTATAAGACAATACTGGATCAGTAGGAACAATACCAGGTCAGTGTAATGTTATATCATGAATGACTTCAGTTTGTCATGAAGTCATTCAAAGTTTCTTGGCCATGTTTCCACATTAAAATGATTGGAAATAATGTGCAAAGAGACTATCATATATACTCATGTATAAGCCGATACCAACTGCAAAGACCCAGATCTGCCGTCACATCATGCGCCAACAGATCTGGGTCTATGCACTTTGTAAGGACTAATCAGTAGAACCAGGGCAGAGCAAATTTTTTTTTCATCCACTAGTCCCGGACTAGTGACTTGGAAAATTTTACTTGCCCGACTTCAAAATTGAATAGTCCGGGACGTCGGGCTATGAGATTTGCTCAGCCCTGAAGATGATTAAGAAGAACCTGCAAGTTTTCCCTCCCATATTTCAACAGAGCTGCCCTCTCATGAGGAAAGTGCCTGTAGTCAAATGCTCTAAAGAATCTCTAAGGTTCTGCTTATGTCTCTTTGGAGAAATAGCTACAGCACATTCAGTAGCAGTCTTACAATTTATTCCTCCATTTTCACAAAAATTTTCCTTCTCCGAATTGCCCTTATTAGATTCTTTGCGAAAATAATTTAGCAAACTCATTTTATCCACAGAGTAACTATCAGCTTGCTTGACAACTACTTCTAAAGTGATCATAACATACAATTTCTCTTTTAAATACGAACAGAGACAGCTCATTAATGAGCATAATTGTTTCGCTTCAAACGCAATATCGCACGTGGAAGTTAATCATCTGTATAATCAATTAAAATAAAAGAATCATTACTGTCATTTAATCAGTTCATAAAGGAAACCAACAATGATGTCGGTAAAGAACCTTTCATTAATTTAATTACATTGACTCGCTGGATTAAAATCATAGTGAGCCGCTCGTGATGATCTGGCTTGAGTAAACACAATGCAACAAAGTCACTTAAAACACTGCTAATTGATCACACTGGCTTTCTTTTGTTTGACGTGTTTTGATTTGCCAATAATTTGGTCGCTTAGCTCAATATGCAGTCAAGCAGTAACAGAACGTGCGCATATGCAAAAATTATCACTGACCACATTTATGTGTTATACAGAATGTAAATGTATACATGAAGAGAGGTAGAATCAAGTATTCAGTACGCCCTTAGGGGATGATTGGCCAAATAAAGGTAGGTATAGTGATTAAAGCACGAAAATAAGGAACTTGCCTGTCTTTTTTAAAAAGCACTTGTACCGGACTAGCGACTTGGAAAATTTTACTTGCCCGACTTCAAAAATGAATAGTCCGGGATGTCGGGCTATGGTATTTGCTCAGCCCTGAGAACAAACAACATAGACCCTGATCTGCTGGTGCATTATGCAACGGCAGATCAGAGTCTATGTTGTTTGCATTTGGACCCAGCTTATACGCGAGTATATGCGGTAAATTCACTGCATATCTGCTTATATAAACTATGCAACACTGAATTAGTTCACATGGGAACAACTTCAAATGTACTAAACCACCTGATATTCAAACTCAGACTCAGAAGGTAATCATAATGTCAAAATTCTGAATAATCATACTGATCATCATTTATATTCAATGTCAATGATGCACTCCTGCAAATATAATGTGAAATACAGCAAGTTGAGGAAGAATATGAGATAGAATAGGCAGTGTTGCACATTGAGTGTGGACTCGTGGGCTTATTGCAAATTTGTGTCCATTGTCCGCCAAATCATGCCCCTGAGCGCCCCCTGGATGCGTTTTTCGTCAGAAAAAAAAATTGAATAATACTCCTACAACTTTTCATTAGTGGATGTCCATATATGTCTCAGTTGGTGCTAACAATGGCCAAAGTTGCAAAAGGTGATAAAACTGTAAGATGGCAATAAATATCTATTTTAAAACAATGTATCTGGCAATGAAAACATTCAAGGTTTGTGCTAGTTGGCCGAGTTACAATGTAAAGTGTTTGACGGCCATTAGTGTAATGTATTTTCAAGGTTAAAGTCACCCCAACAGTGAGGAAGATTTAATATATTTTGAGGTTGAGATAATGACAAAAGAGACTAAATTTATGCAAATACACAAGTTGTCATTTAATTAATGATTTCTTAATTTGGAAAGAGAAGTATTATAACAAATGCTGGTAGATATTGAGTGTACACTAAAGTTAAATGAGAGCAAGATCCAGAACGGAACATTCCAAGGTGCAGCTCATTTCAGGTTAACCAGATACAGCTGTATTTCATGAGTTACTTCAGCACATGATAAAACTTTTATTGCAATAATGTAAGTGTCCAAGGAAAATTTGATAGTACATGTACATGTACAGTGCAGACCACAAAGTTAAGGTGGCAAGAATGTCGAAGCAAATAAGATTATCTCATTTTTATGGCACTAGTAGTGCATTATGTACTATTATTTTCATTAGTCCCTCTAAAATGTTGTGTGTCCCCCGAATTTGGAGGGTGGGAGACACAGTGACCCCTGCATTTAGGAACCATTGTGCAACACTGATTAGGGATCATATCAAAGTGGAAAAAGACTTCATGTATCGATCAACCAGAGCTCCGAAATATCAGTGAACCGTTGTCAGAAATTCATTCTTCCCGGAGCAGTTGTAGTCAATTCTGAATATCATTACCAGCCCCAGCCCCCAATCCTCTTGCCTCGGAAAGTTTACTCCAATATATTTAAACATTTAGTCTTTTATTTAACTTTTGAAGTAATTACACAACTATAGAATTACCAAAGTGCTTAAAATCTGACACTATCCTTTACTATATTTTCTTAAAAGTTAGTATGTTTGTATGTAGTAGCGTTTTATGGCACCTCAGCACAATAGTGGATATATGGCACCAACTATGTATGTACATGTAGTAGTGTTTTACGGCACCTTGGCACAATAGTGGCTATATGCCGGTACCAAAATTTCTCAAGGATTCCGTTTGGAATACTTCAGGAATCCATATGGAACAGGTATGGACTGAAAAACGTATGAAATCAGACAATTTATTCCATATCTTTTCCACAAGTACTTCACAACAAGTGAAAATTCCATATGGATCAAAATTTGCAGCTTTATCCATGAGCTCTATTTTCCATATGGAAGTTCCTGTGTCATAACATCATGGAAAATATTGTCAGAATTTTTCTTAACATAAACTATCTGATTCAAGTAGAAATGTTGAATGGAGTTAGAGTACAAATGTATCAGTGTAGCTGAGGTTAAAGAATGAATACAGTCAAATAAATTTGAAAGAAAACCCATGCATATCAGTTTAATTTATTTGCACAGATGCTTCAAAACTCCCAAACACATGACCAAAAAAACTGTTATCATTAGAATCTTAATACATAAAGACATTAATCTTATGCACTTAATACATGTATATAACCACTGAAAATTATCTTTTAATTTCCAGTAATTCCATTTTGTTATACTTATTATTATTACCAGATTAATACTACATTTTTGAATGTGGTAAATATCAAAACATTTAATAATAACAATAACAGTGGCGGCGCAAGGGTTTCAAGGCACTTGGGGCATTGTTCTTCAGTGGCGCTCCAACTTTGAAACAGAGAACAGCTTTATGTTAGTTGCCAACCTCCATTCCCCTCCCCCATCTAAGCCCCTCCCCTGTTCCACTAAGAGGCAATTGACCTCCCCAACTGCCCCTCATGCTGTGACTCAATAATAATAATAATAATAATAATAATAATAATAATAATAACAAACTCCATTATTTATAGATTAAAGAAAAGTAAATGAATGTGACTTTATTTCCTGATTTATACATTTCCATACAATATCAATGCTTAAAGAATGAATATTTTCTACCCAAAAAGATGACAAAAATCATATATTATTTATAAAATTTCACTCTTCTGAATCTTTGCTTCTTATCAATAAATATATTATACATGTCCCTGTTGTTATTACTGTAAGTGTTGTTGTGAACTGTGTGAAATATTTTCATTTTTATTATTATTATTATCTTCTGCCAGAAGAAGAAAAAATTGCCAGTCATACTGAATAAAAACTTAAAATGTATATAATTATTGTTTTCTTTGAGAGAGAGAGAGAGAGAGAGAGAGAGAGAGAGAGAGAGAGAGAGAGAGAGAGAGAGAGAGAGAACCCATTCCATTATGCCAGCATTCTTATAAAGAATTATGCTACACCAATTTTGCTATAAAAAAAAAATCAAATAATAAAATCACATACAATTAAATGTGGTTTTCTGTGACAGAGAACTAATTCGGTATCGAGACTCTAACGGTGGTTATTTCCCTTGTTTACAGTCTGGAGACTGGTTTACTGACAATGAAAAAAGCAAATAACTTACTGAAGGTACTAAAGACACAGAACTACCACGGCAGCCTCGTTTTCAAACAGGCTCCATTTTTAAGTTTGAACCATGATAATTAGCTCGTTAATTTGGGAAATTTCAAGTAATACCAATACATGTGCAGCAACTGATCACAGAGTTATCATGTTGGTGAGTTAAATAAAGATCGTATTGCATTTTGCCAGTTTACGGGACTGCAGTTTTGCAGGCTTTATACTGTATTGTTGCTGTGCAGTTTTGCTCCCACGATTTAATGAGTCACATGAAATGACCTTATAATCTTGCTCCACATAATCAATAATTTTGCAGAACATTATTATTTACTGCTGTGCCAGCCAAACTGTAGTTATCGATGCAATGTTGGCAGTTATCGACAATAGGATGACAAGATTAGCAAATTACATGCAAGCTTGTTAATCTCATTTCCATTTCTCTTAGGGACTTTCTTGTCTTCTCGCATATCACATTCTACAACTGCCCTCATACAGTAAACTTTAACTGAGGCAAGTTCCAAGGTCATGTTTGTGTAGGTATGCATCTAATTTTATATTTTTCATTTTTTGAAACAAATGGTAGTGATTTTATTTCAAAGAACAAGGTCTTAAGGAATAAAGTTGGTTGGTTGTTATGGGTTTAACGCCATTTTTCAGCACATGATAGGCTATACATGGCGGCCAGTATATTTGGAGGAGGAAGAACCCGAGAAAACCCCGGAAAGAACCACTGACCCATGGGAAGCTCACATACCCACGTTGGCCGAGCCCAAGACTCAAACCCACATGGACAGCAGTGAGAGCCTTAGACCACTCAGCAACCCGGGGCCCACTAAGGAATAAAGTGAGTAACTTCATTGCATTTTTTGAAAAGATGTAAAGTACAGAACGTTTGACAGATATGATGTTGCAGCCCTTTCAAAATGGATGGTAAAACAAAATATTTTGGATCTCTTTTAAAGATGGTCATGAATAACACTTAGATATGTTTCTAAGACAAGACTGGTGAAATGATTATGGAATGTTGAACTAAAAAATGTAATGCTTTTGCCAAACAGGTAAACAGCTACATTTTTTGTCCAGGTTACATACCATATTTTGGTGTGTATAACGCGCACCGATGTATAAAGCGCACCCCGATTTTCGACCCAAAATGAGTGGAAAAAACGTAGTTCTGCCATATAACGCGCATGTGATATAATACATTTTAAAATCGTGACTACTGGTATTTCGCTCCATTTTCATAGTGCAACAACAGTCGGTCATTTTGGATAGTGAATGAAAAAGTGGCAAATATTGAAATTGTATCTTTCCGATATTATGGTTGGTCCTTAAAAGGGCCCTTTAAAGGTTCATCTAGTTGATGGAGTTCAATCTATTGCATCAAATCCCTCAAATTTCTCTTCATCGTCATCACTCCCGAAAAGTCGCTGTATGTCCTCGTCTGTCATCATTCCTGGTGTTGCTGCATAATAGCTTTCATCGTCGTCCTCCCTCTCTGAGTGGTCTTCACGCTTGGCATTGTCTTCCCACAAGATGTCATCCTGTGTGCCATCCTTTTTATTTGAGATGCAGTACTTTTTTTAAGGCATGGATGATGATGCTTGGATCTAGCTCGACCCAGCTCACAGACCCCTTGTAGTCATCTATTTTCTTCTGTTTTGCAATCAATATTCCCTGAAAGCGAATCTCTGTCGTGGATACTGAGATTCCCGTTTTCTTCTATCCATGACCCATTCAAGGACTTCACTCTCTATGTTGGGATACTTTGCACTTGTCCCTCTGTCTGCCTGTTTTGTTTGCAGCATTTTCTTCAGTCTTTCTTTCATTCTTCTCCACTCCCTAACAGAAGACTCTCCTACATTAAACTCCCTCCCAGCGGCTCTGTTACCATGTGCTTCTGCATAGGCAATGATGGTTAGCTTGTCTTTCGCATTGTACGAATTTCTTATACGACCCATGTTGATACTTTGACTATATTCGTTCAGATTCAAGATCGAACACAATATGCTATGTAATTATGCTTTAGCCGGCGCTGATTAGCTTTAAAAAACCCACGCTGAGTCAATTAAAAACTGCTCACTGTATTGTAACAAAGAAGTACCGTATCAAATACTGTTGTTTAAAATGATAAATAAAACAAAGAAACAAGTTTATTTTCTGAAAAAAAGTAAATACATTGCAAATTTACCTAGACAAAACAATGTGACTATGTTTAGCACATCAAAGCTTTAGTCGGTGCCGAGTACCTTGAAAAGACCACACTGAGTCAATGAAGCACTGATCACCGTTAAAAACACAGCACTGAATCAATTAAATATTGCTCACTGAGACAAAGCATTGTAACTATGTTGAGCGCATCAAAAGCTTACCTGGCGCCGATTACCGTGAAAAGACCACACTGAGTCAATGAAGCATTGATAACTGTATAGTCGCAAAGATATCTCAAATACTATGATTTAAGATGAGAAATAAAACTAAGAAACAAGTTCATTTTCCAAAGGAAAAAAAAAAAAGTTTTCCGACTTCATACATTAATGCCGTGTCAGTGTTACCATAACAGGCTAACCATAGTCACGCAAAAAATGAGAACATTAACACTGCTTGAATTCTAAATATTATATTTCAATTCAGACATGAATAAATGAAGACAAAATTAATTTGATCCACAGTTATCGAATATTGAACATTTGAAAAATATTTTCCGACTTCATACATTAATTGATTACTTTGTTTTACAACGTGTCAGTGTTACCATAACAAAGAAACTGCAGTCGCAAAAAATATGTCCCCTAAAGGTGCCTCTGATGAGAACATTCACACTGCTTGAATTCTACGCATTTTATATTTCAATTCAACCAAGAATAAATGAAGAAAAAATTTATTAGATCAACAGTTATGGAATACTGAACATTTACAGAACAGGTACGGTAATCCTCAGTGGCATTTGTTCTGCTCCAATGCAGCACTTTGCACAGCTTTTGAACAAGTTACCAGTCGTTATGTACATGTATTTCCGGTCGAGGCCCAGAACAAAATGCTACACAGTGATGTGAATTGAAACCAGTTTATTAACATAAGCAATCAAAGAACAAGACTATCAAGGTTTGTAAGCATTATTTATTTCTTTAATAAGGCTAGTACCGGTAAACAATTTAGTTACAATGCAATGTGCAACGGATTTAATATTTCACAAGGAGTGAATGTGACACATGTAGGCGGCTATAGTGACTTCATCCTCTCGTCAGATCGACCTGGAAAAAATATTTTTTTTTAGTTCTTGTATAAAACGCGCACCCCCGACTTAAGATAATAAAATTAGGTGAAAAAACTGCGCGTTATACACAGCTAAATACGGTAGTACATGTTCTTGTAATCTATTTCAGTGGATGGTACCTGAATCATACTAGAAGCAGGGGAGGATGCAGGGTTTTGTTCTGAGAGGATTTGTTTAGAAGAGGTGGTTCAGTGTACTTCAAATGGCTAACATTATTGTTTTTCACCTAACCATCTGACAACATCCCCCTCCCCAATGGATTTCTATATGGAAGTGAAGTAAAAAGTGTCTAAAGCCATAAGGAAAGAAATGTGAAGATTTTCCCACATTTCTTTCCTTATTTGAGAAGACGACTGTGAGAGATTCTTTAGACTGAATAGCTTGCTTTTCTGTGCATCAGCTTGAATTTCTTGAATCTTTCCATAATAATTCATTGGATATGATCCAGATGATACACCCACCAAGTCTTCTTTATTTGTTCTGTGTGCAACAATTTTGCAAAGAAAAGCAGTATAATTAATTAAAAAAAAAAAAAAATAGCGAATTAAATATATTTTGTGTACGAAGTGCTATTACAAAAGAAATTTAACAGCATATCAGTACATCATGGTACTCTATTGAGAGGTTTCATTTTAACAAACTTTTCAGTGTTATGACAGAAACATCTGATGTATTGCAAAAGTGTACACAAGAATATTTAACTTTGATAAATACTGTTTGAAACAATTATGAATCTGTATTCATTCCTTCCACTTTGTTTCCGATGTCCCCAGTGAAACTGCATGATTAACAATACTAGCCTGAGACCCTACACCTTTTGTTATCATCAGTAATGAAATCAGTGCTTGGGTGCAGTGCACCTAGCTAGTTTCATGTGCGCTAAGACTGTTTTCACAATAAACACACTAATTCAATTGACGCGTGAATGGGTAGTTTAACACATGTCTGTTTGCGTCGTGAGCATTTATTGTTAAAGAATGCAGGTGATAAAATAATTATAATAATTGAAAATCATTATATATATATATATATATATATATATATATATATATATATATATATATATATATATATATATATATATATATATTCTTATGTGAGAAACCTCACAAGTTTTCTTATGTGAGAAACCTCACAAGAACATGCATAACTCAACTCAAATAAATTGCTCATTATCACTAGATTTGAGTATGGACTTGGAAGTGTCTATTGCTGCTAAATGGCATGTGTTATGATGGGAAAAACTGTTCTTTTTTAATTCTTGTCAAAAATGTATTTATTAAATACAAATCGAAGGCTATTTTTTTTTTTTTTTGCTGCTCATGCTAACCTATTGCTCACGTGAGCAAACTAACTTAATTTGCACGAAAAGTAGGCAATTTTGGTGTGGGAATCATGCTGATACAATTCATGACATGGATCTAGAATGAAAAGTTCCACTGCTTGCTTATGCTGTCTTACTTATGATAAGCTCGACTGTGACCTATCAGGTGCTAATTCTCTAAAAAAAACCTTTTAAATTACCATAAAAATCAATCAGATTAATTCTGTTTGGATACAAACAAATGTATGACCAATCAGTTCAAGGCAATTCTGCATGTATGCAACCTGACTGAATATTATGAATAGGAACAATAATACATTTTGCTTGTCTTACAAACAGCAAGTATATGACTCTTTTCAGTAAAATTTACACATTTTAATTCCTCTGCCACTGCAAAATTAAGTTTTTTTCTGAATTTCCAATGGATGGTTTGCAGAAGAAGTTTACCTGTCCGAAACCAACCTTCCCATGAGAAATGAATTTCGTGGCAGAATTATTTCTTTTGATCATTCATAGTCAGTAATGGGTGATGAGGAAAAATGATAAAATATATTGTAACATACCATATGGAGTAGAGCATTGAATATGAATTACTGCAATATTTTATATGCGCTATTGCTATTTTCCATTTGGACTATTGCTATATTCCATATGGACTATTGCTATATTCCATATGGACTATTGCCATATTCCATATGGATTATTCAAAAGTACATATGGAATTTTAATCTTTACTACCGGGTATACTGAAATTCCAAATGGACAATCTACAGCACTCATAGACTAATTTGCATATTCCATGTGATTTTCCACAAGAAGTACCTAAGGAATCCATAACCTTTCCATACTGTATCCATATGGACACACTGAAATCCATAACCTTTCCATACTGTATCCTTGTGGACACACTGAAATCCATAACCTTTCCATACTTGCTCCTTGTGGACACACTGGAATCCATAACCTTTCCATACTGTATCCTTGTGGACACACTGAAATCCATAACAGTGGTTCAGCCATAGAATAAAAATGTCCCTATAGAAATTTCTGTAAAAGTATGTATGGATTCCATATCCAATCCATGTGGAAAAATTTGTACGGGTGGTGCCAACTAAAGGTAAAGTTAGAAAAATGTAAAATGAATTGCACAAAAACTTAGGATGATACAGTGTAAACCTTTCTAAATAAATGTAAACATGAAGAACAACAAGATAAAATATAAAACATAAAGATGATAAAATTCTGCAAAATGTATATAAAATAAAAGATAAAAGTAACACATGTAACATTCTTAAAACATATGGTTAAAAAAGTCAGTAATGCAGAGGTCAACTTTATATCACTACATATTATGTCTGGGCCAGTTGACAAGACTTTGGAACAGAACCATTTAAGTTGTTGAGGTTGAAGAGTTTGCAGTTAAAGTAAAGCTTGCTACTCTGTTTCTGTTGCGTAATAGTACAAGGCAAGATTTTTCAGCATATATTTTTAATTTGTGCTGGGCTCATTCCAATTTTTCTTCCTACGTCTTTTGAAAATTACTCAACTGTCGGGAATCCCTCTTTACCCTTGAAACCAAATGCTCAACTTGCAAACTTGGCTGAGACAGGAAGCTAGTTCTCTGTCACTTGGCTCTAGAAGTGATTACATTATACTATTTACAGAAACCACAAAGCCATTTCACACAATTGTAAAATACAGTGTATGGCTTTCAGTTAAAACGAGTATTTAGCAAGTATCAATATTATGAGTTTCTTATGGCTCAGCAGAAACTCCCCATGTATCATTTGGGCAATTTATAGTCGGTCAAAAAGTCAGCTCTGTCATAATAACATGGCCAGCACATGTGACAAATTCCTAAGACCTGCAATCAATGTCTCCAAATTTAATTAAATTAAATTGGCCACATGTGTGTGCAATTTTGATTGCAAACTAATCACTTCCTTAATATATTTTTTAGATAATCACTGCATTTAACAGAACAGGTAATAGAGTTTCTTCCCTTCTTTCCATCTTAAGCAATAAAGGAATGTTTATGGTCGTACTGAGTTTGATCACAAACAGGGAAAATAACACTTATATTAAAAAAAATTTATTCAAGACATTTTAAAAAATATCATTGAATTAGATTTAGATGACCGAGTTTACAAAGTTTTCAATGCAGCTTGGCGGAGTGTGTGTATCAATAAATACCAAAGTAAACAAAAAAAGAGGATGGATTTGATACCATTGTTGTAGGTACAATTGATGTGATTTAACTCTTTCCAATTTTGTTAGTCTTTTACATAGTGTCACTGATTAGAATCCACATTTCAAGACATTTGCTGCTTCTGCAGTCTAACACGTACAAGAGGAATCTCTACAGCACACTCGTCCCAAACCGCTCTATGGACATAAATCCACGTTTCTTAGGTCGAGCTCTGGCCTATGTAGTAGAGAAAACAATTCACATGTATGTATGTTTATGTAAATTAATTAAAGGGCTATTTACAGTTCTTAGCATAAACTTTAGATGTTGAAAATTTTGATGATATTAGAGACAAGATAGTAGATTAAGTGGCTCTAATTAGCAAGAACAACTTGTATATAGTTTTAAAGGAAATATAGATTTTATATTTAAATTTTGATAATCCTTGCCAGGCCTTCACACCTGAAGCACATTTTTTTCACATTTATATTTTGCTGCAGAGGTCGAAAGTGATTGTGAGTGTGATCAGAGATGTAGTAATCATTTATATTTTAACAAATCAACTTCTAGACAAATCATTATTGAGAAATTCAAGGTTAAGTTTAACATAGGAAACACAGATTTCTATATCAGAAACACTCAAGACAGTTACAGAAATATGATATCAGGATGTCTTCTGTGAAGTCCTCTAGCTTGATATATTAGAGGGTAGCAATGGTTATCAAGGGGAGAATTTGAATTTGAATTTGAATTTGAATTTGGTGTAGTCAAAGGTAACCATTAAATATGTAGCCAACAAGTTTGTTGCTTTCCTCTACCTGCTAATTTCCCCATGTAGCCTACACACCACAATAGCTATAATACTGTTAATAACATTGATGAATATTCTAATCCCATCCAAATACATTCAACAAACATTAAAACAGAAAAATTTGGTATTTGTTTCAGCTCTATTTATTTGGTATTTGAGCAGTCACAGCGGAGCTTGGAATGCATGCTAATGACTTAATGACTGCAAAATGTCTATGATTTCATGCTAATTTTGATAATGTACATTTTTTTGTAACAAGGTGTGTAGACATGCATCTGGGATATCTACAAGAACTCCATTTTCTTTATTTTAACCCCAAGACAAGTCATGAAGAATTATCCATATCACCAGTAAGGTACTGGTTATGATATCTTCTGAAAATCCAATCTTACTGCAAAATGCTGCCTTAATTATGTTAAGTCTTAATTATGTTACATTTTCTTTTGAAAACAAACATATACTGAAGGTAGAATGATCAACAGATTAATATAACCGTTACTGATTAGTATTTGACATTGAGGTGACTTTGTTATGGGGGTATACAAATCTGTCCAGTGTGAAGGCTCCAATAGTTCCTTCTACATGTATTCACCATTGAACAAAAGACCATGAATGATAGCACTGCTCCCAGAGACAAATTTGGCAATTATCAATTGGATCCTAGTGGACTCCATTGTCAAAATAGATTCTTAGCCAAAGCCAGTTGTCCAAAATGTAAACCGGTCAAGGCAAAGAATTATAGTGTCAGCCAAAGTTTACAATTTAGAATCGAGCACAGAGAAAATAAAATAAATATGTTACGGCCACTTAGATATAAATTCAACTTTGTATCTGCAGACTTGATAAAGACTGAATGACTGTTGAAATTCATTACTTAAGTTACACGTAGTTAGCCTGACAACTGTCAATGAAAGGATCATCCAATTTTGTATACAGAAGATATAAAAAAGTCAGTGGGACAATTTTTCAAACTACCATTTTTACTCGCTTATAAGTAGAGTCCAACTGCAAACAACATAGACCATGATCTGTCATCACATAATGCGCCAAGAAGAGATGAATCAGTTGTCTTAGATCTCTGTCTTTTCAAACTCAAACAGATAAATATCTGTGAACTTAATGATCACAGATTAATCCAGAAATTTTCCAACTTAATAATTCTAGGTTCCTAGTTCTTCATGTACCTTAAAAGCCTTGCTATCTATTTGAGTGTGCATAAAGAATGTAAATCCATGTATTTGATTGGCAAGTATCTAAAAAACATTCATCCTTCAACTGCCAGTCTATTTTAGCCCTGCTGTGAAATCCAGAAAAGAAATAGAAATAGTGTTCCCTCTTTACAACACTGTTCATGGGAGCCATAAAAGTGATTTACATTATCTGTGAGTGAACTTTATACAGAGGGATGTTCCAACAACACAGTGCAATAAAGCACAAAAATGGAGTATTTAATGATGTGTAGTCACATTACAAATGGTTCTTAGAAGCCAAGAACTGAAACAAGAGTCCCTCAAATATATCGCGGTTTTGTAGATTTCACATTTCTCATTATGACGCGGTTCAGTACATAATGCGGTCGGTGGTAATGGGCGGTCGGTGGTAATGGACCCCGACTACCACGTTATGACGAGGGAGAGCTGTACATACAATCAATAAAACCTTTTATATAGCTGTTACAATACAACTGATTGAACTTGTTAGGGATAATGCGCTTACCATTACAGGGATGTTGTACATACCTTTATTGCTCCGTCAATTAAACCCACTGCCAAATGAGAGCCATTTTCATTAAATCTACAGCACATGACATCATTGGAACATTCTCTGTAAAAAAAAAAAAAAAAGAATCAAAATTTACGGGGTCTAAAAGTCCAAGGTCTGACATTTTACCCTGGAGCCCAGCTATTACTTCAACTGAAAAAAGTCTGGTGGACTCAATCTTGATCACAGTATAACAGCTATGAAGATGCATGTAGATGTTGATGTAGACTGAGATGAACAATGAAACTCTGAGATATAACATGAAAATGTATTTACTAAGTATAGTACATAATAATATATACTGCTTTACATACAGTTTGTGCATACATTCCAAAATCAAAAATGTTTATATTTACGACTTGTATTGTACATTTTAATTTCAGTACTTTTGATTTAAATGGTCTTTCTGTCCTTCAGGAGTATCATATTTTTATTAGATGCTGAGGATGATAGTTGTTTAGGTGATGTTAATATTACACAAAATAAAGATCTACTCATGATATCATTCTGGGCATTTAACTAGGATGAAAATCAAGAAACCGCCTTTTTAAAAAAAAAAAGAATATAATTCTTATTTTAACATGAATTCTGGACATTTTTACACAGACCTAGCTGTATATGTATATATGGTCTATACTTGTGTATACATGTATGTCAAGTCCAACTGCAAACAACATAGACCCTGATCTGCCGTCGCATAATGCATCAGCAGATCAAGGTCTATGTTGTTCGTTATACTGATTACTCCTAACAAACTACATATTATGTGAAGGCAGATCTGGGTCTATACAGTTTACAGTTGGACTCTACTTGTAAGTGAGTATATACAATAATCCATCGATTTTCTAAGGTCTTCTGAGGTGGGGACTTGGGGATATATGGAATTGATAAAACCGCATGTATTCCAAAACAATCCAGATCATTTTAATAAAAAAAAATAAAGATTAGCTGTGCCCTCTGTGCCTGAATTTTGCTTAGCAAAAAAAGTTATGTGTGTTTTTTTTATCTCTGAATAAGTTTATGAGCATTTCAAGATGCGTGTCTCTTTTAATTGACATATGAATTGGGAATTTTACGGTCAAAATTGTGAAATGCACTACATTTTAGTACTGTGAATGGACTAAAAATTCCTCAGAAATCCCCTGGTATCAGGTTTTGAATTACATTAGTGCAAACATGCACAATTCAACTGTTAATGAGCCTGCGTACCTAAAAATCCAACCAAGGGTACATGTATAATGCTGTGCACCCAAATTTTGAAAGCTGGTACAAATAAACATGTATAAAAAAAGTGGAATTTAAAATTTTGTTGGTACTGGTAATCATCATATTACCATAGAATCAACATTTCTTTTACTACTAGTATATTGTAGGTGTTTTTTTCAATGTTTATATTTTAATTATGAACTAATTGTGCATCCAGTTTCTAAATGCCTCCCCCCTCCTTTCCAAGTACACCAATATAAAACTGACCCACAATTAGCTTTCAGCCTTATTTTTCATTGCTCAAAATGGTTATTTTTATATGTTATTCTGACACTAAATATTTCAATTTAATTGTGACATCCAAGGTCACAATATCCTTACCTGCTTCTTGTTTATTGAAGAAACTCAAACACATATCATTATCACAGGCACTCGCATCATGGATTTATTATTTCTGAATAAATATTACATTTTCAAGCAATATATGCTTTGAATCAGTTGTTGTAGAGTCAGACTACAGCATGGTTTTCTGTAATTTCCATGTAATGTCTACTAAAAAAACTGTGTCCACTGTTCAGGACATGGTTATTTAAGTTGACAAGTAAACTGTAGTAAACTGAGCTATAGTCTGGCTGAAAAAGAACTGATTCCATGTATATAATACTGGAAAAGTGAACATCTATTGCTGAAATTAATAAATCCACAACTTGGGTGCCTATGATCATTACCAGTCTCCCCTGTCAAGAACCTTCCATACTGGGATTTGAATTCCTCATGTTTGAGTAGCCATTCCCCTCTATAATTTATTTGACATTAGAGTCAACATTTTTTCTGCCCTGTACACTACTCTGGAAATAAATGCAGAAGAGTTTTTGCTGAATATTTCATCTTCTCTTTACATTTTCTATCAATGATCCACTATGTGCTCTAGATTGGTGCACAATTAGTAAATCAAAATCATCAAGACTTTCTGTCAGAAACTGATCATCTTATGATTCTTTGGTAATGAGCCCACACTGTTCAGTAAGCTTGGGAAGCACTTGATTGGTCCAGAGTCAACTGTAACAATCTTTTATCTTTAATTTCTGGGGTCTTTTTATGCACCTTATGGATGCTATGGAGGGAACTTTAGTCCACTAAAGAATAAAAATAAGGGTCATTGATGCAAGGGTAAAGCCTAAAATGAACCTGAACCAGCCATATAAACCAATTCATGATCTGGTTTAAAAGAGGTTTTACCTTTTCTCACAAAAAAACAGCAAATAATTAATTACACAAAAAGAAAGTCCACAAACAAATCAGTAATGAAAGCAAAGGTTTTGGTCCCAGAAATTGGGTGCCTCTGAAGAAAAGCAACCATTTTGCTGAGCTCAGTGCTGATACTAATTAATTATAACAATTACATGTAATTGTAATTATTAGTATTGTCTGCTAGTCTATACCCCCAATTAACCACTTGCAACAATCCATATAATCATATTGGACATAAGATCAGCATAAGTTTTATTTAGGACCAACTGGGTATCATAAGAAGTCTTAAAAAGATTTCCAAGATGGCCACAATGGTAGCCATGTTGGACATCAGATTTGCACCATTTTCATTTCGGGACCAAAATATTATGAGCATAACCAAATAAGCATAAGACCATCAATTTCATGAGCTGACAGAAATGTCGCACATATTTTTATAAGGCCAAAATAAAAATGGCGCACATATTATAGGGCCAACAAAAAAAGTTTCCGGTTGGCCGACCGTCCCTGTTTCTCGTTGCCAACCCTAGCACCCCCCATCACATTTTCAAAATTGATTTGTGCATCTAATTGAGCCAGTTTTGCCCAGTACTTTGAAGCACTTGAAATATTATTTGATTTATATATAATTTTTTAAAAAAAAAAAAAAAAAAAAAAAAAAAAAAATACCTGCCTACCTTAATTTTAAAACCAGTGCAATAGGAAACACATATTTTTTTTGTTGGCCTAAGAGTTTTAGTGAAAACCCCCACGTTGATGCAGGATGCAAAAAAGAAGCAATTGTCCTTGCATCCAGGACAGGTCAAATATGCCTTAGGACAAGCAGTTCATATGTGCTTGTCACCAGTGACAAGTAAAATGTTTCTTGTACAAATTCATAAAACTCACCATCATTAGATATTTGTTATTCAAGTTTCATTTCTGCAACACTTTCATCTCTATAAAAGTTCCACAGTCAGAGCTAATGCTGTATGCTTTTGTCAATATCTTCAGCAGAAGAGAACGCATCTGGGTAACACTGATTGCTGTAAATACTTTCCTAAAACATGGTAACAAGATCTGGGTACCAAACCAATCACTGTCTTATTCTTTGTTTATCAAAATATAAGTTGCAATATCTTGATAGAAATATATCAGTGCACACTCTAGAAATGGACAAAGTGGGGACTAATGGCTCTTACCAGGTCATAAAGTGAGAACATTTACATAAAACTGCAGTTGAAAATATCCTCACCTGTTTCTTGTTTATTCATGAAATTTCAATCACATATCATTATCACTGGCACTTACGTCATGGATTTATCAGTTTCTGCAATAAATATTCAAATTTTCAGCATTATATACTTTGAGTCAGTCATTGCTGAGGCAGACTAATGCATGGTTTTCTATAAAATGTTTGTCAAAAAAAAAACCTGTGTCCACTGTTCAGGGCATGGTTATTTTACTGGACAAGGAAATTTTAGAAAATTATGCTATAGTCTGACTCGACAACAAACATTTCCAAGTACATGTATATAATGCTGGTAAAGTGAATATTAATTGCAGAAAAGATTAAATCCATGACCCAAGTGCCTGTTATCATTATCAGCCTCCCCTGTTGCAGGGCTTCCATAGTGGGATTTGAATTCTTCATGCTCAAGCAACCATTCCCCTTTGGAATTGTTTTATAAACTATGGAAATAAATTCAGCAATATTTCGCTGAAATTTTCTTTTTTTTTTCTTTACATTTTCTTTTGATGACCATCAATCATGTACTCTTGATTGGTGCCCAAGCTAATCAAAATCAGTGTGACATTTCTGTCAGCTCATGAAATTGATCGTCTTATGCTTCTTTGGTTATGCTCATACTCTAAGCCAGCCTGAGATGTGCTTTATTCAGTCAGTTTAAAAACAACTGAAATGATCGTTTATTTTTATTTTCTGGGGTCTTTTTTATGCATCCTAAAATGAACTGACATATATTTTTTTTAAATTTGATTTTGAGCAATTTTTTTTAGATTAATTCAACAGCCCCTTTAATAATTTTACATTAATTTGGTTACACTGATTAGTTCCGGTCAGGATAATTAAATTTTGTACTGTACTTTAGCACATCTTGGTAACCAGGAAACAGAGAAGGCAAAATATCAACACAAATGCTGAGCTTAATTTTACAACATTTTTTTATTCCAAAATCACTGCCAGTTGTAAACTATAATAAACTAGATGCTGATGCAGTTACAGACATGCACCCCCCCCCCCCCCCTGTGTGTTCTTCTTAATTATAAAGATTTTTTCATAAAGTCAAGGATTGGCACAACTACGAACTCTGGTGTAACAGATGTACTGCTATGATTCAGTCTGCTAAAGGAATTTTATTTATAAAACATCTGCTGAAAATGCATAAAGTCCAAATGAAATGTGGAAATTTCTGAAAGATTTTACTCCAAATAGAAACAGTAAGATCATGAATCAACTAATAATTGATGGGACAATAACTGATGATTAACAGATTTAATGAGCACTTCTTGTATGTAACAAATGTAACTTTCAATATATCAAATACTAATGCAAAATCAACTGTAGTGGATCAGACAAGTCCATTCATCTTAAATAAATGTTCTGATATTATTGCTTCATCGCTCACCTACATAATTAATTCAAGCATTATTAAGGGAATCTTCCCATCTCAACTGAAGGCAGCCAAGGTTATGCCTGTTTATAAAATGGGTTCAAAATTAAATTCAGATAATTACAGACCAATATGTATACTATCAAATGTATATAAACTGTTTGAAAGGCATATCACCAAACATCTCAGGTTACCTTTCAAAGTACTGTACATAAACTGTTTGAAAGACATGTCACCAAACATCTCAGGTTACCTTTCAAAGCACCATTTAATTCACCCATCCCAATCTGGATTTTAGATGTAATCACTCCTGTCAGTCTGTGCTAACAAGACTCATTGATGTATGGTTGCCTGCTGTGGACAATTGATAATTGGTTGAAACTATATAAATGTACAGTGAAACCCCACTATAACGCGTCCGCTATAACGCGAATTCTGATATAACGCGATCGTGGCGTGGCTCCCAAAATTTCATATATTTATTCGCACATAAAAAAAAAATTCTTCAAAGGACGAGAAAAAGTGTATAAAATGTGTATATTACATTATCATTTTGGGGAAGAGATCGCATATGAATTCGAGTATAATATGTTTGTGGCATGGTTCCTGAAATTTTATATACATGTACATGTATTTTTCTCGTACACGGAAACAAAAATATTTTTTTTAAGTACGAGAAATAGTGTATAAAAAGTTTATTATCATTTTGGAGAAGAGATCACGTATGAATTTGATCGTGGCGTGGCTTCTGAAATTTAACTATGTCACCAATATCTTGAAGTGTTATGCCAAAATAAACATTATCGGAAATGTTACTTATTACTGATCCATGAGTAAAGCCAGCAAGTTTTCTTTGTGTTTGTCTTCAATTAATTCTGTATACAATCATTGCTCAAACAATAGCCGACATGTTTTTCTTCTTTAACTGCATACACAACCGAGCATCAGACAATGTGGTGGTTGATAAAAGATTCTCATGATTTAATAAACATCAAAAAACGTAAGCCGCCAACACGTGTGCTGGACATCAATTCATCCTGTATACAATCATTGCGCAAACAATAGAAGACTTATGTTTCTTCTTTAACTGCATGCACAACAAAGCACCAGACAATGCGGTGGTTGATCAAAGATTGTCATATGTGGGTGCTTATGTAGAGACTGAGCTTGGGCGGCAAGATCAAAGATTGTCATATGTGGGTGCTTATGTAGAGACTGAGCTTGGGCGGCAAGATCACAAGGAATTTAAATAACCACTCTCTGTTACTTGGCACTGAACAAGTATCAAACTCGTGGCTCAATGAAAGGGTTGTCATGTGGGAAAACAAAGACAGATCGATATCAGATAGTAAACGGTGTTGATACCCTATTCATGCTATACATTAGATGTGTATACGTTATTCTCTGAATAAAGTAAAATATAGTAAAACCCCGCAATAATGCGACCCCGCTTTTTCCGCGATTGAATTTTATGGACCCCAAATATCGCGTTATAGCGGGGTTTCACTGTATTTAAAGAAGACTTTTGACATAGCTGACCATAATACACTTGCATAAAAATTTTAAAAGTACAAATATTTCAAATTATCACTCTCATGGTTCAAATCATACGTCTCAGACAGAAGCCAACTAGTTGTTTTTGGCAACGTTAAATCTGAGCTGATGTCCAGCAACAAAGGAGTTCCACAGAGATCTATTTTAGAGCCTATATTATTCATATTGTTTACAAATGACTAATGACTTGCCACTGTATGTACATCATTCAAAAACCAATCTATATGCAGATGATACTACTTTGCGTAAGTCTGATTCAAATATTAAAACAAAACTCTGGACAAACAATGGGTGAAGATTTATATTAAACTGAATAAAATTGGTGCTCACTGAATACCACATTTATTAATCCCCTAAAAAACAAGGCATTGTTGCTTGGAACTAGACAAAGATTATCAGTGAACAGAAATCCAAATCTTGAGCTGTATATTGATGATAATCAAACTGAAAATGCTAGCAAAGAAAAATTTTTTTGGGGGGAGTTCATGTCAATTAGAATCGAGACTGCAAGCAAGTGAACCAGGTTTGTTCTGTAGTAAGCACAAGAATTTATCTTTTACAGAGGATAAAAAGCTATCTAACACCCAACTATCAGAAACATTTTATAATGCATTCAATCTTACTTTTTTGGACTACTGCTGCACAATTTGGGGAAATACAAATTATAGTATATTGAAACAATCCACAAACTTCAAAAAAGGTCAGCAAGAATTAATCTAAATATACCATTTGATACACCATACAAAATTCTATTATCAGAATTGAAATCCTGAAATCTGTATACAGATGAGCTTACCACAAGTCCATATTAATGTTCAAAGTAAAGAATGAATGATGTCCAGAATATCTGCATGGTATGTTTCATTTTAAGTCAGAAGAACAATACCAAGAACCTAAACTGAGATCGATTACAAATAATCTGCAGAACACCATTTCCAAAAAAAATACATTAAAAAAATCATTTGTTTACTCTAGAGCTTTTGTATGGAATGAACTCCCAAAACCATTAGATCAGAAACAAATCTTAATGAGTTCAGTAAAATCGTATGATCATTATCTTGAAAGACAGTTTTCATTGTATATATTGAAATAAATGCACTCTAGTTTATTCTGTTAATGCATATCATATACACTTTGTGCTTTTATATTCAGTGTATTTAAGCATGCATTATTATTATATTTTATGAATTTTAAAAAAAAATTTTATTGCAATTATTTGTTAATCCTGAGGGCTTCAGGTGAAAATGGTATATTATAACTGAGTTACTCTCACAAAATAAAGTATTTATTATTATTAATAATAATACTTTTATTATTATTAACTGATTTTCTTATACAGTACATGCATCGTGGATTATAGATTGTCCACTCAGTATGGTGGACGCGAACATAGGGGGCAAGGGATTAAGTATCCCACTACCTAAAGTAGATGTCCACTTAATCACTCCACACGTAATGAGTTAGAACTGTGAGAGACAGAGAATGGACCCCCATCCAAGCATACTTTAGATGTGTAGATTATTGGAGTAAGCCGGAGGCTGAGCATGTATCAATTAGCATTTACACCCTTATACTTGCTTGAGAGGTGTTCTTTAAAGATCAATAAAATCATGTGACACCTGCAATACTGTATGTGGCATGGGTAAAACGGCTCCTATATTGCAGGTGTCACTTGATTTTATTGCTCTTTAATTGATACTCTGAAGCAGGCATTTGGGTGAAAATGCTAATTTATACATGTGAGGCTGAAGACTTACAAAAAATAATGTAAACATTTTGTGATCTTTGTCTAGTCAGACATCGTCTCATAATGTAAGACATCGACCCACGATAGTTGTAATTGGGGGGGAGGGGGGAGGAGAACATGTGCGTAATTTCCAACAAATGAAGGACCAGTTGAGCTAAACATTGCAACCATGACGTGATTCTGTCCATCCATATATTGTGTGCACTGCTGTACAACTCTTCTTATATTATCAGATATCGAAGCTTAAAGGGTTCCAAATATAATTCAAATATGTAAATACAATTTTATTAGAATTGTGATCTGTCATAGAGAAGCAAAGCTAAGTGTTGGTAAAGTGGGTTAAGAGTACATTGAGTTAAACATTGATGAGAAAAAGGTATTTACGATGTTAAATTTACACTTAAACACATTACAGAAAAAATGAAATCTCAAAAGTATTTAACTCTAGATCCATGACCCAATTTAACATTTTAAAATAATAAGTAGGAAAAGTCTTTATATTTGCATGTAGTACTGGGGTACATAGTAGTTTACAAAAATTGAAAAGATCCACAATTTTCAATACAATACATGTACTTCTATGATGTCCTTTCTCACCTAAAATCTGCATTGCCGTGTTCAGTCAAGTCACTATAAAAAAAAACAAGTTGCATTGATTCTGTGTATGTATCAGCAATGGCAACATGATATTTGACACCAGATCTGAAAAGCAGACAGCTATTGTCTTTTTTTGAAAGAAACAATTTCCTACTGAAACCTTTGCATGCAAATGTCTACTTCTAAACAGACAGATAAAATTACTTTTAAAGTAGCATGTATTATTCAATAATCTTAATTGTCATTTTTTGAAAGCAACAATTTCCTATTGAAATCTTTCATGCTAATGTCTATTTTTTAACAGAGAGATAAAATTACTAATAGCAGTGTGTATTATTCACTAATCTTAAAGTACTTGTGTGTCAAGTGATTATCATGGCAGTGACTAACACTAATATGCTTTATACTCTGCAAGATTTTAACAAATTAAATTAGTCCTAATGGCAGGGAGCCACAGTAGCTCAGTTGGTACAGTGTTAGACTCGTAATCCAAGGGTCATGGGTTCGTTACCCGCCCAGGCCAGCTTGGTTAGGTTGCCTCAGTGTGTTATTAGGAAAGGCACTTAGCTCCAGTTTCCTCATCATGATATGCATGCAGCCAATAATGTGTTGAAAGTGATGTTAAAAACCAACCAACAACTAAATGGGCCATTAAACCGAATTTAGCAACAAGATGATTAAATCAATGAGCCATCTTTAGAACGTTATTATGTGCATTGTTGAAAGTGATGTTAAAAACCAACCAACAACCAAATGGCCATTAAACCGAATTTAAAAACAAGATGATTAAAACAATGAGCCATCTTTAAAACATTATTATGTGCAGGATAGTGTTGCACCTTGAGCAATATTAGGGGACATTATTCAACCCCAAACTGCCATTGTCTCAAAAAATTTATTTTGTTGTTATGGGTTTAACACCATTTTTCAGCACATGATAGGCTATACATGGCGGCCAGTATATTTGGTGGAGGAAGAACCCAGAAACCCCCCGGGAAGAACCACCGACCCACGGGAAGCTACTGGCAAGCTTTCTCACATACCCACTTTGGCCGAGCCCGGGACTCGAACCCACACGGACAGAGGTGAGATGTCAGTGATTTGTAAAGGCGAGCGCCTTAGACCACTCTGCCACCCGGGCCCCCCCCCCAATAAATGTAAGAAATTCCTATATTTTTATCATTATTAGGGGAAAAACAGTACATAAAATGTCCCCTTGACAGCTTAACCAAGGTGCAACACTAATGAATGGGATACCCCCCATCCACACCCAAAAATGACAGGTAGAAACTGAAAACCAGGTTATCTATTAGAGCTGAAATGAATACCATATTTTCCTATTAGAATATTTGTGGATTTATTGCTCCCCCCCCCAACCCCATGCTGCATTGAAAACATTGTGAACTTTGCCATCAAAATCTAATTTCATAGAACATTTTGTATCTTAAAGTACCCCATGAGATGATGCATAGGTCACGTGACTGGTCAGTATGCAAGTTCAAAGTGATGGTCAGTTCATGTTTTCACTACAGACAAAATTTGTGTAGTTTTTCATGGTGTTTAAATGTTTTTCTCGCATTTCAAAGACTCTTGTTAATTGTTAATAATATAACTAGTGAGATTTCTTTGACAAGTGTGTTTGGAAATAAAATTCACTCATCTCTAACGATGAACAACCAGGAGGATTTCGTTCAAAGCGTGATCAATGTTACAAAAATGTAGCACCCACAAGTGGCGTTTATTATTTGTTCTTTACATTATAATTACAGGAGATCGATTGGAAACAATTAAATGGATAAAATAAGTGTTCTCAATCTCTAAGGTCGGCTTGTCCAATATTTGTATGGATGTTGCCGATTTCAAGGTGTCTAGATGATAATTCTTAAGTAAATGGATAAAATAAGTGTTCACAAATCCTTCAGTTGTGAGTATAAATAAATAATTACAAGCACTCTAGCTTTCGTTATTGTTGATGTAGTTCATGAGATGAGTCTGCTACCTTATCTAGGCAAAAAAAGGAAACTTTCTAATACAGGGATTTACAAATTGTATACAAATCAGCTCGCCCAGGGTAAGCTGACTGAAAAATTGAACTGTTTTTGCTCTTCTGCATTCCAACCCTTTCTCATCTACATGAATTATTTACATATATATTTTGTTTTAACTATAATTATCAACATATGGTTTTAAAAAGTTACAATAAATATAATGTGATTTCCTTAAAATATTCCATATTTTATTTTATCTACTTTTTCTTTTTTTTACTCATGTTGGGAAATTATATTTGGGGCAAGCTCAAATTTCCCAAGGGCTGACTTTCACAAAATGTGTAAATCC
Organism: Margaritifera margaritifera; assembly: GCA_029931535.1. Lineage (NCBI taxonomy): Eukaryota > Metazoa > Mollusca > Bivalvia > Unionida > Margaritiferidae > Margaritifera > Margaritifera margaritifera. The sequence continues at coordinate 3,881,357 of JAQPZY010001654.1, forward strand.
CTGACCAGGGAGTGAATTAGAAATTGTCTTTGCAGATAGTAATGGAAATGAACTTGCTGAAGGCTTTACTGTGGATCCTGCAGCAGAGTTGACACAGTTCTGTGAACTCCAGGACTGTACAGAACCTGCAATTTCTGATTAATTGGCTACTGTGGTGAATTCTGGCATGTGAACACAAGTACAGTATCAGCTGATAAGATTATGATGTTGTCAGAGCAGTACTTGTGGCCAAAGAACTGTAAGAATTTATCAGTGCTGTAGGTAAATCCAGACACTTGGTTGAAAATGTTTGACCATAGTAAGTTTCTTGACATCCAAAACGTTCAGGAGCACATGAACCCTTGTATCCCTAATGGACCTTTTTCTCACCCATAAAGTGTAGCAAGCCTCTAGAAGTGTCAAAATGGGGTACTTTGACAGGTGATACATTTTGCCCTCTCACTAACAGTTTCTGTGCAGCTAGTCAGGTCAGGAAAGATTTTATAAAACCTGGAATAAACTTAAGTTATTGCCAGTTGTGTTCAAGTAATAATCTAGTGACTAAACACGTATTCGGAGATGGTCTAGGTTCAGTTAAAAGTCAATAATGAGGCCCAACATCTTGGCCAAAAAGTGTCAGGGAAGCCTTATTAGAACAGATTTTCCCACAACTCTTCTACATCTCAACACAACCAACTTTTATAAGGGTGGAATCAGTTCAGTCTGGGCTCCAATAATCAAGGCAATCATTACAACAAAAAAGTTCCATGGTCGAAGAGGAAGCAGACCAAATGGTGCCAGGGATCAACTTGGCAGTAGAGACTGCCACCAATGATGCTCTTTCTGTAAGTCCTTGTACTGATACTTTGATCAATCTGTCCTTACTCAATATGTTCAATATGGACTTTCTTTCGAATCTTAACAGTCCTGCCAATTACAGTACAGCGTTGTTTTTCAAGAAATGGCAAAAACTTACTTCTGACACATGGACTTTAAAAAACAACTTCAGTGACACATATTTGTTTATATTAACACAGGAAGTTGGTATGCTGCTTTCAAAAAACTTATCGGCCCCTCATCCGAACTGGCAATAAAATTTATCTCTGGTATATTTCCAAGACCCAAGAAGGACAGCACACACAGATTAATTCTTAACAGGGACTTCCCTTGATTTTGAAAATTGAGAGTCAGGTACTCCTGGCTCCAAAAATGACGAGTCTCGAGGAAAATCCTGGGAGTTTCCAACCAAATCATGGAGTCCCATTCTCAGTGTAAAAATTAAATATGTTCCATAAACTTTTGTTTCAAGCAGAATCAGTAACACTACCTTCTTCTCCAGAGCAATCCTCTCTGCCACAGCATGTATATGATCTGGGTTTGTCTTGTGTCAAGCAAATGCAGAAAACTGCAAATTAGTACTCTCCATTAACAAAAGAATTCATCTTTTCACACTCCACACACCTGGAACAAACAGCACTTATATCTCCTATATCATTCTCCTTCTTTCTTAGCCAAGGAAATTTATCTACCCAATTTGACTGCCACTGTCTTTTCTTTGACCTCGGACCGTTATTTACCTTATCAGCCTCATTCTGAAGTTGTATCTGAGATGAGCTAGTTGCTAGATGTTTTCCAAACAAACTTTCAAAGGAAAACTGACTCTAGATCACTTGGATACTCAAAAGATAACTGAAAGCAATCCTCATGTAAAAAAAATCGAGAATATATACTACTGTCTAAGTGAACTTAATTGATGATGATTGATTGATTAATAGCACTCACTTAGGCTTTAATGCCAAGAAATTTAATTTTTATAATCGAAACAAAACTCTTTGGACATTATGAAATCAAAGGCAAATTTACAACTCACTCAACCAAATAGACAAAGACTTAAATAAAGATAGTGGAAAAATATAAAGACTTCAATAATGATAGTGGTAAATCTTTTATCAGATCTACCAGGTATACAGTAGGAAGTCACATAACTTTGAACAGTCCTTGATAATCCCCTGCCATGCAATTAGGTGTCGCACTGCTGAGGAATTACATAATGCAATTAGAGTCTTATTAGACACTTGTTTCGATATCTGCACATGCACTAACTGGGGGTATTTAACCTATCATTGTTTGAAAAGGTGTCAATGTGCAAATAAACCTTTGATGTAGCATATTTTAATTAGATGCTTGGAAAAAGCAAAGAACCATTCAAAAATATACTGCGTCCCAGAGACATGACTGGGTTGCAGCAAGTTTGTCAAGGCAGCTGATACCTGTGTCAGGGACCCGTGCCCTTGTGTCAAAGGAAATGCCTGTGTTATTGATAGTTGTCCCTTTCTAACTAACAGAAAGGGGTGTCTGTAGTCAGCACACTCAACTACCAAGTCTTGTTTAGGTGTCACTACCCACTAGGTAAACAAACGAATGTTCAAATACTAATTTTCAATCAAATCATCAAAAAGTATTCTGTTTTGACTGTTTCGTTATTTGTTTCAGCTCTTTTATCTCTGGACTGTGAAGTTATTTACAATAGTGATTTTGGTTTGGTTTGGTGTTTTATGGCACTGCAACACAAGTAGGTTATATAGTGCCAGGGCAATTGGAGTAAAGTGCCTTGCACAAGGACACACCATGGTAGCTGACCCAGGCTGGTTCAATGGTAGGATTCAAACCCGCACTGTTTCGGTTGTGAGTCCCACACACTAACCACTAAGCAATCGTGGCTCCCTACAATAGTGATAATTCACTCATTAATTAAATGATATGAAGTAGAATGCCACATTTTCTAAAATGATTTTAGTGGGACATATATTTAAATATTTTAATAAGACAATCTAAAACTTGGCCTTTTATTACCTGAATCCACCTTAACCTAAATAGAGCTTTTGTTACACTATACAGATGTATATTTGTATTCAAGTACATGCACTTTCCTTCATTCATCCATTTAAAAATTTGATAATAATTTTTTTTCTTCAACATGGATTTATAACTTTGACTTTCAAGAAAGGTAAAACGTCCATATAGTACTCTGTAGCATGCATGTACTTTATCTAATTTATCCCTAATTTCAGGATAAATTTGTTTTATTTACTTTGACTTTTTTATATATCAATTCTTAAAACCTTGATTGTAAATGGGAAAAATAAAATAATTGTTCTCTTGATATACTGGCAACTTGTCATATAATTTTAAACACTGGAGATCAAGTATTTAGGTATAAATGTTTACCTAGTTACATTTTTTAAAATGTTTTAATTTTATCCACACTTGAATGTTAGAATATATTTTATCAACATGGATTTTATGACAACGATGTCTGATCTTGATCTAACAAGGGAATCAAAGTTAACATAGTTACATCTATATTTATTATATTTTTTTAAACTTGGTTTGTACAGCTACAGTGAGTTGCTTTTCAAGGATATTTTAAGACTTTTCAAAGACTTCAAAAAGTTTTCAAGGAGTATTTTTTTAAAAAGTGATACATTTTATTTAGTTGTAACTTTTTTATATTCCCTCACATAAATTCAGGAGCTTTGAGAAAATTTCAAGAAGTTTTTCAACAAATTCGTGGACTTTTCAAGGATAAAACCAACTTTTTAAAAATTCAGGGGCTTTCAAGGCAACCCCTCAAATTAGAGGATTTTTCAAGGTTATATGAACCATGTTTAATTAATGCATTATAAAAAAGTAAAGATAGATACTCTGATTTATTCTCTTTTAATGTAAGACTAATTTTTAGTCAGTCTTGATTTATGACACAGATTTCCAATCTTAATCTAATAAGGATTAGCACATTTGGTCGAATTTTCTGGACAATTTTGTTTGGGAAATCAACAGGAAACCTACAATCACACATTATAGAATAGACCCTAATGACATGGTAATTTAACTGAAAAGAAAACAAGGATGATTATCTCACATCTGCCAATATTTTGGGCCCTTTTTTCAATCCTTGTCTGTCTGTGCCTGGCAGGTCATATCTGAGAAATTTAGTTATCAGCTTTAGTTATAATAACCAGATCTTTGGGCAACAAAGTGGCAACACGAGGATTTGAAGCACCCAGGGACAATGTTCTTTAGTGGTGCCCCTACAGAGGCACCCAGGGGCAATGTTCTTTAGTGGCATCCGTACTTTGCTGCAGAGAACAGCTTTTATGTCAGTTGCCAAACGCCACGGTTCCAGCTAAAAAAAAGAAAAGCTCCAGATGGCGCCTTCCCTCACCTAGCTCCAGACCCCTCCCCCGTCAAGCCGCCACTTGGCCACAATAATGAAAATGGAGAATAATAACTTTTCCATCCCACTCATCTACAGAAACAACATGTACATATAGCTGCAATCTTCTCTGTGTTTGTGTAGGTTTTATCTGTTATATTCGTCTGAAATCATCGAGGGAAAGTAACTGAAAGACCCTACTTATTGAAAGGGTCTACAAGGAGTGATAAGGAATGTGCTTCATAAGTTTTTAAAGAGACTTTAAAAAAAAAAAAAAAAGAGTAAGCATCTTTTGGCAGTGACACGCCAAAGACAAAAAGGAGTGATAAGGAGTGTGCTCCAGAAATTTTTAAGCAGATTTTTTTAAAAAAAAAAGAGCAAACAACTGGTGGCAGTGAGAGTCCAAAGTCTACAGTACACATCTATTGTTTTGTAATAAGAACAAATTCACATGAGTTATGTGCTAAAAAATAAACAAATGAATGATTACATTAATAAATGAATGAATGATCAAATAAACAAATATACAAATGAATGATTGAAAAAAAAAAAAAAAAATGATCACTTGTCACTGCATCAAATTCCCCCCACCACAAGGACAAAGTGCCATATTTTTTACTAGTTAAATAAATGTTATTACTACCTTGAAAATGTTTTAAATAACATCAAGTCTTTTAAAGCATGGTTGACAAGAAAATATCCATGTTATAATATTAAATCACAGGTGGGTGAGGCAAGCTTACCATATATACTCGCATATAAGCTTATAGCAACTGCAAACTGCACAGACACAGATCTGCTGTTGTATAATGCGCTGGCAGATCTGGGTCTATGCAGTTTGTAAGGACAAATCAGTAGAACAAACTATATAGACCAATCTGCCGGCACATTATGTGATGGCAGATCAGAGTCTATGTTGTTTGCATTTGGACCTGAATTATACACAAGTATATACAGTAATGTTGACAAAAGCAATACCCTGAAGGAATAAAAATAATCATACTGTACCACAAAAGTTCATCAGATTACTCCTATGACCTGTTCTGAAACTGGACCCTATCATACTATAAAGGAGATATGGTAAGCAACTTCCAAACACTCTCTTCCATACCTAACCCTCAATCTCAGGCTGCTATTCCCATCCATGAAGTCACTCAGCTATAATCTATGGCTCATTTTCTCCTGATATATTTTTCTATTCATCAAGCCATCATTGACTTTTCTGCATTGCATTGAACCAAACTGAAGTTAAGGGCCCCGAAACGTAAGAATTGCATGAATTCTGCCTGCCCTGACAAAGTTACATCACCTACAATTTGCTGGTACTTACAGATATATGTGACACTATGACACATTCCTTCATTAATTTGAGAACAGAGGTAGATGCAAAGGTAAGTTTCTACATACCACTCACTTGAAACAACACTCGAACTCCTATTCCATTGAAGAATTACATGTGTGTTTCCAAATATCCACACAATTTTAAATCTGAGAATACAAAATTCATAGCACACACAACTCTGGCAAAAGATGATTAGGTCAAAAGTTACTACATGTACTTAAATTTTTAGCAATTAAATAAACAAAATTTAGTAGACTCATTATTTACTTTATTTTTATAAATCTAAATGTTATGTATTGCAATCATTTTTATTTTATATAGTAACTTTTGAGCCAAACATGTATCCCACTGTCCCCAGTCCATGGAATGATAATGTGTAAGTGGGTTTGACATCACATTTCTTCGAATAAAAATATATAAATGGTAATAACTTATCTGTAAGAATAACAGAAAATGGAGACAAAAATGATACATCATACATTAATTAAATTACATGATGTAATGAGACCATGGGTGATTTCAAAAACATTAAATGGGAAAGAAAAGTAGTCCACTGACGTAATAGTCCACTGACGTAGCAAAAGACACAAAAATAAATCCAGTAAAAATTCAAAACAAGAATGAAAAAAATTAAATCAGCTTAAACCATTGAAGTTGATTATTATTCATTGGAGAGTCTGCTAATGTATTTCATAATCTTTAGTGAAAAACAAAAATGGTGCCCTGTTAAATTACCAACCAATTAATGATTAGTTTTCATATACTGAACCAAATGTCCAATATAGTAAGTTAGATTGGTTCTAAGTACCTAAGAAAAATACCAAAATCACAGCATGCATAACTGACTTGCTATGAGCTTACTGCTGAAATGGACCCACCCACCCTACCCCGTTTACATTTTAGTCAACATATAATAATTTAAGCAATAAACGCATTTTCATTTGTATAATTATTTTTCATTTCCTTCTGACTGCAATTCTTTCTATTTTTCTTTTGTTGAATTGGTATGATTTAAAAATACAACTCAAAATATGAATACATTTATGCATTCATACATACATGCATGTGTGTTATTTACTTATATTTATATATGTAAATCTAAATATAACTTTTAAAATTTTGTTTTCAGTATGCATATTGTCAAATGCTACTAAAAATGATACAATATAAACATAATGATGGTATCAACAAAATCAATCATATACATATTTATTTGATATTAAATACTCTATGTCAGCATATTTTATCTGCAGTACATTTTTGTGAATACACTTGATTCGTCATGTTTGTAACATAAAATTTTAACAGTAGAGAACACAATAAAGGTTAGCAACGATGTCATAGACTCAACAAGTTGAGGCTATGAAGTGATCCTATGATGTTGATATTACAGTCCAAGTTACCAAACAGTCTGTGTCTCTTCTTACAAAGCATACGCATTTATATTACATGTAACTTCTTTTTGGCTGTGTGTTGTGCTCATCCAGTCAGATGCTGTACTCAAAATGGCAAACAAATATGCTTTGATTGTTTAGAGGACACTCAGAGTCATTTCTGGTAAGACACTGCATTTGTTTATAGCTAGAATAAACTAAGGAGATTTCAGTCTGTAACAGCATGCATGCATTATTATGAACATGAGCAAAAGTGTGGAAAAAAACACCTGGGTGTGAAGCACGCCCAGCTGCTTCATTTATAGATATAGGAACCAATTAGTACCGTTGACAAAGGAGGGTACTAATATTAATACTATATAAAGGTGTCATGTGACTGGTCTCTATGTGGTGGATGTAATTACCATCATTTATGAGTATATATTTGAAATTCACCAAAAAATAAACAGAAGCACCAGGGGCCATGCTACCAGGCAAAGTGGGCGACTGAGTCGCTGAAAAAATGTAAACTTCGCCTTCTTCTATTAGCAAAAATGACTTCACCGTCATTTTATTTTAGATCTATACCGAGTGATAGTAGTTTATGGCTTTGAGATGCTCCCTCAATCCAGCCAAGTAGTTAGTGTTAAGCCCCAGGCGAAATGGACTGCATGTTGCCTTAGCAGGTGTTCATATCAATTGCGCAGACAAAACAAACTCCTGCACATTCACAGGCATGTGTTTTAATAGCTGACTGACCATTAACTCTGCCACCCTCCACAAGATATCGCTGCCCGATTTCCTCAAGTTATCATCTGATGATGAAAACTTAGCAACTCATTTCGAAACTAAATCATCTACATGTTAAATAACAATTTGTGTTTTAAGAATAGAATCTTCAAAAGCAATTTCTAAATGTATATTTTGACAATTTTAACTCTCATGCTTGCATAATTTTCTTCATAAAATCAGTTTGAAACTGTAAGTGAACCTACTAAGGGGTAAAATTGCTGGACATCGCTGTGTCTTGTAAGTATGTCTTCATTAGTCTGTCTGTTTTCGTAATTCACTGGGCACTGTCATAAATTAAGGAAATAATACTGTTCGTAGAAAGCAAAGTGTAACTATTATGTGATAAAAGATATAGCTTTAAAATAATATGTTGGTCAGAAACGTATGGGATAATGTTATGTTGTGGAATGGACGATAAGCGCTGTAACTTAAGGTCTAGGTTGTTTTCTTACATCATCATTTTTGTGAAAATATGATATAGAGTAGCAAAGAAAAAAATATGCAACTAATACATGACGTTATTACGAGTATATAGACAAATATTAAAACCATAACCGATCTAGGGATTGTTGCAACAAAGCAGGAAAGTGAGTGGTCACATTAAGAAAATCCCTGTTTCTAAAAATAGATGCATCTACATGGCATGCATCCTGCCATATTTTCATATTTGTATACAGCTGTGTGCTGATTCAGTTACTTTATGTTTCATTTCATCATTTCACATAGATTGCATCACTGTAATTATAACTAGGAATAAACAGTTAATTAACTTCCACTAGAACAAGCAATTTAATTTTTTATACTTTCAAAACTTCAACAAAATAGTAAAGTGAAAAGATTCACATTTGCTTTAGAATCAACCTCCTCAAAATGCAGTTGCAAAGTTGAGATTACTCATCAGTGACCACTGTGGTTTGAATGGATGAACACTATAATGAAAAAGACTCAATGAGAGTAGAAAGCGCATAGGCTATTTGAAAACTAGTTTTGCATTGTTTGTTGTCAGTTTACTGCGTTTATCTTCATCAATCCCTGACACATGTGATCCCTTGCTGGATCCAGTGCACTTGAATGGACTGTTATTCACCATATGATTTGTACTATATATATATATATATATATATATATATATATATATATATATATATATATATATATATATATATATATATATATATATATATATATATATACACACACACACACACACATATATATATATATATATATATATATATATATATATATATACACACACACACACATATATATATATATATATATATATATATATATATATATATATATATATATATATACACACACACACACACATACACATATATATATATACACCGCTCCCTCGATAACTCGCGCCCGGATAACTCGCGAACCCGCTTATAACGCGGGGTCAGGCGTGGATCCCATTTTTCTAAACTAGAAGAAAAAAAAATTACAATTTAAAATAAAAAAAAAGGCCCCTATTTGTTGAAGGTGAAAAAAATCGTGATCAAAATTAGTAAATGAAACCTTGATATATCACTTGTTTTATCGTCAAAAACAGTGGTTAATACCCGGAAATTGAATCAACATTATGAAATTTTCAACTTTTAATAAGAAGTCATATATTTTGTTCAATTTTCTTTCCAAACAACATTCTCAGTACACTATAAATAACAATATTCGACGAAATTTTGATCAATGAAAAGGTCACTAATACCTACTGGTGGCAACATTTTAAAATAAATACCAATTAAATAAGTTTTGTCAAGTGAAATTTGTGTTTTAGTTCTATCTTTTAATTCGGTTTCCGTGTAATCATAATAAATGCAATATGGCCTCTTGTATTCAAATGTGAACAATATAATTCAACCGACCCAGCTATAGCCGCGAGCGTTTTCGTGAGAATCTAATTAAGTGCCGATCGTTTTTTTATATCACCGATTTGCGGAAGTATTTGTTGTGTTGTTTCACTCAATTAATAGCAGACCTGCTCTGTATTATCACGTTAATTACGTCTTTTGTATCAAATCAAACAAAGGGGGTGAAATAACAGAAAATTTAAAGGCATGCAAATCCTGCCTGCGTAAGAGCTAGCGGTCACGGCCGTGTGTCAGGTCAACTCATTTCAATCAATTGAACACTGTTATAAATATTATCATGTAATTAATATAATTAAACTACCTTAAATTAGCCTACTCATTCACAAATGTGAACAAAGATAGTAAGGCAACCAAGCCAAATGAGTACTTGGAGAATAAAAAGCTTTGTTTCACAGATACGGTTCATTACGGAGAAGCGAGTTCCAGAGTTTGTATTGAACTTAAAATTTCTAACTAGCTACTCAGGGGTTTCCTCAAGGATGAGACGAACTTTCACAGTTACTTGATATGAAATCACGGCATTCATATTTTATTAATAGAACAATAAATAAATCGAGTTTCGACGTTAACGCTTGTTTCATGAAATAAATGTCCCATTTTTTGAAAAAAGTAATTTTGTTTAGTTGTGAATCGACAACAACAAAAAGCAATGACGTAATACACAATGTTTCCGCGTACACGTGTTGTTGAAACCGCTTGGACTAATGTTGTTAACGATCTTTCAGAGGTTCGGTATCTTGAAAATAAAGTTTATTTATGCAGAAAAGCAAACAACAACATTAGAAAAAAGCTCTTTATTGACAATTATTCCCAATGTAATTATTAAACGAGTATTCAGCCATAAAACAGCCCCTTTACCACCCACCCACCCCCGTCCAGCGTGGATGGCATCCCCTTCTTAATTTTTTTGAGGTCCCTCGGTAACTCACGCCCTCGCTTATAATGCGGTCTATGTTTTTGGACCCTGTTGTGCGCGAGTTATCGAGGGAGAGGTGTATATATAATTTCTTTCTTTGCTGCCACTTCTCCCTGTTCAACTCTCACTTCTACCTATTCTGTAAAAAAGGAGGTGTCACTTCTCCCTAAAATTCAAGTCTAGTTTGACCCTCAAAGCACCATTTATAATAGAATACATCCTTGGTAAAAAAAAAACAATAACCTACTGGCTGAGGACAAGTTCTAGCCACGTACCAATTGGCTGCATATAGTATAGCTATTGTCCACCCACCAACTTTGTTCCCATCCTTTAATCATGCGCCATGTTTCTCGTGACCTAACTTGCTTGTTTCGAGATAATGATGCCATCAACTGGGTCACCAGCATTCTCAAGAGTGACAGCAAGTATTTAACAAGTCAGACAAAATGAGATTTAAATAGGTAAATTCATGTAATTTTTAAAAAATCAGAATCAAAATCTATATTTTGACTAATGTCTTATTTTTGTCATACATTTTCGATTTTGAATTTTGTATAATTTGCTAAAGATAGATCCATTGATCACATGTTGGCTTTGTTTACATTTCTTGAACAGGAAAATCCACTTTGGGAATTTATACAATGGCAAAGCCAATGTAAATATTTGGTTTTAATCATATGGGGTTCTTATACAACGTAAGAAAAATTTACACTGTATATTCACTATGGACTTTTTTGTTTCAGTATTATTTCATAATAAACATATATTTTACATCAAAAGACACTGAATCTATTATAATAAAATCTGTATCCATTCACCAGTGTCTATTTTTAAATTTCTCTCTTCCTCTGTCTCTTGATTCATGTATGTATATGGTAAAGAACAAGCAAGCATTAATGTACATGTAAGTGCACAAACTGCATATAGAATTAATGGGAAAAAAAATTTCATTTATAATTTTTTTATTTTTAAAAACACAGAGATGCTATAAACTAATAATATCTATATCTTGGCCTAACTGGCACATTCCAGTCATATGCCACATGACTTTTAAGTCAGTGGCACGAACCATGGATGACCCTTCAAAAATAAGTAAACTTACACATGCCCGGAGAAACAGTAATTCTGAACTAATGTACATGAATGCCCAAAAACTTTTAACGATGATTAAATGAAGTAGATATAGTTGAACACTTTCTATGGTTATTTGAATAGATTCCCAAAATATTATAAAGAACGCGTTAAAATTCACGTTAATGGCACGAAATATGGAGATTCGAGGATATTATCTCGCAAAGGGCTCGAATTTTGACTCATTATGCATGCCATTAAACGATCATTTTGTGAGGTACTTTTAATGGTTTGCATAATAAGTCAAAGTTCATGTCCGTTCGCGAGATATCAGCATTATGGCGACAACTGGTAAGCACCGAGAAATGGTCTTCTGCCAGTAGGGTCCTTTGGTAGTGTCCATACAACAGTTTTGGCCTTTGGCAGTATCTATACAAGTTTTACAGCTACAATACAAGACTAAAGATCAATAAACAATACTCAATATAAAAATATTAAAACTTACATTGTGTCTATGAGCTTGAGGTTCCCCGCAATGTATGGTCCCCGGCGATGGGAATTGACCTCCGAGTGGGCATCTGAAAAAGATGCGAGGCTACTGTGTGAGACGCGTCTAGCACCATGCTCCATATCTCCCGCTCCTGTTGGCAGAATGGATTGCTTTCGACCCAGGTGTGGTTCCAGAACATACATTTTTAATCTCTACGTTCAATACACTTGAATGTGCAATCATATAATTGAAATAGGAATGTGTAAATAAACAGTGTCAATAAACAGATCTATTCAAACTTCTGCTTTGCCGCGACCCTGTCACCTTGCCTGCATGTAAACTTAGTAAGCTCGCAACGAATGGAAATAAGGGCCTATCTGGGCTGCGTTTGATTTTGAAATAGAGTAGCACCACGAAGTTATAGTGTTCTAATCGAACGCCTGGAACGCAACACTGGGTTGCATATCTAGGTCGAGAACACACCCGCATTTTCTTCCAAAACAACCTAGAACGTTAGGTAATCAAGATAGCGGGAGAAACATGGTATGTAGCTATGAAGGTTTAAGAGCACATCAGCACAATTTTGGCTATATAGTGCCTGGGACATCTATAACATATTATTTTATATGTGTCTCTGATAGTGTAAATTAAACGTAAAGTCAGGTACTTACACATGCATACGCAAGTCCAAGTTTAAGTATACATCCCTGGTAAAGTTATAAAAATAAAAGGTAAAAAATCATCCCCCTCCCACTAAAAAAAAAATAAAAATAAAAAAAGGATGATTTTATGAGATAAATGATACAAGTAAACAAATATAAAAATCCTTAAAGTATAGACCAAAAATGTATTATATAAAGCACATTCTTTTAAAATGTCCAAGATCTTCTCTGGTGTTACATCGTCGAGAAAGCTTCCTAATTGAGTTCACATAATAAATAAATAAATATAAAAAAAGAACTGTCTTGCAAAGAACACATTCCGATTAAAATAGTGACACACTTATAATACGTTAAAGATCTTGATTTTATTCATATTGACAAAGAACAGGGCATAAGTTGCACCTATGCGATCTTGAATCCTCAGGTTGTGTTCTTGGTGTATAGTTTCTTCTTTTCGTTACTTTCATTTGCTCATGCGATCATTAATTGTGAAGAAACTCACAACAGACCACAGTGTTCCCAAATCGAACGCTGCTAACATTTTATCATTTCTTTCTTTAGACCATTTATATTAAGGTCCAATTCAGTCATCATAAATAAATAAATAAATAAAATTATATTTTAAACCACGAATTAAACAGTAAAGTTTATCATCCGAATTTCAGGGAACCTTCTGCGTTTGTCATTTTGTGCAGACCTTATATATGGCAGCACTGGTGGACTTGAGGTAACTTAGTTGTCGAGTGTTGATATTCAGGCTTGAGTACAGTAACGTAAAAAAATATTAAAATGATAGTGTTTCCCCCATACTCTACGGTCATTCTCGGCATTAGGTTTCTTCTTTTTGCACCTTTCCATAAAAAGAGATACATGTGGCAGTACAGTAATGCTATGAAAGGAAATTGAATGCATGGTTAGTTACATGTGAAAATTTAAGGTTTATGTGCCCTTCTTGGTCATTACACCATGTATTTTGGTCATATGACTTCACATGGGTACAGCAGAAACTATACCTTGTAATTAATTCTAACTCACAAGTACCTAGATTACATTATTGTAATTACAAAAACGTATAAATAGTTAATCAGCTGCCACTAGAACAAGCAATTTAATCTTGTTAGTTTTTGAAACTTCACCAAGAATGTACAATCCAAAAGATTCAGATATACCTTTGATTTAACCCCCTAAACATGTAGTTCTAAAGTTGAGTTTACAGGTTTAATAGATACTTGTGCATTTGTTCCCATATACATTTGTAGGGGTTGTTTAAAAATACGTTTGAAATGTTTTCTGCCGTCACTTTCTGGTGAATTTTTGAAAGTAAATAAAATAAAATTAATTGCTTGTTTAAGTGGCAGTTGATTAATTATTTTACCTATTTGTAATTACAATACTGCAATATAAAATAATGACTTTATTTCAGACTTAAGTCCATAGACAAAAAAACCCCCAGCCATTTCACAGAAGATATGGCACAAAAATCACAAAACAATATTAATACATCAATTTGCTCCAATGATCAATTATTGATGAATGATGACAGCATGCAAAGTGAAACACATCTTTCAAGATTGTGTTATTAGTACATGTACTAGCTATTCTACTTCTAAATGAGTATACTCTCTTTCTTAGCAGAACACAAAGGCTATTGACATTGTTGTTCACAAACATTGCCAATGCACTATGGCACCTATCATAATCCATTACAAATCTAACTGCATTGTTGTAACAGACATATAACCGCATCATTGTAGAATGTGAAAAATTTTTCCCTAGAGGAGGACAATACAAATTCATACAATATGATTTGAAAAGAAAAACTTTGACATCTGTAGAACATGTTTTAAAAGACCTTAAAAGCATATTTACTCGTATACAAAGAGAACAATATTATCTTTTTATATCACTATCATCTAACAAATCAGAACAAATGACATGCCCTAGGTACACACGCTCATCGACATACAGCAGCTTTTCTCCACAAACCCTAACTTCAGGTATGGACACCTTTTTCAGATTTTGAGGTCTGAAACACATACATTGTCTTTTTCAGGATGACAGTATCATTTGCTAATGCCAACCGCTCACATATTCTTAATAGCATTCGTAATCCACCAATATATGGGCAAAGTACAGACATATCATCAGCAAAACTGAAGTGATTCATAAATAAACCGCCAATGTTGCATCCAATAGAAAACCTATTAAAATCATGATTAAGGTCATCAATCAATATGTACATTAAAATGAAATGGGGATAGAACACCTTGTTGCACACCATTTCTCACACGGAAAGTTGTAGTAGTTATCTGACTCCACTTAACACAAAATTGTCGTTTGTTGTAGCAATTAAAAGCAAACTAAAAACATACAATGGAATGTTTCTATCAATTATCTTTCTGAATAGGGTCCAGTGATTTATTCGGTCAAAAGCCTTCTTAGCATCCAAGAAACTTACATAAACTGGACTACAATTATCGACATAGTAAATAATGACTTCCTTGAAGGCAAACAGACACACATCAGAGGAGAGATGTTGCCTAAAGCCAAACTGATTGTCTTGGAGCTCTATTCACATCTTCGAAGCAAAATTAGTTCTAAAGCTTTGGATATCACAGTGGCCATGGCAATGGTCGATAATTGTTTTTATCAGATATGTCTTCGCTCTTCGACTTGATTAGTTATATTAGAGTTACTCTACTGAGGTCAAAAGGAATAAAGCCATGCACCAACATGCTATTGAAACAAAACATAAGTAGCACACACAACCTTTCACTAGCATATTTAAGGTGCTCCACTTGAAGAGAATTAGCACCCGCTGAATGACCAATTTTTAACTTAGCAATAGTATTATTAATCTTGTGCAAATGTATAAACTCAATATCTCCATAACCAGTATGTTTAAGTCAGCCAATACACTACTTTTGCGGTTTTCACCTTTAACTGAAGTAAGTATTTCACAATAATGATAGGTGTTCCTATCAGTTAAAATCAGTTACAGTGTATAGTTTCTGCTGTGCTCATTTGAAGTCATATGGAAAAAATACATGGTGTAATAAAAATCAAGAAGGGCACATAAACCTTACAATCTTACCAATAGTAATAATAATTATTGATTTATGTGAATATAGGTGACAGATAAGATGTTTAGTAATTTTATTAGGCTTTATATTTATATTTACATTTCTTCTTATTCTTTCATCCATCCTTTAAATGAATTAGTTTGCTTCTTCTATACAGATCCCCTAATAATCTATTAGGTAATAGCTTTTGGTTAATGTTTGATAGGGCAGTCAATACAGCTATAAGCTTCACATCAAGGGTCAAATTGCTGGGAGATTTTAATGAACACTTTATTTCTCAAAATCAGAATGCGAGAATCTTCCAGACCATAAGTAAATATCATTTCTCCAATGTCGTCACCAAACCTACTAGATTGAGAGACAAATCCTCAACTTTGTTGGACTCAATATTTGTTACCAGTAATATTAAAATCATAGAAACGGGTACAAATGTTGTCGACCATAGTATTAGTGATCATTTTTACTCTGTTGGTTTAGCAGTGAAACTCACTCAATGTTATGAACGAAATGTTTGAGATTTTAAGAATGTGGACTTTAATAAACCTAATGATATTAGAAATAGCTTTAATCAGGATGAATTATTTGCTCGCTCCTTGGATGTTAATCAAAGATTGCATTCCAAATAAAAGGGTTGTATTAAGACCAGATGATAAAATATGGTATGATTCGGCTTACAGGATGATGAGTAGAAAAAGGGATAGAACACATAAGAGGGCTATTCATACCAGCAACTTAACCAATTGGAACAACTAAAAATAATTAAAAAATAAATTATTAATATGAAAATGGAGGTTAAAGAATGGTTTAATTTGAACTTAGATGCAAACCTAAAACTTAGTAGTATAAACAATCTCAGAAATCTTTGGAGAATCACTAAATATTTCATGACAAACTTGAAACCTTCAAACCAAATAACACCTCTGCAATCCTCAGATCCTCATCAATCCGATTTATTTGCATATGAAGACATTGAAAAAACTGAACTATTGAACTCCTATTTTGTGTCATATCGACAATTGATGAGCAAAACCAGAGTTCAACCTTAGGACTTATCATGAAGTATCAGTTATTAGCTCTACTGGTCTGTCGTCCATCTGTCAGTTAGCACAAGTTTCTTATTGTTACTCCTCCTAAACTACTTGGAGGATTGCCATGAAACTTTATACACATTCATCACATAGTTTAGTTGGTCCTACTCCTAGATGAAAATGGTGCTGCTTGGACATCCAATATTGCCACCACAGTGGCCATCTTGAAAATCTTGTTATTGCTACTCCTCCTGAATGGATGGTCATATCAGCATGGGGTTTTCACTAAAAGACTTCTTAAGATGTCTAGTGTGCCCTAAATGAAAGTGGTGCAGATTTGTCATCCAATATGGCCACCAATCTTGAAAATCTTGTTATTGCTACTGCTCCTGAATGGATGGTCATATCACTATGGGCTTTTCACTAAAAGATTTTTAATGATGTCTAGTGTGTCTTAAATGAAAATGGTGCAGATCTGACATCCAATATGGCCACCATGGCAGCCATATTGAAAATCTTGCTATTGCTACTCCTCCAGAATGGATGGTTGTATCAACATGGGGATTTCGCTAAAAGTCTTCTTTTTAATGTCTAGTTGATCCTTCATGAAAATGCTGCCGATCGGAAATCCAATATGGCCATCACTGCAGCCATTTAGAAAATATTGTTATCGCTACCTTTCCTAAAAGGATGGTCATATCAACATTGAGTTTTTACTGAAAGACTTCTTTTGATGTCTAGTTAGTACTATATGAAAATGGTGCCGATCTGACATTCAATATGGCCGCCATTGCAGCCATTTTGAAAATCTTGTTATCTGTACTACTCCTGAATGGATGGCCATATCAGCATGAGGTTTTCACTGAAAG
Organism: Margaritifera margaritifera; assembly: GCA_029931535.1. Taxonomy (NCBI): domain Eukaryota; kingdom Metazoa; phylum Mollusca; class Bivalvia; order Unionida; family Margaritiferidae; genus Margaritifera; species Margaritifera margaritifera. The sequence continues at coordinate 3,899,061 of JAQPZY010001654.1, forward strand.
ACTTCTTATGATGTCTAGTTAGTCTGAAATAAAAATGGTGCTGTTGATCTGAAGTCCAATATGGCTGTGACAGTCATCTTGAAAATCTTATTGCGACTCCACCTGAATAGAAAGCTATATTGATGTGGGGTTTTCACTGAAAGACTTATTATGATGTCCAGTTGGTCTTAAATGAACATGGTGCTGATCTGACATCCAATATGGCTGCCACACAGTGGCCATCTTGAAAATATTGTTCCTGCTACTTCTCCTGAATGGAAAGTCATATTGACATGGGGTTTTCACCAAAAGACCTCTTATGATGTCTAGTTTGTTCCCAATGAAAATGGTGCTGAACTGGGGTCTAATATGGCTGCCACTGTGGCCAGCTTTAAAATCTTGTTATCACTACTTCTCCTGAATGAATGGTCATATCATAATGGGGTTTTTACTAAAAGACTTATAATGTTTTATTGATCTTAAATTAAAATGGTGCTGATAGATATGCAATATGTGGTCATCTGGAAGATCTTGTTTTAGCTACTCATCTTAAAGGGAAAGTCATTTTGATGTGGGGGGTTTTATCAGAAGAGTTCTTATGGTTTCTACTGGGTCCTAAATTAAAATGACTAACCCTCAATATTGCCACCAATGTTGTTATCTTGGAAATATTGTTATTTCTGCTCCCAAATGGATGGCTATATCAACATCGGGGTTTTTACCCATAGACTTCTTATGATACCTAGTTGGTCCTAAATGAAAATGGTGCCAGTATTTCATCCAATATGGCTGCCGTGATGGCTGTTGTGAAAATCTTGTTGTCACTACTCCACCTGAACGGATGATCATTATGACATTGGGTTTTGACCAAAAGATTTATAATGATGTCTACTTAGTTCTAAATGAAACTGGTGCCTATCTGACATCCAGTATGTCCACCACAGCAGCTAATTTGAAAATCTTGTTATTGCTGAAGAATATCAGAGATCATTTCAACACTCGGCAGTTAAAAGGAAGAAATGGTCTTATCTTGAATTCCTGGAAATTCTTTTCACCCAGTAGAGCATCAGTCCCTTCAAGGGACTCTTGTTAAGGTTACTAGACAAGATGTCTAGGATGCTATAAAATTTGTAGATGTCAATATAGCAAGCGGTCCCAACGCAATTAGTCACCCATTCTCAGTCATTACATAGAGTCCTGTGCTACTTGTTCAGTCTTGAGGAGAAAACATTTCCTAGTTCATGGAAATATCCATAGTTTATGGAAATGTTGTACCAGTCTTGATGCAGTACTTGTTTAGATCCTTCATTGGTTACATAAACATGATTATGATTTGCTAATCATCACCTGCTGACCAATGGCAGTATGCTTTACACCCAAATAAAAGAGCTAGAACAATTTTATAAATGTTTAAAATAATGAATAAATTTCCTGAAGAGAGTTACACAAGGTCAGTATAATCTTTCTTGTGTAAACATATAAGCCTAAAGCATAATACAAATATGGATGCTGGTTGTAATTTTGTCTGCTGCAATGCACAGGGTCATGGTCTCAGTCATGGATATTTTTAACTAGTGTTAGCATTTATTCTTCCTATAAAATATATCGGTTGGGTTTTGATGCTGAAATAATTTATATTCAAGGGCTCTAGTTACTTTTTTTTATCAATTTTCCAATGTCATTATAGGGTTATTGTAGAAATTACACTGGTTATAATTGATGACTTAAAGCATTAACTTGTGTTTGTGTTATTATTATTTAAATAATCTGTATCCATCCAATGTGGTATTTGGTAATATTTCCATGTTAAATGTGTCTATCACAATTGGACAGGTATGTTTGTAAACCTTAAAATTAAGCATTTAAACTACAAAAATGTTAAATTCTGAGGAATATCTTTCATCCACATACTGTAAATCCTATGTGTGAAAAATCCGTAAATATTATCCTACATTTAATTTTGATCTTATTAGGATTTTAAAAAGTATTTACTTTCCACTCAGGTTAAAAACAAAATTATTATTTTCAAATTTGTTCACTAAACAAGAAAAAAGTCTTGGGTCAATGTAAGTTTTACTCAATAATATTACAAATGTGGCAGATACAAGTAGCTTATTGTGAAAAAATCCTTGAAGATGATCGAGGTCAAGTGAGCTAATGGTGGTCCTATGCCCATTGTGCATCATGTGATATCCGTCATGTCATCGGTCATGAATCCATCAACATTTGTTATTTTCTTCTACTTCTCAAAAACTGCTGAACCAGTTACAACCAAACTTGGCAGAGACCAACCTGGCATGAAGGGCTTTCAATTGTATATAGTGCAAAAAAATGCCAATCCACCATGCTGTTACTAAAAATAGAAATCATTTAAATGACTTCTTAAATAATGCTGAACAGAATTTTACCACATTTGACAACAAAGCATTTTAGCATTAATGTTTTGAAGTTCATACAAATGATGCTGATCTGCAATCAAATATGGTTGTTGTTACTAAAAAATAGGAAAAGTGTGGAACTTCTCAAAAACCATGTGACAGAACATGACAGAAAGCATCCTATATCTAAGGCTTTTCAGATTTACTAGAAACAGAAACACATTTAAACAACTTTATTTTTAAAAAAAGCCTCTAAACAGAATTTGACCAACTTTGACAGAAAGCATTCTGGCATAAAGGCCTTTTTTATACTGGACAAATGATGTTGATCTGCCATCATAAACATGGATGAAAATAAAAAAAATAGAGAAACCTTGAAATGGTTGTTTTAATAAGATACAGTGTATGCAGTCAAAAACATTGGAAGAAACTTCCACAGAAAAAAACCTTCTGACCCAGATTTCTTGGCCAACTGCTGTTGCATTTGGCTGTTAGACATAAGCGAAGTCGGTGATCTTAGGCCCACTTTGGCCTCGCGTTCTATGTAATAATTTTCATTTTTGTTGACTGATGTCCATTGTTTAGATCTGCTTTTGTAACCTCATAACCACTATGCATCTGTTCATGAAATATTACCCCCAGATTCTCCAGTTCATCATGGCAATGATTTTAATGAGTAGATTTTATGTGGATTGTCTTAACATGTTTTCCTGGCAGTTGTATGTGATAATAATGAGTGGTATGTACTGTCTGTCTATTCTACAATCATACAATGTTGCACAGGCAGTATGTTAGTATGCTGTTTTATGCCAATTATACATCAAACCATATATACTCACTTATAGTCCGGGTCCAAATGCAGGCAACATAGACCCTGATCTGCCGTCGTATAATGCACCAGCAGATCAGGGTCTATGTTGTTTGTTCTACTGATTAGTCCTTACAAACTGCATAGACCCAGATCTGTCTGCGCATTATGCGATGGCAGATCTGGGTCTATGCAGTTTGCAGTTGGTATCGGCCTATATGCGAGTATATACGGTAGTTTGGTTTTCAAATAATAAATAAGTTCAAGTGACCTCAGATTTGCATACAGTGCACACCTAAGGACTGCTGACATTATAGAGAAGAAGAACCAGAAGAAGGAAATTACATTGCCACTATCATTCTGAACAAACAGGAATTTGTAAGAGATATGGCCACTCAGAGTGCTCCGCAGGATTTTGAAAGTGGAGGTCAAGTACACATTTCTCCAAAAACTAGGAGTCCACGATATTGAAATCTGAAGAACAGATTTTGGAAACTGAGAGTCCAGGAAAAGAAACGGTTCTGGAAGCAATGACTCTAGATACAGAGATGTCTGGCCACTTTATTTTAAACTGAGAGTCCAGGAAAAGAAACGGTTCTGGAAGCAATGACTCTAGATACAGAGATGTCTGGCCACTTTATTTTAAACTGAGAGTCCAGGAAAAGAAACGGTTCTGGAAGCAATGACTCTAGATACAGAGATCTCTGGCCACTTTAAGCAATGACTCTAGATACAGAGATCTCTGGCCACTTTAAGCAATGACTCTAGATACAGAGATCTGGAAGCAATGACTCTAGATACAAAGATCTGGAAGCAATGACTCTAGATACAGAGATCTGGAAGCAATGACTCTAGATACAGAGATCTGGAAGCAATGACTCTAGATACAGAGATCTGGAAGCAATGACTCTAGATACAGAGATCTGGAAGCAATGACTCTAGATACAGAGATCTGGAAGCAATGACTAGATACAGAGATCTGGAAGCAATGACTCTAGATACAGAGATCTGGAAGCAATGACTCTAGATACAGAGATCTGGAAGCAATGACTCTAGATACAGAGATCTGGAAGCAATGACTCTAGATACAGAGATCTGGAAGCAATGACTCTAGATACAGAGATCTCTGGCCTTTTAAACTGAGTCATCTGACACATTTGTTTTGTCCAATTTAGTTTTCACATTACGCGTTAAAATGTGATATTCTTTATTCAGCTGAGGCGAAAACTTGGTCTTCATTCTTTAGCAGTCTGCAAGCTTAGGATCTAAACATGGAGATCAAAATGCATATTATATGCTTACTTAGAATTTAATACTCTAAAATTATGATCCAAATTTTTTTTCTTAAAAACATTAAACACAATTGTACAGTATAGGTGGTAAAACTGTGATGGGCGTAACAAAAAAGACCAAGTAACTTTCAGCTAGTGAAATATGGCAGTCAGCCATAAAGGAAGCAATAAAAGCACATTACAGCATACCAAACCTTTTGCCATTTAAAATACACATTTATCAACCATTACGAAACTTTGTAAATAGCATGCATTTTGGAGTAAGGAAGAAGCCTATATATTTTTGGGTTAAAAGGACAAAGATCAGGGTCACTGTGACTGAAAGAAGCAAAATGGTTCTGCACAATAAATTAGTTCCACATCACAGACCTACACTAAACTGTGTGGATGGCTTGTAAGGAAGAAGCCTATTGATTTTGGGGTCAAAAGGTCAAAGATCAGGGTCACAGACTGAAAGAAGAGAGATGGTTTCTGCACAATCACTTTAGTTCTACATCACAAACCTGGGATAAACTTTGTGAATGGCTTGGAGTAATGTAGAAGCCTACTTATTTGATAATAAAAAGTTCAAAGATCAAGGTTACTGTCTGAAAAATAGAAAAATGGTTTTCTGCATAAAGGTTTCAGTTTTTGAGGATACACCTTCACCAGATTTGTGGAGGGCTTACACTTTAGGTAAGAAAGAATCATATTGATTTTTTGGTTCACAAGATCAAAGGTCAAGGTCACTGTGACTAAAATAATAAAATTGGTTTTTGTGTAATAATTTAAGTTCTAGAGCACATACCTGGACCAAAGTTTGCGGAAGGCTTTTACTTAGGGTAAGGAAGATGCCTATTGATTTTGTGTGAAATACTTCGAGAAATTTTGGGTATGTAGAATAGGCCTGATGTACCCTCGTGAATGTCATATGAGGCTACTAATGGAGGCAGGAGCCATGGTGACTCAGCAGTTAGCATGCTAGATTCATGACCAAAAAGGTGTGGGTTTGAATCCTACCATTGAACTAGGCCAGGTTGGCAACCATGATGTGTCTTTGGGCAAGGTACTTAACTCCAAATTGCTATGACAATAAATAACCTCCTTGTGTTGATGTGCTATAAAATACCTAAATCTATGACCTTCAGACTTTACATATGAAAGCAGCTTCAGAGTCTCAACTAGGTCAGTGCCACTTATTTGTGCAAGAAAATACAGAATATTTGTTATATTGGGATAAAATGTATTCCATGTCTTTAAAACTATTAACTTTACATGTAGATGCAGATTCAGGTTTCCTGCAAGTAGTATCAATACTAGGTCACTGTAACTTATTTTTTTGCCAGGCAATTGAGACTTTTTGTTTCATTGATGTTGGAATATATCAGTCCATATTTTAAAGGCTGTTTGACGTACATATCCGTTCAAAGTTTACATGTGGATGCAACTTTAGAGTTCCTGTGTGACACCAATACTAAGTCACTGTAACTTATTTTTGCCTGGAAATTTTGAATTTTTGTTAATTAATTCTAGAATATATCAGTCAGTATTTGTAAGACTAATTGTCCTACCTGGTACATTTTTTAGTCTATACATGTTGATGCAACTGTAAAGTCCAACATACTGTACCAGAAGTAGGTCATTACATTCTAATAATATTTCTTTAATGAAGAAATAAGAATTTTTGTAACCAATTTATTTTTCAAACATCAGACACCAAAAATTTCACATTCCATCATGATTGATGCCACTTTTTCAGTTTTATGCAAGGTCTGTTTTAGACATTTTGTAAAGTTAGTTCTTGCTTTGTTCGATTATTTACTTACTCATTATGTCTATAGCTGGATTCTCTTGTTCTGTAGCGACCTCCCCTTCCTGATCATTCTCCTCTGCAAATGGGTCAGACAAAATCAGGGACACTGGTGTCGGGGGTGGGGATTGACTTGTCTTCTTATTGTTACCATCAGCAGATTTTCCAACACTGTCAGAGTTCAAAATTAAAATTTTTGTATTACCTATTTGAAAGATAAATCGTTTTTTAATATGCAAATGATGTAGTGCATAGTGACTGTTTGGTGACTTGTGACATTATTCAAACTGCAAGTTAAGTAACCATTAACTTTCAATAAAATATCTTCCTTCGAAAAAAGAGGCCATAGTTACAAAGTTTGGGCTGTATGATTAGTAATTCCAAATGTAAAAATAATGGCAGACCAGAATGCTTTTTGTGAACTGTTTAATACAGAATTTTTGCATGTGTGATTGATTCCTTGATATCAAAGAAATTGTGCCCAAGATAGGCCAAATCCGCCCTCTTGCATGTCATTAGAGGTGACTAATGGAGGCAGGAGCTGTGATGGTTAGCATGCTGGACAAAAAGGGCACTGGTTCCAATCCTACCACTGGATCAGCCCAGGTCGACTACCATAGTGTGTCCTTGGGCTAGGCACTCGGCCATGTGTTGCTGTACCATAAAACAACAAGCCAAAGCAAACCAGATAGAAATATTGCATCAATATTGCAATGGCAGGGCCCTAAATGAATACAGATACTATAGTCGTACATGTACCTAGGTAATCAGCTGCAATGGCAAGGCCTGAAATGAACACATACTATATAGTTGTACCTGGGTAATCGGCTGCAATGGCAAGGCCTGAAATGAACACTTACTATATAGCTGTACCTGGGTAATCGGCTGCAATGGTAGTGCCTGAAATGAACACATACTATAGCTGTACCTGGGTAGTCGGCTGTCTTTTACTTCGTCTTTGAAAGACTAAAGCAATGTTGCATCCGTTTCAGCCAATCACATTTAAGTGTTCCATTTGTCATCCAAAATATGTGATTTATTAAAATCTTTTATATCACCCTCATTTATTGTTTAAAATTTTTACCTCAACATGTGGGAGAAAATCAGCAACATTATTTCGTATACTTTTCTGGAGAAGTATTTGAAATTATGAACCCCTTTGTAATTTAAAATATGGGAAACAATTCCTTTGATACCATGCTTTACTTTTTTAAATAAAAAGTTGATTTTGTAAACTGTATGCCTCTTTTAAAAGTATTATAGATCAGTATAAAAGAAAAATGTTTGAAGACACGATAATGTGGTAATTGCAAGAAAAACATAATTGAACAAGCTTATTGCATTGTTAAATTTTCATCTTGTTGTGTTTCAGTGCCATGTTTTTTCTTATGAAATATTTATGATATTTATTACTGGTGGAATTGAATTATGGAAAATCATCACTCTAACAGATAGTATTAAAATAAGGTGCTGATCTGTCCTTCAAAATGGCCACCAGGACAACCATCTTTAAAATATTGTTATTGCTATTACTCCAAGATGGATGGTCATAACGAAAATGGGTTTCACCAAAAGTCTTATTATGAGGTCTAGTTGGTCCCTAATAAAAATGGTGCCAATCTAACATCCAATATAGCTGCCATAGCAGCCATCTTTAAAATCTTATTATTGCTACTCCTCCTAAACAGAAAGTCATATCCACATGGGGTTTTCACCTGAAGACTTTTTATGGTGTCAAGTTGGTCTTAAATGAAAAGGATGCTGATTTGACATCCAGTATGGCCACCATTGCAACCATCTTGAAAATCTTGTTAATGCTACTTCTCCTGAATGGATGGCCATATCAAGATGGGATTTTCCCTGAAAGACTTATTATGATGTCTACATGTAGTTGGTCATAAATGAAAATGGCACTGATCTGACATCCAATATGGCCACCATGGCAGCTATCTTGAAAATCCTGTTACATCTACTCCTCAATGGAAAGTCATATTGATATGGGGTTTTCAGCAGGAGACTTAGGGTGCCATAGTAGCTCAGTTGGTAGAGCATCAGACTCATAATCCAAGGGTTGTGGGTTCAATACCTGCCCAGGCCAGCCTGGGTCGGCTATCTCGGTGTGTCCTTGGGAAAGGCACTTAACTCCCATTTTCTCTGCATGATATAACCAATAAAGTGTTATAATTCAGTGCCTTTAAAATCAACAAATGAACAGAAGTCTTATGATGCCTAGCTGTTCTTAAATGAAACTGATGCTGATCTGACCTCCAGTATGGCCACCATGGCAGCCATCTTGAAAATCTTGTTAATGCTACTCCACCCAGATTGTTGGTCATATTGACATGGGGGTTTTCACTAAAAGACCTATTATAATGTCTTGTTGGTCTTAAATGAAAATGGTGCCGATCTGACATACAATATAACTGCTATAGCAGCTATCTTGAAAAATCTCGTTATTGCTACTTTTCGTAAATGGAAAGTCATATCCACATTGGGGTTTTCACTAGAAGACTCCGAATGATGTCGTAAATGAAAATGGTACCGATCTAACATCCAGTATGATCACCATGGCAGCCATCTTGATGATCTTGTTATTGCTTCTTCTCCTAACAGAAAGTCTTATCGACATGGGTTTTATTTCCACCATACAAATTCTTATCGTGTCTGGTTGGTCCTAAATGAAAATGATGTGAATTTGACATCCTGTATGGCCACCATTGCAACGATCTTGAAAATCTTGTTATTGCTATGCCTCCTGAATGGATGGCCATATTGACATGGGTTTTCACCAAATGACTTCTTATGATATTTAGTTGGTCTCAAATGAAAATGGTGCCAATCTGACATCCAAAATTGGCTGCCATGGCAGCCAGCTTGAAAATCTTGTCATCTCTACTCCTTCTAAACGGAAAGTCATATTGATATGGGGTTTTAACCAGAAGACTTCTTATGGTGTTTGGTGTTTGGTTGGTTTTGAATGAAAATTATGCCAGTCTGACATCGAATATGGCCACCATGGTGACCATCTTGAAAATCTTGTTTTTGCTATTCATGCTGAATTGATGGTTATATTGACATGAGTTTTTTGCCAAAAGGCTTATGATATCTAGTTGGTTCTAAATGAAAATGGTGCCAATCTTGCATCCAGTATGGTCACCACACTGTGAAAATCTTGTTATCACCCAGGAATATCAGAAATGGTTTCAGTACTCTGCAGTTAAAAGAAAAAATGGTCTTATCTTGGATTCTTGGAAATTCTTTTTGGCCAGTAGAGTCTCAGTCTCATCTAAAGACTTGTATGTTTTTTTTCCCTCTTAATCATGTAGTGGTAAATTTTAAAAATAAATATAATAAAAATAGCTGTATTTGTTATTTGGAATTTTTGACAGATTCATCATTACTTCGTCTTCTTTTTATTATTATTATTGGTGGTGGTGGTTGTGGAAGTGGTGTTGCTGCTGCTGCTGTTATTGTTGTTGACACACAAATCATCACAGTCAAACCGAATAATTTCTTCTATTTGTTTCATTGCAAAGCTGCAGGAATAACATAAAAAATTAGAAGTGCATTTATTTCATTGATTGTTGAAATGTCATCGAGTGTTATTTTCAACCCCTATCATGTTGGAAGAATCTGCTCTTCGCACATCAAGCCACATGTTCATCCACCAAAACTTACCAATTTGGGAAGTATCACTATGATTACCTCCAAGTCACTTTCAGAGATTAGAATTTATTCGACTCACATCAGAAAGAGATGAGGATGTTCCGAATGATATACTCATGTATAAGATGAGTCCAAATGCAAACAACATAGACCCTGATCTGCTGTTGCATAATGTACCACCAGATCAAGGTCTATGTTGTTTGTTCTACTGGTTAGTCCTAACAAACTGCATATGCCCAGATCTGCTGGCACATTATGTGATGGCAGATCTGGTTCTATGCAGTTTTCAGTTGGATGCGACTAAAAGTGAGCATATATGGTAGGAGTTGGAACATTGTAATTTTATAACTGGTTTCAAGAAAATACAATAAAATGATGCATATTAATATTTATTTCCTTCCACTACACAGAGAATATTAACAAAAATTAATAAACACTGATAGTTTTAATGTATCTTAGAATTACATATTATGATCTGGCCATAGGTAATGTAGCAATTCGTCTTATTCTAACTATGAAAAAGTTGCTCCATTACGACTCGGGTCACAGTGTAAGAAATGAATATACAAATATTGCTATCTCTGAAACAATTTTACATGTAAGCATTAGCAACAGCAGCAACATCATGTAGGCAAAGTTTATATTAGACTCATTTATCTGTCGTTATAACAACCATGAGAATATATCATTATCAGGACAGATTTATCAGTGTAAGTTTACATGTAAATGCAGGGGAACTGTTGAAAGTTGGTAATGTAGGAATCGTGTAATTTGGTTATACACAAATTTGCTAGAATACAGTTATTGATAGAGGGAAAATTCACAAAACCTAAAATAAAAATGTTACCTACATTCAGATAATGAAAATTTAAATGTTTTAATTTTGACCTAAAAATTTCTTTCCCAATGAAAGCTTAAATTTTAAAAATATTAATTTGGCAACAACTATATCTTTTTGACGTTTTTATCGTCAAATGATTCTAAATGCATCCCATGTAAAACTTAGATGAGATTGACTGTTTACATTCATGATTTGCCATGAATGGTGAAAAGTGTACAACTCAATTGAATGCACAAGTTTTCAGGTCTATACTTATGGCAGAAAGAGGGGTGCATCTTATTTTATCTGCCCCCAACTTGTTTGCTCCAAAAATGTCTACTCCCAACTCCTCCAGTTTTGACTACCAGTAATCTACTGTATTGATTCATCTACTCCCAAACCTGTCTACTGTGTCCATTTGTATACTCCCATCTCCTCTACATTTACTATGTTGTTTTTTTTTTATGTTTCCCTTTTTTTTTAAAATTATCATTCTATTCCTGACATTTGTACACATGAAAGTGTAGTGTGTAACAATGATGAGCAGAGCTGATGCTTGCATCGTTGGTGTCAAGTACTCACTGAACAGGAAGAGTGCAACCAAGAAAATTTGGAAGAAATTTATGGAAAAGAAATAGAATTCTAACAGGTGGTGCACCACTTAGTACAAGCCTGTCTATACACACAAGTCAAACAGGAAACTCTTGCACCTGAAAAGCATATTTTGTTGTGGAAACATAAACCTCACAGACTCTGTTTCAAGTTGTATGCTACTTAGGTGGGTAAAATTTAATGAATTAATACATGATTTTACTTTCAGAGATGTTTTATATAAATGTAAAAATTACCTAATGGAAGGAAAATGATAGCTGTTTATGTGCAACACAATATATTTAAAATAAAAATGTTTTACAATTGAAAAGTAAAAAGCATAGTTATTTTTAAAGAAATTATAATAAGTATACGAGTTGGGATTATGTAAATTGATGAGAGAGGACAAATTGACACAGTATGCAAGTTTAGACTGGACAAGATGGGATTAGATGAGCTAATATTAGATGAATTAAGAGTTAATAAAATTGGACTGATTCCAGAAAGAGATAGTCAGTATAAGTAATTAATCTATTCCACATTAGGTACTGACAAAGACATGCATAACAAATTCATAAAAGATCATTTTTCCCATCTTGTAACATCTCTCTCCATAACTGGACAGTGTATGGTTGACACTAATTTGCCTATCCAAGTGGTTTGGGGTGTACTGTGTATGGTTGACACTCATTTGCCTATCCAAGTGGTTTTGGGTGTACTGTGTATGGTTGACACTCATTTGCCTATCCAAGTGGTTTTGGGTGTACTGTGTATGGTTGACACTCATTTGCCATCCAAGTGGTTTTGGGTGTACAATGTATGGTTGACACTCATTTGCCTATACAAGAGGTTTTAGGTGTACAGTGTATGATTGACACTCATTTGCCTATCCAAGTGGTTTTAGGTGTACAGTATATGGTTGACACTCATTTGTCTATCCAAGTGGTTTTGGGTGTATAGTGTATGTGTATGGTGACATTCATTTGCCTAATAAAGTGGTTTTGGGTGCAGATATATGGTTATCATTCTAATCTTCTTTTTATTTTTTGATAATTGTAAAAAAAAAAAAACACACTTTATTTCAGTTTTCTATATGACAATTTTAACTAAAGATTTTATGGAGGAGTTTCTTGGAAGATTTTGATTTTGAAAACAACTAGTGAAAAGACTCGCACTCATGGTATTAAAAGAATTAAAAGAATTGCCCAGCCACTGATGTATGAAATGGGAAGATGGATCTGTTGACAAGTTCAGTCAGGGGCCTCTTTTGGTAGTTTTAACCAGGAATTTGGTTTCCCTGTGGTCATTATTCCAGTGTTTTAGTGACATTGGTCATGACAGAATGACATTATTGTTCAGACCAAAGTGTAAATAAGGGTTATCCTTGTTTTAGATAGAAGCAAGATGGCAGACACTGGCTGTCATATTTAATTGTAATATACAAACTAAGTGAGATTGTGGACAGGGAATTGTCGTCTTTGTTTCTACTCTACCATTTTTTCTCTCAACAAGACCATGTTTATGTTGATAAATTTTGTTATCAGAACAGTCACTCCTGGTGGAGTTCAAAACCACACACTAAAACTAAGTCTCCTCATGGCCCCATAAATGCCACCACACTTTTGTTGAAAATGTTAGTTTGAATATCAGATAAGAGTAGCATACTGTACAGTAGTTTTTCCTCTCGCTACTTTTATCTCATCTTAATTGCTCCCTAACAACCACTAAGTATATATTAATCATATATAAATTACGAAAGTTTACATAACTATTTCTACAGGAATTACAACAGTTGGATCCGACTAAAATAAACTTTTGTAATTTCAATGCTTTTTTGTGTTTATTGTTTGTCTTGTCTCTATTTTGTGTTTGCCTTTGAAAAAGACTCAATGAGTCTAAAGCGCTTAGGCTAGTTAAAAACTGGTTTTGTACAGTTTGTTGTCATTTTATTGCATTTATCTTAATCAATTCCTGACACACGTGATCCCTTGCTGGGTCCAGTGCACTTGAAAGGACTGTTATTCGCCATATGATTTGTACTCCTTACATATATATATATATATATGTTTTTCTTTCTTTCTTTCTTTCTTTTTCTCAACATAATTAAATGTTTTACCAATTTACTGTGTAGTCTGTGAATCCAGTCATATTTGTTTAATAATAATAATAATAATACAAAAATATAATAATAATAAATTCTAATCTTTTATTTAAAAGAGGATAATTTGATTAGTAACAAATCTGCTTCCCTTTTGTACCGATAATCAGGTAGTCAGAATTGACAAATTGCTTCAAAGAATAATAGAGAAAATATTTTTCTGCAAATTATTGTATGAATATCGAGCCATTCCAATGAAAAGAGTCTGAGTTTAATGAGAGCTTGCTGTACATTTATTTGTATACTATACATGTACATATAACAGCATCTTGAACTCCTTTACCAATTCTAAATAGTATTTTGCTTGTATGCCCCATGCTTTCACAGAACTGGATTTCTTAGTGGAAAAAAAGTAGATGTATCGATCCCTTTGTGTGCCTGAATCACTGTGAATAACAGTCTCTTCTTTTGAAGAATATTGATTAAAATGTCAACAACCACAAGGTTTAAATAATGTTTTGTTTGTAGATTCAAGAATTTGATTTACAGAGTGTTTTGTCGTTGTTTTTAGGTCTAGGACTTGTTTTCAGTGCATATTATTTGCAGTTTAAATGAGCAAAAAAATCATACTTGGGTAGTGAAACTCCATGTAAATAGACACATTTTAACATAGCAAAAAAAACAAAAAACAACAGAACAAAGTAATTTTCATTTTGAGACCATTTATCTATGCATCATCCTTGCCAGACTTGTAGGTCAAAATTGGAATTGTTGCCCTTTAGATATATCATATTATGAGGTACACATTTCAGTACTGCCACTATTGAGGTCAAACATTTTTGGATCAGTATGAAAGATTTTCTGTAACCGTCAGTATAGACTGTACCTTTTTCCTTGCTGTGGTAAAGAATGTCTTCTTGATATAGATTGTCTGACGGGTTTTGGAGGGCCAGTGTGATTTGAAGCATTTGCAGATTTCAGGGTACTGTTGGGCCGTGCTGTGCTGACAGATTCGGGAGGGAGTGTAGACCTGGTAGAGGCAGCTGACCTTGGATGGGTGTTTGTTGATTTGGAATATGTAGATCTAGTTGACTCTTGATTGAAGTTTTAAAGAAGAAAAAACAGATTAAGACTTTATCCGACTCTTGTTCAACAGGTTTTTGCTGAAGATTTTTCTATAACAAAATACAATTTTAGTGTTCAGTTTTGTAAAGAGGTGCAGAAAAACCTGTCTTAAAAGACCACTGCCATGAGAGACCACCTGTCTTGAAAGACCAGGCCCCAGTTTCACTAAACATCATTAAATATCTCAAAATGTCTTCCTCACATTGGGATTTTTTAATATCTTTCTTATTGCTTGGTTGGTATCAATTATTTTTTTTCACAGAACATTCAGCAGGAATCTATGACTAAAAATTGGTAATAAAATCTTGAATATTCCTTACAAGACTCTTGCCTTAATATCTTTGAGGAAGTTTTGCAGATTTCCTCAAATTTGCCTTAGATTTAAATGTGACATTTACAGTTGTTTGAAATAGGATATTTCTCATTATTTTCAGGTGCGTTGAGCAGTTCAAAACTGCATTTAAGAAACAAAATCCCGATTTTACGTGAGATAAAATGGCGCTGTTCTATATACAAATCAAATAAAATAATGTAAGACTTTATCTTGCATTGCCAATTTAATAGTGAAATATTTTCAAAGCAGCTCATCCACCTTGGTGCAGATTGAAATAGATCACTTTATTTTATTGAGAAATAATACAATTACTAACACATAACAAAAATCATGAAAACAGGGCCTATGCAGTACAATATTTCCATCTATATATATTGGTCCGAGTATGTTAAGGTTTTTGTTAGATTTATGTAGAATTTATCTGTATCCTGGATATTGTACTATATACTGATAGTGCTAAACAACACATATACTAAACATGAAACAGGTCCTGTCAAATTTATGATTTCGTTTAATACAATATCGTACGTTCATATTCTGCTAATCTTTTGGACCTCATATTAATTATAATAAAGAAAATTATAACGCAACGAAAATGGTGGTGTTATATCTTTAGAAAGATTAAATATATTTTACTAATCTTTATTTAAAGCACTGTATGTTATTTGTTTTGTCTGAATTCATAATGTATCATTTAATTTTAAGCAAATTACTCACACTGAAAAAACAAATTATAAAAGAAGCCCTGGAATGTGTTGCTGATCAATAACTCTTTACACAGTATTTATTTGGTAAATAAATTGCAAAAAAAACATGATTTGCATCAGAAATCTATAAAAGTCATGAGTCAATTTATATACATTACTGTTTGATAGTGTTGAAAGTTGGCCATACTGGCCTGATTTATGAATAGTTTAATAATGTTTTTCAAAGATATCAATTCAGAGAATAACTTTATGTTTTCTTTATTGTAAACATTGAAAAGTTATTTGGGTTAAAAACAATTCTAAATGCGATAGGTCGTATCTATTTTGTTCTGATTTGGGTCAGAAATTTGCGAAGAACTAAATTTAAGAGCTGAAAATCAACCTTTTACATTCTCTTACTATGTTTACGAAAAGAGTAATAACTACTAAAATAAATCGGGTACATGTGTTGCATTGTTTTTCATGTAATATTTTCCATGGTCTGAATCAGCTCGTAATTTGGCCTGAATCAACAATGGTCCGAATCAGTAGTATGCTTTTCAGTGTAAAAATGAGCTGCATATTAATGAACTTTAAAATACATTATCTTTTATATGCATATTCATTTTGGCCCCTTTTATATGTATATTCATTATGGACCCATTTATATGTATATTCATTATAACCCCTTTAAGGTTCAGTTTATCTTACCTGTAAGATTAGGAAGCGACTTCCTGGACCTCATTGGTGTATACTGCAAGGACAAAACATAACTAGTCTAAATTTTCTTTCTAGTCTGTATGTTTTCATAGATAACCAGTCTTAATAAAATCTATGCAAGTATTTACATTTTCTAGATAAAGATGACTCTTAAGATTTTGCTGGTGATGCTAAGTTTTCATATGAAAATTACAAAAACTGGCTTATCTGGGTATGTCTTTATTTTTAAAAAATGCCAGGCTTTTGGCAGTTTTTTGTGTGGAAATAAACCTGTATCGGTGCTCTGATGACAACTAAAATGATCATCAGAAACCACCCAAAATTTCAAGTCACTACTTTCTCAGTAAACAGTTTCTCAATATGTGTATTAAAAAATACTTCTTCATGAAACAGTTCCTCTATATATGTACTAATTGGAACTAGAAATTAGCCCAAATCAGTTTATTTGCATTAAAAAAAACCCATACCATTAAATTTAAATCAGGGGATACTGGTAGTTTTATTATAAATTCCTTAGAGTATCTGTCATCAATTTTTTTATGTTTGCGATATTTCAAGCACTTCTGTGATACTGTATATACTTGCATATAAACAAGTCCAAATGCAAACAACATAGACCCTGATCTGCCATCGCATAATGCACTGGCAGATCAGGGCCTGTGTTTTTTGTTCTACTGATTAGTCCTTACAAACAGATCTGCCAGGGCATTATGCGACAGCAGATCTGGGTCTATGCAGTTTGCAGTTGGTATTGGCTTATCCGCGAGTATATACGGTTTTTTAAGTGAAACATTACAATGAAGGAAGCTGAGTTGTAATGAGGGCCTATCAGACTCTAACAATCTCATTAAATATATGATTATTTTCATTTGAAAACCTGAGGAGAACAATACATTCAGATTTAATGTTAGATTTGGTCCAGAAAGTACAAAGATATGGTACAAGTTATATCTGCACTTTTTGCCGATGTATTCTGATCAGTCATGTCCATCAACCTGTGCAATTATCCTCGTGTTCACACATCTGTCTGCCACTAAGTTCATCTCATCTAAACTCCATGTACACTGATTTGGGGTGCATTGGGGGGGGGGGGGTAATCATATTTGGCATGATGTTTCATGAATTTTTTTTTTTAAATCCTGTATGCAGACCCCAAGGGAGTTTGGGTCAAAGGTCACATTTTCATCGGTAATATTGACTATTCCTTGTTGCCTGAGCTCCATCAGCGCAGATTAAGGGAAGATGTTCATATTTGGTTGGATGTTTTATGAGGATGAGGAGATGAGAACGAAGTTTTTATATCCTGAATTCATCTTTAGAGAGGAGACATGGTGGCTAGGTGGTTAGCGTGCCAGACTCATGACTGAAAGAGTGCAGGTTTGAATCTTACCATTGGACCAGCCTGGGTCAGCTACTGTGGTGTGTCCTTGGGCAAGGCACTTTACTCTAATTGCCTTAGTACTAATAACCTACTTGTGTTGCTGTGCCATAAAGCACCAAATCAAACCAAACCAATCATCTTTAGAGTGGGGTGACAGAGTGGAAGGTCAAAAATAAAGAAGTATGGATATTTGTAATGTCTTCCATCTCTGGTTTAGATGTGGAGAAATTTAGTCACATTGTACAATATGGTGTTCCACAGAGTTCAGTACTAGGCCTCTTCCTGTTTCTAATGTTTATCCGTGATCTGCCTCTTTACTTACAAAACAATGTTTCAGCTGTAGATCTCTCTGCTGATGATATGATACTCTCTGATGCACAGTTCTCTGTAGCTGTACTACAGACTGATTTGCAAGGTGTCCTAGATGATTTACAAACTTGGTGTAAACATAACGGAATGACTCTAAATACATCGAAGATTAAAAGTGTTCTGATTACAACAACCCAGAGAAAATCAAGATTGTCTGAATGACTGGATCTTTTTTACAAGAGTATATCGCTGCAAGTTGTCACACATACATGTAATAGGGTTCTCAGTGTGTATGTTGATAATAACCTAATATGGAATGAACACATTTGACATGTAATGAAACGGGTATCATCTACACTCTGGTTGCTAAACAAGATTAAACACTTCCTCCCTATTTCTCATAGTTAGGTTTTATCAAAGCTATGTTAATCCCTACTTTGCTTATTGTAAGATGATATGGAGAAACTTAATCCAAACCTATCCGACGAAACTGTTCAGACTATTCCATTAATGCAATAGACAAACTACCGTATATACTCGCATATAAATCCAATATCAACTGCAAACTGCATAGACCCAGATCTGCCATCGCATAATGCGTCGGCAGATCTGGGTCTGTGCAGTTTGTAAGGACTAATCAGTAGAACAAATAGTATAGACACTGATCTACCAGCGCATTATGCAAAGGAAGATCAGGATCTATGTTGTTTGCATTTGGTCCTGGATTATACGCGAGTATATACGGTAGGAATACTTTCAATTAAAGAAAGGATATTTATGAGAAAGTTTAAATTTGCATACTTAATTTAAAATTGAGAAGGTCCTCAGTGTCTCCTAACTATGATCAAGCAACAGCAAGCAAATCCAAACTCAACCATTTCAATAGTCTTTGTCAAATAATATTTACATAATTCCAAAACCACAAAGAGATTTATGCAAGAAAAGTTTTGTATATTCTGGCCCATTGATTTTGAATAGTTTACGTAAAGATGTAAAACAAGCACCATCATTAAATGCTCTTCATGAAAGAGAAAAAAAAGGTCTGTATGATTAATAAGGCATTCTTTCATTCCTTCACATTTTTTACCTTTTCTTATTCTTCACAATATCTTTGTTTTCTTTTTCTTTTTTTTCTCCTTCAGTTTCTCTTTTTTATGAAATTATATTGTAGATAACTGCTCTTAACATTTGTGTATATTTTTCATGAAAAAAATTGTATATAATAGACGACCTCACGGGAGATTAGTTTTGTAAATTACCTTTAATTGGGTTACCCTCTGAAAATCAAGACTTTATTATTATTATTATTGTTACATGATTTGTGAGATTTTGCAGAATAACAATTTTGAGAATTAGTTTAATATACTGATTTGATCAAGGGCTCTAACTCTGTCAATTACTGATGGAAGAACCTAATTATTGAAATTGTTTGAGATATTTGGATAAATATGCATACATGTTCTTCATTTTGTTTACAGCTAATTAAAAAAGTGTATTGTAGACATCAATAACAAAACTTGTATTGAAATTGAAGAAGCAGTCTGGTTTGGTTTGGTTTGGTGTTTTATGGAACAGCAACACATGTACCATATATACTCGCCTATAAGCCGATACCAACTGCAAACTGCATAGACCAGATTATACTACAGCAGATCAAGGTCTATGTTGTTTGCATTTGGACCTGGCTTATACGCGAGTATATATGGTAGGTTATTTAGTGCCGAGGCAATCGGGGTAGAGTATCTTGCCCAAGGACACTGTGCAGTAGCTGACCTGGGCTGATCTGATGCTAGGATTCAAACCTGCACCTGTTCAGTCGCGAGTCTGGCATGCTAACAACTTTGCCACTGCAGCTCAAAGGAGCAGTCTGGATTTTCTCGACTGAAAATACTCTAAATTATATCTTACTACTGGAAAAAAAAGGAAATTTTTCATAATCTGGATCATTTGATATCTTAAAACCTTTATATAAAAGAGTTCAGAGTGAATCATCATCTGGGTAGGATGGGGGTGGGGTGGAAGGGAAGAGAGGGTCATGAGAAATTAAACAGTATACAAAAAGCATGAAGATTTGCTATGGCAAACTATAAAAGTTGCTATAGATTTCATTGTTAAAAGTGAATTTTGCTTTGAACTGTAAATCATATAAATATGTACTTTTGATTATTACTACTCTAACAACTTTTGCACTCCTTGGTTTGAAGAAGGGCTTGAAATAATTGCCATTCACAGCTATATTAGTTCAAAACAGATATCATTTTGAAAGAGCCTTGTTGAAATTTGCAAAAGCGATTACCTTGGAATTTTCCATTTCCAGATACAATGTTTCCTCTTGTAAGCGAAATTTCACTTATTGTCCATTACTCTGAAATTGAACTGCTTTTCTACCATTCATATTCCAGTTTAACACAATTTGGTAACTTTTGAAACTAAGAGTTCTATTCTCTGTGTCACTAGGCCATAGTCATAACAGGGAGAAGGTTGCTATTAGTCCTGAATATTTGAACTCGGTTTCACTCCAGGAATCGTTGTAATTTATCATGTGTCATTGATCTAACTGATTTGACAGTGACACAAAGTGACACTTATCATGTACTTTCAATTAAAAACTTAACGTTTTTCCTATTCTGCAGATAATACAAATCTGATGGGTTTTCTTTTTGTGGTTAATGCAGTAACTTTTGGCACAGAAAAGGCTGTAATCCACACTAGTTGTTACTATAGATAGTCATGATATGGGGAGGTATATATGAAAGTTACGCTTGAGTCATTCTCTATATTTATGCAAGAAGTGTTACTAATTACCTTACTTCTTTTACTTCTGTCCAATTCCTTCTATTGTTTTATTAGACTTGCATGGAGTGTTCATTTTGTAACAGATAGCACTACAAAGAAATGTCCAAAGGAAAGTCTCATTAGGGAATAACCATTTTGTTTTCAGGTTGGGGGTGGGAGCCTGGGATATTCTTTCGAACCAGAATATTTTGTTTTCTTTTACATGAAGATAATTTATTTATTTCAACTAATATAATGGATATAATATGTTCTTTTTATTTCAACTAATATAATGGATATAATATGTTCTCTTTTTATTTCAATTAATATAATGGATATAATATGTTCTCTTTTTATTTCAAGTAATATAATGGATATAATATGTTCTCTTTTTATTTCAACTAATATAATGGATATAATATGTTCTCTTTTTATTTCAACTAATGTAATGGATATAATATGTTCTCTTTTTATTTCAACTAATGGATATGATAAGTATACTAAGCTCTTTTTATGAAAGTCTGAGCAAGAATATTTTTTCAAGCTATTTGGGGGCCAGAATTTTTTTTCTCCCAAAAGGTATCGGGCCTTACTCTACCCTGTGAGAAAATTAAATGGTCAGTCCCATACAGAATCAAACTATTGGGATTTTTCATAAAGCTTTTGTTTCTTTTTTTTTCTTGACATGCCCAGTGTTTAAAACAAGTCAGCTGGGTTTGTCTTGTGATCTTAACATTTCTTTGTTCATTCCTTATGAAGGTCAAACTTGTCTTAATGTTGTAACCATATGATGTAATGACAAACCCAAACAAATTAATTTTTTTCAGTATGTTCAGACATTAATCATTTCCTATAGTAACAGAGGGGAAACACAGATATTTTGCTTTCCCCTTGAAATACAAAATGAATAAAATGAAAGAAAGTTTATGGTTGATTGCAAGAGAAATGTAATATTTTCCCAAGACACTTACAAACGGTAATATGCAAATGGCATATTGCAGGGTACAAGTTTTGAAGGGCAGTGCATAAGTTTTGAAAGGTAATGCACTTGGATGATATGTGTATAACAGTTATTTTGTTTTAACTGCACTTTTAACACATCATTGGCTATATCATACAGAGGAAATTGGAGCTAACTGCCTTCCCCATGGACACACTGAAGCAGACAACCTGGGCTGGCCTGGGTGGGTATTGAACCTGCAACCCTTGGATTATGAATCCAATGCTCTACAGAGAGCTGTCATGGCTCCCTCCATGTATAACAGTTGATGATAATGACAAAATCTTTAAATTCTTGTTCATAAAATTCCTTGAAGTTAGGCAGCAGGGAGCACTGGAAGTACCTAGAAGGTGCCTTTCTAGAAGGCGAGTAGAACACCCTGCTATTTCTGCCTTAGGGAGGCCAAGTCTTCTTTTGATTTGTTTGTTATTTTTTGGCCTTTTCTGTGCACATTTTGATTCTCTACCCCCCTTCCCCCCCCCCCCCGCAATATGTAATATGGGGTATATAGCTATAGCGATGTCTCTCTGTCTGTTGATAAACATTTTTGTTCATGGACCACAACTCTCAAACTGTTTGAGGTATTTCAACCAACTTGGTACACATGTCAAGCAAGTTGCATAGAGGTGCCTTTTGATACTTAGAATTTTCTGCATTCAATATTTTTTATGTAACTTTAGAAAAAAATTGAAGCATAAGTACAGTAGTATATAAATTGAAAATGCTGGACCACAGGGTACTATCATAAGTAGGTACGGTTGTATACAATTTGAGAGCGCTGGACGATGGGGTACATTCAGTAAATTCTTTACATAAGCAGGGGGGGGGGGGGGAAGGCGATATGTCATCCCAAGATGATTCTTGTTGAATCGTGTACAAATTTGCACAAAAACAGCAAGTGAATTAAAAAGATGGAGGAAGAAAAGTTTATCCGTGAGGAGACTGTAAAGATTTATTTTGTACTAGGAATATTATAGACTTGTATGATGAATATCTCAAAGGCATAACGGTGCAGAAACAACGATGTATTTTCCCATCTTTTAGCTTTGACTTTTGACCAAAGTTTTATTAAGAATGCTACTATTTCCATTCTTTTTAAAGTAAAGCATTTTGCATAGCTAAACAGTGCAGGTATTAGTTGGTACATAATTCTCAACTCAGAAGACTGTTAGGTTAGCATTCAGCCTGATAGACATTGAGTCCGGTAGATAATTTGCTCAAAGGGATTGCACAAATGTGAACGTTTTAATCCAGTGGAATAGACCTATTTTTCATTGACATTCTGAGGTTTTGTCTATAGAATGGTCAAAGAAAAATGCTTCAAGTCTTTTTATATTCCATATATATTCCATTATGCGACGGCAGATCAGAGTCTATGTTGTTTGCATTTGGACCCGGTTTATATACGAGTATATACGGTATGCTTTAGATGCAGAAGAAATTTATTATCGTTATTATGGCTACACATGCTTCACACAGTGTGACCATTTTATACCTATCTGACCATCGGGTCTTTCCAGAATTTCCATTTTGCATCCATTTGTAGAACTAGATTAGACTGTAACATTGTATTTAATTATGTACATCTACTTCACATTTGTCCAACCTTTTGACATATTTCTAAATGTAAGATGCAGCAGTTACAATCTTTCTTGTCTGTCCAAAACATATTTTTATTAAAGATTTCTCTAGCTATACATGTAGTTTCTCTTGCTTGCATCTGTGAATTATCATTAAATAGTGTGTAAAGGGGACTTTACAGATTCTTAGTTATCAAAGAACCAAATGGTTGAAGTTAAGCTTCACTGTGAAAGTGATACTTGATGTGGTTAAGACAGTGGTTATCACATGCTTAGTAAGACTATAAGAAATATATAGGAACCCATGATGCAGGGTGATCAGTGCATCTGTCAAGAAAAAGATGTCCAAATCTAGAAAAAAACAAACTTCTAAGCACAAACAGATGTGCGCAAAAAGCACATCAAGTCATCATGAAGACCAAGCTTAGATTTTGACTCCTTATTCCTGAATGGTTTTAATTAGAATTGAAAATCGTCTGTTGATACTTTTATATCCACAAAACATATCTATAATGACAAAATGGGACATTTTCATGTACTTGAAAATAGTAAAGTAGAATATTGGTCAAGTTTGCTTTGTAAGTATTCAGAAAAGTAAAAAAAAAATATTTCCACTGCAAATCCACAAAATCAAAACTTTATGTGGAAAATTCTGTTAGCATGATCACATTGATAATGAAACTATAGGAACTTGTGTAAAGTTATCATTGAAACTGTTGGAACACATAAAAAGTTAACACTATCAACAGAATTTCATTACACACAGCATAAATATATAGATAATTTCCTACATTGGACCTAATCAAGTCAGTACATCATTATCAGGGCCTATTCTAGAAAGGAAAGTTCAGGGAGAAAAGTATCCCTTCCATTTGATCAAGGGGTAATTTCTAAATATTTAGCAAAGAAGTGAAGGTAGGGCTTGAAAATGTTAAACACAATTTTCATGCAGTTGGTTGATTTTTAAAATAAGCTTGAATCATGCAACCATATAATAGATCTGCTATAAGTTCATTATACAAAATTACACTGAACCAGAATTTTACATGCATATGTAGTTACCTTCGTGTGAATGTTGTAGTCCATGAGATTCTGGCATATGTACACAAATGATTCAGTATAACAAATCTATTTCTTTATGCAAGCAGCTATATATTGCCATGAAATGAGATACAAGTGTATTTGTCCAGCATGAAATAACCTACTTATTAAACTGGTTCATACCATTATAATCATTTGACATATGACCAAAATAGACAATACACTGTACTATTAGATAACTGTCAACCATGCTTTGTACTGTATTTACCTGTTGATAATATGCACACAAAAGTGAACAGCACAGATGCATATTCAGGGTCTGTCATCATATATTGCTGGCACATTGTGTGCTAGCAGATCAGGGTCTGTGCTGTTTACTTGAAATCATAAGTGGAATGGACATCATACAATGCTGGCATATGTTGTGAAGGCAGAACAGGGTCTCTGCTGTTTGCTTCAAAATCTCAGGCAAACTGGACATCTTATACTGTTGGCACATTATATGCTAGCAAATCAGTGTCTATGCTGTTTGCTTGAAATCACCAGCTGAATGGACATCATATACTGCTGGTGCATTATGTGAAGGCAGATCAGGGTCTATGCTGTTTGCTCGAAATCACAAGTAGAACAGACATCATATACTGCTGGCACATTATGTACTAGCAGATCAGTGTCAATGCTGTTTGATTGAAATCACCAGCAGAATGGATATCATCTACTGCTGATGCATTATGTAAAGGCAGATCAGGGTCTGTGCTGTTTGCTTGGAATCACAAGCTGTATATGGACATCATATACTGCTGGCACATTATATGCTAGCAGATCAGGGTCTATGCTGTTTGCTTGAAATCACCAGCAGAATGGACATCATATACTGCTGGCAAATTATCTGAAGGCAGATCAGGGTCTGTGCTGTTACATCTATCAGTTTGAGCATA
The DNA here is from genome assembly GCA_029931535.1 of Margaritifera margaritifera. NCBI lineage: Eukaryota > Metazoa > Mollusca > Bivalvia > Unionida > Margaritiferidae > Margaritifera > Margaritifera margaritifera. The sequence goes on from JAQPZY010001654.1 coordinate 3,924,371, forward strand.
TTATACATCAGAATATACAGCTAGTGTTCTAATTTAATGAATGAACATATGGTTGAATTGTGTAGGAATTTATTAGTTAATGACTAGTGGAAATGTGACAGAATTGGTAGTTAATGACTAGTGGAAATGTGACAGAATTGGTAGTTAATGACTAGTGGAAATGTGACAGAATTGGTAAGTGATACTGTCTTTACATCTTTATTGACACGGTAAGATACAATGATTTCAACGTATTGTTAGCCCCACATTTATAAATCTGTTTGCAGTGTATGATTGCTACCTTCTGGAAGAGTACATAAAGTCAGACCTGTACAACAAACCAACTGACTCTTACCAGTATCTGCTCCTGACCAAACGCCACCCCAAGTGCATATTAAAAAGCTTCCTTTATGGCCTGTGCGTACAGACCGAACATATCTGATCTGGCTACCCTTGAAATGAGACTCCTAGAGCTCAAGGGATACCTTAAAAGGAGAGGATATAGAAGGCAATATATTGATAAGGCAATGAACAAAAGTAGAATGCTCAATGACCAAATTGTTCATGGGGAATTTGGTCTAAATGAAAAAAATGTAACCTTTCCAATGCAGTCTTGTCAATATTTCAGTCTGGCATTAGTTTATGACCCATATGCAGATATTTCTGACAGTTTTTACTCACATAAATGCTCCTTAACTTTCACATGAAATTTTATTATTACCAGTATTATTATTATTATTATTATTATTATTATTATTATTATTATTATTATTATCATTATTATTATTATTTCTTTTCCAGTATATCCTGCAACAACATTCTCAAAACACATTTCCTTTGCTTACCATCTTCTCCATGCATAACTTTAATAGGATATTATTTCTAGTACATATGGTTGTTACTGGTTCTAGATGTTGCTGTTTTGCCTGGTTTTCATTTTTTTGTCTTTAGCCTGGAATTAGGTCAAACAATATATCTATGGATAACACACATTTACACAGATCATCCCACTTCTGATTATTTTTTAAAAAACTCTTGCTAGTCTGACCTCCTCACAATATAGACGTATAGTTTACAAATGTTGATATTTTGTTTCACATCTATTTAAATTTTTGAATTGTTTACTTACTATTATGTAGATTTTCCCTGTCATTCAAACATGTAAATGTTTTTAGCTCTACTGGTCACAGACCAGAAAAGCTTATGGGATGACCTGTTGTCCGTCATGTGTTGTCCATTCGATGTCCATCTGTCCATTAGCACAAGTTTGTTATCACTACTCCTCCTAAACTACTTGGGGGATTGCCATGAAACTTTGCACACACATTCATCCCAAGGTCTAGCTGGTCCTAAATGAAAAATGGTGCTGCACAGAAATCCAATATGGTCACCACAGAACCCATATTGAAAATCTTGTTATCACTACTCCTAATGGATGGTCATATCAACATGTGGTTTTCGCTAAAAGACTTATGATGTCTAGAGGGTTCTAAAAGAAAATGATGCCAAATCTAACATTCAGTATGTCCACCATGGCAGCCATTTTCAAAATCTTGTTATCACTTCTCCTCATGAATGGAAGTCATATTTACATCGGGTTTTCACCAGAAGACTTCTTATGGTGTCTAGTTGGTCCTAAATGAAAATGGTTCTGCTTTGATCATTCAGTATGGCTTCCACAGTGACCATCTTGAAAATCTTGTTGCACTATTCCTCCTCAATGGATGGTCATATTAACATGCAGTTTTCATTAAAAGACTTCTTAAGATGTCTAGTTGGTCCTAAAAGAAAATGGTGCTGATTTCATATCCAATATGGCTGATATGGCAGCGATATTGAAAATCTTGTTATCGTTACTCCTCCTGAACAGAAAGTCATATTGGCATTGGGTTTTCCCTAAAAGATTTCTTATGATATCAAGTTGGTCCTAATTGAAAATGGTCCTGATCTGATATCCAATATGGTCACCACAGCAGACAGCTTGAAATTTTGTTCTTGCTACTCCTTCTCAACAGAAAGTCATATAAGCATGTGGTTTTCACCAGAAGACTTCTTATGGTGTCTGCTTGGTCTCAAATAAAAATTTGTAATGATCTGATATACAGTATGGCCACCACAGCAGCCATCTTGAAAATCTTATCACTCCTTTTGATGGAAAGTCATATCAACATTGGGTTTTCACCAGAAGACTTCTTACTAAATGTGAAGCCATATCATCATGGGGTTTTCACCAGAAGACTAATTATGATATCTAGTTGGTCGTGAATGAAAATGGTGCCAATCTGACCTCAAATATGGCTGCCACAATGAACATATTGAAAATCTTGTCACTAATTCTTCTGTATCGAAGGTAATATCAATGAGGATTTCACCAAAAGTCTTCTAATGGTGTATAGTTTGTCCTAAATAAAAATGGTGCTGATCCTACATCCAATATGGTTGCCACAGTGGCCAATTTGTAAATCTTATTGCTCAAGAATATCGGAGATGGTTTCAACACTCAGCTCAGTTAAAAAGAAGAAATGGTCTCATCTTGAATTCCTGGACATTCTTTTCAGACAGTAGAGTGCCTTTCCCTTGGAGGGACTCTTGTTGTTGGTTGTTTCTATCCAGACAAAGTGCTTGATTAGCTTGAAATGTTGGGAAACTGTTATATATATGCAACAAACTGACGACAAATAGTGCAAAACTAGTTTTTAACTAGCTTAAGCTCTTTTGACTTTCACCGAGTCTTTGTCAAAGAAAAAAAGACAGAACAGAGACAAGCTTTCCTCTACTCTCTCATTCTCTCTATCTGAAAAACATAGGATACCAGAAGCATGCAATTTGTTGTCAGATTTGTAATTTTTGTTTCATTAAAACACCACATGTTTGCCAAATAGTGATAAAAATCAAAATGTTTACTTATTGACTCTGTACAAAACAACAGCAAGTGGGGAGAATGGATTGGAATGCATACAAGGTGAAACAAAGGCTGCAAGTACATTTGTAATAGAGTATTATTTCTTAAGACCTTGAACATGTCTCATCAATCAGCTTCTCTCCTCTCTCTCTCTCTCTCTCTCTTTCATGGTAGTGATCGCAATTTCATCTGTGGTAAATTGTATAGAAACTAAGTGCTTTTGAGTGAAGGCCAGCACAAGGTTAATACTCTGGTGTCAGTACTCCAATAAACACTTAGTTGATTTGACTACATTGGTTTAATAGAGAACAAATGTTTAATCATGATTGAAATATATATATATCTATATATATATATATATATATCTCTATCTCTCTCTCTATATATATATATATATATATATATATATATATATATATATATATATATATATATATATATATATACACACACACACACACACACACACACACACACACACACACACACACACACACACACACACACACCACTTCCTTGTTTTGGCATGCACCAATAACTTGTGACCCAGCTTATAATGCTGGGGAAGGTGTGGATCCCATTTTTTTTCTTATAGAAAAAGCAAAAGATATGCTAATAATTGCTTAACATTAAAATATCATGATCAAAAGTGGTAAATGAAAGGTGATGACTTGCAAGTGACTGGGTCCATAAATACTGACAAAGCATAGGCATTAGGGCGTGAGGTATCAAGGGAGAGTAAAATTTTGGTTGACAGTTGAAGGAAACAGGGTGGGTGGGTGCTAGCAACTTTCATTGATACATGAGAATTAGAATCTCATTGTCTTACATATATATTTATCTATACATATATATTTATCTAATGAATTTTAATATTTATGGATATTAGATATGAAGAAGTCAGTTAAAGTCAGTAAATTGTAGATGATTTTAGTAAATGCAAATCAATGATTTAATTTGAAAAAGTATTTGTGTGTATTTTTTATTTTTTATTTTTGTTTTTGTAAATACTAACACGTTTTCTCTTTCATGCATATTTTTGGGAGACAACAAGCTGTTTTTGGTTTAGTGTTTATATTACTTGTTTCATTGTATTCAGCCAAAGTGAGGCTTCAGTGATGTGTACATTTAGAGAACATGCATCTGATTGAATCAGATTATCCTCAGCCTTTTCCATCAAATTACAACAAAAGACCTCAGATATAAATTGTAGCCATTTTGAACTAACTAAAGCTCTTGGTTGTTATTTTGTCATAATAACCTTATTGATTTCACAAAAACTTGATGTGTCATCACTGATAGTAACATAAGCAATAATTTGAGGCTATGAAAACTGAATGATTTCTTCAATTTTTCAGTAAAAACATAAAAAAATATCATAAAAAACTGAAAGTGCAAGTATTTAATTGATCCTTCAAATGTCAAATGTTGTTTTCAATGCCTGTCTTTTATTATGAGGGTCTATTCTTCGCATATCTAGCCGGATATTTGTTTGCCTGTGAGTCTCTTTCAGATTGTCAAAGTTATTTGACTCATATTGGAAAGAGATGAGGATGTTCCAATCAGTATCTTTGGTTACGTAATGCACCAGCAGATCAGGGTCAAAGCTGTTGGCTTGAAATCATAAATAGAATGAATGGTGTAGACCCTAATCTACTGGTGTATCATGTGACAGCAGGACTAGTTCTGTGCTGTCTCTGGTGTGTGCATGACATGACATGGGTAAATAAATTATGTAAAAAGAAATATAAAACACTTGCATTTACTGGAATGCTTGTCATGTGCATTTGTTACATTTACAAGTTTTATAAGGTGATTCATTGTTTATCTGTCAATGTTTTTTTTACAGATATCTGTAGGGAAATGCAGTAGAGGAAAAAAGACAACCAAATGAGAGCTTGATTGATAAGTCATTATGCCTTCAGATATCAACCATTCCACTGGTACTATTCTTCCAAGACAGAAAGTAAAGGAATTTAGAATGTAGAACAAATATTTCCTAGTAATACTAGAAGACAATGACTGTCATTGTATGGAGAGTGGTATCCTCTATCAGGAGGCAGATGACTTCACAAGTTGTGACCTTGAAATGCAGAAAGATGAGCACTCAAATTGGTTCTAGGAGGGTGGTAGTTACAGGACTTGGACTGGTTACCTGTTTGGGGGTGGGCACACAGTATGTCTGGAGAAAACTGCTGGAGGGTGCTTGTGGTATCTCTGCTGTTAAGGGGAAAGGTAAATAGGAAGGTTAAAATGGCTGCTGTTAAGGGGAAAGGTAAATAGGAAGGTTAAAATGGCTGCTGCTAATATTACCACTACTAGCCCATACAAGTGCAAATCATTGCTGGACTTGTAAGACTTCATGTTACTAGCCCAATTTTTACAAAGAAAACAAAACAAACATTTGACTCTTGAGATTATTTTCTGCACATCATCCTTGCTGGGTTAGTAGGTCAAAATTGGAAAATATCACCACCTGTTAACGCTGCTGCTATTGCCACCAACACCACTGCTATGGCACCATATAGCCAGCATTGTGCTAACATGCCATTAAACCCTATAATACATACATACATACATACATACATACATACATACATACATACATACATACATACATACATACATACACACACACACACACATACATACATACATACATACATACATACATACATACATACATACATACATACATACATACATACTACTGCTACTACTATTTCTATTATTACTATCCATCTAACTCCTGCAACCTTCAGTTCTGAGATTATTATGGTTACCACTTACAAAGGCTGAGTTTGTCATTCCTATTTAGCTTTTTCATGCTTTCCTCAAGTAGGCCCGAGATCCAATGACTTATGGTTTCATTTGTTAGTACTTAATAATATTTGATACATTTGCAGGGTCTATTCTGTGATGTCCAATTGTGGGATTCATGCTAATTTCTAAAACATCATGCCAAAAAATGCATGAAAATTGCACCTCCTATTTGCAAGCCCTACCATGGTTATTTGCAGGCCCTCCCTTGCTTATTTGCAGGCCCTCCCTTGCTTATTTGCAGGCCCTCCCTTGCTTATTTGCAGGCCCTCCCTTGCTTATTTCATTAAATCTCTACTATATTTCGAAAAATTCCCCCACCTGTTATTCAACTCTAGGGGGAATTCACCTTCCATGCACCACACCCCATCTCCCTCCATCCACTTTTCTAGAGTCGGTCACAATATTTCTTCTTTTCCCTTGTTTTTTGCAGTATAATGTGGGTAAACTTTAGATTTAAAAAAAAAAAAATTGAATACTTTTTTTGCATAAGGTAATGGCTGCAATATTTTGCACATAGATGCATTAGATGATTAATTTATCCAAACTGATTTGAAAGCCAAAGATTAAAATCAGTGTATGGAGTCTATTGTTGTATGTGTGACTTGACAATTTTTAATTCATTTTTCCTATTTTTAGCTTTACTGATCATAGACCGGAAGAGCTTATGGGCTGGCTTGTTGTCCATTGTTCGTCATCCGATGTACGTCCGGTTGTTTGTTAGCACAAGTTTGCTATCACTACTCCTCCTAAATTACTTGGAGGATTGCCATGAAACTTTACAAACACATTCATCCAAAGGTCAAGTTTATCCTAAATGAAATGGTCCTGCTCAGCTATCCAGTGTGGCCACCACATCAGCCATCTTGAAAATCGTGTTATTGCTACTCCTTCTGAATGGATGGTCATATCAACATGGGGTTTTCACTAAAAGACTTCTTATGATGTCTAGTTGGTCCTAAATGAAAATGGTGCTGATTTCCGACATCCAATATTGCCACCATGGCAGCCATCATGAAAATCTTGTTATTGCTACTACTCCTGTATGTATGGTCATATCAACATGGGGTTTTCACTAAAAAACTTTTTATGATGTCTAGTTGGTCCCAAATGAATATGGTACTGATCTGACATCCAATATGGTCACTGCAGCAGCCTTCTTGAAAATCCTGTTATCGCTACTCCTCCTGAACAGAAGTCATATTGGCATGTGGTTTTCACAAGAAGAATTCTTATGACGTCTAGTTGGTCGTAGATGAAAATGGTGTATAGCTGTTCCTAGATGAAAATGGTGCTGATCTGACATCCAATATGGCCACCATGGCAGCCATCTTGAAAATCTTGTTATTGCTACTCCTCCTAAATGGAAAGTCATATTGACATGGGGTTTCACCAGAAGATTAATTATGATACCAAGTTCTGATGAAAAATGGTGCCAGTCTGACCTCATATATGGCTACCACAATGAACATATTGAAAATCTTGTCACTAATTCTCCTGAATGGATGGTCATATCAACATGGGGTTTGCACCAAAAGTCTTCTAATGGTATATAGTTTGTCCTAAATGAACATCTTATTGCTCAATAATAAAAAGAAATGATCTATTATTGAATTCCTGGAAATTCTTTTCCTTTGAGGGACTCTTGTTTCATTTATTCATTAGATTTGCAAACTTGATTTAAATTCTTAATATTGGACTGGTTACATCATGTTAGTTATTATTTTTCTTAGTATTGGATAAACCTTTTCTTCTTTGTGGCAGGATTTGAGCAGATTCCTGCAAAAGTTGCTGGGTATGTTCTCAGGGGAGACAATCCAGGGGAGCTGAACCTGGAAAACTATGTAAATCCTGCTGATCAGAGGGTTATGTCCCTTGCTAGTGCCTACAGCCTGGTTGCAGCAGAAGAGGCACTGACAGATGCCCAGTGGAAACCTGAAAAGGAAGATGACCAGATTAAGACAGGTGGGAGTTATTTTGGGGATGTAGAAATAGGGTTCCAATCTTTTCCATCTGGTATTATGACAATTAACTGCAGATGTGCAGATTTTAATCTACTTCAACATAAATAAGAGCAGATATATCACTAACATGGTATAATTGATTTCTGTAATAGCTTCAACAAGATTTCCTGAAGTTTTTAGCTCAACTGGTCATAGATGTTGTCCATCATCTGATGTCTGGCATTCGTCATCTGATGTTCGTCTTCTGATGTCAATCTGTGTGTTAGCACAGGTTTATTATCACTACTCCTCCTAAACTATATGGAGGATTGCCATGAAACTTTACACATACATTCATCCCAAGGTCTAGTTGGTCCTAAATGAAAATGGTCCTGCCCAGACATCCAGTATGGCCACTACAGCAGCCCTCTTGAAATCTTGTTATCGCTACTCCTTCTGCACGGATGGTCATATCAGCATTGGGTTTTCACTAAAAGACTTCTTGGGATAACTAGTTGGTCCTAAATGAAAATGGTACTGATCTGATGTCCAATATAGCTGCCATATTGACATGGGATTTTCACCAGAAGACTTCTTATGATGTCTAGTTGGTCCTAAATAAAAATCGTTCAGGTTGGACATACAATATGGCCACCACAGCAGCCATGTCAAAAATCTTGTTATCACTACTCCTCCAGAATGGATGGTCATATCAACATGGGGTTTTCACCAAAAGACTTTTTATGATCTGGTTGGTCCTAAATGAAAATTATGCCAATCTGATGACATCCAGTATGGTCACCACAGCAGCCATCTTGAAAATCTTGTTATTGCAACACCTCGTGAACAGAAAGTCATATCAGCATGGAGTTTTCGCCTGATGACTTTTTATGATGTCTAGTTGGTCCTAAATGAAAATTGTGTTGCCCAGACATCCAATATGGCCACCACAGCAGTCATCTTGATAATCTTTTTATCACTAGTTCACCTGAATGGATGGTCATATCAACATGGGTTTGCAATAAAAGATGTCTAGTTGGTCTAAATGAAAATGGTGCCAAATCTGACATCCAATATGGCCACCACAGCAGCCAGCTTGATAATCATGTTATTGCTATGCCTCCTGAAAAGAAAGTCATACAACGAATGGGATTTCACCAGAAGACTTCTTATGGTGTCTAGTTGGTCTTAAATAAAAATTCTGCTGATATGATATCCAATGTGACTGCCACAATGGCCATCTTGAAAATCCTATTGCTACTCCTGCTAAATGGAAAGTCATATCAACATTGGTTTTTTACCAGAAGACTTCTTATGATATCGACCTGGTACTAAATGAAAATGATGCTGATATAACATCCAGTATGGCCACCATGGCAGCCATCTTGAAAATCTTGTTATTGCTGCACCTCCAACATTGAGAGTCATATCGACATGGGGTTTTCACCAGAAAACTAATTATGATATCTGGTTGGTCCTGAATGAAAATGGCTCCAATCTAACCTCAAATGAACATATTGAAAATCTTGTCACTAATTCTCCTGAATTGATGGTCATATCAATGGGGTTTTGACCAAAAGTCTTCTAATGGTGTCCAGTTTGTCCTAATTGAAAATGGTGCTGATTTTGCATCCAATATGGTTGCCACAGTGGCTAATTTGAAAATCTTATTGCTCAAGAATATCAGAGATGGTTTCAACACTCAACAGTGAAAAAGAAGAAATGGTCTTAAATTCCTGGAAATTCTTTTCATACTGTGGAGCATCAGTCCCCTCAAGGGACTGTTGTTTTAAAACTAATGTCCCACACCCACTCCGGTAACCTCAAACTTGACACAAAAAAGTGCCATAAATTGTGAAAACGGGAGCTTTAAAGAAGTCAAAGTTGCACCATATTGATATAAGGGAACTTAATCTCAATTTTAAAAGTAGGGAGATTTCTGTTCTTTATACTCGGTGAATCAGTTATTTTTCAGTTAAAACATATTTTCTTAAAAATTTGCTGCAATTAATGCAGCTATATATGGCAAAAGTTAATTTACATAATTAGCAGAGAAAGACCACCATAATAAATTTTTGACTAGTAATTGTTTTGGAAACCCCCAACTACAGGCATATGAAGACAGGATTGTAAAAGCATGAACTTCTTCTTTATTACATTTACATATTTACCACATGCCAGTTAATTCAGAAATGTTGAAAGTTTCAAAGCTAAAAACTGTTAAATCCTCCATCAGGGATTGCTCAGACCAATTTTCACAGAAAACATTTAGCACCAAAACCCATGCATTTACAGTCGGCTTTATTCTTTATTATGACCTTGTGTTCAAGGGAGGTAAATTTTTCTGGCAGGTGAATTATGACATTTGACATTTAAAAGCATGGGTATTCAAAGACAACTAAGAGTCTGCGATTATAAATAGTTAGGCAACTACAGATGACTTTTGGAACATGAAGTAAGATTTTGTTCTCGGGCAAAGTCTCGGCTATGTATGGTGTTGTACATATGAACATAGTCTAACTACCATCCATATTTTGCCACTTCTAAGTGCAACATGGCCATGGATGAGAGCATGTGTAAACACCAGTAGTGAAATGTCCCCAAATTTCTTAAGTTTGATGACAGTTACAGGCACAGTTGGAGCTGGTTGGATTTTGCAAGAATAAGAGAACAGAATTTGCTTATGGTATGTGCTTTATTCCAGGAGTGGCAATAGGTATGGGGATGGTGGGCTTGGATCAGGTTGTGGAGATGGGTCTTACACTCAGGGAGCAGGGCTACAGGAAAGTCAGTCCACATTTCATACCCCGAATTCTTGTCAATATGGCTGCTGGACATGTCAGCCTGAAATATGCTCTCAAGGTAAGTCTTAACATGTGCAGGGATAATCTCACTTGAAACAAACCGTATCTCCTACCAGTATACTCGTTTAGAAAGTATATATCTAGTTATTTTCTCTTGCTAGTGATTGAAATGTGTTCAGTTACATCTGCTAATTCAAGCAGTGTCACATTTTCATTTGCCTGTCATTAGGGCCTTAACCCAAAACCTGTGACATATTTTATGTCTGTGACCGCATAAATAAAGTTTGGGTCAAGAAAGAAAGAAACAAAAACATGTTTATATTGCTTTTGTGCATAAGTACTAAATTATATACAAAAATATATCAATAATGACTATAATACTACAAGACCAGTCTTTGTAACATGTGGTTGACAAAATCTCAATGCTTTCACATTTTCTTATTTTTATCTCAAATTTTTTTATGAGCGATAAACTTCTGGAAGATGCTGAACACGTATAATATAATTCAATATAATTCATCTAAAGGCATAAGTTATGGTTACTTCTACAGCATTTTGAACAAATTTCATGTACTTCACAAGAGAGTGGGATTGTTAGAAATAGGAACTTAACAGTCGTATTCTGTACACCCCAGTGATTCTACTACTTGATTATTTTACAATTTTTGTATGCCCACCTTAAGGCAGAGTGTATTATGTTATGATGTTGTCCGTCCATATGTCTGTTTCCTATGTCATTTCAGTGCAATAACTAGAGTTCTCAAACCTTCTACCATTATCAAACTTTGTATATAGCTTGCATTTGGGGTAAGGAAGAAACCTAGTGACTTTAAGCTGAGAGGGTCACAGGTCAAGGTCACAGGGATTGAAAGAAGGAAAACTATATCAACATAATAATTTGATTTGTATGCAATATACCTTGACCAAGAATTGTAAATGGATTGCATTTGAGATCATAAATACACCTATTGATTTGGGGGTCAAAGGTCAAGGTCACATTGACTCAAAGAAGAAAAATGTTTCTACACAATATCTTGAGTTTTTCATCAGGTCCTTGTGGGTGGTTTGCACTCAAGTCCAGGAACACCTTTTCATTTTGGGGTCAAAAGGTCAAAGTCAAGGGGACTAAAAGAAGGAAAAACAACTTCCACAAAACTAAGTTCTGTACCACATGCCTTGGCTATACTTTGTAGATTTCTTCCATTTTAGGCAAGGAAGACACCTGTTGATTTGGGGGTTAAAAGTCAAAGGTCAAGGTCAGGAGGACTCCAAGAATGAAAATGGTTTCCACAAAACAACTATAGTCCTATGCCACAAACCATTACCAAACTTCCTGGCCGGCTTGCATTTGAGACAGGAAAGACACCTGTCAATTTTGTGGTCAATATGTCAAAGGTCAAGGTCACCATGACTGCAAGAGAAAAAATGGTTTCCACGAAAGAGTTCAAGTTCTTTATCATTTACCTTGGCCAAATTTTGTGGATGGTTTGCGTTTGAGACAAGGAAGAAACCTATTGCACAGATGCCAACCATTCCAGAATGTGCAGAATTGTGAATTTTTAGTGGAAATTCTGCATTCAAAATCATATTGCCAAAATTTTGGAAAATCAAAAAATATGGGATACAATTTTGAATTGGAGTTTTCTGTGTGGACAGAGTAGGGACAAAGTACTTCAGCACTAGTATGATAGATTGGTACATAGAATGTAGTTTCTCTGTAAATTCTTCATTAATTTTAATGGTAAATTTCGGGAATTCAGTTGGAGTAAATTTGACTAGAGAAACAGATATGTAATTTACACATAATGTTCTACAAAAAGTATGAAAAAATTAACAGTTTGAAGATTTTCTCCATAATTGACGTTTAAATAGAGTTTCAAAAAATGATGGGATGAAAATGGGTTCAATTTTTTTTTATAAAAAACTGACTGTATGCAATCTTGCCAGTTCCGTAAAATACATAATGACTCAAAATGCTATCTTAATGGCTTCCTTATCCCTGTTGTGGAGGAGACCAAATTTTTAGAACTTGTTTTTGGCTGTAAACAAACTTTTCATCCACATATTTGATATCTCGGGGGCAAATGTTAGAATGCCCAGGATTTACTGTATAAAAGCCAGGTCCAAATGCAAACATCACAGACCCTGATCTGGGTCTATGTTGTTTGTTCTACTGATTAGTCCTTACAAACTGCATAGATCCAGATCTGCCGGCGAATTATGCGCTGGCAGATCTGGGTCTTTGCATTTTGCAGTTGGTATCAGATTATACATGGTAATGTAAATCATGGCAAACACAAATTGGGGAGCATTTGGAACAGCGCCTTCAGGCAGCCTTTATTTTGAGTCAAATGAAACATCACTTTATCCAGATGAAATTGGCTCTTACACATACTACCATATTATCCTTAAATCTATCTATCCCATCATTTAATGTTGTCCTTAGGCCCAAATACAAAAATACAACATATAATTGTTGCAAATTTGCCCTCCTCTAAAAACAGCAAAAATTAAGTCTCGCCAATACTGCAAAATTCTCAGTTACAAAATCACCACCATGGTTATCAAAACCCCCAAAACAAAATTTGATTTTTGCGAATTCAAAAAGTCTACTGACGAGTCTCACATTTTTCCGTAGTAAAAGAGCCTACTATAGTGGCTATGTGTTCCTGTATGCAGATGTTCAAAAGATGGTGAGAAGGTTGCAGCACCCCCCAACATTATCTCAAGTAGGTCACCAAATACAGCCTCCATCTTTACCACAGAAGTTACTGTCAAGCTTAAATCTACTATAGTGGCTATATGTTCCTGTATGCAGATGTTCAAAAGATGGTGAGAAGGTTGCAGCACCCCCCAACATTATCTCAAGTAGGTCACCAAATACAGCCTCCATCTTTACCACAGAAGTTACTGTCAAGCTTAAATCTACTATAGTGGCTATATGTTCCTGTATGCAGATGTTCAAAAGATGGTGAGAAGGTTGCAGCACCCCCCAACATTATCTCCAGTAGGTCACCAAATACAACCTCCATCTTTACCACAGAAGTTACTGTCAAGCTTAAATCTTTGCAATGTATTGAAACCTCTGCCAACACTCATTTCATTATATTTTCTGATTCATTTTTCACACTGAAAACCGTACAAAATCTTAAATTTTACAATCCCTTAATAATCCCAATTCTTACAGAAACATGATCTGCTTATACAGTCTGGAAAAAGCATACACTATTGTTGGCTACCCAATCACATCTGTATTGAGGGTAATGAGAGAGCAGATAAAGCAGCCAAAGCTGCCCAGCAGTCACTCGTTTATGAATGGAAGATCCCATATATGGACTTTAATTATTATATCAATCAAAATGTTCTATATACTTAGCAAAATATGTGGAATGAAAACTCCACAAACAAGCTTTTTTAAATATCCAACCTACCGTTGAAGATTGGCATCATTCATGTAGAAGAAATCACAGAGATAAAGTGATCTTGTGTTGCTTATGTGTGGGACATATATACAAAAAATAGAGGCAAACAGTTTTATTTTCCTTTAAATATGTATAATTGATTAAATATTATAAATTTATCAATTTAATGAAGATTATTAACAGAATTAGAACCTTTTAGATACGTCTGACAGGATCCAAATGGTGAATCCAGTATGTTTCCTTTAATAAACGTTCCATTTCAGAACAAATGTTGAATAAAGCCACTAGATACACATATTGTGCAAAGCTTTTTAGATTGTAAAATATTATAATATCAAACTTTAAAGTACTGTATATACTCGTGTATAAACCGAGTCAAAATGCAAACAACATAGACCCTGATGTGTCGGCGCATAATGCGCCGGCAGATCAGGGTTTATGTTGTTTGTTCTATTCATTAGTTCTTACAAACTGCACAGACCCAGATCTGCCGGCGCATTATGCGATAGCAGATCTGGGTCTCTGCAGTCTGCAGTTAGTATTGGCTTATACGTGAGTATATATGGTAAGAAATAATATGATTGAAACTATTTTTTAATAACTTGGTAAACATATAGTTCAAAGGAAGGACCACAGAGAAGGATAAACATTTTTAAATTGCACAGTACTTTTGTAATGATATTTTTGTCGGTTTTCTACTAACAATAAATAAAACTATAAAAGTTCAGTTCCAGTGTTTGGGTTAGGCAATTTTCATTATATATAACGCAGTAAGGAAATAGAAATGACTAAATATTATGAATTTATCAATAAATGAAGTCTATATATAATCTTAGAATTTAAACCTTTTGGATGGACATGTTCAGGTGATGAATTCAATATATTTCTTTTAACAGATGTTCCATAACGAATTTACAATATCAGTTGGCAGAAATGAATTTTTTTTAAAACTTATCGTAGCTGTCTTTAAAGTGAATGGTGACTTACGATGAAAAAGATGGATCAATAAAGTTATCCATGTCAAATCGATGTTTGCTCATGCATTTAGATACTTGCTTACGGGTTCATCCAATATACTGTATGCCAAAACGTTTACAAGTTATCAAATAAATAACATTGGAAGTTGAATAGTTGTATCATAACACATCTAAAATGTTTCATTGGTATTACTTCAACTGAAATAAGTATTTCCATTAATAAAAGAACAGTGCAACATCTGCGTCTATTACATTTGGTTGATGAACCATTCGTAAATGGTTCCTTTATTAATTTAGAACTAACAAGGATATCTTTGAGATTCTTAGTTCTTTTATAAACATGTGTAGGCCTGCTTTTGTGAAGTGATTTAATATTTACATTACAAGATAGTTGCAAAAGATCCAAATATTTATTGATAATCTTACCTATATTAGGTAAATCTGCATTATACTCAACAATGAAAGGAACGATATTGTCATCTTTGTCCCAGATTTTACATTTCAGTGAATCAAGATGTGTGAAGATACCTTTTCAAAAACAGCATAAATAATATCAGTTGGATAATTTCTTTTAGAAAATTGTAGACGTAATTCTGTCAACGAATTTCTAAAGATATAATCAGAAATCATTCTTCTGTATTGTTTCCCTTGACTGTATGGCATTCCATCTTTGCAGGATGTTGGATGACACAAATAATATTCAACATATTGATGAAGATTTGTGTTTTTAACATGTTTGGTAGTAGTTTTATTGTTATATTTGCCTTTAATGACATCTGTGTCCAAAAATGATATTTTATTTTTCGACACGTTAAATTTAATTGTAGTTTGAATTTTTTATTAAATGGTCCATGAAATAGTAAAGGTCTTCTATTAAATGACTCCAGATTATAAAAATGTCATCTAGAAATCTTAGCCACAACATCTGGCTTCAAAAGGCATTTACTCAAGAATTCATTTTCTAATTTTCCCATGAATAGCAATGGATAAAAAGGAGCCATAGAACTACCCATTGCTGTACCTAACTTTTAAATATAGTTCGTATCACTGAATTGAAAAATGTTATTTTCAAGAACAAGTTTGATTAAATCACAGATGTTTTCTCTGGATAATCTACGTGTACTTTCATCTTTATTAAGATAGTATTTACAAACTTCAATACCATTTAGAGTGGCATATTTGTGTAGAGAGAAGTAACATCAAGTGTAACTAGGAAAGATTTGTCTGAGAATTTTGGAAGAAATTTCAATTTACTAATGAAATCTGAAGTGTCTTTGATATATGAAGGAAGAGATTTCATTAAAGGTTGAAAAATATGATCAATATATTTAGATATATTATCAGTATTTGAGTTACATGCAGAAATTATAGGCCTACCAGGGTACCTTAAAGGTAATGATTTATCATATGCTTATGTGTTTTGGGTAGAATGTAAAACTGAGTGGTGAGTGGTGTTTTTGGAAAATGTAAAATTCATTGTGTATGGAGTAGTTGTTTCGGATATTTCATCAATACATTTAATTATTTTTGCTTTAATTTCCTGAGAAGGATTATCAGAAAGTTGTGTACAGTATATTTTATCGTTCACTTGTCTTTCTATTTCTTTAATATAATCCTCATTATTCATTATTACTATAGTGCTAGACTTATCAGCTTTTTTAATAATAATACCTTCATCTTGTGATAATGTACATAAAGATTCCAGCTCTTCTCTAGAAATGTTAGTAAAGTGTGTTCAAAAATTTCGTGTAGTTGCTTTAATGTAAAAGTCAGGGTAAATATCAAAGGGCATAAATTAAGATTCTTTTTTATTAAAAATGGATTTATTTTGTGCAACAGATTTTCTTTCATCCTGCGCTTTTTTGTTGTTGATTGTGAATGAAAATATTCTTTCAATCTTAATATTCTTGTAGATTTAAAAGTTTCTACTGCTAGTTTTATCTTATTGTGAGTTTTTGTCCATGGACAATATGAAAGACCTTTACCTAGTAGAATATAATCACTGTCGGTAAGAATCCGATCTGCTATGTTTAGTACTATTTCTTTCCCCCCTTTGAATTTGTTTTTTGTCATTTCTTCTGTTTACTCCATTTGTTTTTGTCTTGTATCCAAACAAATCGCCTGTTGTTTCTTCTGTTTGTGAATTCTGTAGAAGTTCTTCTGGAGTTTTTATGAGGTTTCTCATTGTTGTCTGTAGATTTTTGCTGGTCTGTTGTGCAGTTTGCTTTGCCCCATTTTCGATGGATTCGGCATAAGTTTGTTTCTTGGTACCTGGGGCTTTTATGTTTTTTGGTTGACAGTGCTATTTTTGTTATTTGAAAGTGTTCTTGATGGCATTTGTTTTCTCTGTAGTTGACTGATGGTTCAGTCTTGATGCATCCAGAGATATATCGCTATTTTGATGTGCAATTTTTGTTTGTTCCTCATTCTTTGTGAGGTTCAAATTTCATATAAGTTTGTTCTTACAGTTCTTGAAGAACCTATTACGTTTCTTTTTATTATTCCTGACAGATTGCTTGGATTGGTGAGTACTTCTGTTAGGTGTTGCTCTGGTCATTTTTGATGAGGTTCTTCTTGTAATGAAGAATTGGTTTTTGCTTTTTGTAGCTTCTCAAGGTTTTATTTGGCTAAGACAGAAGTTTATCTTTATTTGATTCATTTTCAGTAATCAGTTCCTGATCAAAATCGAAATGATTACCTTTCAGCAGCATTTTCAGTTCATCTCTGCATTGTTCTAATTCTTTGCCTATCTCTATAATTCTTCTGTGATGTTCTTCTTTCACTTGTTCACATATTTCAAAAGAAACTTTCTCCAACAGAGAATCAATTGACCGCTGAAATTCTTGTGCTGCTGCATCATTCCCGATATGTAGTTTTTGTTTTAACAGCAGTCACTTTGGTATAAGTTGATCTTCAATTTGGTTTTCCAGAAATCTTGCATGAAGTCCATTCTTTATTTGTTGCTCCACCAGTCTTGCTAAAGATGACTTTAATGATGTCGTTTTATCAATACTTGGATCATCAGATGATGCCATTGTGTTGTTTTGTATACAAGATAATTATTTAAAATAAACAACATAAGCACATAAAATCCGTGAACGGTTTTGCTTTATTGCTTCTTTAAACTCTGGGGGACACACATTCCTGACTCATGCATACCTCCTGAAAATGGTGAACCTCAGCCAGAAAGCATTCTGTGCCAGCGTCCACTGACAATGGAGCACATTCTTGTTGATTATGTTGATATTTAAACTGCTAAAAACAGAAATTTTATGATTTCATTTAATGATGTCTCCTCAATGTTCATTAAAACACATAAATGGCATTTAATGATGTGTCCTTAATGTTCATTAAAACACATAAATGACATTTAATGATGTGTCCTCAATGTTCATTAAAACACATAAATGGCATTTAATGATGTGTCCTTAATGTTCATTAAAACACATAAATGGCATTTAATGATGTGTCCTCAGTGTTCATTAAAACACATAAATGACATTTAATGATGTGTCCTCAATGTTCATTAAAACACATAAATGGCATTTAATGATGTGTCCTCAATGTTCATTAAAACACATAAATGGCATATAATGATGTGTCCTCAATGTTCATTAAAACACATAAATGGCATATAATGATGTGTCCTCAGTGTTCATTAAAACACATAAATGGCATTTAATGATGTGTCCTCATTGTTCATTAAAACACATAAATGGCATTTAATGATGTGTCCTCAGTGTTCATTAAAACACATAAATGGCATTTAATGATGTGTCCTCAGTGTGCTTTTTGATAATGTTCTGCCAGAAAAAAAATCTTTGACTTTCTACAAGAATGCAGTTTATATATAAAAAAATTGATCATATGTTTTTAGAACTTTATCTTTTAACCTTTTTGTTTTCTTTTATATACTTTTTAAAGAACTTTGGCATCTTTTACCTTCTATTCTTTATCTTGTAAGAGAAAATATTTACCGTATATACTTGTGTACAAGCCAATACCAACTGCAAACTGCATAGACCCTGATCTGCCATCGCATAATGCGCTGGCAAATCGGGGTCTATGCAGTTTGTAAGGACTAATCAGTAGAACAAACAACATAGACCCTGATCTGGTGGTGCATTATGCGCCGGCAGATCAGGGTCTATGTTGTTGGCATTTTGACCAGGATTATACGCAAGTATATAACATACCGTATATACTCGCATATAAGCCGATAACAACTGCAGACTGCATAGACCCAGATCTGCCGTCGCATAATGCGCTGGCAGATCTGGGTCTATGCAGTTTGTAAGGACTAATCAGTAGAACAAACAACATAGACCCTGATCTGGTGGTGCATTATGCGACGGCCGATCAGGGTCTATGTTGTTTGCATTTTGACCCAGCTTAAACACGAGTATATACGGTACTATTATTTTCAAGGGTTTATCTTCTTGAAGATTTTAGCAATTTTAAACCTTTATATTTTTACAACCTTTTTAAGGTCTTTGTGTTTTATCTTGAAGGACTACACATTTATGTTTATTTGGAAGGGTTTATCTTCCTGAAGATT
The DNA here is from genome assembly GCA_029931535.1 of Margaritifera margaritifera. Taxonomy (NCBI): domain Eukaryota; kingdom Metazoa; phylum Mollusca; class Bivalvia; order Unionida; family Margaritiferidae; genus Margaritifera; species Margaritifera margaritifera. The sequence continues at coordinate 3,943,776 of JAQPZY010001654.1, forward strand.
TTTGCAATTTTTAACCTTTATATTTTTACAACCTTTTTAAGGTCTTTGTGTTTTATCTTGAAGGACTACACATTTATGTTTATTTGGAAGGGTTTATCTTCCTGAAAATTTTAGCAATTTTTAACCTTTATATTTTTACAACCTTTTTAAGGTCTTTGTGTTTTATCTTGAAGGACTACACATTTATGTTTATTTGAAATGGTTTATCTTCCTGAAGAATTTAGCAATTTTTAACCTTTATATTTTTACAACCTTTTAAAGGTCTTTGTGTTTTATCTTGAAGGACTACACATTTATGTTTATTTGGAAGGGTTTATCTTCCTGAAGATTTTAGCAATTTTTAACCTTTATATTTTTACAACCTTTTTAAGGTCTTTGTGTTTTATCTTGAAGGACTACACATTTATGTTTATTTGGAAGGGTTTATCTCAGTATAGTTTCTGGCAGTTTTTTCCTTTACATTTTAAAACTAAACTTTTAATTGGCACAACATAGCCAGGATTGTGCTGATGTGCTGTTAAACCCTCTGCATACATACATACATGCATGTCACCATTTATTATCACTAGACCTTTTATATTTACAATTTTAGAACTTAAACTTTAATGGACACCATTGCCATAAACCCTAATACATACATACATGTTGGGTCTTCATTATTTCTGACTGTGTAAAGTTAGGCTTGTGAGTGTGTAAAGTTTGGCTTATAAGTGTGTAAAGTTAGGCTTGTGAGTGTGTAAAGTTTGGCTTATAAGTGGGTAAAGTTTGGCTTATAAGTGGGTAAAGTTTGGCTTATAAGTGTGTAAAGTTAGGCTTGTGAGTGTGTAAAGTTTGGCTTATAAGTGTGTAAAGTTAGGCTTGTGAGTGTGTAAAGTTTGGCTTATAAGTGTGTAAAGTTAGGCTTATAAGAAGATGCAATATGATTGTATATGCTTGTTACTTTTAGAGAATCTATTTCAGAAGGGCTGCCTAGATTCCACAAAATATATGCTGTGATTCCTAATATGCATGCTTAGGGGCTGGCATCTTTCATACTGGTCAACCTCCCCCACAGGAGGGTTTTTCTACCAAGTTTCGGGGTGTCTCCTGTCCCTCCTATAACTCACTGAAATCTCCAGCATACACAAACTTGTTAGTAAAAAATTTAATTTGTTCCATTTTTTTTTTACATTTTGGTTCTAGTGTAAGATATTTACAGTAATACTGCCTGTGATCATATGACTGTGAACTGGCTTAAGCAGTGCATGAAATTATAGTTGCTAACCCTTTGATCTTGTCAGCATGGTTGGTTGGCTTCATTTTTTGAAGTTTGTAGAGGTAGATTATACTATGTGTGAGCAGAAGTAATTCCTACAGGATTAAAGACGTTACTTGATTATTGTTGGGTTACTAAAGAGCTCAATCTGCATAAAATAAAACAATAAACATTTCTTTGATTCTGTCCACAAGGTATGTTCTGCTTTGGTGCTTAAAGTTGTCGAGATCGATTTGAGTCTATACTATGTATGATCAAAAGTAATTTGGACAGGATTAAAGATGTTAATTGATTATGGTTGGATTACTCAAGAGCTCAGGTGGCATAAAACTGGGTCAGTTTGATTTTTGGTGTCTAAAGTTTGTCGAGATGTCTAACCGTACCGATGCCAAAACACCAAAATCCAAGCAACCGAAATATATCACACGAAATTCAATGATGGTCAGAAATGGGAATTTCATTGGTTGCAATCACATTCAAAGGGACATAAATATGCATTCTGCTCTTCCTGTAAAGCTGATTTTAAAGTCTGTTACGGTCGCAAGAATGACATCATGCGTCATGCAGAAACCCCATCTCATAAAAGCATATTAACCACAACAAATATGCCAGCACTGAAATCCATATTCACGCAACCAGTGACCACGATTTTTTTGCAAAATATGCATTCAACACTACTATGAATGACTGCATCGTCAAAACCGATATAAACACCACTGACCTTGATTTAATCCTTTGTAAATAATGTAAACCAGACAAAAGCACAGGTCACTAATCTGAAATGCCTGGGATGAATGAGGTCTTTGTCTTCATCTATAATACTAGTAAGTGATAATCGTTTTCCGGATTTGATTGTCATTAGGTGTATTAAAGAATGGTGATAGTAACGATGAATACAAAGGTGTCTGCAAATTAGACTTAAAGTTACATAGGACAACGTTAGTCCCAGACAGTACCAATCTTGAGTAGTTCTGGCAGGCAGTCAGCAATCTGAAACTAGCCACAGACAGGAAACAATTAAAACTTCTTGGTGGACTCAGTAGAGTTGTACTGACATTGCCATATTCCAATGCAGACACTAAAAAGGACATTTTCCATTTTGAGGAAAATTCAGGCTGACTCTAGAGGAAACCTGGATCCAGTGACAGTACATAATCTTTTAAGTGTTAAGATCAACAATGATGAGGACTGCCACAAATATAATCCAGCAATGATCTCCTAAGAAATGCTAAAAATGCTTGTGCTACATGTAGGAAGAGTATGAATGGCAACAAGTTCCTGTGAAAGGACTGATTTGATGAGTTGAAAATCCTCCATGTTTTGAAGTAAAAACTCCTGTCCAAATTTTGGAAATCTCCTGATCTGTCCTTACCTGACCTGTCTTTTCTGTCATATGTATGATCTCTGCTATTGAATCCAGATTCAAAAGGTCAAGGTCACAATGATTCTAAGAAGAGTCACTTCTAAGTCCTAATTTCATTGGGTGCTTGCATTTTTGGCAATCTTTTTGGTTGGCTTGCATATGAGGCAATGTCACTTAGTGACAGTGGCATAGTACATGACTCTAATGGATATCTAGTCTTTCAGTACATCGATATCCTACCAGTGAAAGAGGATTTTATATAAAAGAAGTTTAATAATACTGTTTACCAAATGGTGGACTATAATATACTGTTTACAATACTCTTTTTTTTATATATATTTACAGGGGCCTAATCATGCAGTGTCCACAGCATGTGCTACAGGTCTTCATGCTATCGGAGATGCTACAAGATTCATACAGAGTGGAGATGCAGATGTCATGGTTGCTGGGGGAACAGAAGCGAGCATAGATCCCATTTCTCTTGCAGGTTTTGCCAAAATGCGAGCTCTCAGCACAAAGTTCAATGACACCCCACACCTGGCTTCCAGACCTTTTGATAAGGACAGGGATGGCTTTGTCATGAGTGAGGGGGCAGGAATTATGGTTCTTGAGGAACTCTCCCATGCTTTGACAAGAGGAGCAAAAATATATGGGGAGATTCTTGGCTATGGTTTATCAGGGGATGCCCACCACATGACTGCCCCATGCTCTAAAGGTAATGGAGCTCTGAGGTGTATGAAGGCAACCTTGAAAAATGCCAGCATATTGGAAGAACATATTGGATATATCAATGCCCATGCCACATCAACACCACTTGGGGACAAAGCTGAGAGCAGGGCAATCTGGGATATCTTTAGTAGAAACTGTGATAATTTGCTTGTATCCTCCACAAAAGGGGCCCTAGGACATTTACTGGGTGCTGCAGGCAGTGTTGAAGCCATAGTAACATTGTTGGCCTGTCAATCAGGGGAAATCCCACCCAATATAAATCTGGACCATTTGGACACAGGATATGATTTGAACTATGTTCCTAAAGTTTCAACAAGTTGGAAAAAAAATCCTAGTGGGAGAAGAATAGCTCTAACTAATTCTTTTGGATTTGGTGGGACTAATGCAAGTCTTTGTATCTCATCATATCATTTGGACTGGGCTTGATCATTTCATTAAGATCATTTCTTTCAGTTTGAAAAAATAATTAGGGCATTTTTCTTGCTTGAAATTTTTTATCAAATTCAGTCATATACAAGCTCTTACTATATATTTGAAATCATTCAAGAATTGCTACTGTAAGATAATGCTGATAATACTGAAACACCCACTGATCAGGGATCATAACTGCCAGTCTTTCCATAACTTAAGGATGAGGAAATAGTGGTCTATTTGGCCACTGTGTGAGTACTGTATTTTTAGTCATCATAAAGAGTGAAAGTGAATTTCAGTTACTAGCACCCAGAACTCTACATATGCAGTGAGGAGCTGCAGTGGCTCAGTGGTTAGCATACCAGACCTGTAAATGAAATGGTGTGAGTTCGAATCCTACCTTCAGATAAGCCTGAGTTGACTACCATGGTGTGTCTTGGGCAAGGCACTTTACTTCAATTTCTTCAGCATTAAATAGCCTACTTGTGTTGCTGTGCCATAAATATCAAACCAAGATAAATAGACTAAAAACCCATAAAGAATCATTTGAAAGTGTTCAAGGAATACAATAGAGTTTAATTTAAGCATTTAGGACAAAGTTATCATCATTTTTCCTCTGCTGTATCATTATGCCACATTTGATCAATATTAACAATTACAATCAGGATAAATTCTGGATGTTTTGTGCACATTTGCAATGACAGTACTTGATCATGGTGAGAACACTCAAGTACAGTCATATAGTTGAGTGCACCCTGAGTTAATCTTTGTCACTAAGCTGTTTGACACAATGTTATAGGCATGATAAGTGTCTTGCATGTCAGGACTCGGTCTGCTATTGTAAATTTGTGTTGAAATACCCTACTGAAATTGTAAAAAAAAAATATATTTCCAGAGCAGAAGTAAAATACCCAATTCATTAAAGTCTTATCTAGAGCTCTGTGTACCTCAATCATGTACAGGTGCACTAAAGAATAAAGTGAATGGATCATATTTATTTCTTTTACTTTGATTATTTAAGGTGTAAATGATGTAAAAATGTTGGAACTATATTGGTAAGGTTGAGGTAATCACAAGACCTGTCAGCTTACCTTACAATTAACAATTAAGTACATGTAAAATGCTTTGAACATGATATTGCATGGTACCAATCAAGACTGCAGTGTTTTGATAAAATGAAGACATAGCAACCAAATGAAATGCATGTTAAAATCACAGAAGTAAAACTGAGCTTCTTTTTACATACAGCAAGGTTAATTGTTATTCTGCAGTTGTCTTTTCATCAGTAGCGTAGCAAGAAATTCTGCCCCCCCCCCCCCCCCCCAGCAAAACTTAATTCTGGGGCCACCACCCAATAAAAAAAGTTGTTTGATGGGAATTTTGGCCTCCCCACACACACTTGTGGAGGTTGCTTGGGCGGTTACTATGACTCAGATTTTCATGTTACCATTGGAAGGACATCTATTTGAGACAAATAAAGTATATAAACAGAATTTACTTCACTAATTTTACATTTCTTGGCTCATGCCTTCAGGTAACCAGAAGCAGGAAGTGTTAAAGCTGAGGTCTGTGATAATGTGCTTAACATGCAAGAAAGGGGACAGGCTGTAGTTTGATAGCTCAGATAATCATACATTACTGTGCATTCATCTACTTTCGTGGCTATCAATGTTTATGACATGTAACCATGAGTCACAATATTTTAGCATCATTAAATGTTAACAGATCTTTTGTATCAGCATATTAGCAACATAAAATTTAAACAAATTACCAATGACCCAAAAGTTTATTTTTAATGGTACTGGTTCTGTGCTATCTAAACAAAAGCAGTGTGTGCTCACAGGTTACACTATCTAAACAAAAGCAGTGTGTGCTCACAGGTTACACTATGTAAATAAAAACGGGACTAAGTATTATTGCTTTATTCCTAAACAAGTAGATGATCAAACCACAAAATAAGATGAATCACTGCCGAGAGTAAGGGATGTTTAAGTGAAATTATAAAGAAAACATCAATCGCTGTATTTCTTACAGAAAAACATATGCAAGTTGATCAATTCACTACTAATATCAAAACCCAGTATTGGAACATCTGGATAGTTTTTAGTGTTTCTAGCATATGTATTATGATCTTTTCATTAAAAAATTTTAGCGAAAAAAAGTTTACTTGCTAATATTTTATGCTTACTAAAACATTTTGATTCACAGTTTTTTTTATTGATGCTTTAATTTCCGATGGGGAAGGAAGTCCCTTTTGTAATTATAGATGGATGATTGTTCATTAGGTCTTTAAAGTTATGGAGTTTAGTAAAAACAACAGAAATGAGAAGTTGGCCATGGCCTAAATGTCGAGCCTGCCTCCCCAGCTTTTGGTAAATTGGTGTTGTACACATCAAGATGTATCCACATACAAAATACACCTCTCCTTCGATGACTCATAAGGGGATGCCATCCCAGCTGGACATTGACAGTGAGAAGACGAGAAGGATGGGGTGGGTGTTAAATGGTTTAATACTCATTTTATAATCACGTTGGGAATAATTGTTAATAAAATACTTTTTCTAATGAAATTTTTCTCTTTTCTGTATAAATTACCTTTATTTTCAAGAAAACCAACCTTTGAAAGATCATTAAAAACATTACTCTGAGCAGTTTCAACATACATGTGTACCTGTGAAAACATTGTGTATTACATCACTGCTTTTGCATCTGAATAGGTATATTCGAGTGTCATTGTTGATTCACAACAAAACAAGATTTCCGTTTTTCAAAAACTAGGGACATTTAATTCATGAAACAACAACCGTCAACATTGAAACTCTTTTTTTCCCTTTCAATTGTTAGTAGATATTGATGCAGCAATTTCATTGCAAGTAATAGTGAAATTTCTGCTAATCCTTGAGCAAATCTCTGAGTGTCAATTCGTCAATTTTAAGTCACTACAAACCTGGGAACTCTCTTCTCTATAATGAACCATGTAGGTGAAACAAAGCTTTTCATGCACCAAGTACTTCTTTTTGCTTCCTTCCCTTGCTATCATTGGTAACATTTGCGAATTAGTAGAATAAACCACTGATTAATGTCGGGTACTTTAATTATGTTACCTACATAATATTATTTATAACATATTGAATTGGTCAATGGAAATGAGTTGATATGACACACTACAGTGACTGCTAGTCTGTACACAGGTAGGATTGCATGCCTTTTAACTTTTTTTTAATATTCCCCCCTCTCTATTTGATTTGATACAAAAGACGTAATTAACATGATAATACAAAGCAGTTCTACTTTAATTGATTGTAACAATACAACAAACACTTCTGCAAATCAGAGATCAAAACACAGGCAATTAATTAGGTTCTCAGAAACATTCACGGACATAGCTGTGACGATAGATTGACACTTTTCATGTTTGAATACAAGAGGGCATATTGCATTTAAGATGATTACACTGAAACCGAATTAAAAGACAGAACTAAAACACAAATTTCACTTGACAAAACTTATTTAATTGGTATTTATTTCTTAAAGTGCTGCCAAAAGTAGACATTACTGACATTTTCATCATTATCGATGAATATTGTTATTTATGGTGCTCTGAGAATTTTGTTTGTAAAGAAAATGTAACAAAATAAATGACTTCTTATTAAAATTGCGAATTTCAAAATGTTAACTCAAATTTCCAGGCACTAACTGCCATTTTCGATGATAAAAGAAGTAATAAATTAAAGTTTAATTTACCAGTTTTTATAGCAATTTTCTTCATGATAGCAATTTTCTTCACGTTCAACAAATAGAGGCCAATTCTTTTGGTATTTTCTAGAAAAAAAAATGAAATCCACACCTGACCCCATGTTATAAGTGGGTTTGCAAGTTATCCGGGCACAAGTTATCAAGGGAGAGGTGTAACATGACTCTGTGGCCAACTAAACTTGAGAAACTGATCATATAAGAAATATTAAAATTGAGGTAAATCGTGGGTGTAGATAAATGGACAGACATATGGATGGACATGCACACGGTCACCAAAAGTTCTTGCTATGTCAAGCTTCTGCTAAGGTGGACTTGAGAGTAGGAACCCTATTAATAAAAGTGGATTCCCTGTATATTTTTAAAAATCCATGGAGTCATATTAAGATGATTGCTTGTGAAAATGTTGGAGTATTTCACTTTTTGAAAATTTTCTATTTTTATATAGCTAAGGGTCAGTGTAATCCTAAATCATGAAAATATATATAGGTTGGTGTGTACTTTCCTGCTCTACTCTTAGTTGATTGTGAATCCTAAAGTAAGGATCATTACACAGAAGAGTATGGGAAAAGTACCTGCCATATATACTCGTGTATAAGTTGGATCCAAATGCAAACAACATAGACCCTGATCTGCCGTCGCATAATGCGCCGGCAGATCAGGGTCTATGTTTGTTCTACTGATTGGTCCTTACAAACTGCATAAACCCAGATCTGCCGGCGCATTTAAGAGCATTTAAAAATTAAATAAATTTGCACAGGTTGAAGATCATAGACTTCTTTTGTCAAATACACAAAGAAACGGTATGTTACTGAGTGAATTTGTTTGGTATTACACAATTATTGAGATCACAATTTATTATTTCTGCAACCAAGCTTGCACGGCTGATCTAACGGCAAGATCTAAATCACTAACATATTTCAAAGGTCTCGTATACTTTTTGTTGACTTTATAATTTTCTGTCACAGGATTGGTATTGTGATTATTAAAATTGTTTAAGAAGTTTGTCTTGTTCATTAGTTAACAAGGGAAAGAAGTTGCAACCATGTCATTTTACATCTAGTCTCTCCCAGAGTTCAAAGCACTGTAATAAACCTACACAAAAAGTGACAATATATCTATGACATCATAATGTAGCGATCACAACATTTCTAGCTGCCCACTAAACGTTGATTTTACAAAAACAGACTACCTTAAATGTAATGTTTGTGTTTTTGTGTAGTGAGAGGCAAAGACCTGTTTCTACAGACACATGTTTATTCCATGGCATACATACTACAACTGACCCACTTGTCAGACCTACATCTAGCATCCTATATATCAGCCTTATCTCTGGTCTCTAGGTTGCTGATTCAGCAGAGGGAAAGTTTATATTACCATATAGCACTGCTTCTAGAACACTAAAGTGCAGTTGTCTGAAACATTATTACTTTCTATATCTTTAGTGATGAAGTAAAAGAAAAACATTGTTTTCATAACAAAATAATTGTTTAATTTGTATCGGCAACTATTTTTATAATATGTACAAGAAAAATTTTATCAGTTTAGAGTCTATCTCACAAAAAATTCAGATTTATTGATTTCTTTAAGAAACATTCAGCAGTGAAATAAACTGAAATATTTTAAAACAAAAATATTTTTGACATGTAGTATGACTTGGCCTTCATGTTGTCTAAAAGTATGCTCTCATAATGTTCATATTCAATATCCACCTTATAGTGGTTTACATAGGTTAGATTTTCAATAATGAATGTGTATACATTTCACGTTTTCAACAATTTATGCAATAATATCACAAACTTTGACAAAATTATTGTGCATAGCATGTAAACACACAGTATATTGTATACCGTATTTGCCGGCCTATAAGTCGATACTTTTTTTACCGGGAAGTCTGGGCTTCGTCTTATACTCCGAATCAACTTATATATGGATTATGTCATTGAAATTGCTTTACCGTATGTTAATGTAATTTTTCGTACGTGAAAATCGTTGCATACAATGTACCAATAAATAATACCTATAAATAATACATGTACAGACCATCTTAATCATTTTCCCAATTAATCTGGAATAGCATAGTGATACCATTAATATTCATGAAACCGGAAGTTACTAGCGAAAGTGACGAAGCCAAGGTGTTGATATGGCTTCGTCTTATACTTCGCATCGACTTATATATGGATGAAGGATTGAAAATTGACGAAATTAGTGAATTTGACTTATACTCCGCATCGACTTATAGGTCGGCAAATACGATAGTTATTTATTTTAAAAAAAAACTATCAGCTGATAGAGAAAATGCTAAATGTGAAATTGTTTTCCTTTAGTTCTGGTAATAATGGATCTATTGCTAACAGAGAGATAACCACGCCTGCTCATTAGCATAACACACCATATAAAATCAGAGTATTTTATATTGACCCTTACCAAGTGTGAATTAGTGTTAATATTTTAATGTACACTGACAATTTCATACAAAATGCTTTAAAAATGTTGATGTTATGACGATTTGAATTTGTATATGATATACAGTGTGATGGACATTAGATTTGAATATCTGACAAGCTTCCAGTGCATCTGTAAATCAACTGATGCTTCACACAATTGCCAGAGATTGTATTGGTTGGTGATCCGTAGGTATCGGCATGTGTTATGATTGGACTTACATACAGTGATATGTTAATTCAATTTTACTACATGGTGTTCACTGTTTTCAAGATTTAAAAAAAAATTTCAAGGTGTAGTCGGTACTTCAGGCAGCATGTAGCACATACTGTATAGCATTTCAGTACTATTCTCAGGTATGCTTTCACTTAGTTCTAGCCTGACCAAACAATTTCACTTTGTGTTTGAATTACCCTGATGAAATCCAACTGTAGAGTTTCTTAAATATGGTCAAGATTAAGTTCCCTTCACAAAAGGGTTTAGAGGAGACAAATTTGAAATGTATTATATCTTGTATTTTACAACCATTTAATTGAAAATATACCAAAGAATAATAACGAAAATGACAAGAAAAGAGATTCTGACAGTTCAAGATAAAGAAGCCCCCGATGAAATATAATCGTCATACAGCTATCGATGACCAATTTAAATTTCTTTTCACAATACAGTATGTCATTATTGAAGAAAAGTTAGCCATTGGCTGCATTTGGAAAGACTTTCAGATCCATTTCTGATGAATATTTTATGAGCAGTTGTTTTTAATTAGCAGTTCAAGTAATATAGTTTATACCTCTTATTGCTATTACTTTACCAATATGGAACAGATTTATATAATCATATTGCTCCAGCCACTTAAAAACAGACTGGTATATTAGACATTTTTAATTCAGTTTTTTCCAGTCTGTTCTGTCTGCTTCTCTTGAAGACTGGCATTTCGTTCTTCCTCCTCTTTCAGAGAGTCATGAGCTGTTTTCCAGTGGTACAGTCTGAAGGCGATCTCTACCTCTAATGGGGGAGGGGGACCAGGCTCTTCTTCCTCCTCCTGTGGAGGGGCAGCACCTTTGCCTCCTTTACCTTTGTCTTTCTTGTCATCTTTCCCTTTTGCTCCAGATGCACTTGCTTTTCGATCTGAAAATCATAATTCAAAATAATATAGTGTAACATTTTTTAATTGAAGTTATATTTGTTGTCAGGGAAAGTGACATTACCAGTATTATCTGCTTAAACTCAACAAAATCAAATTCCAGAAATAATTGATTTACATTGTAATACCTGAATGACAAAAAATGAAAAGAATTCTGATAACAGAAAGTGGACTGTCAAATCAGCAACAAAGATACCAATGACCCCAACCCTTGCTTTTTTTTACTGCAGATAAATTGTGATTGTCTTCTTTTCTTGAACCACATAGTACAACGTTTCATGGCCACTGATCTGTATTTGTTTTTTTTTAAAAATACATGTCATTGACTGACAATGTTTTGGAGACCCATCACATGGCAGCCATACAAAACATTCTGAACATAAGTAATACAAACAACTATAATACAGTCAATACAAATCAGCATAATTATAATCATTTTACAAGAGTATACTTTTATATACTGGGTGGGAAGGGGGAGAGTTAAACTCCATTTAACTAATAATAATAAAAATAGTGGATATTAACATTCTATTACTGCCCTCTCCTGAATGAACTATTCACCTACAGTGTTGTTTTTTGGGTATAGATTGAAACGTGTTGTCACTTATACCCCACCAGATAACACTGTAGGAGAACAGTTCTGAAGGGAGAAGGCAACAATAAATTTAGTATTTCACATGACATAATGTGACATCTGATATCAGCATGTAGCAATAGAACATGTAATGACCACAGAGTCACTGGGAAATGTGTACTGTCTTAAAATAAATCTGCAGTTGGCCAATCATAACTCGAGAATTTATCATGTGATGCATTAAATAATACACATAGCAACAATATCCTTAACAAATAAATATTAAATAAAGCAGAAGTACCGAAATTCAGGTATATGATGCTAAATTTTGGTAGAGATTTAATTTTTCATTGAATTTGTCCCAATTTGAATATTTTAAAGCTATAAAGTTTTCTATTTTATAAATTGGTGATATTCAGTTTTTAAAATGCATGTACATTTAAAGATTGTTTACTTTTTTCACATTTAAATTTATATATTGTTTTGCACAAAACCAGATGAAATTCAACATCAGGTCAGTTTTTCTCCAATCTAATAGTGACATAAAAAATTTATATTGGGTTCCTTCTATAAATTTAAACAACTTTTCCCATGTTTTCTTGATGGTTGGTTGGTTGGTTGTAATGGCACCTTTAACACATTATTGGCTATTTCATGCTGAGGAAATGGTAGCTAAGTACTTTTCCCAAGCTACCACAGAGACAGCTGACCCAGGATCAGCAGGGTAGGTATTGAACTCTCAACCCTTGGTTCATAAGTTTGATGATCTACCAACTGAGCAACCAGGGCTCTGATGCTAGAGTAAGGTAGTTTTTAAGGTGGATGAAAGTAAACCTGGTGGGTGGGGGATGTGGGGGTACTCATATTTTGGTGCTACACAGGCTCAGCAGAGACCACATTTTGTGTATCTCCCCCCCCCCCCAGCAATTTAAAAAAAAACAAACTTTAAAATGATGTTATAATGGCAAGAAAATCAAATCAGGTCATCTCTATACTGATACAAATATTGGGGCCAATGCTGTTGAATTTCTCTTGGTATGGATATTCACTATCTACAATATATTGGTGTGGGAGTTTCCATGGTAAACAATATAGAGCCAACTATTTCAACATACACTGGCATGCAAATTTGTGTGTCTTGTTTGTGGTTGATCTCTAAGCGCCCTACTTGAAAGCTGGATATTTTTCTACACATTTTAATGTGTATATTTATGGTGCAGAGTTTAGTACAGCCATGGCCTTACCAGCTGTACCACCCATGAAGGCCTTGAATATGCCTACCAAATTTCATCTGTCTTAAGTGGTTTTTGCTTAATCTTGCAAGCAAGGTTTTTGTTAAAAAAGTACAAGTCCAAAAAGAATAAAAATTGATAAATTGTAATGGCATGAAAATCTAAGCAGGTCATCTGCATATGCATACAAATAAGCTAGCCAAAGTTCATCTGTTTAAATTTAGGGGTTTTTGCACAGTCATACTAACAATCTTATGGGACAGATGGACAGAATCATTTCAAGATGGTGATGCTGCATGCAAGCAATGGGGGCATAGAAATATGGAGGCCACAATCAATATTAGATATGTGACAACCTACCATTGCACATATTGTAACTGCAAATCTAGCTTGGTACCAGTGAGCATTTTACCACTAAGCTTTCATATGGAAGATTACCATTATTAAATAAAGCATTTATTATTATTATTATTATTATTATTATTATCACTGTATGGGAACGGGTTAATCGACACCATTTTTTGTCAGCAAAGCTATGGTTTTTCTTGTGGGGTAGGAATGCAAAATGTATATCATGGGATTATCTATCTGGTTTTTGTCTATCTGCAACAATATCTTGTAAGTGTTCAAAAAAAATCTCATAAATGTAGAGAATGGAGATTACATTAGTAATACTTACAGTCTTTCGAATATTGTAACATCTATATAAATTATGAACATCAGAGAAAGCCTTGAAGATATTGTAATATAACTACAGTTTTTGGTTGGTTGGGACTTAATTTGTTTATAGGGCAAGATATAAACAAATTTACATCTGTATACAACACTTGTACACAAAATACACATTTGTAAGACTGAAAAATAATTAAACACCCTTCACAGTCCAATGCTAAACAAAACAAAATAATTATAAAAAAAAATAACAAAATGGACAGAAATGCGCTAAATATAGGCCCTGTACAGTATTTTATGAAAGTGCATCAATGTATTGATACAATGTATAAAGTGGTCCGTACAAATTAAAATGGCCAATATAGGTTTACTATGGTTCTGTTATAAAAATATAGGTTTTCGATGGTCATGTTATAAAAATGTATCGGTGTACTGATGCAATGTACAAAGCACCCCATTTTAATTTTTCATGAATCTTGAATAATTAGTTAGAACTAATAAGGTCTAATAATCTGAGATCATATTTGCTGTCTAGTTACTGTTATTCTCTTTTTTAGTTCATTTTTCATCTGACCTATGTAAAAGGCTTCACATTTCAAACATATCTATGCATAAATCACTTTTCACATTTTTTAAATTGCAATCCATGTCCTGTTTAACTTTAAATATCTTACCAATCTGAAGTTAAATTTAGACCTGGTAAGATTTTTGTTTTACATTTTTGAGTTGTCTCCTACTATTCATAATTTTCATTCTTTCCAAAACATTTCTCATTTTATCAGTACATCGAAGTAACTGTTAACATGTTCATACCATCGGGAAGATATTAGTGTTAATTAATGTTTTCACAGTTAACTCCCTTGATTGGTCCATTTCTCTTCACTCTCAGTACATGTATTACTTGATTGATAATTTCCTCTGCATAGTATTGCCTGCAAAGATATTGCTGTAATTCTGCGAGTCTCTGTTCTTGGGTATGCTTGTCCTATACGATTGTTATCACTCTTGATGTAAGATTAAAAGGAATGTTCACGTTTGTATGTTTTTCATGACAAGATTTAAAGTTGAAATAGCTATGTGTATCAATAAATATCAGTAAAAATATGGGTTCCAGATAATTTGATGAGTATGTCCAGGAAGGGAATACTTATTTCACTCTCATTTTTTTAAAATGTTATAACTGGATCTAAATTATTATGTTCCTGGAAGAATTCTTTTATAGATATATGTTTATTTCATATTACGAAGCAGTCATCTAAAAATTTCTTTCACTTCTTTCTCAAATAATCCCCAAGTTCTTTTCCATGTTTATCCATCATTCTGTCAGAAAATGTCTCTTCCGAGTACCCCAAGACCAGACTGTAACATTGGTTGGTGCCCATAGCCATGCCTTTTTTCTCTATGTAGTATTTTCCATTCAAGTAAAAAAAAAATCACTGCTTCTATTCCAGTGTCATGTGTAATATTAGTGTATAAGCTTACTATATCAAAAGTAGCAAGTGTTGATCCCTTGTTCATGATGTCTGGCAATTGGTTGGGAAAATTAATATCATCCCGTATGAAACTTGGAACTTCTTTGCAAAGTGGTTTTGATATAATATCAAGCAAATGACTTCATCTTTATGTGCAACTATCAGGCCCTCTTACAAAGGTCAAAATGTTAAATCTTCAGGCCTGTTTATTGTTACATATTCCAAATTTTGCTGCTGAATTTCTAATGTGATGGTTATACTTTGGTGGATTTTTGAGAGACCGTAAAAGTAACTTGTAAAATGTTCAAAATTCATTAAATAATCCTTTTCTTCTTTATATAGGTCATTACAGTATTTTTCAGTTAAGTGGTTTATTAGTCTTCACGTGTCCATATTAACTTGACAACTTGTTTCCTGGTAGATTTCCTTATCATTTAGCATTTCATATATTTTGTCTATGTAAAAATCGCTGTCCATAATTATAATAGCTCCACCATTCTTTGATAATAGTTGATCTGTCATCTAACAAAGATTTAAAAGCTTGTCTGTCATATTTTGATAAGTTATTTTTTGCTTTGTGATTACATTTTAGTGGATAATGTTTTATATATAACCAAAGATTTTTCCTTTTCTTCTTTATCCTCACTTGTGGTAATGATGTGCTGTGGATAGATTTTGTTGTACATTCCTCAGTTTTTCCCTATATTGATAATTTTGGGGTCTAGTATGAACAATTTAACTGGATGTTTTGTGATGTTTCTTTACAGGATCCCTTGAATATGTATTTGGTAGTACCATGAATGTAGTTATGTATTCAGGAATTGTTTTCTCTGGGGCATTTGTACTCATGTGTTTACTATACTTTCTCTCAGTTCTTTTCCTCATTTCTTCCTCTCCTATGAATATATCTGCTCCAGATTTGTTTTCATATCTCTGTAGCCACTTTCTCTTATTCTCCCAAATCTGAGCGGATATTTCTTTGTCTCTCTCACATTCCTATCTCCAAACTTCTATCAACTTCTCATAAACTTCCCCAGTAGTTTTGCACGAAAAAATTACATGCATTGATCTAGCTGAAGACATTTCTGCCATATCGTCTAGCTTTATTTTTCATTATTCTGATGTCAGTTTCAAAGTAATGTAATGTTGTTTCTCTCCTGATGGGATTTGTTTTCAGTATGCTCTCTCAGAATTAATTTGGGTCTATACTTTCTCTGGATAAATAGTGATTCCTTGCTCAACTATGTCTCATATATGCCAGTATATATATATATATAAATGTGTGTTACTTTGTTTGATGGCCTCAAGGTTGATTAGTTTTCCAACTAATCATCACCCTCTTTAAATAAAGCATTATTATTATTATTATTATTATTATTACAGCAAGGCCATTTTCAGATTTTTAAAAGTTTATATAGAAAAAATTTCTACCCCACAAAAAAACAGCCTTGCCTCAAAAAAATGGTCTGTAATGATTAACCCATTCCCATACAGTGATTATAGAAGGTGGTTACATGATATAATCTGTATGGAGGTCTTTGGGTGAGACTGTTCTTCATACACAAACAACATTCTTGTAATTCTTCTCACCCTAAAGAGAAAAACATTCTGTTTGGGCTGAGAACTCACACCGCCTCTGAAGCAGGAGTAAACAAGAACAAAGATGGTGGAGCATGCTGTGTGTGATGCTGCATTTTTGTTGTTCCGAGTTTAACTCGGGTTGTTAGGGTGATTTTGAATGCACACATCAAAGAACATCCGAGAACATGTACTTGGTGTTTGGGTGAAAATTCCAAAACAGGTTGCTGAAAGATGGCAGATATATTGTTATTGAAGATGTGACTTTTTTTTTTATAGAGAAATGACATTCAAAATAGGCTAAATAGGATGCTTCCTCTGATGCAGACCGTTCAGTAATCAACATAATGATCAACATTTTCATTTAACTGCAGGGTATTTTGCATCAGTCGTTAACACAATAAAAGTTACACTAACAAGGGAGGACTCCTCAAAAATCTTTTGGAAGATTCACGCCATTTTGTTAACAACTAGTTGGATGTTGATTCACATATTTGTAACATTTAACTGAACATGGAGTTATTCATTTTCTTCCAAGTTGTATACCAAAAGATAATGCAAAGGTTGGTCTGGAATAAAACCTTTCCATGTGTGTAAATAGGATGGGTACTGTATATACATGCGTATTATCCGGGTCCAAATGCAAACAACATAGACCCTGATCTGCCGTTGCATAATGCGCCGGCAGATCAGGGTCTATCTTGTTTGTTCTACTGATTAGTCCTTACAAACTGCATAGACCCAGATCTGCCAGCGCATTATGCAACGGCAGATCTAGGTCTATGCATTTTGCAGTTGGTATGCGATTATACACGAGTATATATGGTAAATCTAACTCTTGTGGATGAAGATTTGTGCAAGGAACCAGGCAAGCCTTGTTCTCTACACTCATTTTCAAATGTGACAGATTCCCCAATCATGCTCAAAATCCATGTTCATGAAGAAGATTATATTAATCTTTCTACATAAAATGGGAATGGGAAGATCAATTTATATTTTTCCATAAGTCTAAACTGTGATCCATGGCACTGAAAGGATTTTGATGATGATGTATATGATGATGATGATGATGATGATGATGGCAGTGATGGTCATAGTTTTGGTGATGGTGCTAGTGGTGATGGTCATGGTGATGATGATGATTGCAGTGATGGTCATGGTGCTAGTGGTGGTGGTCATGGTGATGATGATGATACAAGAACCTTTGCCTTTTTCCTCTTTGGCATTTTTCTTGGTGGCAGAGGGTGGCTTTTTCTTGTCTTTTGCATCTTTGTTCTTTGAATCCTGTAAAAGATATCAATAAAAACTTGTACAATTAACCATGGTACTGACTTGTGGGGCAAGGGAAATTAAACTACATGTTAATGTATATGACTCATATGGTGAGGGAAATTAAACTGCATGTTACTGTATATACTCGCATATAACTTGAGTTGAACTGCAAACAACATAGACCCTGATCTGCCATTGCATAATGCGCTGGCAGATCAGGGTCCATGTTGTTTGTTCTACTGATTACTCCTAGCAATGGCAGATTTGGGTCTGTGCAATTTTTTGAAGTTGAACTATAAATAAATATACATGTATATGGTATGTTGGACAACTCTTTATTTACCATGAGGCTTCATTATGTACATTTAAAGAACATTCCTAGTGCAACCATTAAACAATATGGAGAGAATGTGTTTCAATGCGGAAAAAGAGGGGGAAAAAAGGACTCCAACAACATTTATTTAAGAACTGGGCTGACAAGAATATTCCACCTGAGGAGAGCATATATGATGGTGACTCACAGTATTGAAGTTACTTATTGTAACTGATCACTGTAAATAGACTCTGAAGCAATTTTTATAGTACCGGTAACTTAGTAAATAAGAAACTTAAAATATTGATAAAATACAAGTAGATGAAATGCTGGTAAAGTTAAATATTATCATTTCAAAAAGAAATTAATATGTTCAGATTTTATGTGATAATGGGCAGGTCATTGATGACATGTCATAATCAAATGATTAGATTGATAAATTCATAGAAATATCAAATGTTTTTAAGAAAATGTATGAACAATGCACAATTTAACTCGACATCAGGTAACATGATTCATTTCTGACTTTAGATCAGGCTGCTGAATCTGATGATTGCATCAGAGATGTGAATAACATGTGCCAGTCAAAGTGGTCTTCAGTTTCATTACAACAAATTGAAATTATACACAATGTATCACAAAGAACTACAGGTACAAGACTGCAATAGACCTTTCCACCAGGTCAATCAACCTTATCTAATTACCTCTGACCAATGGGATGGTTATCACTAGGGCGGGTGAAACTGGTGATTGCCTGGGGCACCAAGCCTGGGGGGGGGGGGCGTCATTTAGTGGAGTTTGCAATATTTTTTCCTGAGTGGGGGGCGCCAAAGGCGCCACTCGCCTGGTGTACCGTTTCTTCCCGTGCAAACTTGCGACAGCCCTGGTTATCACTTTAGGCCTGGTATGAGTAGTTGTATCATGTTACATAATGTGGGCAACATGTGGAAAATGTTTTCATAACCAGGACTAAAATATAGGAATTATAGAGTAATACTGAGTCGAAAAATCTCAAAACTAATGCTTTGGTTCTGCTCAAATTGTGAGATTTTCTTCCTTTTGGTTCATATAATAAATTTGTACAATTCTGTATTTTTATATGCAAATCTAATTAAGAGAAGATTTTCTTATGTAAAATGTGTGGGCAGGGCTTTAGCAGAATTTGGAAAGGTCCACTTGTCACTAAAATCAACAAAATGATAATATAAAGTTTTAAAAAAAAAAAGTAAAGCATACTCATGCATGTTACATACTGTATATACTCGCGTATACTCCAATACCAACTGCAAACTGCATAGACCCAGATCTGCCATCGCATAATGTGCCAGCAGTTCTGGGTCTATGCAGTTTGTAAGGACTAATCAGTAGAACAAACAAGATAGACCCTGATCTGCCGGTGCATTATGCGATGGCAGAACAGGGTCTATGTTGTTTGCATTTGGACCTGGCTTATATATACGAGTATATATGGTACCTTATCAGCTACCAGCGAAATTGGTTAAATGTACATGACAAATAATATGATTTTTATCTTGTCTGCATAAGCATAGTGAGGCATAGGTATCACTTTTCTGGTACTGACAATGGTGGCAGTATCAACATTAAACTTGTATGTTAAAGGTTTGTGGTGAAGTTTTTTTCAAAGCTGATAAGCATAATACAAGCCTCCCATCCATATTTTCCAAACACTGGGATTGTATTACCATCTAAATACCACATTTTTTTAAGTACCTGATCACACGAATTAGCCATTATTAATATGTTATGCCAGAGAGAAATGTTTGAAAATGCTATAAATATTCCATCTGCATTTTGGCACACTTTGAAAAGATCAAATCCTAGATTTGTATGTTGTTTCATATGCTGATGATAAAGTAAACTGTGCTGAAAAAACAGCAAATCTCCAAGAACAATCAATGAAACTTGTTGTAATGAATTGAACAAATCAATGAAACTTGTTGTAATGAATTGAACAAATCAATGAAACATGTTGTAATGAATTGAACAAATCAATGACACTTTTTTTATTGAATTGAACAAATCAATGAAACATGTTGTAATGAATTGAACAAATCAATGAAACATGTTGTAATGAATTGAACAAATCGATGAAACTTTTTTAATTGAATTGAACAAATCAATGAAACATGTTGTAATGAATTGAACAAATCAATGAAACTTGCTGTAATGAATTGAACAAATCAATGAAACTTGCTGTAATGATTGAACAAATTAATGAAACTTGTAATGAATTGAACAAATCAATGAAGCTTGTAATGAATTGAACAAATCAATGAAACTTGTAATGAATTGAACAAATCAATGAAGCTTGTAATGAATTGAACAAATCAATGAAGCTTGTAATGAATTGAACAAATCAATGAAGCTTGTAATGAATTGAACAAATCAATGAAACTTGTTGAATTGAATTGAACAAATCCATGATCCAAAGATCATTGTGCTTAAAAATGGTGGTCCACTAACGAATTATGAAAAATGGTTTTATAAAGGTAAGCAAATTGAAGTTGTCATTTTATAAGTACAGTATTCCCTCACTATAAAGTACCTCAGTATAAGACAGTCCCTTTTAAAAGGTGGGAATGGTCATGGATCCCATTTCATTATTTAATATTATTATTT
Organism: Margaritifera margaritifera; assembly: GCA_029931535.1. Lineage (NCBI taxonomy): Eukaryota > Metazoa > Mollusca > Bivalvia > Unionida > Margaritiferidae > Margaritifera > Margaritifera margaritifera. Next base: position 3,964,632 of record JAQPZY010001654.1, read on the forward strand.
GGTATAATATAACATTAGGAGGTCTACTTTTATGTCTGCCATGAACAGTATTATACTGAGGGAGTACTGAATATGGGATTACTGTTTACCCCCAAAATCAGTATAATCAAATGCCATATATGGGATTACTGTTTACCCCCAAAATCAGTATAATCAAAAGCCATATATGGGATTACTGTTTACCCCCAAAATCAGTATAATCAAAAGCCATATGTGGGATTACTGTTTACCCCCAAAATCAGTATAATCAAAAGCCATATGTGGGATTACTGTTTACCCCCAAATCAGTATAATCAAAAGCCATATGTGGGATTACTGTTTACCCCCAAAATCAGTATAATCAAAAGCCATATGTGGGATTACTGTTTACCCCAAAATCAGTATAATCAAAAGCCATATGTGGGATTACTGTTTACCCCAAAATCAGTATAATCAAAAGCCATATATGGGATTACTGTTTACCCCAAAATCAGTATAATCAAAAGCCATATATGGGATTACTGTTTACCCCAAATCAGTATAATCAAAAGCCATATATGGAATTACTGTTTACCCCAAAATCAGTATAATCAAAAGCCATATATGGAATTACTGTTTACCCCAAAATCAGTATAATCAAAAGCCATATATGGGATTACTGTTTACCCCAAAATCAGTATAATCAAAAGCCATATATGGGATTACTGTTTACCCCAAAATCAGTATAATCAAAAGCCATATGTGGAATTACTGTTTACCCCAAAATCATTATAATCAAAAGCCATATGTGGGATTACTGTTTACCCCAAAATCAGTATAATCAAAAGCCAAGGAAATGTTATCATAGCAAGCTACTAAAAATCTGCAATGACTATATGTTAAATATCACATGGCTAAGTTTGGATATTTTGATTACAAAGACACTTTCAAAATACTTAATGCTATGATAAAACTGATTTTATGTTTCTGTTGAGAGATATGGAGATATATACATAGATATTAATAAAAATGTCCATCTAAGATTTTGTACAAGATTTTTTAATGTATCTTGCTCAGTTAGCAATACAGTAGTATTGGATCAATGTTGAAGATTAACAATTTGTATTAAATATAATTTATGCTGCATTAAATACTGGTGATTAACTTTTGCCTTTGGAAAATTATAGATACCCTGTAAATCCGTATAAAAAGAAGGAAAATTTATGTATATAATAAAATGGGTCTCTATGGTGAAACAATTAGTGTTCAAGTTTGGGTTTGGATATATTTGGATATGTCAAGATGTAGGTGACATGACATTGATTTTTAGAACAGTTTATCACAAAGATTAAAGGACTATATGATGCAAACATGGAATGCAAACTTAAAATAATCTACTAAATATGTTAATTATTATCAATACAAGTTTTTGCTGAATGTTGACAAATATTTTTTGATAGGAGTGCCTTACAAACAGCTTTGGCTACATTTTCTTCTTCTAGTTATAGTCTGAAAATTGAGACTGGAAGAGATTTAGATATACAGTGAGAATTACATTATTGTAAATATTGTTTTGAAAAGTGGAAAATAATTTATTGAAGATGAAGTTCATGTATTTAATATTTGTCCAAAATATTTGAATTTGATGATGTAATTTTTAAAAATGTAATGGTATAATCATGGATGTAATTTTTAAAAATGTAATGGTATAATCATGGAGCTAAATATCAATTTTAAATGGGTGATGAAAACCAATATGTAAAACTGGTATATGTAATTCGTTGTGTACAAAAAGTTGCTTGTCAATACTGTAATAATATGAACAAAATTAGACTTTATTTGCTAGTATGGCATTGAAAATTCTCATATGGGGTGTTATAGGGATATTGGAACAAGAGTATCCTGAACAGCACAAATAGCACATTATACACCCGCCCGATGTTTAATAGCCTTCTGTGTAAGAACTAGTAGGGCTGACTGACACTGGAGATTATTGATCAGTGGGTCTCAATGACCTGGACCTTTGCTCAAGGTATGTGGCCTGGATATAAAGTTACAGTGCAGAAACCATTATTTTCTGTTTAGGCTTACCATGACCATGACCTCTGACCTCTAAACCCAAGAATCTATATATATTTTTTTATTACCCTAAGTACAAGTCATCCACAAAGTTTGGTCAAGGAACTTACTCTAGAATAAATGTTATTGTGCAAAACTCATTTTTCTTTGTGCGACAATGACCTTGACCTTTGGTCTCCAAATCAATAGGCTTCTTCCATACCTAAGTGCACAAACTTTGGTCAAGGTGTGTGGTCTTAAAGAAAAGTTATTATTTAAAAAAGGAGTGTTTTTCTTTCAGTTATAGTTACCTTGACCTTTTAGATTGTTTATTCCAAAATCTAAAGGCTTCTTTCTTACCCAACATGCAAGTCATCCACAAACTTTGGTGAAGGTACATGTACGTGGTCAAGAATTTAAAAGTTTTGTGCCAAAGATATTTTTTTCTTTCTGCCAGGGTGACCTTGACCTTTGATCTTTTAACTCCAATTTGATAGGCTTCTTCATTACCCCAAGTGCAAGCTATCCACAAAATTTGGCCCCGGTCCAGTGAAATATAGCTATTACTGCATAAAATATCTAATCTGGTCATCTATATTTACATACACACATGCCTACCAAATTTCATTTGTCTACTTGAAGTTTGCTTAATTGTGCTAACAAAGTCCCCCCCACCCACCTAATTTAAGCACAAAAAGTTTTTAAAAGTGTAAGAAATTGAAAAAATGCTAAAATGACCAGAAAATCTAATTGGGTCATCTACATATAAATGCAAATATACCAACCAAATTTCATTTGTTTATCTTGAGTGTTCTTAATCATGATAACAAATTTGTGTCAAAAACGTCTAAGTTCAAAAAAGTTTTAAAAATGTGTAAAAAAAATTGAAAAATTGCTTTAGTAGTCTGAAAACCTAATCAGGTTATCCATATGATAGTACAATCTACCACAAATGGTTTGTACTTAATCGTCCCAACAAGATTTGGTCATAATGTCTAACTCCATAAAGTTATAAAATGTGTGAAAAAGTGAAAAATTGCTATAATGGCCTGAAGATCTAAACAGATCATCTAAATATAAAAGCAAGTACGCCTATAAAATTGTATTTATCTACCTCAAGTAATTTATTGCTTAATCATGCTAACAAGTTTTTGTCAAAAAGATATACATCCAAAAAGTTTTTAAATGTTTTCAAATTAAAAAAATTGATGTAATGGCCTGAAAATCTAATCTGGTTATTTACATATGTATACAAATATTCTAGTCAAATTTAACTTGTCTACATGGAGTAGTTTTTGTGCAATCTTGCCAACAAACTTCTTGGGAGGGATTGATGTGTGAACATATGGATAAGATGCCCATGCTGGCAAGCAGAGGTTGGGGGGGAGGGAGGGAGGCATAAAATGCAATGCTATTATATATGCATTAAACCTCAGAAGATTTAAAGAGGAGAGCCCTCAAAACTGGCAGGGCCCACCTCACAGAGGGCAGTGCATCATCTAGGGATGACACGGTGCAGCGCCCTCCTAAAACAGGTTAGGGACAACACTGTGTGGTATTATATGGAATCCATCTTTGTAAAAAACAAATTCCAAGATTCTAATCCATTGAACATTGAAAATTTCATGCTGCATCATTATATTGTATGAGGTAGTTCTTTTTGCAACCCATTCTGGTGATTTTTTTAAAAATAAAAGAATTAATTTAAGCAGATCAGGGTCTACACTGTTTATCTTCCACAATTTCAAGCATTATAATTAGGATGGCAGATCTGAGTCTAGGCTGCGTACAGCCAGGTGCTTGTTACATACTTATGGTACAATACTGCAATCCATATTTAAGTATACTTAATGGTAAACATTTGTACAGAATCAAATTTGAATTTTTTGAAGCTCTTTATGACCATAACATAACAAAATAGCATCAACTTTTAAATGTTTAATAATGGAATTGTAACAGTTACATACTTTTATTAGTTAATCATATAGCCTTCAACTCTCACACTTGCATTAGAATCAATATTACCGTCTATACTCACGTATAAGCCGATACCAAATGCAAACTGCATAGACCCAGATCTGGGTCTATGCAGTTTGTAAGGATTAATCAGTAGAACAAACAACATAGACCCTGATCTGCTGGTGCATTATGCAATGGCAGATCGGGGTCTATGTTGTTTGCATTTTGTATAGGCTTATACACGAGTATATACGGTACTGTATTTATATTATCTTAGATAGTTTAGTGCTAAAAATTAAGGCATACTAATTACAAGAGATCTATTTCATTATAATTCTATAAAGCTGCAATGAGATTAAACCAATAAATTCTAATACATTTATTCATAAATGAACCAGTAATAGCACTATTTTGCAATTTGTAATGAAAAAAATTAGAAGCTTAATGGCAAAGTATGGTTAAAATTTCCATTAAGTCCACATAAAATGGCTAAATGCACTATAAAATAAAAGATGCATGTTAAATTATTTGCTATAGTCTGTTCACTGAGAGATGATGCAAAACAAACCTTGGATTTCTGCTTGCCTTCAGCCTGGAAAATCACATATTCACACAAATGTCAGCTGTAAATCTCCACAGTACAAATGTATTTACAGTATAACTTAATACTTTTGTTTATGATGTGGCTCAATGAGTGAAAAAAAAAAGATTAAGCATCCTAAGCATCCTTGAAACTAACTAATCCTGATGTATAATATTAATTTTGAAACAAACCATACCTAATCTTGCTGTATAATATTAATTTGGAAACAAACCATACCTAATCCTGTTGTATAATATTATTTTTAAAACAAACCATACCTAATCCTGCTGTATAATATTAATTTGGAAACAAACCATACCTAATCCTGCTGTATAATATTATTTTTAAAACAAACACATACCTAATCCTGCTGTATAATATTATTTTTAAAACAAACCATACCTAATCCTGATGTATAATATTATTTTTAAAACAAACCATACCTAATCCTGCTGTATAATATTATTTTTAAAACGAACCATACCTAATCCTGCTGTATAATATTAATTTGGAAACAAACCATACCTAATCCTGCTGTATAATATTAATTTGGAAACAAACCATACCTAATCCTGCTGTATAATATTATTTTTAAAACAAACCATACCTAATCCTGCTGTATAATATTAATTTTAAAACAAACCATACCTAATCCTGCTGTATAATATTATTTTTAAAACAAACATATACCTAATCCTGCTGTATAATATTATTTTTAAAACAAACCATACCTAATCCTGCTGTATAATATCATTTTTCAAACAAACCATACCTAATCCTGCTGTATATTATTTTTAAAACAAACCATACCTAATCCTGCTGTATAATATTAATTTTGAAACAAACCATACCTAATCCTGCTGTATAATAAATTTGAAACAAACCATACCTAATCCTGCTGTATAATATTATTTTAAAACAAACCATACCTAATCCTGCTGTATAATATTAATTTGGAAACAAACCATACCTAATCCTGCTGTATAATATTAATTTTTGAAACAAACCATACCTAATCCTGCTGTATAATATTAATTTGGAAACAAACCATACCTAATCCTGCTGTATAATATTATTTTTAAAACAAACACATACCTAATCCTGCTGTATAATATATTTTTAAAACAAACCATACCTAATCCTGCTGTATAATATCATTTTTAAAACAAACCATACCTAATCCTGCTGTATAATATTATTTTTAAAACAAACCATACCTAATCCTGCTGTATAATATTAATTTTGAAACAAACCATACCTAATCCTGCTGTATAATATTAATTTGGAAACAAACCATACCTAATCCTGCTGTATAGTATTATTTTTAAAACAAACCATACCTAATCCTGCTGTATAATATTAATTTTAAAACAAACACATACTTAATCCTGCTGTATAATATTATTTTTAAAACAAACCATACCTAATCCTGATGTATAATATTATTTTTAAAACAAACCATACCTAATCCTGCTGTATAATATTAATTTGGAAACAAACCATACCTAATCCTGCTGTATAATATTAATTTGGAAACAAACCATACCTAATCCTGCTGTATAATATTAATTTGGAAACAAACCACACCTAATCCTGCTGTATAATATTATTTTTAAAACAAACCATACCTAATCCTGCTGTATAATATTAATTTTAAAACAAACCATACCTAATCCTGCTGTATAATATTATTTTTAAAACAAACACATACCTAATCCTGCTGTATAATATTATTTTTAAAACAAACCATACCTAATCCTGCTGTATAATATCATTTTTCAAACAAACCATACCTAATCCTGCTGTATATTATTTTTAAAACAAACCATACCTAATCCTGCTGTATAATATTAATTTTGAAACAAACCATACCTAATCCTGCTGTATAATAATTTTGAAACAAACCATACCTAATCCTGCTGTATAATATTATTTTTAAAACAAACCATACCTAATCCTGCTGTATAATATTAATTTTAAAACAAACACATACCTAATCCTGCTGTATAATATTAATTTTTGAAACAAACCATACCTAATTCTGCTGTATAATATTAATTTGGAAACAAACCATACCTAATCCTGCTGTATAGTATTATTTTTAAAAGAAACACATACCTAATCCTGCTGTATAATATATTTTTAAAACAAACCATACCTAATCCTGCTGTATAATATCATTTTTAAAACAAACCATACCTAATCCTGCTGTATAATATTATTTTTAAAACAAACCATACCTAATCCTGCTGTATAATATTAATTTTGAAACAAACCATACCTAATCCTGCTGTATAATATTAATTTGGAAACAAACCATACCTAATCCTGCTGTATAATATTAATTTTAAAACAAACCATACCTAATCCTGCTGTATAATATTAATTTTAAAACAAACCATACCTAATCCTGCTGTATAATATTAATTTGGAAACAAACCATACCTAATCCTGCTGTATAATATTAATTTGGAAACAAACCATACCTAGACTAAATTTGAAGTGTACTGTCTATACTCGCTTATAAGTCAGGTTCAACTGCAGACAACATCAACCCTGATCTGCTGTTGCATAATGCACCAGCAGATCAGGTCTCTGTTGTTTGTTCTAGTGATTAATCCTAACAAACTGCATAGACCCAGATCTGCTGGTGACTTAAGGGATGGCAGATCTGGATCTATGCAGTTTGCAGTTGGATCCAACTTGTAAGCGAGTATATATGGTACATAAGTTCACCGATATCTTTACACATTAAGAACCATCTTAATGAGAATCATTGATACAATTTAATATGTACCTTAAAAAAAAATATAACCAAACACACGATGGATATAAGGCCCGAGCAAATGTGAAGCCTATTTAGGTGCAGTACAGATTTAAAAATACAACCAAATCTCTTTTGACCAAAGTGTAAAAGTCCCAACATTGTCGTGATTAAAAGTCACCCCATATACTGAACCAGAAACAAAGACTTGTCAATCAATTCTAAAAAAAAACGAAAAGCAGGTCCGCCGATAGAAATTCCAGGCTTCTGGGCAGAGCAGTCATGGGCCCCAAAACTAGTTTAATTTTTTGTATATAAAAACCCGTGTACAGTTTTGGATATAAAACCTGTAGTAATCTACCATAACAAATTTTAATATTTACTACAAAGATTAATTTACTTTTTATAACTGAGTTCACGGCAGGCCCCTAGAAATTGTTGGGTCCCTAGGCGATTGCCCCTCCTGCCCCCTTCTCGGCGGGCCTGCCCAAAAGTGCATGCAAATATGAAGAAGAAATACCTTTGATGATGCAGATAATTTTTTCAAGCCTGCATGCTAAAGGATAAACAAAGTTCTATGAATTAAAGAACACAAAAAATATTTGTTACCCTTCTTACATTATGTATGATAGACACACCACAGTTACTGGACACAAGCTTGATACTGAAATTGGTCAAAATTATGAAATATTAAGTGTAGAGTGAAGATAGCAGGTTTAGAATCATTCTGATATATGACCTCTTCAATACATATATAGTAATAGAACTGTCTCTTATTATATATTTATTGAAGGGGTTATGTATTAGAAGAGTCCTAAACCCACTGTCTTTTCTCTACACTTAATATTTCATGATATTGACCCATTTTAGTATCAAGCTTATGTCCAGTAACTGTGAAATACACCTATGATTATGCGACTCTTATTTTCTATATAAAAAAAAAAAATACTTTCTGGCATTTAAGTTAGGAAAAATGTGTGGTTGCACAATGTTTAATGCAATAATAAATGGTATACTACCCCCATATTGGTCTGCTTACCATATATACTCGCTTATAAATCGGGTCCAACTGCAAACTGCATAGACCCAGTTCTGCTGTTGCATAATGCACTGGAAAATCTGGGTCTATGCAGTTTGTTAGGAGTAATCAGTAGAACAAACAACATAGACCCTGATCTGCCAGTGCATTATGCATGATGCAACAGCAGATCAGGGTCTATGTTGTTTACATTTGGACCTGACTTATAAGTGAGTATTAATGATAAACATACTTCTTACAAATCCCTATGTCTTCTGGTACAGTATATATTTGAGAAAATCTTGAGCCCTCGATTATGAAGACTTTGTCATATGTGCATATCTTTGCAGGTAGATACTCTTCAATTTTGGAAAACAAAGTCTACTCGGGTAACAGAAGGCAGGACTGAAGTATGCTCATCATATCACACAGAAGTGCATTGTACAATTAGCATATAACTTTAATGAGAAAAAGAATTATGAATTTCACAATTTAAGCACTGTGTTGAAAATTGGACAAAAAGTTAATTTCTTGAAAGCAAGACTTTAAGTATAATTTTTCAAAAACCTAAATTACACTGAAGAAGTTCAGCTTTTCAATTCATCACAAAACACTGACCATGAAGGATATTTTACAAAATAAATAAAGCAATGGTTCAAGTAATTTCATATATTATTGTATCCTCAAATGACAACATTTTCATCATATCGAATCATAAACGATATTAAAATGAGCAATATCTGCACGTCATAATAAATCATCACTACAGGTACTACCTTATGCCCATGTCACCTAGCAACCAGGGTATGGGAGGGAGATAACTTTTCACGGCTGTTCAAAAAAGCATGAAGACTTATTGCCAGAGAAGAAATAACCATGCCTGCCCATTAGCATACTGTGTCAAATATAGTCGGTTATTTATTTTGACAATCACTTTATACTTGCTTATAAGTCAGGCCTAACTACAAACTGCATAGATCCAGATCTGCTGTCACATAATGCACAGGCAGATCTGGGTCTATGCAGTTTGTTAGGAGTAATTAGTAGAACAAACAACAGAGACTCTGATCTGACATCACATAATGCACCAGCAGATCAGGGTCTATATTGATTGCAGCTGAACCCAACTTATAAGCTAGTGTATAGGATACCTTTATATGAATTAGTATTATTTTGAGTACAGTATATAGTGAAACTTTCATGAAAAATGATTGAAACATGTTACTGTTGTGACCTTTTGAATTTTTATGATATATAATGACACTAACAGACATAAGACTTGAATGTCCGAAAGCTTTTAGTAAGACTGATAAATCTGCCCCATAACAATTTTTTTTCTGATGACCATAAAAAAATTGTTTTGGGGACAGATTTATCAGTCTAGCTTTTAGTTTGGCTATAATTATGAAATGCCTCACGCCTTTACCAGCAATAGTATTGGTCAGCAGTCCATTGGTATTGGCATATGTTAAAGTTTGACATATGGATACAGGTTATTTCTGATCAATGGGTTTCTGCATCTTCATGTGAAGCATGTTTTGATGCAAAACTTAAAAGAAAAATTAGTCCATGAGCATGAAAACTCAGTCTGTACCACTCAGAGGGGCAAAACCACTCTTGTACCATTTTGTATATTCAGTGTATCATCAAATAAAAACAAAAAATTATGATAGTCCCTCCAACCGAGTAGCTTTTTGTATGAAATATTGCATCATTCATTTCCCAATGTGAGCTACTGTTACATGACTAACAATGGGGGGGGGGGGGAGTGGAATGGGGGGGGGGGGGGGTGGCAAAGAGAAGAGTTGACATTCTATTTCATTTTGTAAATTTAATAAATATGATATCAGTGTTTTTGGTATAGATATACAAAGACAAATATAGTACTTTGCTATGAATGCTTATTAAAAACTATTTTCATGAGAAAAGACAATAGTAACTCAATTAGAGCTTGATGAATCAATCATCTACAAGTCATTGTGTTTGATTGGTAATGGAAACTTCATTGAATTTCCATAAGCACTAGTGTTTGGATCAAAATTTTCCTTTCATCAAATGTTTTTGTTAATTTACAGTAAATTACATATTATAATTTTAATCTTGTCTTTGACAAGTTTATTTATAACCTACTGATTGTTGTCTGGTAATTAACACATGGTAAAGGACTGAGGAACATTTATCCAGAATTCTCCATTATCCCATTTTACAATTTTTTACTCTATCTACTGTGAGAATATTGTCATTTATATGCCCCAAAGTTTCTAATCTCCATTTTTGATGTTGCTGTTTTTATTTTTTTTGGTTTGGTGCATAGGACCTGTAGAATGGATCAAGCTGATATTGTTAGTAAAAGTGATTGTAGTCATTAAGTGATGAACTCAGGCCCTTGGAATAGGCAAATACTTTAATAAGATGTTTTAATTCATTAAAAATGTCCTTAAAATTTAGGAGCACACAAGAACTTTGTGGCATGGAGGACCTAGATCAAAGGTGCTCAAATATGAAACCACACAGTATTATTTAACTTGATATCAACAAGACTTGAATGTAAGAAATTTCATACCATCAAAATTCCTAGCTCTTGATATCCACAAGACTTGAATATAAGATATTTCATACCATCAAAATTCCTAGCTCTTGATATCCACTAGACTTGAATGTAAGATATTTCATACCATCAAAATTCTTAGTTCTTCATATACGTAAGACTTGAATGTAAGATATTTCATACCATCAAAATGCCTAGCTCTTGATATCCACAAGACTTGAATATAAGATATTTCATACCATCATAATTCCTAGCTCTTGATATCCACTAGACTTGAATGTAAGATATTTCATACCATCAAAATTCTTAGTTCTTCATATCTGTAAGACTTGAATGTAAGATATTTCATACCATCAAAATGCCTGGCTCTTGATATCCACAAGACTTGAATGTAAGATATTTCATACCATCATAATTCCTAGCTCTTGATATCCACAAGACTTGAATGTAAGATATTTCATACCATCAAAATTCCTAGCTCTTGATATCCACAAGACTTGAATATAAGATATTTCATACCATCAAAATTCCTAGCTCTTGATATACACAAGACTTGAATATAAGAATATTTCATACCATCAAAATTCCTAGCTCTTGGAGAAATTAATTACAAATATTGTTTCGAGTCAGAACCAGATGAATCTTTAGCAACAGTTGTCAAAGAAAAGCAAGACAACAGAATGGTTTCCATGTTTTTCCCCTAAAAACTGAAGCTGGCCAAGGGAACATCTTGCAGATATTTCCAGCATGTTTACTCTTTTAGAGATACAAAGCTGAGTCATCATTATCAAATGGTGTTGATCCAGGAGTCATACAAAAGTATAATTCATATGAGAAAAATTTTCTGATAATCCACTTGTGGCTAAGCTGATAAAATTGACTCACTAACTAGTGACTGTAGTGGTCAGTACTTGTGATGCCAATCATACTTAGTCCCACCTTTATCTGGCACATGCCAGTGACATTGCATGTAGAATTTCAGTTACTGTTGTAGAGTAGAGTCAGAATAAAGTAGATGTAAAACCTCTTCAACTGTGATTCGTTCTTTATGATCCCTTTAGAGTTTGTTATAATTACAGAACATTACAGTGGCTTCAATGTTAGTTGCTATAATTCAAAGAGTTAAAGAGTCAACAACAAATCTTGTTCATACCAAGCTGCAGACCAACTATGGTGACAGTCTTTTTTCATTGCTCAGATGACAAAGGAAATCTGATAAAGTATACATTACAATTTGTTCATGTATGGTCTGGCAAACATAAAGTGAAAAACTAGACAAAATATAACAGCTTAATTAATAATGGCAAGAATCTTCTTTTACACGGATGTAATCCAAAAGGAAAAAGGAAACTGCTCTCCTTCTGACAGCACCTATCAAAGACCAAGAAATCATGCCAACATGATCCCTAATACCTTCAGATCTTGATGATGCTTTTTTTTTCACAAGAAGCTTTCTAAAGATATTTGTAGCTTTAAACAGGCCAACAAGAACAATGAATTCCATCTCAAAGAATAAAATGACTGATTGATTCAGTGTCAGGATCTCATCTATGACATTTCTTGTGCTCAGCAGAGCCCCAAACACAATATGTTACTGTTTTTAGTTACTGTTTATACTTGCTTATAAGTCGGATCCAACTATATGTCTGTCACAGACCTAGATCTGCTATTGCATAATGCACTGGCAGATCAGGTGCCATATTGTTTGGAGTTGGACCAAATTTATAAGTGAGTATATACGGTGAGTCTCCCAAAGGTTACATGGAACTGATTTGGATTAAATCATCTTCAGCATGCTGCTTCATATTATCAAGTAGCAGACATCAATTCGTCATCTCAAACTGATTACACTGATGAATTCAGTTCTATACAGATTTAACACTTTAATGGGACTATATTGCACTGCTCAAAAGAAACACTCACTGGATGGGGTAGTTAGAGTAAATGACATAGCAGTACAGGCAAAAGCATTTGGACAATGGTCAGCTCATAAGAAACAGTACTGCTATTTAGAAGGAAAGAAATAACCTGTTACATGTAAGATGCAAATTTGCTCCATCTAGTGTGAAATGTTAGCTACTGCATAGGACTTCTAACTAGGAAGTAGTTTGACAGAAAGCGAATGATAAGACTGAAAAATGATATCAAATGAATATGGTTTTGGGAATATGACAAAATATTGTCAAAAAATAAATTGAAATATGCAGGTATATATTCAGTAAGACAAGAACATGCAGAAACTGAGTACAGAAAATCATACTGAAATCAGTTGTTATTTATTGTACATTGGATAATTATATATCTGAGTACAGAAAATCATACTGAAATCAGTTGTTATTTATTGTACATTGGATAATTATATACCTGAGCACAGAAAATCATACTGAAATCAGTTGTTATTTATTGTACATTGGATAATTATATATCTGAGTACAGAAAATCATACTGAAATCAGTTTTTATTTATTGTACATTGGATAATTATATACCTGAGTACAGAAAATCATACTGAAATCAGTTGTTATTTATTGTACATTGGATAATTATATATCTGAGTACAGAAAATCATACTGAAATCAGTTTTTATTTATTGTACATTGGATAATTATATACCTGAGTACAGAAAATCATACTGAAATCAGTTATTATTTATTGTACATTGGATAATTATATATCTGAGTACAGAAAATCATACTGAAATCAGTTGTTATTTATTGTATATTGGATAATTATATACCTGTGTACAGAAAATCATACTGAAATCAGTTATTATTTATTGTACATTGGATAATTATATACCTGTGTACAGAAAATCATACTGAAATCAGATGTTATTTATTGTACATTGGATAACAATAAACCTGAGTACAGAAAATCATACTGAAATCAGTTGTTACTTATTTCACATTGGATAATTATATACCTGAGTACAGAAAATCATACTGAAATCAGATGTTATTTATTTCACATTGGATAACTGTAAACCTGAGTACATAAAATCATACTGAAATCAGTTGTTATTTATTTCACATTGGATAATTATATACCAGTGCACACACCTGGCTCCAGAATTTTTTTTGACATGGGCCATGGGCAAGTGGTTTACCCCATGTAAAAAAATCTACTTGTCCTGTAGAGGTTTTTATTATGTACAAAAACAAATCAACAGGCCCCATGGGCAAGTTGCTTGCAGAAGATGAGGAGCTCTAGCATGATTTTTAAAGGTTCCATGCATAGCTAATTACTATCCTGTTTTAGAAACATTACCTGGATATAGATGAAGTACTATCTAATCCTCTAGGACCATTGTCAGGGATACTAGTAACACCAGAAAATCTGTCTCTGTATAAGGACTGACATAAAAAGTGTCACTGATAATATTATTCCCCCCCCCCCCTCCTCCTTATGAGCACAGACAGGCCGACTCTACAGATGGCAAAACCTTGTTAGAAACACTGATTGGAAAACCAGAGGTCATTTTAGGAGCTAGCAGACTATGCTCTGTCAATGGTCATGGTAGGAGATGCAAACAAGAAAGGAATTAATGTACAAAATATGTATTTGATATCTATAAGAAAAACAAGAAAGGAAATGATGTAAAACATGTATTTGATATCTACAAGAAAAACTTGTAAGGAAACAAATGTCTGGCCGTAGTAAGAAGCTAAGTCTATAAAAATTTCTGGCAAATGAGTGGAATCATCCAAGGAAAAAGGGGAAGTTTATTTACAAGAAAGTGCTTGTGAGGCATTTAAGAATTCAGATGTACACAGTAGGAAGTCGACAAAAGATAACATCTTCATTCTTCCTATTCTTCAGCGGCCAGATACAAGATGTATTTGGACCATGTCTGGCTTTTAGACAGAGATCATATCTCTGATGTACATATAAAGAAAAGAACAAAACAAAACAAAAGCATGCATTAGATATAGTGACATCTTAAATAGTTGCTTACCATATATACTCGTGTATAAGCCGGGTCAAAATGCAAACAACATAGACTCTGATCTGCCGTCGCATAATGCGCCGGCAGATCAGTGTCTATGTTGTTTGTTCTTCTGAATAGTCCTTACAAACTGCATAGACCCAGATCTGCTGGCGCATTATGTGACAGCAGATCTGGGTCTATGCAGTTTGCAGTTGTTATCGGTTTATAAGCGAGTACAGATGGTAATTTTCTGGACAAGAATATTTGCATGGATCTAATTTGTCTCAATGTTAATTACTGATATCAAAAGTGTTTACACAGAGCATAAGAAGAGTACTGTAAACAGGACAGTATACATCTGCCATGTCATGTTATTTTGCAGAAACCATTTTTTTAACAGTCTTATGATCTTGACCCTTGACCTATGGACCCCAAAATCAATAGGTGGTTGTCTTATCTCAATTACAAGCCATCCAAAAAGTTTGGTTATGGTTTGTGGCAGAGGACTTATTCTATGGAAACTGTTTTCCTTCTTGGAGTTCCTCTAACCTTGACCTTTTACCTTCAACCTAAATTCAATAGGTATCTTCCTTGTCTCCAATGCAAGCCATGTACAAAGTTTAGTCAAGACATGTGGTACAGAAATTAAGTAGTTTTGTGGAAATAATGTTTCCTCTTTCAGTACATATGACCCTGACCTTTGACCTTTTGACCCCAAAATGAACAGCTGATAGGGAATAGTAGTTGAAAACAGTACCTCTATATAAGGCATGATTTGTCCATACAGACGACTATCATACATAAATGTACCTTGGGACATAAACCGGTTCAAAAATAGGTGTTCAAATTTTCCTCTGTATGTGGTACCAACATATCAATTTTAAGGTCTGTGCTAATGGACTACATTACTTATTGACAAACTGGCAAATTTTTGTCACTTTTCAGCACCAATGCAAAAACTGCAACCAAATTTGATTCAAGACTGGAAGATTAAAACACTAAGGTAATAAAGCACTTAACAGTCAAATATTTTTTAAACTTTCACAAGGGCAATATACTGAGCTAGTGTAACAATTCTGACAACAACAACAAGAGTAATAATATAATAATAATAATGGTTCATAAGCCATGATTCTAAGTCTGAGATGAGAATATTATACAAAATTATATATCAGCTGTTTCTGAATTCAGAGAATAAAAAAGCTCATAGAAAAAAAGTCCTTTACCAAATGAAATCCCCCAATTCTAAACAGTGTATAATCAGATATGTTCCATGTTGCCAATTAGGAATACATTATTCCCTGTGGCAGCCACAAACATAAATAAACATAGAATACAACTGAATCTTTGCGATAGACATCAAATTTGGTGTGATGATAACACTGGTGAACACACACAAGAAACCATCCATAAGATCTGCCAAAAAATAGAAGGAAGGAAGAAAGGAGATTTTACATTACTTAGTATGCAAAATGACCTTCTGCCTTACAAATATTCTGAAAAACTTCATTTTCAATGAATGAGTAAAGAATTCAAAAATAAGAGATTACTGAGAATGCAAAAATACTCTTTGCATAGGGCAAGTAATCTTTTGATCATTAACAGAATGATTAGCCCTATTACTGAATTTTTAAAAAATAAAATTCATGCTCAAACTAAGAAATGTCCAAAACTCAAAGGCCAATAATAAAAGTTCAACCCTTTTCCTAAAACAAGAGTCATCCAGAGATGACATCCCACTGGTCCCCTGCTAATCTTAAGACTACTATTGAAAATATAATATGTTTCAGAAATTCAATGTATATACTAGTGTACTTCTGCTAGCACCCTATGGTCCAGTACTCTCAATTTATATACTAGTGTACTTCTGCCAGTATCCTATGGTCCAGTACTCTCAATTTATATACTAGCATACTTCTGCTAGTATCCTATGGTCCAGTACTCTCAATTTACATACTAGAGTACTTCTGCTAGAACCCTATGATCCAGTACTCTCAATTATTATACTAGAGCACTTCTGCTAGTACTCTATGGTTGAGCACTCTCAATTTACATACTAGTGTACTTCTGTTAGTACCCTATAGTCCAGTACTCTCAACTTGTATACTTGTGTACTTCTGAGTACCATATGGTCCAGGACTCTCAATTTACATACTAGTTTACTTCTGCTAGTACCCTGAGGTTCAATACTTTCAGGTATTATACTAGAGTACTTCTGCTAGTACTCTATGGTCTAGCATTCTCAATTTACATACTAGTGTACTTCTGCTAACACCATATAGTCAGTACTCTCAACTTTTATACTTGTGTACTTCTGCGAGTACCCTATGGTCCAGCACTCTCAATTTATATACTAGTGTAGTATTCTATGGTCCAGCACTCTCAATTTTTATACTAGTATACTTCTGCTAGTACCCTATGGTCCAGCAGTCTCTATTTATATACTACTTATGCTACACTTTGTTGCCATTAAAATATAAATGATATTGAATGCAGAAAATTCTAAATATCAAAAGGCACCTCCATGCAACATGCTTACATGTGTACACAATCGGGTGGAAATACATTGAATGGTCTGAGAGTTATACTCCAGAAATGAAAATTTTTACAGACAAACAGATGGACATAACTATACCTATATCCCTATGTATTATATACTGGGAGGATATAAAAGCACACATGACATGGGTCATAAAAAGTGCAAAACATAAGATATTTGAATTATTACAGCAATTATGACAAAGAACTTGAAATGTCTTCATGGAACATGAATGCCCCGTAAAAGTGCCTGGAAACACAAAACCTATAACCAAGAAGTGATGGAGCAATGGACATGGGTAACACTATATATCCCTACCACTGTCATTGTGAGGCATTCAAAATATATGAAGACAGTTTTCATAAGAAGAAATAGTGTATATTACCATATAAATGTTTACAAGTAGATTGATTATGTTTTTCCATGGAAGCAATTGCTCATAAATATAATGCTTTAAATCACTATATATATATATATATATATATATATATATATATATATATATATATATATATATATATATAAACTGTAAAGAATGG
Source organism: Margaritifera margaritifera (assembly GCA_029931535.1). Classification (NCBI taxonomy): domain Eukaryota; kingdom Metazoa; phylum Mollusca; class Bivalvia; order Unionida; family Margaritiferidae; genus Margaritifera; species Margaritifera margaritifera. The sequence continues at coordinate 3,982,525 of JAQPZY010001654.1, forward strand.
TGGAGGTGGCTTTTTATTTTTGATAACATTTTTTGTATTTTTAATTGCTCAGAAGTTTGTATAAGAAAAAAAAAGTTGTCTGGATGCTCAGATATTCTACTGAAATAGAAATACATGTCGATGCATCTATTAAAACTGTGAAGATTAAATCTTATTTCTAATTGGAAAAGCACTGTGAAAATAAGTGATATGGGGCCATGCATTTATGACATCATGCACTGAGAGGGGAGAGAGGGGTTCAACTTTTGTTACAATGTGTGATGATGGGGGCTAGGGTTTTCTTGAAAAATGTGATGTCACAAAATAACACCAGCACCATCTACCAGAATTCAGAACACAGTGTTTTATTGTTGTGTGTTTTTCTAATACAAAGTGATTCCAAACCAATTTTATTTTTAAAAATTTTTATTTGGGGGAGGGGGGGGGCAAAGCTTTGTAATGTCACATATGAGGGGGGGGGGGGGGTCTGAGTTTTTGTGATGAAATGTGATGAGGCGGGCGGGGGGGGGGGGGGTAAAAAATCAGCCAAAATTGCATGACATCATATATGAATGGTCCCTATTACAGAAAAAATATGTAAAAGCAGTGAACAACAACTGGTGATAAAACTTGAAAATATGAAAATACAGCATTCCCTCATTATAACACTGTCGATGGGAGTAATGGAGTATACCACCTTACAGTGAGATCACCTTATAATGAAGTGCATTATACATATATTTCTACTACAGAATAATGAAATGGGATCCATGACCATTCCTGCCTTATAACAGGAAATGTGTTATAATGAAGGGCCATATAGTGAGGGAGTGATGTACATGGTTGCAACACATACAAGAATCACCATCTAAATTTGTGTGTGCATTTGTGCAACATGTTAAAAATGTTGCATTTGCTCATGCCTAAAATTGCAATAATTTGATATTACAAGATTTTCACTTTTTTTGGTATGTCCTTCTTGCCTTGCTGAAAAATGCTAGCCTGGACACATTTTTTTGATACATTTTTAATGACAGCCTTAAATAAAAAATGATATTGATAAAGAAAAGATATGGTAATTCTAATGAAATCTAGTAAATGTGGTTAATTATTTTATGGGACTGGCAATTTTTAACAATCATGGTGAGAAGAAAGTCTGATAGATTTAGATTGACAGTAAACGACTCCAACAAGATATGGTCAAACCACAGTTGAGTTGACTGAGAGACCATTTCCATTGGATTGAAAATAGACAGGTCCAATCAGATAGGGTCAAACCACAGGTGAGTTGACTAACATACCATTTCCATTTAGATTGAAAATAGACAGGTCAAATAAGATAGAGTCAAACCACAGGTGAGTTGACTAATAGACCATTTCCATTTCGATTGAAAATAGACAGGTTCAATAAATAGGGTCAAACCACAGGTGAGTTGACCAACAGACCATTTCCATTTAGACTGAAAATAAACAGGTGTAATAAGATAGGGTCAAACCACAGGTGAGTTGACTAATAGACCATTTCCATAGCTGCTAAGAATAATTGGAAAATGTGCCACCTACTGTTTGAATCACTGCTGCAGTTCTGTGATCTACAGTATGTAAAGGTGCTTTAGACTACTATGATACGATCAATCACACACACACTTGTACTTACTCCACTCCGTCTGAGACTATGGGATTTGGATGCCTTTGAGTCCTTAGTTAAGACAATGTAGTTAATATAATAATGAAGTAAAATGACATTTCATCCAGACATGTTTCAGCAAATATATGGTGAAAATTTCAAAGACAGTTAGAAAATTTGGCTTTTGGTAATTAAATTGAGCTGATACAATTTTGATAAGAATTATTACCCTTTTTTACTTACAATATACAATAAATAAAACAATCTTCTGAGTGCAAGTAATCCAGAGTTTTTGATGTATTGCTATGAAACTTGGAACATATTGTGATCAGCAGCTGAAGATATGCATATTGACCAGAAATGTTTGTGAGAATTATTGCCCTTTTTAACTTACTCTGGATACAATATATGACTCAGTCTTGTGACCACAACTTCACTTGGATTTTTTGATCGACTGCTGTGAACCTTCAGTTGGTACTTATATTGGTTGTCATACTGACCAACCACTATACTCCCATGAATTTTGCTGGAGTTTTAGCCCTTTTTAACTAAGCTGGATGTAATATATGACACAATTTTGTCACCACATCTAGTATTGCAGTTATCATTATATTACTATTTTGATACTTCTTACATATAACGGTAATATCAACTTAAGGTGTGCATTCTAACTCTAACAAAAATTAGAGTGCTTCTGTGTTTTGTGTATGAGTTATTACTCTTTTTACTTACAGCTCACAATCTTGTGAGTACAACAAGTCACACAGTTACTGATGGATTTCTGTTCTGCTTGGTATATATTATGGTTATCATACAAAAACATGCATATTGACCATCACTATGCTTCCTTTATTTTTGTGGGAGTTATTAATCTTTTCTAATTGCTGGAGGCAACTAGTCTCATAGTTTCCATCATGGGCACAAGGGTGGGCTGTGGGGTAGATCGGGATATATTTATCAGAGCTAGCTGAGATATGTCCTTGTATCTCCATCAGCCACAAAGAGCCATTTGCAGGACTGAGTGAAAGAATATCCCAAATGAGATGTCTTTAAGTGGGATGTCCCAATACCTGCCATCAATGTCATTATGGAACATATGCATGGCTAGATCAGGACTTGAACCTAGGATCTCCCTAATGTTAACTGGGTACTCTGTGGGAACCTGAACTATCCCAGCCAAATTATGTCTTTTGCTGATACCTCTAATGTACCAAGTTACATCAGTAAATGCTGTTCATTATATGCAATAAATTCCTGTCCTTTTTGCCAGATGACCATAACCTTCTATTCTGATTTGTATCTCTTTTTCTATGTGTATTAAAATCTAGTAGTCCATTTTAAACTGCCAGTTCTTATTGTACAGTGTATTACAACCTACCCTTCTGTCTGTGTCAATACTTTTGATGGTGGATGCCACCTCCACACCACCCTGTGTAAAAATGGACTGGAAATCGTGTTCCCCTTCAAGGAAATCTGAAAGCGGGATGTGCCACGTGGCCAGTGTGGTGTATGTTGGTGGGTTCCGCTTCAATTCCTGCTCTGACTCCTTCTTTTTCTTTTTATTATCTCCCTTACCTCCATCTTTACCCTGTAGAGATAAAAAAGTAAGATTAATAATAATAATAACAAAAACAATAACAATAATATTAATAATAATAATAATGATAGTAATGTCTTAATGCTGTACATAATCAATTACAATTAATTATACTGATTAAAAAAAACAGTGCCATCATCTTCAGCAGTTACACCAATTTGAAATGTTAGTGACAAACAAAAGTGCAGATAGAGCAAAGTCTGCTCTGATTATTTGGAAGAAATATTAAATGAAGAATGACAACCAGAAACTAAAAATACTTACATGTATCGTATGTAATATTTTATTCTTGTGAAGTAAATTAAAGACCAGAATAATAAAATAATATAATTATTATGTAAGAATGAGATATCTTCTAACATTAGTTATGCTTTTTAAGGGATCTAACAGCATACATTTAATGGAGATATGGTGTTTACACATAAGCACATATGCCCTCACCAACAGGACCTTGTTTGGAGTAACTGACAAGATACAGACCAGTATGAAGGATTAATGCTGAGGTAATGGGAGTTAAAAACCTTGCAAAGAGATATGTTATGGCATCTGATTCAAGCTTTCCTAGACAGGATTTGAACCCATTACTCACCAGTTGTGAGACAAAGCTAATGACTAAGTCAGTTGGAAGGAAATATTACTGCACTGCATACAACTCATTAAGATGCATCAACAAAGTTCCACGTGTGTAGGGTTGGAAAAATGTTTGATTTGTCGAGATGTAATAGGTGTAAAATTAGACAATGTAAAAAGCAAATTATTGAAAATACAAATGCTCTCTCAAGCTTGAAAATTAGGTCACAGTGAATTATTTTTGTAATCCATCTTTACCCTATGTTTTCAGATGCCAAAAATAGTTATCTTTTTTGATGTCCCAAAACTTAAAGGACTAAGAAAATAATTCTTAACAAAACAGTCCAAAAGCATATTCTAGTGGTGGAACAAAGTCAACTGCTATTTTCCATCCTGGAGTTGGTAATGTAGGTATGATGATAAATGTGTAGTCTATATATCAATTGTAATTTATATCTTTTATGTAAATGCTTTTGTTTGCAAATGAGAAAATACATATGTCAAAACAGCAGTTTGTCAGTGTTGAAGTTTGAGTTGTCAGAACTACCACACATGATCATTTCACTGTGTATAAGATTAAACTATTTCAGCTTAATTGGTAGATTAAATATTTATCTGTCAAAGACTACTGAAGCCTTAATGCAAAAATATCAGAGAAATATTGCTTCTTTATTCAAATGTCCTTATTTATAGCACAGACCCAAAAATTAGCCAGTTCCAATGTGGTGATGCAAAGTGGCAGGTTAATGTATTGTAATCATTTCACAAATTGTCATTTTAATGGAGGTAGGGGGAATTGATTTACAAAATCTATTAGATAAATGGGCTAACACATTAAATGTATTCTTTTTATAAGACATTTTATGATTTAGATAGGGCAATAACAATGCAGTTTACAAGGGACCAACCACTTTATGATTTAGATAGGGCAATAACAATGCAGTTTACAAGGGACCAACCATTTTATGATTTAGATAGGGCAATAACAATGCAGTTTACAAAGAAATAACCATTTTATGATTTAGATAGGGCAATAACAATGCAGTTTACAAGGGACCAACCATTTTATGATTTAGATAGGGCAACAACAATGCAGTTTACAAGGGACCAACCATTTTATGATTTAGATAGGGCAATAACAATGCAGTTTACAAGGGACCAACCATTTTATGATTTAGATAGGGCAATAACAATGCAGTTTACAAGGGACCAACCATATTATGATTTAGATAGGGCAATAACAATGCAGTTTACAAGGGACCAACCATTTTATGATTTAGGTAGGGCAATAACAATGCAGTTTACAAGGGACCAACCATTTTATGATTTAGATAGGGTAATAACAATGCAGTTTACAAGGGACCAACCATATTATGATTTAGATAGGGCAATAACAATGCAGTTTACAAGGGACCAACCATTTTATGATTTAGATAGGGCAATAACAATGCAGTTTACAAGAGACCAACCATTTTATGATTTGGATAGGGCAACAACAATGCAGTTTACAAAGAAATAACCATTTTATGATTTAGATAGGGCAATAACAATGCAGTTTACAAGGGACCAACCATCTTCAAGAGTCATGACATGTCTTATGTATGACAGATTCAAATGATTTTCAACATTTGACTAAATGGTATTAGGAAATAAAGTTCAAGTAAACCCATTTATCAATTTATCCTTTCTTTTAATTGAAAGTTGTTCTTTTTCCCTGGGGAAACAACTGATTACATAATGGTACTTCTTACTGCAACCAATACAGATTTATCTTTTATCATGCCTATCAAATTTATGTTAACTTGCAAATAATAAAAATATAAAAAATACTGAAGAAATCGTAATTTTCAGACATTTTTCAACATAATATTTATATACAACTATGGCTGATCATCTTAAATCATCAACAAAACTTGTTTAGAGAGAACATTATGGGGTCTGAAAACTGAATGGTGGCACTTTAGTTGAGATGCGTCCAAAAACCAATTTTCATGTGTAGGTGAAATAGGGTCCAATATATTGAGGGTATAACCAAACAGCTGAAAATATAAAAGAAATCACTCAAGCATGAAAATTAGGTCACAGTAACCTAGCTTTGAAATTGATGAGGTGCTTTTGTTGAGATGTATCCACCTAATTTTCATGCGTGTAGGTGAAATAGGGTTTATGATTTGAGGGTGACAGACAATCAAGTCACTCAAGCATGAAAATTAGGTCACAGCGACCTAATTTTTGTATGGTGAGTTACTCTCCTTAAGATGCATCTACATACCAATTTTCATGAGTGTAAGTGCAATAGATCTAAAGTACTGAAGGCTAAAGTAATGAACAAATAGCTGAAAATGTGAAAGTCACTTTATTGTGAACATTTGGTAAGTGACTTAATTTGGTATGCTTTGGTTACTCTTCTTGAGATGCATCCACATACAGATTTTCATGAGTGTACATAACATAAGGTATGAAAATTAGGTCACAGTGACCTATCTTCTGTATGATTAAGTTACCAACTTTAAGCTGCATCCAGATACTAATTTTCATTAGGTGAAGTAGAATCCAAGATATGTTGGCTGTATTGAATAGACAGCTGAAAATACATGTCACTTAAACATGAATTGTGGGGCACAGTGAACTACTTTTGCTATGGTTGAGTTACTCTCCCATGGATGCATCCACATACTAATTTTCATGAGTGTTGGTGAAATAGGGTCCAAGATATTGAGGGTGTAATGAACAAATAGCTGAAAATACATAAGTCAATCAAGCCCACAAAATTAGGTCACAATGACCTATGCTAGGTATGGCTGAGTTACTCTCCATGAGATGCATTTGCATACCAATTTTCATGATTGAAGGTGAAATATGGTCTAAGATCTTCACAGCATAACCAATAGATAGTTGAAAATACATTAGTCACTCAAGTAATAAATTGGGTCACAGTGATCTAGTTTTGGTATTGCTGAGTTACTATTCCTGAGATGCATCTATGTACTAATTTTCTTTAATGTAGGTGAAATAGGGTCTAAGATATCGAGGGTGTAACTAACAAATGTATTAAAAGACAAAAGTCACTCAAGCAAGAAATTCAGGTCACAGTGAGCTAGTTTCAGTATGGCTGAGTTGAGTTCCTGAGATGCATCCACATACCAATTTTTAATAGTGTAGGTGAAATAGGGTCCAAAATATTGAGGGCATAACAAAGAAATTAATGATGAAGACATGAACAAATATACAAATGAATGAACATATGAAAGAATGTTCAAATGCTATGTCCCTCCCCTCCCCCCCCCTCAATGTTTTGGGTGAGGGTTTAATAAAAAGACATACTGGTCAGTAATCATCAGCACTTCATGAATGTCTTAAGAGAATGCTTGAGTTGAAATTGTATTACAAAAGCCAATAATTATTTTAAAATATCTTAATGACAGTCGAGAGCATCAGATTCCTACAGGACTTAAATGAACAAATCTGGCAATAGGATTTAACTTCTATCATGGCAGGGGTCCCCAACCTTTTTGTGCCTACGGGCACATTTGTGAGTTTATGAGAGAGTGGCGGGCACCAACCAATTAACTCGACCCGTTTTTTAAATTTTTTTATTATTCATTATAAGCTTTTCCGCAGGCACACAAAAAACCTTGGTGGACATCATGGTGCCCGCGGGCACCACGTTGGGGACCACTATATTATGGGAACCAAATATTGAAATGTTTTCATTATTTTTTTTATGTATTACATTTTTAATTATATAAGCACAAATATGTAATATTATATTTATCATATTACAACATCAATATATGTTTTTGTTCAATAAACCACTAAAATAGGTTAAAAGTATAATAATAGTTGTGTATTACCACTTATGTTGTAATACAATACACGAGACAGGTCCTGATATGATCTGTATTATTATACAAAACTTGTGCTGCCAATTGCTGTATATGCAACTCATGATTAGCTTCATTTTGTCATGAGAATTTATTACCATCTTAGCAACTGCCCATTAACCATTTCAATAAATGTAGTATTGTATGCAGTCTTTTGTACACTTTGTATTCATTATTTTTGGGGTTCTGAAATAATTATAGATACAAATATTTGGTACAAAAAAATTAAAGGCCAAAAAATATTAATTGTTTTAATGACGTGATGGTGTATCAAAAATTAGAGGGTATGAAAAATTATGGACAATACAGTTAACTGTATTTCATTGGCAAAATTAGGCCTTATATGACAAAAATGTTAAAAATAATACAGTATTAAAAATGTAAATAAATCTGCAAATTCAATAACTTTATCTACATGCAAGAATGAACATTTTTATAAATTACAAACATGCAGTTCTCAGGTTGTATAATGTGTGAGGCAATATTGTTATGTATGATGTTTATAAAATATTCTAAATATTTCAGGAAATCATAAATGTTTCTTGACTTTAATATTTGCTTAAACCTTAATGTTAAGTATAATGTTGACATGTAGCTATTGTCCTTGAATTAAGTTGTTTACTTAGTATCTGAGTTCAAGGACAGTTTGGGTAAACAAGTTGTTTATTCCATTTGAGGTCAGGGTTGATTTTGTTTACAGATAAAACCAGAATTTCCTTTAGAGTTATGTCAAAAGTCACACACACCATATAATATTCTAGAACATTCTGTCATGAGACTTGTCATATATTTGTACAGCATTTGGTAAACAAGATTCCATTCCAATTTTAAATCTAGTGTTAAAAACATTCTTGTTTTTTATGATCGATCTTTTGGAATCATCAGATTGTTTGGAATCATAGTTGTGCTTAATCTCGTAATGCTGTAATGCCGTAATGCTGTATACATAATTCAAAAGGAATTATTTTTTGGTACATTCATTGGAGTTACCTAAAGTGCTTACATCAACCTTTGCATTTAAATATATGACTTTTGGATATTTGTGGACATTCTCAAAGATGATGTGGATTACATTATTGGGGTACATCAGGACATTCCAGACTACCCATTTATTTGGAACATTCATTCACTCAGAACATTCATTTATTCAGAACATTCTATATTTAGGACTTTTGATTAGGACACTTAGGATTATTGGATTATCTGGATTTTAATTCACATTACTGTAAGTGTCTTTTGAATTTTCACTTTAATTGTCTAGAAATAAATTGTTTTTTGATTTAATGACATTGTTGGTTTCACTTTCTTTCTGTTACATTTTTCTTAGACCATAGAGTTGTAACAATATGGAAGTGTCAAGATGATTGCATCACCATGAAAATATTAATATTCAAAACACATATTGCTGAATTGTTACATCTCTAGTAATAACTCAGATTCTGTTCAGACAGGATATTGTACCTGTGTGCTATGTGTGACATCATGTAATGATATTATAAAAGTATGGAATATATCATAAATTTAAAATGGCTTTATAAAGCATCATGCACAACATTATGATGATACATGATAAAATTAGAAATGTATATTAGAGGAATCATGTTTAATTCAGACAAGTTCAAATTTAATGTAACAGGGTTCAGATTATTTATGTTCTACTCTATAATATTAACATATTTAAGACAGTGATAAACAACCTATCTCAGCATTGAGTCGAAGAATAAATATTTGAATAGTAAAAGTATTTAATGTGACATGGAGCATAAGTACCTAATGTGACATGGGGCATAAGTACTTAATGTGACATGGGGCATAAGTACTTAAAGTGACATGGGGCATTTTTTGTGTGTAATATATCACATATAGTATTTTTGGGTGACCCTCCAATCTATTTTGAAAAAAAATGATATTTGTGACCACAGGCTAGGTTTAGGATATTCTTACTTGGGCATCTGTAGTATTTGTGACCATAGTCTGTGACCATACTATTACAAGGACATATGTAGAATTTGTGACCATAGACCAGGTTTAGGATAATCTTACTAGGACATCTGTAGTATATGTGAACACAGGCTAGGATACTATTACTAAGGCATATGTAGTATTTGTGACCATAGGCCAGGTTTAGGATACTCTTACTAGGACATCTGTAGTAATGGATAAGTGTCTATGGCTACATATGAAAGGTCCAAATTTCCTCAGTTACCAAAAACTTAAAGAAAAATGATTCATATAGTGACTGCATGCAAAACATTTTTGGTGAAACACTGCATTGTAAAAGGTGCCTTAAAGCAAAAGACTGAAACTGTATGGGGTGAAACAGTATGAGTGAAACAGTATGGGGTGAAATAGTACGAGTGAAACAAAATATTTGGTGAAATAGTATGTTGTGTAGGGTTTTCATAGCACATCTGCACAATACTGACTATACAGTGTCAAGTAGAAGTTTAAGTAGTAAAAATGGTATATGAAATGTATTGATGTGAGAGTATAAGAAGACACAATCAGCAGACTATTTGGAGATTGTGTATCATGGTCAGACACATGACTCAGGATCACAAAATCACAGGAAAATCAAGACTATGAAAGTAATTCTTATATTACACTAAATAAACAAGAGATTTACAAATTCATGTGAAAGGAAGTGATTCTAACTTTTCAGCTTAGATTCAGAGACCTGCAAACATATTGATTCACATGGAAAAGTGACAAGTGACACATTGGTATACAATAAGTATGAGTCAAGTGACACATTGGTATACAATAAGTATGAGTCAAGTGACACATTGGTATACAATAAGTAAGAGTCAAGTGACACATTGGTATACAATAAGTATGAGTCAAGTGACACATTGGTATACAATAAGTAAGAGTCAAGTGACACATTGGTATACAATAAGTATGAGTCAAGTGACACATTGGTATACAATAAGTAAGAGTCAAGTGACACATTGGTATACAATAAGTATGAGTCAAGTGACACATTGGTATACAATAAGTAAGAGTCAAGTGACACATTGGTATACAATAAGTATGAGTCAAGTGACACATTGGTATACAATAAGTAAGAGTCAAGTGACACATTGGTATACAATAAGTATGAGTCAAGTGACACATTGGTATACAATAAGTAAGAGTCAAGTGACACATTGGTATACAATAAGTATGAGTCAAGTGACACATTGGTATACAATAAGTACACATAAAACTCAAAGATATAAAAAATAATAAGATTATATAAAGACTGAATTAATAGCAGATATCAAATATGTATCCCAGGGAAGCTGAACCCACCCCAAAACATGGCATAAGAAAAGAAAAGTTGCATTTTAGCCCCCCCCCCCCCAATCACCTACCAGACAGATTAGGCAGAGAAAAAAAGCTATACATAATCAGAAATTGAGAGACAAACATGTGACATTAAACATTATACACAGAGCTTGAACTATGAAAATGCCATCATCATTAGCAAGAAATATGACTGAATTCATTAAAGATACAGATAAATGAAACAAAAACTAAAGTTTCCATGACTTATGCCATAAAGGCTTTACACAGCATATAATGTAAGATACAGATGAATGAAACAAAAACTAAAGTTTCCATGACTTATGCCATAAAGGCTTTACACAGCATATAATGTAAGATACAGGTGAATGAAACAAAAACTAAAGTTTCCATGACTTATGCCATAAAGGCTTTACACAGCATATGAAGTCATTCATTCGGATTGACTCACAGTTACCTTTTCTGGTAGAAATAAAACCAACAGAAAGACTTTAAAAAATGAGAGTGTTGATGTTTACTATTCAAACTCATTGAGCTTTTTGACAGAAAACAGATGTAGAAGCAAATATAACAATAAATGAACAGTTTATACATGTATAACACTTATGGTTCGTGAATTTATACACTTAGTTGTATGATGATGATGACGGTGATGATGATGATGGTGGTGGTGGTGGTGATGATGATGATGATGACGATGATGATGGTGATGATGACAATGATGATGATGGCAACAATGACGGTGATGATGATGACGATGATGATGGCGATGATGACGATGATGATTATGATGATTATTATTTTTAGTTTATCTGTCCTGCATTCACAAAACTCGTCAACTCGAGTCCTCACTCAAACCCAAAATTACCTTTGTCATAGGTCTTATATTTGTTGAATTGTTACAAAATAAAGTATACATATTTAACAGACTAAATGTATTGCTACATTGTAATCTCTTGTATTTAAATTAGTTTATTTGTTGCAAGATACCAAAATTTCAGTTTCAGCGTACACTCAAGTTGACGAGCTTCATGAATACGGGGCCTGAACATTAATTAACATCAGTAGAGGAACACTTAAAACATAAAAAATGACATATATTTATACCAACAACAATCTCAATGCACATATATTTATCATTGTACCATTTTGCACACCTCCTGCCAATCACATATCACTTGTGATAAACACATGTAACATACTGATTCTATTCTGTGTACCATATGTACTTGTGTATAAGTCAGGTCCAACTGCAAACTGCATAGACCCTGATCTGCCATCACATAATGCACCAGCAGATCTGGGTCTATGCAGTTTGTTAGGAGTAATCAGTAGAACAAACAATACAGACCCAGATCTGCTGGCACATTATGTAATGGCAGATCTAGGTCTCTGTTGTTTGCAGTTGGACATGACTTATAAGTGAGTATAGATGGTACAGTTTCTTTAATACTTACCTTCACTTGGGACTTGGTATTTTTCTACAATGACATCAGATTTAAATTTAAAATCTGAACAATATCATTGATGTAACAAAAATACAGCTCCAAGATTCACATTATAATTGAGTTGTAACATAGCATGTCACTCTTCTATTCCAAATGTATTGAACTTTACCATGTACATCTATTTTCATAGACAAGTAAACCAACTCTTCTTAGAAGTGTAAATCTAGTATGGAAGATTAAAGGTACAGATAAAGTTCTTTGTGTAGTAATACATGTTTTTTCTTATAGTAGGCTATTTTCAAGGTTAGAGAGAGAGAGAGAGAGAGAGTGTTAAAATTGTTTATAGATGATGATCCAAGCCATAGATATTAAATAGATATACAATAAAGGAGAACATTTTTATAGACATTGATTGGGGAGAATATTATGAGATGCATATGAAAAGCATTACATTTAGCCAGCATTGGAATCTAAAGTAGACATTTATATGCAAGAACTGCCTTGTGAAAATCAATTCTTTCATTATTATGAACCATTTTAGGTCTGTAAACAATGCTTTTAATGAATTATGAATAGATGCATCTAAAATAATGTATGCTGCCCTTTTCTGAAGTTTATATATCTTGTCAAGCTGAGATTTGGCACAGTTTCCCCATACAGTTGAACAACAATCCATTGCTGGAAGAATATATGAATTGTAGTATAGAATGCAAGTTTCTGTAGGTAAATACTTCTTGATTCTACTGAGCAGGGCAATTTTGGATGACAGTGCTTTACAAAGCTTGTCAATATGGTCGTCCCATTGTAAATTAATATCTACAGACACACCTACAAGCTTTTCATTTATGACATTTTCTAACTGATGATTATTTATTATAAGAAATAATTTTGGGTTCCCTAACTTTTGTAGTTTTTATGATGTCCCCAAAATCATACATTTTGTTTTACCTTCATTAATTACCATCTTATTTTGTTGTGCCCAACTTTGAACTCTAATAAGGTCTGAGTCTAATCTTGTTTGGATAACTTCAGTATCAGAACTAGATGTATATAAGGTTGCATCATCTGCAAACAAATCTGTATTTGTGGATTCAGTATTTAATGGAAGATCATTTACACAAATAAGAAAGAGGAGAGAGCCAAAAACAGAGCCTTGAAGGACCCCTGAATGAATAGTGTGAGTTAGTGAACTAATACTGCCAGTGGTTACTTGTTGAGACTTTTGGTTTAGGTACCTTTGATACCTTTGTTGTAGGTATGATCTAAACCAGTCTAAAGAAGAATTATCAAACCTATAACAGTTCAACTTTTGCAGCAGAATTTCATGATCAACTAGCTCAAAGGCTTTCTTGATGTCAAGGAAAACAATCCCAGTCAAAGAACCATTATCCATTTCTTGTAGCCAATGATCTGTTCATTTGGTGAGTTCTGATATTTTCTAAATCCTGATTGTGCCTTATGAAATAGAAAGTAAGACCCACATAGCTACTTGCTTTTCAAATAATTTTGATAATATAGGTAGAATATGGATATTGGTCTGTAGTTCCCTGGATCCTCCTTTTATCCTTTCTTAAAGATAGGTGTAACCTTTGCACATTTCAAGGTATCTGGAAAGTTACCACTCATTATACTTAAGTTTATAATATGCGTTAATGACTTTGTTATTACTGGTGCAGCAATTTTAAGAATTTGTGGACCAATGCCATCCAGTTCAGAGGATTTATTAATACTCAACTTATTGAGCATATCAAAATCCTCAGCTTAACTAACATTAGCTACTGAAAAATATTTACCATCAGGAATTTTAGCTCTTATAAATGACAGAAGGGCATCAAGCTCAATTAGGGTGTTTGTCTGGTTCTGAATACAGTTGCTGGAGAGGCTTGTGAAGAAATTATTGAACAGTTCAACAATATCTTCTACAGATATTGCTCTGTCATCATTTTGCTTAAGTCTGTTCTTGGAAGGGTTCAGCTCTTTTAGATGCTTCCACAATGTCTTGGTACTCTTACTTTTATCAAAAGCCTGTTTATAGTATTCTTGTTTTGCCTTATTAATCAGGTACTTAACTTTATTTCTCCATTTTCTATAGTTTTTCATGTCTTTTTTCTTGTGTAATTTATACCTTAGGTGCCTGGCCTCATTGATCTCAGGGGTAATCCACTTGGGTGTAATTTGGTGTTTAACCCTTTTTGTTTTAATTGGGGCATGCTTGTCAAAGACTGTATTTAATAACTGATACCATGTGTCTAAGGCAGTGCTGACATCAGCTATATTGCTAACTGATTGGAATGGCTTGCAAATTAAATCATTTAAGAACTTTTCCTCATCAAACTGTTTAAAGTCCTTGTATTGTATTTCAATGTGGTGACCATTTTTAGACAATTTGGGAGCATGTCTAGTTATACAGACCTGACACAAGTCACTCAGTGCATACACTGGCACATTAATTTTACTTATGTTTTCAGGTTTATTAGTATAAACATGATCAATGATAGTAGCACTTTTATCTGTTACTCTAGTTGGAGTGTTAATTATTTGGGTAAAACTGTAAGTTTCAAAGTTACTTATCTATTTTAATGGTGGAGTTTTCATGTAGTCAATATTAAAGTCACCTAGTATGATAGTTTCTAAATCTTCCTTTAGTAGGGCTTTCTGAATTTGCTCCTCAGATCTATCAATCCAATCAGCTGTAGAACTAGATGGCCTTTAAACTGAACATAAGAGTACTGGCTTGGATTGGGCAAGGGATACTTTGATCCAGATGTTCTCCACCCCATTAGCCTCAAGATTGACATGTCTGTTATAACTAATGAAACTGTCTACATAGCGAAGAACACCCCCACCCCCATATATACTCTTTTCATTAAAAGCTGAACCCTTGTATTTGGAGACCAAAATCATCAGAATAGATGATATATTGATAATATAAAAGAGACTGGAGAGGACCATGTAATTTTCTTCTTTCAAACTGATATATTATTTTATATGATATCAAAAGTGGAGTTTACTGTAAAGTGCAAGGTAATACACTAAAAACTCTACTGAAAGACCACTTGTCCTGAGAGATCACATTCTCAGTGTACTGACTGATCAATTTGATAGTGTTCTGATCTGTTATGAGAGACCACCTGCAATGAGACCATTTTTTGCTGGCAGAAGGGGTGGTCTCTCAAGATTGGTCCTGCTGTACATGTAGATATTCAATAGTTTGATTTCACAATCAGTAAGAGAATAAAGTTTTATTTACTATGGTTAAAAATGTAAACAACATTTTTTTAAAAATGTTGCCCAGCAAAATTCTATGTATCCATGTACTGAAATTGTCAATGACAACAAAACATTAAAGGCATGAGAACAGTCCTGAGCTTTCCCAGTACTGACTGGTCCCAAGCACAATAAATATTCACCTAAAAAAATAATAAACTTAGACAGGTAACATGAAGTCACCTGCAAATATACAGAATAATAAACATCCAATGTTTACTCTGTAGAGCTATTCTCACCAGGTCAGTTTACAGGAAATTTACATTTTGAAGTGATTGATTCCAGAAACAACACCAAAAGAAAGAAGTAGAAATTTTTTTACTAAGCAGGCAGAATTTGTGTGTTCGAACAGTGCTATCTTTTCTTCAACGAAATTGAGAAAATAAACACTTATTATTTTTTGTATATTCCTCTAATCTCTGAAAAATTACATAGATAACAACTTCCAAAACAACCAGAGCAGTATTTCATATATTTAAATTATTTTGTCCACTGCAATATGGAATTCTCTTGTTTCTCCAATTTACTGAGCCAGTAATCACTGAAAAACATAGTAAACCCTTTCTTACTTTATACTTGATGGTTACATATTATTTTCTATCAGATCCCTTTTCTCCTTTTCAATTTTATTTTGAACCTAAATGTCAAGATCTCATTGTTCTAAGTTACTATTTTGATAAATAATGGTATCAGGATGTAAGAAATAAACAAACTAAACACACAAAACAAAAACAAAATCCAAAAAAAAAGCAACAATAAAGCAGAAGCAGCAACAAATATTGTGTACTTTTATTTTATTTTATACTACATTAAAACCAAGGAAATATATTTGAAATCAAACAAGGTGATTGAAAGTATATTTTACGTGAATGGAGGGAATCTTAAATTGCATATCAAGCTAGGAAAGTTTTCACTATGTTTTCTTGGTTAGGATCAAAAGCCCCCTAAATCTGGTTAAAGTGACCTAATATTATTTGAAGAAATATTTCTGGGGAATATTTATTGTAAATGTGCAAAATATTTTGTTGAACAGTTTTGATGTCATCACATTCACAAACTTAACCAATCAAACTGACCATACCTTGGGAATCATGTTTGTTTCACAACTAAGATTCAGATTTAAAACAATACAGATGTGGGGGATATATTGCTGAAAAAGCAAATATGCTAATTCTAGCTCCAGAGCTAACGCTATGATACATATTATTTACAAGTAACTAGCCAAGGCCTGGATGTCAAGCCTGCACTAAAGATGTAACCATATATCTAGTAACAGGACCATTTGGCCAATTGTACTTGAGAAACTGATCACATAAAAAGTTTTAACACTGATGTTAATATAGGGTGTGGATGGACAGACATACAGACATACTGTGATTGCTATATCTTGCTTTGCCTCATCAAAAATGAAACTGAAAAAGAAGATACTCTACAGATGAACAAAATAGGTAACAAAATCATGAAAATAGCAAATGATAAATACAAGTTAAATAAAATAAACAAAATGAGACAGAACACTTTAAAAATAAAATAATTAATTTTTTTTATATCATCCCAACAGGCAAGGAGCTGATGACTTTCTTTACTTTTGCTGCTGACTTCTGGTTAAAAAAAAAAGGACTGGAGCAAATACTGAAAAAGATTTTGAAAACACCAACAACAAAAAATATCCCTGAATCATCTCCCAGACCTACACCATTCGAATATTTTCCTCTCTCTCTCTCTCTCTCTCTCTCTCTCTCTCTCTCTCTCTCTCTCTCTCTCTCTCTCTCTCTCTCTCTCTCTTGTTTTCACCTTTATTTTCTGGAATACTTAATGGAAACAAGTGGGTAAAATTACAAACTACTTTTTGTCTGTAGATATCTTCTACTCATGCTTTTGCATGTGTTACTTATAATAAAGAATCCTTTCACACAAAAATGTTTGAAATATGAGTACAGAATACAAACTGAACAATCTTTAAAACTTTTATAACAATTTTGAAATAGTTTAGTATTAAATGACTATGATTTTGGAAAGGGTATAATTATAAACCTAGAATACATGTACATGTATAAACAATTATTTTTAGTGAGAGATGTATAAAAAAAATTAAAAAAAAAATTAAAAAAAAATAATAAAACCCAAGTCTGTCAACTTTAGGAAAGAGGGAAACACAAAATTATTCTTAATGTGCCTCTGAACATATAAATGCTGGACCCTGTGATAGCTTGTCCACTACCCCCTTTTGTATTCATTGATGATAATAAGAAATTATGAAAAGTTGAAGAATTTTTTTTTATAAAATGCATATAGGTCTTACATATTATTTCATTTTCACATGCAATATAGGGTACAGTAATTCATTTCAAAGGTGGGTTCATTAATTATTGTGTTTGTGTGTGTGTGTGTGGGGGGGGACACAGATCAGATTTTATAATTGTTTCCTCATATTGTTGATATTGTATGAAGTATCAAATATATGTGTATTTTAGGGTTCATGTGTCCAAATGGACCCAATGTGTACAACACATAATTTCACTGACCTGTATAGTTTTATTCTGCTGTTCCATACATGTCATTACCTTGAACAGACTCCTGAAACATCTACTATGGTCTTACTTTTTTTGTATCATCTTTCTTTTCCCCTTTATTATTCCCCTTTCCTTTATCTTTCTTTTCTGATTGGGAACCTGACTCTTCACTGGATTCCTCTGCTGGATAACACAGCACCTGAAACAGTTCAGCCACATAGGGTCAGGGGTCAGGGGTCCAAGATATGTATTTGGTGTCAGGGGTGGGATTTTTTTCTCACATGCATCATTTACCTGCAATGGGCTTGAGGAAGGAAGCTTAGTGTTTATTAATGAAAGAGAATAAAATGTATGACTTTCCAATAAATGTCCAAAGAGACAAAAGTAATTTAACCTTAAATTCTTGCAATATTTTTAAAATTATACCAATTTTAATCAAAATTTTGCACAATTTAACACAGTATAAGCTATTTCTCACCAACTTTGTAGATAAGTCTTAAGTAAACATCAAATCAAGCTAAGTTGGCTACAAAAATAAAAAATGTCTAATTTTTCTCAGACAAATTTCAGCAGATATGAAGAATAATTTTATAAGATTTAAAATCTGTATAGAGTTTTATCTGTAAAATTGGAAAAAAATAAGTAAGGATCACAACATGGAAAGCCATACCATTGTTAGTGTAAACAACAAAGTTAATTTCAACATGTCAGTGTTCTTTTGGCAAAACAAAAATAGTAACTGTTTCCCAATGTACATGTCACTTTAATTCTTTAATCTTTTATGCTATTTTAATAAGTTTGTGATGAACCAGCAAATTATTCACAGTGCATATTGTTATATGCATAACTGCCAATTGTCATGCAATTTTAATCCCTAAACATTTATCTTTTCTTAAAATGCATCTTTTTGAAAATTTTGATACATGTAATGAAGCATGGTTTCAATCCAACCTAAATAAATCTGTCCATTATAATCTATAATTGATGAATAATTCAAGCTGAATGAGCAAATAAAGAAAAATATACACTCATCCATATGATATTCTTCAAACAACTTTTATCAAACTAAGCAAAAAGGTGCTTCGGCTTAAGCATTCATAAAACCCCTAGACTAGCCATGCAGTGCAATGCATTATATACATTTATCAACTTGTCCAACTACCATATATACTCGGATATAAGCTGATACCCACTGCAAACTGCATAGACCCAGATCTGCCATTGCATAATGCGCTAGCAGATCTGGGTCTATGCAGTTTGTAAGGACTAATCAGTAGAACAAACAACATATACCCTGATCTGCTGGCACATTATGCGCCAGCAGAGGTCTATGTTGTTTGCATTTGGATGCAGCTTATATGCAAGTATACACAGTACATCTTACATTAAGGATGCTTTCATCTGAAGATAGTGAGATCTGTAAAACACATTTGTATGTATCACTGTACATGTACTAAGTTTCATGGATTAAAATACATTAGAATTTGCAAATTTGAAATGCTGTGGGCCTTACTTTTTTGCTTGAGTTTTCCACCATTTTGAATTTTTGAAGGTCAAATGCAAGAAAACTGTGCACTGGTATGGTTTGGTTTGGTTTGGTTTTATGGGTTTAACGCCATTTTTCAGCACATGATAGGCTATATATGGCGGCCAGTATATCTGGTGGAGGAAGAACCCAGAAAAATTCCGGGAAGAACCACTGATCCACGGGAAGCTACTGGCAAGCTTTCTCACATAACCACATTGGCCGAGCCCGAGACTCAAACCCACGTGGACAGAGGTGAGATGGCAGTGATCAGTAAAGGCGAGCGCCTTAGACCACTCGGCCCCCCGGGGCCCCCACTGGTATGGAGAAAATTGTTCAAGTGATGGCAAGTATTTACTTGATTGGTGTTTGATTTATCAATCTCTGACTGTACTTATCATATATGGCTAATCAATGCATGCAAATATGTGAGAAGGGGAAACAGAAACATGACCCAATTTCTCAGAATTAAGCATAGCACATGTTGATATCATTTTCCTGTCAAAATAGACCTGTGTATTTAGTTCCAAAGGCCAAATGGCAAGGTACCACCTGTAGGGTCATGTCCTGTCAAATAGACCTGTGTATTTAGTTACAAAGGCCAAATGACAAGGTGCGAAGTGTAGGGTTATGTCCTGTTTTTAAGCTCATGCTTATTTGTTATTTTTGTTCTACTTTTTTGAATTCCTTATGTTGCAAGTCTTGTTGTTTGGATTTAATCCCTATTGGGTACATGCAGGTATCAGATATGCACTTCTTATTTTTGAAAATAAAGGGGGAAGTGTATTTATTAGGGTGGGTGAATATATTATGCAGAATATGGTATTTGAAGACAACACTGGAGCACTTTGTGAATATGGGGCCAGAAATAAAATCTGAGCAATTTATTTAAAGAGCTTCAAATAAATATTGGTTCAGGTACTGGTAGTTGTAAATTGTAGATTTACTGACTGTAGCAAGACCAACTTACAGGTTGACTTTCAAAAGGTACCAGCTGTATACAATGAGTACAAAACAAAAGTAAAAATGGTTAAAAAAAAGCCTGAAAAAATTTTAAGCATTAGAATGGATTAAAAATGGTTTTCTTTTTTTTTTCCTATTTTACTTCAGGACCATATCTATACCTGTACCTGGCAGATCATTGCTTTTTACATAATCTTCTTTTTCTTTTGGAATATAAAAATTTCAGAAAATTCATTCCAAAATTAAACTGCTTTACAATATAGCCAATGTGTGCTGAACAATTACATACTTTTTAAAAGCTTATAATGTAAAACCCAGTTTTAAAACCCACAAAAATAAATTTAGCCAAATTTTGGGATGTAGTAAAGCATTAATTTCCTTACAAATTTAATATAAACTTAACAGTTTTCTCCCGTTTTTATTGAAATTTTGTTTCAATGAATGGATTTTGCTATGATTATTGTTAAGAAAATTAATAAAATCTTTCAAAGATGGCATATGGTTCATCTCGCTGAATGTAAAACTTTTGACCGATATAATAAAAATTTGAGATGTATGATTTTTAAAAGCTCAGTACAGAGTAATCTAAAGTTCAGTGCTCTTCATTTTAATCCATAAATTTCTGTTTTAAATTTTATTAATCATACATAATACAAGTGACTGAAATTAAATTTTATTAATCCTACATAATACAAGTAATTGAAATTAAATTTTATTAATCCTACATAATACAAGTAATTGAAATTAAATTTTATTAATCCTACATAATACAAGTGATTGAAATTGAATTTTATTAATCCTACATAATACAAGTAACTGAAATTAAATTTTTTTTAATCCTACATAATACAAGTAATTGAAATTAAATTTTATTAATCCAACATAATACAAGTGATTGAAATTGAATTTTATTAATCCTACATAATACAAGTAATTGAAATTAAATTTTATTAATCCTACATAATACAAGTGATTGGAATTAAATTTTATTAATCCTACATAATACAAGTGATTGAATTTAAATTTTATAAATCCTACATAATACAAGTGATTGAAAAAACCCCAACAAAACAAAACAAAACAAAAGCT
The DNA here is from genome assembly GCA_029931535.1 of Margaritifera margaritifera. Taxonomy (NCBI): domain Eukaryota; kingdom Metazoa; phylum Mollusca; class Bivalvia; order Unionida; family Margaritiferidae; genus Margaritifera; species Margaritifera margaritifera. The sequence continues at coordinate 4,004,275 of JAQPZY010001654.1, forward strand.
GCAAACTGAATATATATGACAAACGTAAGAGATCAAATAGCGCCCCAACTGATCACAAATTAATAAAAGAATCATATGTATTGGATTACCTTGTACTTTAATTACCATATATACATTCATATAAATTGGATCTAACTGCAAACTGCATAGACCCAGATCTGTCATGGCATAATGCACCATGCAGATCTAGGTCTATGCAGTTTGTTAGTAGTTATCAGTAGAACAAATAACATAAACCCTAGTCTGCTGATGCTGTATGAGATGGTAGATCAGAGTCTATGTTGTTTGCAGTTGAACCTGATATATGCATGAGTATATATGGTAATTGGGATTCCAAGCCCAACTAAAAGATTTTACAAGTGTATAAAATGCTGAAATTTTTGGGTTCTATTTTTAACAGATCAAGTGATTAGATTTCAACTAGATATAAACTAGTAATATGTCAAGTATATAGAATAATATCCTTCTTTTTCTCCTATCCTTTACAGGCCCTAGAAGATATTTGAGGAAATCTAATAACTGCTGCTATTTTACCATCTTTTTCTTCAATACTGTATGGTATAAAGCTACTTTTGTTTGAAAATAGTTGTAAGATCCATGGTTTCAACTTCTGTCCCTCACCTAAAAGGTAATTTAAATAACTCAAAAACACTTTCTGTTGCTTTGGTGAACAATTTTAATACCAGTGTAGAATTTAATGTTGACCTTCACTTTCACTATCAGCATTACATACATCCATGCCAGCCCTTACCAGAGACTATGTTTAATTCTATACACTCAATGAACTCTTAAGAAGAAAGAATTATTGAAATTTCTTTAATACAGTGCATCAATGACTATAAATAATATTCAGGTTTTCTTCTGGTTAATCATAATTTGGAAATATTTTTATCCAAAAAGTTTGATATACTGGTATGCACTGCAATTCAGATTTAAGTGTTAAGGCTAAAAGCAAAACAGAATTGGGAGACTATTGAAGAAATATAAAGGGGAACATTTTAAAATAGTTTTCAAAGGAAAATTACTCCTCACTGACATGAACTTAACATTGTTTTCAGTTTTAGTGACTGGTATGATTAGGTGAGTGAGAGTAAAACATTAAAAAAAAAAAACAGTCCATAAACCATGAAGCAAGTCAAAGAATAAGTAGTTCATTCAATAAACCACACCTCAACCCTAGCACACAAAATAATTTTATATCACTGAACCTTTTGATTGGCTGCTGCTGCTGCCTCTGACCCTTCCTCTGGTATAACTGGGTAACATAACACCTGTAATACACAGGGTTATACCACACTGACCTTGACATTACTTCCATAGCAATAGTTATCCATGGCAAAAAGTATTGTTGCAACATAATTTTTTTTTGTATGTTAATGTGACATTTGATTTCAACAATCATCTACCATCATCAATGTAAATATCCAGACTTTTAAATTTTATATATACCATATTTTCAATATTTGCAAAAAATTTTCAATAGTACATAAAATTTTTGAACATGAAAACATTTTTTTAGAGCCAATGAAATATAAAAATTCAAGTTGGAATGTAAATTAAGAAATGTTAAACCCATACTAAAAAATCAGGTGATTGAATAGATGACCATCAGATAAAGAAACACTTTGATTACCCTAATTATTACATGGATTAACTGTAGGTGTTGTCAATGGGCAGCAATAAAAACAGCTAGCATACTCCACAACTCATGATCACATAATTCCCTAAGCAATGGGGTCAACATCTCAAACTTCTTGCCATCTTAGTTTTATTAAATGACAGATTTCTCTTGATAACCTCATTTTGGACACAGTTGGTTTGGTCTTCAGCTCTATAGAAGCATTAAAAATAACTGTATTCCATGATTAAATTCTTGAACCAGTCTAAGTTATTTGGTTCATTTGCATATTTGGGGGAATGCTCACCATATTTGAAGTTACAGTGTGAAGATTGTTTCAAGCATTTTTGAAAGAAAACATAACTTATCTTTCAAATTTTCAGTGGTGAAATAATTTTAATAGACGTTTATCTTTTCTGTGATACATTCTGTTGTCACAGACAATTTTTATGTTATGAAACAATCTCTGAGTCTATATCAGAACTTCTTGCAATCAGCAGTTGCATATATTATTATAATCTGGGTCATATTCATGGTTTGAGATCAAATTCTAAATATATTATTTATAATCTGGGTCACAGTCATGGTTTGAGATCCAATTCTAAATATATTATTATAATCTGGGTCACAGTCATGGTTTGAGATCAAATTCTAAAGATAATTGAGATTTGTTACCCTTTAGTTATTTTATTTTGTTAATATTTTATGTCCATTCAAACAAATTAGCAATATAATATCTGACATGGTTTGTGGACTTGCCCGGAGTTTACAGAAATTTAAGTAATTATACCATTTATGGCAAGTCACTGGAGATATTTGAATAATGCAAACATTTATCACCAACAGCAGTACATCTAGACAAACAGACAGACATAGTTTTACAAACGAAAAGAAAATCAAACACCAGAACTGCAAACAGAATTGTTCATTTGTAAAAGAAAACACTGAAACGCTATCATGTATGTCAAAGTGTTCTTTCTTGGCATGTTATTATATAATAAAAACCTATTTTACCTAGCAAACTTCTGACCTGCATTTAACTTAATGGGTACATCAATACACAATCCTGACAATTGAGATATTCATTTTCTAAACAAGATAGTAAAAAAACAAAATGATAATTTTCATTAGGTAATTATTTTTTTATGTCCAGATATTTACATTAATGACAGTACATCCCACTTTCTTTTCTTGGAAACCACACTCCATAGCAGCTATATAGGTTTCCATGGCAAACTGTGAAAATCATTCATTTATATTTTGATTTAAATAAAATATATCATCATGAAACAGGTGTCTCATTTAATTTCTGTAATTCAATTTTCACTTGTTATCAGGTAAACAAGATTCATAAATATGTTGAATTTAAACCCTTGAGTAGAAATTTTAAATAGATATAAATAGCACCATGTCACTGATTACTTAATTTGCAAATTTCACAATTAAAGATAATTTTTGTTAATTAGACAAGGAATTAAATTTGTATAATATCATGCAACATAATAAACACATTAGGCAAATTATCTATCAGTAAACTTGCAAAAGTTCATGTCCCAAAAACAATCAGATTTCAATAAATTATTTTAAACTTAACCATGCTAAAATATTATTGCATTTTAGATTGCAAATACCCGGTACATGCTTTCATGTACCATATATATATTTGTTTATAAGTCGAGTACAACCGCAGACTACACAGACCCAAATCTGGATCTATGAAGAATGTTAGGGGTAATCAGTAGAACAAATAACATCGACCATGATCTGCAGGTGCATTATGCAACAGCAGATCAGGGTCTATGTTGTCTGCAACTGGACTCAACTTGTAAGCGAGTAAAAATGGTATGTCAACAGAGAATAACTGTTGTGTTTCATTACCTAAAAAAAACATTTGAAGTTAGAATAATTTCAATAAAGAAATATATTTCTATTGTGATACTCCACAGTGGAGATGGAAGATCAATGTGAATCAAGTAAACCGTGATAGTATTAGTAATAATTTTTCTTTATATTATATGCATTCCTTACCACTTCTTCCACAACAGAGAAGTCCATTCCCTGTTTAAAGAAATCCCTTAGGGAAATTAGGTCATCCCTAATGATGGCTTCTGACCATTTCAGCTCAATCTCCTCAGCCCAAGCACCTTTTGCCGATTTGACTGGGGCTAATTTTATTGTTGGTTTCTCCTCCACTTCCTTTTCTGTCTCTTGTGTGTCCCTGAGGTTAACTGTCTGTTGGACTGGTTCACCTGAAAATAATGTGCACACAGCATATTAACTGTAACAATCTCATTGGCAAAAGTAATACAAATTAATTCTAGAAATGTTGGAGATATGACAGACAAAATGCTGCAACTATTATTGAGTACTGTATTCTTTATCTAATATTATCAGAAAGTATATAGACATATCACAGACCAATTAAAAAATTGATTATGCATTAATTTGTAAGCACTTGCTTAAAAATAAACTTATTTATTCTATAAAAAGAAATTGTTTAAGCAGGGGGGGGGGGGGCAGGAGGAGGGTTCTGAAATTCAGCCACTCAAATTTTACATAAAAAAAGAATAATTTAACAATTATTAAATATAGCTACTCTTTTCCAATATAATAATCTTTTCTTTTGGTTGGCAATTCTGGAGATATTGTTTCCATGGCAGGAACATCAGAGATGGGTTAAAATGCAATGGACTCGTCCAAATACAGGAGATATCAAATATATATCATTGTGCAGTATCTCAAATAACAAATCCAAACTAAATGCACAGCAGAATACAGTGTATTCATTTACAAATATCAAAATCCATCAAGTATCATGGTAATAAATCTTTTATTAATTTGCATGCAAACTACCTCTGAAAACTAAAGAAAATTAAATTGTATACATAATTTGTTTGATTTGGTTTGGTCTTTTATGGCACAGTTGTGCAACTAAGTTATTAAGTGTCAAGGCAACAGGAGTAAAGCGCCCTACCTAAGGACACACTACAGTAGCTGACCCAGGCTGATCTGATTGTAGGATTCAAACCCACACCCTTTCAGTCGTGAGTCTGGCATGCTAATCAATAAGCCACTGTGGCTTCTAAAAGTTTATACATAAGGAATATTAGTTTGCCATTTACACATGTATGATATCTATTCCATGCAAAGAAAACTTTTGCTAACTTGTGTAAAGACAAGAATGTTTTATGATAATTAGTGCAACTAATATTGGATCACTATCAGAAGATAGTTAATTTTTCGCATTTATATTTCAACCTGCAGTGTAAAAAAGCTATAAGGGATGTTGTTTTTATTGTATCTTAGTTACTGCCATACTTTTAAACCAATTTCTGCGACAATTATTTCTGGTAAACTTAATCCTATCTTTGAATGACCTATTCTGATATCCTGTGGACTGTTTCTAACTTTGGTTACCTGCATATGTTAAGGTTCATACAGTATTTTTATTTATGACAGACCTGATATCTCTTTGGACTCTACAACTTCAGGTTCCTCTGTGAAGTTTACATTTTTTACTGTCTCAGGTTGACTGCCATCAGACGGCTTGTCTAGAGTATTTGTACTATCCTGTAGAAAGTATAGATTGTGAGAATTAATTGAATGATCAGAAAAATAGAGTGACAACTGTCCATTGGGGAAAAATCAAGGGTTATGATGTCCTAAGAAGGCAGTTCCCAGCATTCCCTTTGGATTTAAGCAAGACCTTTTGCATCTAGTTTATTTTCTCTAATAATAATAATAATATTAATAATAATAATAATAATAATAATAATGACTTTATTTACAGAAGAGGCTCATTTGATCAAGAAACCAATCTTCTCTTCCCAGAGGCTAAGATTTAATGGTATTAGAACATCTTAATTCATCTATTTATACTGAGATCAAAAGTTAATGCAAAAAAACAACAATTACACTGGTGCATACTTATGCTTCTTTTAGAATGTAAGCTTTATTTTATAATTGAACACAATACCCCTTAAAACTGAATAGATAATGCTCACTTGGGACAAAAATGAGTGACCTCTCTCCATGTTTGACAAGTGTCCTTAATGTAAATGATAATTACAAAGGTTGTTTTCCTACGGTGTTTGTTTTGATACTGGCACCCTTTATACAAATGTTCATCAAGACCATTGACAAATGATTATGCTTAAAATAAATAGGAAAATTAGAAAAACAATAAAAACAAACAGAATGATGGCCCAACAGGCTGAGCTTAAGTCCATTTCACAGAGTAAAAAGATCTTCTTTCAGTACAGCCATGATAGTTTCAGATAATTTGTGACTATTTACATTCTGATTTTATTCTACCATTGAATAAGGTAAAATTAATAATCAAGAAAAAAAACCTTGATTCAAAGTATGTCCATAAAGGGCCAAAAAGAAATACATAATACTTCAAAATTATGTTATGAAGGAATTTCATACAGCCAAAATGTCAGATATTGATTAAACCTACTTTAAACTGCTCTAGCCCAGATTCATTCAAACTGTGCACAGTGCTTGCCATGGATGACATTCTTCCAAAGTCATCTTGAGTGAGTTGGAACACCTCAGCCTTGCTTGATGTGTCTTCAAGGAACATGAATTGCACAAAGTACTTCCTCTCTATCATTGGGAATTCTGGTAAATCTTCAGGATTCTGTAATAATAGACAGGAGAAAGCTAACTGGTCACTTCTTATCATTTGACTCCTGAATGGATAACTTAGGACATGAACCAAAATCTGATTGTCACCTCTAAAGTGTTTTTGAAAGTAATATTATGGTTCTATGGTCAGAACATGCGATACATTTCTGAAAAGTACTGTATATGCTCACTTATAAGTCAGGTTAAACTGAAAAAACATAGACCCTGATCTGCCATGGCATATTGCACCAGCAGATCATGGTCTATGTTGTTTGTTCTACTGATTACTTATAACAAACTGCACAGATCCAGATCTGCCAGTGCATTATGCAGTTGCAAATTTGGGTCTGTGCAGTTTGCAGTTGGACTTGACTTATAAGTGAGTATATATGGGAATCCTCTTTGGCAAAACTTCAAAATGCAAAAAAAAAAAACATAATAGCACAACTGACCAGTAAAGATTATTAATTGCATTCTCTGATGCTATTTCATATGCTATTTCATACTGAAATTTTACAAGTTTAAATAACATCAAAACCAATGCGTGTCCAATAATGAACAATTCAACTGATTGTCATGGTGGACAATCATATCTCTTGACAAGAATGTAAAGTACAGGACTGCACAATACACAGTATAGCTATTTTACACTTTAAGCTTGACAAAGTCTTTTGAGTGTCTTCCATAATGAAGCTAGAGAAAGACATACTAGGTTTATTCCAACAGACATTGAGATCTCATAATCATCTATCCCCAACACACTTTTTAAAATCAGAATTTGATGATTATGAAACAATATTGCAAAATTTGGAAAGCTTCCAAGAATCAGCAATTATTACATTAATATTTGCTTATATGTTAAAACACATCTGAACTTAAGCATTTGTTTTCAAAGTCTTGAAAAAAGGTAAAACCATAATTGCAGTATTTAAACTGCAAAAGTGTAGCAAATACACAACAGTTACATTGGTGCCAACATGTGGCCATTGAGGGTGAATTAATTTGACCAGCTGCCAGTACTAGCTGGTGTGAAAATACACGACATATCAAAACACACTTTCACTAGACAAACTCACAAGGATATCTGATTTTAGCAGGAATTAAAGCAATGTAACAAGACTATTTCTTAATATTGTGAAGTTATGCAATGTGCAAATACTTCATTGTCATTTTATATATATTGCTTTTCCTATAGTAACCAATGTCAGAACTTTTTTATAGTAGACAAGTTTCTTTCAATATCACTAGTGATTTCACTAATAGTCACATGTCATCTGGTGTTTATGATTGGCAGATAAAGAAAGGGGTGAAAACAAAAACAAACAGAAAATTAACCACCCTCTTGTAAAGAAGGTAGTGCTTTGAGCATGCAAGGAGTATCATAAGGAAAGTATTGTAAAAATAATTCATGTATCCCAGTAGTGTACCATTTCTAAATGTATTCCAGTAGTGTACCATTTCTAAATGTATTCCAGTAGTGTACCATTTCTAAATGTATTCAAGTAATGTACCATTTCTAAATGTATTCCAGTAGTGTACCATTTCTAAATGTATTCCAGTAGTCTACCATTTCTAAATGTATCCCAGTAGTCTACCATTTCTAAATGTATCCCAGTAGTCTACCATTGCTAAATGTATCCCGGTAGTGTACCATTTCTAAATGTATTCCAGTAGTGTACCATTTCTAAATGTATCCCAGTAGTGTACTATTTTTAAATGTATCCCAGTAGTGTACCATTTCTAAATGTATTCCAGTAGTGTACCATTTCTAATTGTATTCCAGTAGTGTACCATTTCTAAATGTATTCCAGTAGTGTACCATTTCTAATTGTATTCCAGTAGTGTACCATTTCTAAATGTTTGAAGTGGCAGAAAATGAGAAACATTGCAAAACAAACCAAGGCATGGAAGGCCTTTGAAGATCTACAAAAGCAGTGAAAATAAACTTATGAAGATTGTGAAAAATAATAGAAGACAGACATAACAGAACATATATATTTAACAATATCAGGGTAAAAGAGGCTTGGAAATTGTATTTTCATTAACTGTTGTCAGGCATTTGTCAGGAGCAGTTTTGGTAAATGACATGAATGCTGGCTGATTCAGACCATGGATGATTCACCAATATATAAACAAAAAAAAATATGACTTCATGGGCACTTTTGTCAAAAATGTGGTCAGTGTTAGTAATTGTATTATTTCTCAATAAACTAAAGTAAACTATTTATATTTCGGACAGAGGTGAATGAGCTCCTTTGACAATATTTCACTATTAAATTGGCGATACAAGATAAACAGTCTTACATTATTTCATTTGATTTGTATACAGAACTACACCATTCTCTCATGTAAAATTTTGAACTGCTCAATATACCTGGGAAATAATGAGAAATATCATATTTTAAACATTGGTAAATGTCACATTTACATCTAAGACGAAACTTATTATTATTTCAGTGATCTCCCCAGAAAGTTTTCATAGCATTGGTGTAAATGCATGGTAGCATCATAAAATGTGATAAAAGAAGTACATATATTTACAAAGTATTCTTTATTTCCCTAAGTTGTAACATGATTTAATGTCAAAACTCATTAGTCTTTGAATTGAAATAACCCATGAAACTATCCAAGTTAGGTATAAACCAAATGTCAAAGACATAATATGGTTTTAAGATCATCTGTGGCAATTATAAAAATGGTTGAAATAGCTCACTGATTGAGGTTTTTTTGTTTGTATCTGCAATTCTGACAAATAAGATGATGCATATTAATGCAGCAAACATACTAATTAAAAAATATCACCACTTAATTTATAAATTGCAAACTAGTTGTTTAATGTTGGAGAAATATTTCAAATGTAAATGAAGGAATAATCCAACACTTTTTATTTACAAGTTTTCAAAACAGGTAAAATTGGAAGATAAAAATTGCACAGTTTGCTTACTTGGAAAGACAGAACAAAGAAATTCAAAGGGCAGCACCTACTGCACTTAAGATAAGGTTTTTTGATCAAACTATTTTTTTTCTTGCAGACTATATACTATGCAAATAAAAGAGACCATCTGGTAAGATGCAATTTTTATTCACTAAATTTTCCTTGTCACATGTTTTGGAAAATAACAAGAATGACAACAATCACAACTACATCACTACAACAACAACTACTACTACTGCTACTATGATAGATTGTAATGGTGCCCTAGGAATTGTACACAATGCCCCCCCTCATCTCACCCATTGGTAACTAAGTAGATCTAAAGCAAAATTTAGCAATATGGAAGATTTACCATCTGATCTAATTTTGTTTTTTTTTAAGGTGGTGTGTCCATTGTTCAGAATGATCGTTACAAATTTGCTTAACTTAAAAAGTAATATGTGTCACAAAGTTTGAGCTGATAGTGGAAATTGTTGAAACATATTTATCACACACTGTGAGTAGACTATATCATCACTGACTGATCATGTGACTATGTGAGTGCAAAGACAAAACCAGCATCAAAGATCGTGCACCGGCCAAGGCAGGTACAAAAGATAATGGCTACATAAATGAGTAATTATCCTAGATTATCTTAATTCAATACCAAAGAAGAGGTAAGAACAAGTGCCATTTGAGTAATAGGGCTTTGAATTAGGTGACAAGATGTTTATTTAACATGTTAATTTTTAAAGGATATCAGGAAATGGAAATATAAAAGCATATCAGCATTTAGTGCATAGTATAGTGGCAGGTTGTAAAGCTCTGTGGGCTGAAATGACTGCTACAATAAAAAGCCCTTGGAAGAACTATGCATTTCACATGGTTCAGATCAGCCCATAATATTGGTCCAAATAAGCTTGGTCCAAATCAACCATGTTCTAAATCAGCCTGCACCCAACAATGTGCATCCAAATTAATCTACATCATTGGCTGATAAATCCCATTAACTTCTATTGTTTAGAGATGGACATTCGTCAATAATACAATGGTGTTTTGAAAATCAAGTTTGATATTGTTCTAATGCACATTGGTCATCTTACCATATATATTTGCTTGAGTCCAACTGCAAACAATATGGAAGCTGATCTGCCATTGTATAATGCACCAGCAGATCAGGGTTTATGTTGTTTGTTCTACTAATTATTCCTAACAAACTGCATAGACCCAGATCTGCCAGCACATTATGCCATAGCAGATATGGTCTGTGCAGTTTGCAGTTGGATTTGACTTATAAGCGAGTATATATTGTATATTTAAAGATGGACAGTTTCAATGGGTCATTGGCTCTTGATGAATAAAGGCTATAAGTGTTGGAACTTTTATTGTTTAAAGTTTTAAACTAAAGCTAAATTCACAACTGAATGACATCTTTTAAGAGAGAGAGAGAAAGGGAAAAGCACTCCTTGTGCATATAAACTGTGAAAAAAAACATCCCTACAATTGCCATTTTCATTCACAATGACAAATAAACATGTTTCAACCATAAAAATAAGTTAAATATACCAGGATTTCTTTTCTTCTTGTTTTGGGTATCTGTATTCAACAGTGCTGGTCTGTCTTCCTCTCTTTTCTCTCTATTGCTATCTGTTTTGTACTTCTGTCTATATCTCTGTCTTGCTTTCTCTGTATTGATCTTTTCTGTCCGTCTGACCATTTGTCTTTCTGTCTGTCTGTCAGTCTTTCTTTCTGTATTATTTTTGTTCTTGCTTTCTTATTTTGGTCAAACAGTGTTAGTAACCATGTCACCAGTGAAAAGCCTTTAGCAGCACAATAGGCCATTGTTTAACTAATGATTCGTTCTGGTTCATTTCGCACAAAATAAGTTTTGAGTGTAATCTCAAAAACTCAAACTATCCAAAAACACTTAAGTCAAATTTCAGTCCTATAGCACTTTTGGGTTTCAAAATTTTACTGTATCTCCAGAAATGCAGACATCATCCTCATAGGAGTCCTACAATTACATCTGGCCTGTGTACTAGAGAGTATCTGAAGCTGACATCTGCATTTCACAGTCACCACTTTTACCACATTTTACTGGTAATCTTGGCATGAATTGGAGCCATTATGGCACTCATCAAGTAACCACTAAAACCTAACAGTGGCCAAACAATCTGGTTACCAACCATTTTTTTACCATTTATACTTGCGTATAAGCCGATATCAACTACAAACTGCATAGACCCAGATCTGCCATCACATAATGCGCCAGCAGATCTGGGTCTATGCAGTTTGTAAGGACTAATCAGTAGAACCAACAATACAGACCCTGATCTGCCAGTGCATTATGAGACAGCAGATCAGGGTCTATGTTGTTTGCATTTGGACTGAGATTATACGCGAGTGTATATGGTAATAAGGCACCAAGACAATTTACAGCTTGAGCTGGTTCAGCTTGAAACTACAGATACCTTCAACTCATCTGGAATGGGTACTCCTTTGATGCAGGTCACCTCAAACATCACCTTTGCTTCATCAAGTATGTACTCTGAAAAGACAAAACAATCAGTGATTCAACACTGTAAAATTCAGAAAAATCTGAAGCATAAACTGTTGAAAAATGTGGCCAATGAAATGAACTAAAGAATATATGGTACAAACAATGATACAACATAGTACATAACTAATCAATCACAAGTTCATTAATAAAGTCTTATTTTGAAATTTTTTTTTCTTGGATTGTCAATAAATTACCAGGGGTTTACCTCTCCCCTATATTCCACCTGGCTCAGTATAAAGGGTTTTGTAAGTTAATATTGTGATATATAAAATAATTTTGAGAGAGAGAGAGAGAGAGAGAGAGAGAGAACTTTTAAATCATATCAGATAATCAGGCATGACCACATTACACATTACAATCAATAAAGCATATACTTGAATAATTATACAAAAGATTTCCTTTATTAAAACTGGAATAATGGTTACTATTGTTCCCAAATAATCATCCAATTTTTTTTTCTTCAGATCTGATTGGGATATATGTTTCTAATTTATGACTTATTAAAATTGTACTGAACATGCCAAATGTGCATATGTTTCTAATTTATGACTTATTAAAATTGTACTGAACATGCCAAATGTGCATATGTTTCTAATTTATGACTTATTAAAATTGTACTGAACATGCCAAATGTGCATATGTTTCTAATTTATGACTTATTAAAATTGTACTGAACATGCCAAATGTGCAAGTTTGCATAAATTTAGTGATTAAAAATTATTATACATGTAATTATAATAATGGAATAGTAGATACATACAATATTTCATGCTTGTCAATGTTAGCATTAAAAAGGCTGTTTCAGATGTGCGTGTTTGCAAGGGAAGGACTTAAAATATAGGGTACTGGCATTTAGTGCAATTTATTGATATGATATATGTAAAGCAAGCAGAATGCACAGTTCACATGAATGATACACAGGTCAAAGGAAATTACCCCCCCCCCCCTCTCAAAAAAAACCAAAAAAACCAAAAAAAAACATGAACAGTAAATTATCTGTCTGTTGCTAAAGAATATTTATGTTTCTCTACTTTTTTCTGTCTTTGTTGTGACATGAAAGTTTCAGATAATATGATGAAAAGTTTGATACATATTGTCCCCAAACTCCTAAGAGAGGAATGTCATGCCAGATTATATTTTTACTAAACTTACAATCTGACCTAAGACATGTGAATAATGTGATAAACCACCTAAGACATGTGAACAATGTATGATAAGCCACCTAAGACATGTGAATAATGTATGATAAACTACCTAACACATGTGAATAATGTGTGATAAAGTCACCTAAAACATGTGAATAATGTGTGATAAAGTCACCTAAGACATGTGAATAATGTGTGATAGTCACATAAGACATGTGAATAATGTGTGATAAATTCACCTAAGACATGTGAATAATGTGTGATAAACTACCTAGGACATGTGAATAATGTGTGATAAACTACCTAAGACATGTGAACAATGTATGATAAACTACCTAAGACATGTGAATGATGTGTGATAAAGTCACCTAAGGCATGATCAAGCTACCTAAAACATGTGAATAATGTGTGATAAACTACCTAAGACATGTGAATAATGTGTGATAAACTACCTAAGACATGTGAATAATGTGTGATAAACTACCTAAGACATGTGAATAATGTGTGATAAACTACCTAAGACATGTGAATAATGTGTGATAAACTACCTAAGACATGTGAATAATGTGTGATAAACTACCTAAGACATGTGAATAATGTGTGATAAACTACCTAAGACATGTGAATAATGTGTGATAAACTACCTAAGACATGTGAATAATGTGTGATAAACTACCTAGGACATGTGAATAATGTGTGATAAACTACCTAAGACATGTGAATAATGTATGATAAACTACCTAGGACATGTGAATAATGTGTGATAAACTACCTAAGACATGTGAACAATGTATGATAAACCACCTAGGACATGTGAATGATGTGTGATAAAGTCACCTAAGGCATGATCAAGCTACCTAAAACATGTGAATAATGTGTGAAAAAGCTTTCTAAGACACATGAATAATGTGTGACAAAGCTAATTAAGACAAGTGAATAATGTATGATTAGTCACATGAATGATGTGTGACAAAGCTGAATCTGTGGCATAATTATTTGTACATAATATCCACCCAATTGCAAACAGCACAGATCCAGATCTCCTATTGCACAATACACCAGCAGATCTGGGTCGAAGGGTGGTTTTAGAGAAGGTTTGGTGTGAATGGGGGTGGGTGCAACTGAACCTCATTTTCCAGTAAATGTATTATACTGTTAAAGAGAGTATGTTGACCATTTTTGTCAAAAGGAACCACCCCCTTTTAAACTTGAAATAATCCTAGTCTCATTCAACCAGATTCTTGTGTTGCTACATCAGATCTCTGGGTTTTTGTAACATCAAAATGAGGCTTTCTGCCAAAATTGGACAAATGATTTTATTGGTTGATGGGATGAGGTGATGTCTTATGTGATTGTGATGATGAGATGATGCCATGTTTCACAAATACATGGATATTTTCATTGGCTAATTGAGACATGCCTCCTACATCAGCATCTGTGTTCATTTATATTCTTTCAAAGTTTCAATACAATTTGACATAAATGATAGCTGAAAATATTTTTAGATATGGAGAGATGTCTTTAAAGTTTAACTTTTACATCCTATTGGTAACAAAGATAAATGAAGCATTTTACCAGACCCTTGTATGATAGAGATCACATATTGGTAACAAAGATCAATGAAGCATTTTACCAGACCCTTGTATGATAGAGATCACATATTGGTAACAAAGATAAATGAAGCATTTTACAAGACCCTTGTATGATCGAGATCACATATAGTCACATGAGAGTCTGGTTGAATGAGACCACAACATTCCTGTATCTGCTCATGGAGTCTATACTGATCCTTCTATTTATAATTTTAAACAAACAGTGTAGACCCTGATAGACTGGTGGAACATTAGTTTATGGCAGATCTGGATCTATCTAATGTTCCCAATCAGGTGTGACACAATACATAAATCTGTATATAGTCCAGGTTTTATCTGGCATTGACATGAAAAAATAGACAACTTCTAAATGAAACCCAGATATCAAGGTTTGGTCTTGATGTCTGTCTTTGGTCTGGTTTTAGTCAAATTGTATCCTGACTTAGGTACGGTTGAGACCTCTAGTTTTTAATGCATACAATCTTCAATCATTTGGTACAATATTAACATTTTACTTACTTTTATTGGGATATTTAATGTAGCATAAAACACTGGGTACAATATTAACATTTTACTTACTTTTATTGGGATATTTAATGTAGTATAAAACACTGGGTACAATATTAACATTTTACTTTTATTGGGATATTTAATGTAGTATAAAAGTTAAACTTTAAATGGCGGAATTTACAAATCTGATTCACACTAAAACTGCACATGAACTTGTGAAACTCATCATAAACTGCAGGAATGGCAAGCAATTTGCTCACTTAAATATATCTCTGGCTCTCCCGCATCCCACCCATACCCCATGATGGAGATGAGTCTATAGTCAAAAAAGGGACATAACTCATCTGAAAATAGTGTGATCACAATGATTGAACATTATGGATATCTTATGATGTCCATAGTATGTATTAAGTTTTACAGCAATATACTAACACAAGTTCCAAGTGGGCTTTGATATCACTCAATTGGGTAGTTGACAGCTTGTGAATGCAAATTTACATGTATTGAAACTGCTGAGGGGAAAGAAAGCTTGGAGCACGTAGTTGCTATATTGTTGATTAGTGTTGGTGTCATTTATCTTCTTTCCTAGACCATTATATATATGGTAACTTATACAACCAGCACTTTCCCTTGGATCTTCCCTGCCCCTTGGAACTAAGCCCTGATTCATAACTTACAAACTGTTCCTAAACCCACCTTTAAAGTATATACACTTACTTGGCATTATAAAAGGAGTTAATCTGTGCCATCAGCACATATTGCGGGGTCTGTCCTTACCCTCCTGGGGCCCTACCCATGGAGTCATAACCTGAAAATCATTGAGATCCCCACCAAAGGGATCTACAGTGGTTTAGTGATTAAAGCATTGGACTTATGACCAGAAGGTTGCGTGTTTGATTCTAGCCATCTGGTCAGCCTGGATCCTCATCAATATGGCTGGATCTCACTCATAATTGAGCTAATCTGTGATCTTGATAATACAAGATTACAAAGCAAGTCTGATCAAAATCTGTTCAGTAATATGGTTCATAGAGTGTTCACAAGCTCAGCCAAAATCAGATGCAAGACCACCTAGTCAATAATATCTGTGGATGTCACTCATAAATGAACTCATCCTAGATCTAGATGATGTAAGCTTACATACCAAATCTGATCAAAATCTGATAGAAATATAGCCTTGATAGTGTTTACAAGCTCAGCTAATCAGATGCAAGATCAACTCATTAATATGCATGGATGTTGTTCATAATCACAACTCATCTGAGATCTCAATGATATAAGCCTATACTCCATATCTGATCAAAAATGTGGCCTCAAGAGTGTTCACAAGCTCAGATAATCAGATGCAAGATCACCTCATTAATATGCATAGATGTTGCTCATAACTGAACTCATACAAGATCTCAATGGCATATTCTTCCATATCAAATCTGACCAAAATCTGATCTGAAATATTACCTCTAGAGAGTTCACAAGTTCAGCCAATCAGATGTAATATCACCATATTGTTATGTATGATGTTTATATAATATTATAAATATTTTAGGAAATTATAAATGTTTCTTCACTTTAATATTTGCTTAAATCTTAATGTTTATCAGAAAAAACATGTTTAACTAGTGTCCTTGAATTAGGTTGTTTTGATCAATATGTTTTCTCAATTTGAAGGTCAAGGTTGATTTTTGTTTACAAGTAAAAATTCCATTAAGATGACTCATGTTCTAGAACATTCTGTCATGTGACCAATCTTTATATATACCATGTTTGGTGGACATTTATTCAGTTTTGACATTACCATCAGTCTTGTAAAGAGCTATTACAGTTGTGAAAATTCATTCCAAATTCTAAGAGAGGAATTATTTTAAATATTCATTGGATTATAACAGTGCTCATAAACTTTTGGATTTTGGATTTTTAATTGATGATTTTGGAATTTAAGTGAACTTATTCAGATATTTTGGAATACTTCATTTTGACATCAGCACATCAAGATTTCTAGTACATCAGGACTTTGGAGACCATTAGCACATCATAACATTCAAGGACACAGCCGTGAATTCGGAACATTCTATATTTAGGACTTGTGATTAGAACAATCATTCTTATTGGATTATTAGGATTTCAAAACACATTACTGTAAGTGACTTTTTGATTTTTCATTGTAATTATCTAGTAATAAATTGCTTGTTGATTTTTACTTGATTTGTTGGTTTCACTTTCTTTCTGTTACATTTTTCTTAGACCATAGAGTCGTAACAGAAATTGGGGGCTCGTCGTTCCGGGATTGAATTTCTTTAAAGCATATTAGAGATATTAAATTTATCTTTGAAATTCATATTGATTTTGTCTCTGAATTTTTTTTTGTCTTTGGCAAAGATTTTTAATAAAGAAATTTTTTTTGTGTGAAACCAACAAGCATTTACAATGGCATCTAATGTTCAGAATTTCATTTCAAAACCTATCCAGGAGGGGATAGAGTGCATGAGAAAGTTAATTGAAGAGTTCAAGAGGTGCATCCATAGTGATGTTAAAACCTATCTTGACGAGCAGAATGTGGAAACTTTGGAAAATGCTGCTCGTATGGCTGATGATTATTCCTTGACTCACAAAATTTCATTTGGTAATAAATCGTCCTCTCAGCAGTTTTCTGGTAAAAAACCATTTCAATCTCATTCGAGTACTTCCAAATTTCACAACAGCACAACTGTTAGGAATCAAACATCTGATAAGACTGATCAGAAATCCTTATCTCTTCCTACGTACACTTATTGTAAAACGAAAGGGCACGTTATTTCTGATTGCTTTAAGTTGAAAAATAAGCAACAGAGTAAAGACAGAGCTTTTCCAAATGCTCTTATTTCTATGAGGTCAAGGTCACGGTCTTGTATTGAAAGCAATACATTTGTTGGGTCAAACAAACCCCAGTCTGATTCTATTTTGGAGGCTTATGAACCATTCATGTCAGAAGGTTCTATATCACTTATTGGTGATTCTGCCAAACCTATCCCAATTAAAATATTAAGGGACACTGGAGCTTCTCAGAGTCTTTTATTGTCAGGTACTTTGCCTTTGTCTGAGGAGTCTTCTTCAAGTGAAAGTGTTCTTGTTCAGGGAGTAGAGTGCGGCTTTGTAAATGTTCCTCTCCATTCTGTAAATTTGGCATCAGACTTAGTTTCTGGACCTGTGACTGTTGGGGCAGTGACTTCTTTACCCATAGAGGGTGTTCATTTATTACTAGGCAATGACCTAGCTGGAGATAAGGTTGTGGTTAATCCACTTGTAACTGACAAGCCTTGTTTGGATCAGAAAGTTGATCCTGTCGAAACTGAAATCCCTGATTTGTACCCTGCTTGTGCAGTTACTAGAGCTATGGCAAAAAGAGCTCTTGAGAGTGATGTTGATCAGGATATTATTCCTTTAGCTGACGCATGTATTGGTCAGTCTTTTGATGAGGTCACTTTTTCCTCAGGTATTGATCAATCAAACGGTATTGATCACAGTGATCCTCTTTTGGCAACTCATTCTCTTTGTTCTACTCAGGGTGACAAACGACAATCTCTTGTCGTTGAACAGGAGCAAGATCCCGAGATATCTTGTTTGTTTCAGAGGCCTATTAGTGAAACTGAAGCCACACAAGTTCCAGTGTGTTACTTTGTGAAAAATGGGGTCCTTATGAGGAAATGGAGACCACCTGATGTACCCGCTGGTGACGAGTGGTCAGTGAGCTATCAAATTGTTGTTCCTAAGTCATATCGACAGGAAATTCTTAATTTAGCCCATGAAACTCCTTTGGCTGGTCATTTAGGAGTCCGTAAGACTTATCACAAGATCTTGAATCATTTTTATTGGCCGAAACTCAAAAGTGATGTTTCTAAATACTGCAGATCTTGTCACACTTGTCAAATGGTAGGAAAACCCAATCAGAAGATACCTAAGGCTCATCTGCAACCTATTCCTGCATTTGATGAACCATTTAGCAGAATGATGGTAGACTGTGTTGGTCCTTTACCTAAAACCAAGTCAGGCAACCAATACTTGTTGACCATCATGTGTGCATCTACAAGATTTCCAGAGGCAATTCCTCTGAGAAATATAAAAACTAAAACTATTGTGAAAGCTTTGGTGAAGTTTTTTACACTTGTTGGCCTTCCCAAATCTGTCCAGTCAGATCAAGGGTCAAATTTTATGTCTGGAATTTTCCAACAAGTTATGCATGAATTAGGCATCCAACAGTTTAAATCTTCTGCCTATCACCCTGAAAGTCAAGGTGCTTTGGAAAGATTTCATCAAACTTTGAAGAATATGATTCGATCATATTGCTTTGATACAGAAAAGGATTGGGATGAGGGTGTTCATTTGTTGTTGTTTGCTGTTAGGGAATCAGTTCAAGAGTCGTTGGGTTTTAGTCCCTTTGAACTAGTTTTTGGTCATACTGTCCGTGGACCATTGAAATTATTGAAAGAGAAACTTCTTTCAAATGAAGACTCAAAGATTAATCTTCTTGATTATGTTTCTGATTTCAAATACAAGTTGTCAAAGGCCTGTGAAGTAGCAAGAACTAATCTTCACACTACTCAGTCAAAAATGAAATTAAGGTATGACAGAAATTCACAGGAAAGGAGTTTTAAACCTGGTGACAAAGTTCTGGCTCTCTTTCCCATACCTCAGAATCCTCTTCAGGCTAAATTTTTTGGTCCTTATACCGTTGAAAAGAAAGTAAATGACTTAAATTATATCATTAACACTCCTGGGAGACGGAAACAGAAACAACTTTGTCATATAAATATGTTAAAGGAATATTTTGACAGAGATAGCCCAGCTAATTATTCAGTTAATTTAGTTGTACCTGTCCCACACAGTGAAGATATCAACGATGGAGTACGATCAGACTATAGTGACTCTGGTATAACCAATCTTCGGAATTCAGAAATATTGAACAACCTAGACCAGAAACTTCACATCTACAACAACAGGAAAGAAATGAACTAAAACAGCTATTACATGAATATGAGCACTTGTTTCCTGATGTTCCTACACGAACAAGTAAAATTTATCATGACGTTGACATTGTAGATTCTGCGCCTGTGAAACAGCATCCTTATAGGATGAATCCTCTCAAACAGAACTATCTGAAGAAAGAAATTCAGTATCTACTGGAGAATGATTTCATAGAACCAAGTAAAAGTAACTGGAGTTCACCATGTATTCTTGTTCCCAAGCCAGATAATACATTCCGTATGTGTACTGACTATAGAAAAGTCAACAGTGTCACCAAAACTGATTCATTTCCAATCCCAAGAATGGACGATTGCATTGATAAAATTGGAAATGCGGAATATGTCACCAAGTTTGACCTTTTAAAAGGATTCTGGCAAATTCCACTGACGGAAAGGGCAAAAGAAATTTCAACATTTGTAACTCCAGATGGACTTTATCAATATAAAGTCATGCCGTTTGGAATTAAAAATTCGCCTGCAACGTTTCAACGTCTGATGAACATGATAACATTTGGTCTTGATAATTGTGACGCTTATATCGATGACGTCATTATCTACAACAACACCTGGGAAGATCATTTGGAAACCATTCGAAAATTCTTCGATCGACTCAGCGATGCGAATCTGACAATTAATTTGAGCAAAAGTGAGTTTTGCCATGCTTGTGTCACATTTTTAGGACATATTGTGGGACAAGGTCAAGTTAAACCTATAGAAGCTAAGGTCAAAGCTATCTCTGAATTTCAAGTTCCAATTTGTAAAAAGCAACTGATGCGATTTCTAGGTATGGCTGGATATTATCGGAAATTTTGTTCCAATTTTTCCAAAATTGCTGAACCTTTGACAAGTTTATTGAGTAAGAAAACCAAATTTCATTGGTCTAACAAGTGTCAGGAATCTTTTGACAAGTTAAAGGCCATGCTTAAGAATGCACCAGTTCTTTCTGCACCAAATTTCAGCCAATCATTTAAATTATATGTTGATCCAAGTGATGTAGGGGTTGGTGGAGTATTGATTCAGGAAGACAAAAGTGGTGTGGATCACCCTGTGTGTTATTTTTCTAAAAAACTAAACAAGCAGCAGAAAAATTATTCCACAATTGAGAAGGAATGTTTGGCTTTGATATTGGCTTTACAGCATTTTGAAGTGTATGTTACCTCAGCTCTTTCTCCAATTATTGTGTACAATGATCACAATCCCCTTACTTTCATCAACAAAATGAAAGATAAAAATCGGAGATTGTTGAGATGGAGTTTGATATTGCAGGAATATAACATTGACATCAAACACATCAGGGGAAAAGACAATGTGATTGCAGATGCACTCTCACGTGCCTAGAAATGTAATATTGCTTGATGTAATTAAGTCCAGTATCATAAAACATGTTCTTATGTAATTTTTGGTTATTGTAGTATTAGATGTATATTCAAAAGAAAGCTTTATTATATAAATCTTTCTTTTTCTTTATGAGGGGAGGTGTTATGTATGATGTTTATATAATATTATAAATATTTTAGGAAATTATAAATGTTTCTTCACTTTAATATTTGCTTAAATCTTAATGTTTATCAGGAAAAACATGTTTAACTAGTGTCCTTGAATTAGGTTGTTTTGATCAATATGTTTTCTCAATTTGAAGGTCAAGGTTGATTTTTGTTTACAAGTAAAAATTCCATTAAGATGACTCATGTTCTAGAACATTCTGTCATGTGACCAATCTTTATATATGCCATGTTTGGTGGACATTTATTCAGTTTTGACATTACCATCAGTCCTGTAAAGAGCTATTACAGTTGTGAAAATTCATTCCAAATTCTAAGAGAGGAATTATTTTAAATATTCATTGGATTATAACAGTGCTCATAAACTTTTGGATTTTGGATTTTTAATTGATGATTTTGGAATTTAAGTGAACTTATTCAGATATTTTGGAATACTTCATTTTGACATCAGCACATCAAGATTTCTAGTACATCAGGACTTTGGAGACCATTAGCACATCATAACATTCAAGGACACAGCCGTGAATTAGGAACATTCTATATTTAGGACTTGTGATTAGAACAATCATTCTTATTGGATTATTAGGATTTCAAAACACATTACTGTAAGTGACTTTTTGATTTTTCATTGTAATTATCTAGTAATAAATTGCTTGTTGATTTTTACTTGATTTGTTGGTTTCACTTTCTTTCTGTTACATTTTTCTTAGACCATAGAGTCGTAACAATATTAGTATGCATGGATGTTGCTCATAATTGAATACATCTGAAATCTTGATGATTATAGGGGTACAGGCAACTAATACAATTCCTACAGACCATAATGTTATTGTTTGGCTAAATTACTATGCTTTTGTAGTAAGATTGGCAAAACATGCTTACATCCCATGAATGATCTATCCAAGAGGAAACTTTTAAAATGATAAAAATGATATGCTGCATGCCTTGTTTTTGAGAAAAATGCCCTTTTATGTGTCCATTATAAAATTCTGGCCCAGTGAGATCTCCCCATTTACATCAAGTAGTACCTGTGCAACAACAATGATAACATTAAAATGGTTTAAGGTTCAAGCCTATTATTGCATACAATTTATCCATACATAGGCTTCTTCTGAAAAATTCCATACATTTTTCCGTTAATCATTTTTAGACAATCACCAACCTTCATTCTTTTCAATACAGTATTTAATACACTGCCACACATAGATTGGTTCTGTAGCTCATAAAATAATTAGTTGACTGTGACCATAAGTTTACATACCAAATCTGATCAAAATCTGATATGAAGTATGGCTTTCAGAGTGTTCACAAGCTCAGTCAATCAGATGCAAGATCACCTGATTAATATGTGTGGATGTCACTCAGAATCAAACTCATCTGAGATCTCAATGATATAAACATGCATACCAAATCTCATCATAAATATGACCTCTAGAGTTTTCATAAGCTCAGCCAATCTGATGCAACATCAGCTTATTAATATGACAGATGTCACTCATAATCAAACTCATCCTAGATCTTGACAATGTAATCTTACTTACCAAATCTAATCAGAAAAATGTCCTCTAGAGTGTTCACAAGCTCAGCCAGTCAGATACAAGATCACCTCATTGGTATGGTTGGATGTCATTCATAACCAATCTCATCTGAGATCTTGATGATATAAGCTTACATACCAAATCTGATCAAAATCTGATCAGAAATATTGCCTCCAGGGTGTTCACAAGTTCAGCCAATCAGATGCAATATTAACTCATTAATATGCATGTCTGTCACTCATAACTGAAATGATGTGAGATCTTGATGATATAAGCTTACATACCAAATTTGATCAAACTCTGATCAGAAAAATGTCCTCCAGGGTGTTCACAAGCTCAGCCAATCAGATGCAATATTACCTCATTAATGTGCATGGATGTCACTCATAACTGATATGATTTGAGGTATTGATGATATAAGCTTACATACCAAATCTGATCAAAATCTGATCAGAAATATTGCCTCCAGGGTGTTCACAAGCTGAGCCAATCAGATGCAATATTACCTCATTAATATGCATGGCTGTCACTCATAACTGAAATGATTTGAGGTCTTGATGATATAAGTTTACATACCAAATCTGATCAAAATCTGATCAGAAATATTGCCTCCAGGGTGTTCACAAGCTCAGCCAATCAGATGCAATATTACCTCATTAATATGCATGGATGTCACTGATCATAACTTAAATGATTTGAGGTCTTGATGATATAAGCTTACATACCAAATCTAAAGAAAATTCTCTCATATATAGAATCCAGCTGTAAGTCAAAAAGGGCAATAACTCATACAGAAATCATGGGAGCACAAAGATTTGTCAATAGTGTCAAACCTGGCACTAGCAACCACCCATGGGAAAAGGTCAAACTGACCTTTGTACACAGGTGACTTCTGTATGATGGTTCACCTTTCAAACTTGGTTTCTGAACAAATACCATGTACCAAATACCATTATCATTATTATTTTTGCTTTTATTATTATGTTATCAACATATTTAGTTTAGTGCACTATTCAACAAAATCATAAAATAGATGTATATGTTGTTCTCTCCTAAAATTATGTTACACACAAGATTACTGTACCCTGCTTACTTTAATCCATCCTATAAATTAAATCATTATCAATTCATAAAAATATCACTTATCTTAGTCTGTTTGTGCGCCATGACAAAACACTAATTTCACTAATTGACAGCTTACATATATGACTGAGAAACAGAGAACTGACTCTTTCTTTGGTCAACTTGTATAATTAAGCTTAGAAACAGCTGTTCACACTTCAAACAATGTCTGGATCAACCAGTGGCTCAACATGCTGTGATGGAAAATAGCTGGCTTATGTGAGAGGCCTGTGATGAATAGGGAATGAAAAGAAGCCTAAGATGTATATTGTTAGTAACACATGAACTGAATGTTTGTCTGCCTTTACAGACAAGTTTTGTAAATACTGAATGACCCCTGACCCTAATGCAAAGGAATGTCACTTGTATCTCCCCAAAGATTAATTTTTGTTTTTTATTAGAGATAGCTGTAATTCACAGGCAAATAAAATAGCTTACGATATCAAATATGAGCATCTTTGGTTGATGACCATAATATATACCAAGTTTTATGGCAGTCTATAAAAAAACTTCAGAATTAGTTACACTAATGGGATTTTGTTATACAATACATATAACTGCAAGTAAAAAAGGGCAATAACTCTCATAAAAATTGTGGGAGCAAAATGATTTGTCGATATAAGCATCTTCAGGTGATAACTATAATATTTATATGCACATCTTCAGGTGATGAACATAATATTCACCAAGTTTTATGGCAATCCATAAAAACTGCAGGACTAGCTGCAGTAACAAGATTGTGTGTCAGACAGAAGGATGGATGGACCGGTTCAGCCGTGCACATTTTTTCCTCTGACACCTTGTTCAGTATGTTACATGCCAATTTACTAGGTCCCAACTACTCCAATACCTCTCCTGCGGGCTAGTCCCCTGAAATGATGTCTCTCATCTGCAGAAATCATGATGTCATCAAGAATGTTTAGCTTCCTCAGGCTGTCAATTGTGTATCCTCTGTAGCCAGGAATAAGCTGTAGGGAGAACAGGGTATAAAATAGAGCAAAGTATGCTTAATGGAGATAATATAAAAATGTCCAGTTGTTCTTTGTTTCGTCTGCACTTTACAAAAGATAAAAGTGCATTTTAAGACATCTTCAAAACTTTGTGATTGGCTAAACATGACAATTTGCAGCTATAAATACATCCTGAGCACGTAACTGTTGGAAACTTTTATATCAATGTGACATCATGATTTACTCTGTGACATACTGCCAAAGAGATAAATATGTTCAGCTATTTTTGAAAAAAAAATTTCAACAGTGTATTAGAATAGGGATAACAGTCTGGCATTTTAGGATTTGAGGATATTAATGGTTGTTTTACTGTCGCAAATACCATTTACACTCACTTATAAGTCGGATCCAACAGCAAACTGAACAGACCAAGATCTAACATTGCAGTTTGTTAGGAGTAGCCAGTAGAATAAACAACAGAGACCCTGATCTATAGCTTTGTGTGATGGCAGATCTGGATCTGTGTTTTTATTTTCAGTTGGACCTGGCTTATATGTGAGTACATATGCTATCCATTTTTATTAGCTCCACTGATATGTCACTGATAAACTCATGGTGCAACAGTAAAATCACCTTGAACACCCTTAAATTCTCAAATACTAGACAGTTGTTATATATACCAGCCTATTAGTCAGGTTAAACTGCAAACAACATAGACCCGGATCTGCCAGCACATTATTTTAGTCCTAACAAACTTCATAGACCCAGATCTGCTGGTGCATCTTGCGATGGCAGAGCTGGATCTATGCAGGTTGCAGTTGGATCCGACTTATAGGTGAGTATATATGGTATCCCCTAAATTGATTTGCTGAGGAAAAGAAAGCATGTAGGTCTGAGCAATGTTAGAGAAGTGCAAATGATCAAAACACAACTCAGTCAAGAGGCCCACGACTCCACACAACTGACAAATCCCCAAATCAGAGATAACTATACATACTAATTAGCACAGCATTTTTTATTATTTTACAATTTTACCTCTTTATTAGAGAGTGATTTTGGTTAATTGTGAATACTTCACAAATGTTGGGATAAAGACAATGAAATTATAACAGTTTGAATTTGCACATAGTATATAGTGAATTTAGCCAAAGTGTCAGACCAACTGTGAACCAGACTGGTTTATAGTCAGACAAGCTAAGCCCCCTTCCTCCTCCCCCCTCCCACTCACTGGCATAATCTTATAAAAAAACTGACAGACATTTGGTGGTAGGTAGGTGCAGTTTGTGAATGTATCAATTGGATGATTATTCTTCATGTCACTGATGGATTGGAATATACTTACTGTTGTAAATACTACAAGAATCAATGGCCTCAATATGGTTGGATCTATTATTTCTCCTCTTTTTCTACAACCTAAATACTGTGTTGTAATTCTTTGTTCAAGCTCTCAATCATCATCAAACTTAAACAGGTTTAAATTTATTTATGTTTTCAAAAGATTATAGTTTCTGATATAGTTACAATGGCAATCATTCTTACCTGGATATAGAATGCAATGTACTGTGGGTTTAAGACTTCAGTAAATGTTGTACCCATAATGTGACATATGTCTCTGATAGAAATTCACAAAATCACACTGAAAAAGAGACTGCTTGCCATCATGATCTATATCCTAAACATAAGTGAAATTTTTTCTGAATTACAGGCTCTGAATCACTTCAAAGTGATCTTGAACATTTAAAAAAAAAAAAATATCCAACCTGGATATTTATTTTCCTTACAGATAATATCAGGCAAGACAAGAAAACAGTAGACATAACAACTGCTTACAGCTAGTGGATTCCCCTGTAAAATTAGATTCCTAAGTTTTGGCAAGCTTCCAAGTTTTCGGACTACATCCAGCAGATCTGTCAGATTGTTGTGTCCAAGATCTAAGGACAGGAGGCATGGCCTGGTAATAAACATGGAAAATCAAATATTGTTATATCAAATATAAATCATAATAAACATGGAAAATCAAATATTGTTATATCAAACATAAATCATAATAAACATGGAAAATCAAATATTTTTTTATCAAACATAAATCATAGTTTGAATTGCTAGGTTTATCAAGCAGGTCATTAGGTTTCATAGTTAATACTGAATCATTAAATTGTCACCTATGTCTGCTTGTGTTCCACATACAGTGAAACCCATCTATTAAGGACACTCAAAGGATCACAAAAATGTCCTTTATGGACCAGTGTCCTTTGTATAGAGGTTAAAATGCTAATAAATATATAAAAGAATGGACCTAAATAAGTGACCTTTATCAGCAGGTACACTTTTTATGGAGGTGTCAACAATGATGGGTTTCACTGTAATATAACACTCAAAATCATCCAATTTCTCATCATATGCCACATCTTGAGACTGATTGCAAGCTCACAGTATCAGCACAGTATTGCATGATGAAATAAATAAATGTAGGGTGAGATTTTTTGTAAGGTAAGCAAAATTCATGCAATACACAAACATGGTGCACATTGTAAAAGATATTCAGTGTAATGAAGAAAGATCTTGTGGTAGTACTATACTATAAATACTTCTTTTTGAGGTGAGATGAACATCAAACTCCCAGCTAATAGCATGTAAATTTGTGTTGCTCATTCTGTGCAAATCTGCATAAATTTGCTTAGTCTACATCAGATTAGATGAAATCAACCCATATGAGTATCAGATAGCATGTCCACTATTACACCATGAGTATTTATTTTACAAAATATATTATTCCTAAGTCAATCTGGATTCCAATTACATGGTGTTAGAAAGAGAATCTAGAAATATGGATGTAAAGAGAAAACAATTATAGTAATATGCTAGTGGAGTCTAACAGTATTTTTCATCCATAAAAAACATTAAAGACATTATTGTAATGAGATTGTCACATCATCATCTCAACATAGGTGTGATACCAACTGATCAGCTAAACACTACACTTAATGTAGATTCATTTATATTTTAGGGGTATCAATGTTTGTAGTTTTCTAAAATGCCACTTTTTCAAGGATGTCTCAATTCATGCATGTTAGTGGTGTCTGTTTTCTTTCAAAGCATGGATATTGCGGTTTGATGCAATCACACAATAAAAAAAAATGTGTACACCATAAATTAACATGCATGCACAGTACACTGTTTCTGATTTTCAGCATGACATTTTTGTAAGAATAGTTCAATACAAGTATAGTGTAATACATAGGGTAAAAATTAGTGTAATACAAGCATATTGTAATACAAGTATAGTGTAATACAAGTATAGTGTAATACAAGTATTGTGTAATACTAGTATAGGATAATACATGTATGGAGTAATACTAGTATAATACATGCATATTGTAATACAAGTATTGTTTAATACAAGTATAGTGTAATACTAGTATAGGATAATACATGTATGGAGTAATACTAGTATAATACAAGTATAGTGTAATACAAGTATAGTGTAAAACAAGTATAGTGTAATACTAGTATAGGATAATACATGTATGGAGTAATACTAGTATAATACAAGTATAGTGTAATACAAGTATAGTGTAAAACAAGTATAGTGTAATACTAGTATAGGGTGTTACAAGTATAGTGTAATACCAGTATAGTGTAACAGTACTATAGTGTAATACAAGTGTCACTTATGAAGACATTATAAAACTTTCAAAAATAAAATCCCTATGACAGTATGGCACAGAACACATTGTTGAAAACTGAAGTTCATGCAAATATTATTGAGGCTGAAGTGAAGTGGTACAGAGTTGACAGCTTTTATTAAGGAAAATAATTATTTACCAATAATTCTGTGTTAAGCAGTCTCCAATGAAGGAGATTCTGTTGAAGCCAAGTCCGAGATGAATCAGCTGTGGTGGTTTCACACAAAGAGATGAGAGATCACTGATCTGATTGCCACACAGTTCTAAAACCTGAAATAAGAAAATAGCTGTGTAACATCATCCTGCTGACTGCAATGTGTAGCATGCTGAGGTTACACTGCACAGTTTCATATTTTGCACATGAGTGAGGTTTTAGAGGGAAAATCTGGGTTGCAGTATAATATGTACTCACTTGATAGAGCTTATCTAATTTATTACATCTATAAAATTTTAGCATAATTGGCCCACCATTTTAGGAGAAATCAACCTTTAATTTTCAAAAAATTTCCAACACAGGAGGTTCACCATTTTCTTGTAAAGGACACAGCATTTGAGACACGTAACTGGCACTTCCTGTTATTACTCTGTTAGAGCTGTCTGGACCACTGAAAATGACCTGACTGTGATGTGAGTGTGTGTGTATGTGAGAGAGAGAGAGAGAGAGAAAGAAAGTAAATGTGTATACCTGTATTGCAAGTGTAAGTAAATGAGTACACTGCATTTTCAGTAATAAATGATAGATTATGTAGTTTCATAAATTAATAAACATCATGTAAAGAATTAATAACAGTTGACAAAAAATTTCAAATAATTCATAATGCCTACAATAATTAAAAAATAATGTGTCATGTACTGTGATGGACTGAAGATGAGATAAGTTAACTATATCAAATGACACGTTCTCTCCTTTATCAATTTGTTGACTGGGCCCATATATCATAAAACTTTACTCATCTTGAAATCTTACAATAAAACATTCTGACCAATCAAAAGGATGCATTTGTACATTTTAAGTAAGATTTCCAATCTGAAATAAAAGATATTACTTGATATGTGGAGTCATATTTTATGAGGGAGTTTGTGAAATGTGATTCAACATCTTAGATCGAAGGCCTATTGATACTAATAAAACAAATGAAATAATTTTTAACAAAAATCATAGTATTGATACTACATGTAAACATTTCATGTATAAATGAAGTTATCTATTTTTAAATGTCTTTTTTATAATTAGTCATGTACATTTACAAGATTTAAGGTGAGGAAAGTGGATCTTGTATGGATTTTGTATAAATTAAGTGCGAATAAGATTTGATTTACTACTTATGAAAGTGCGAAATTCCTATAAATATATATTTCTTTTAATTCATATGCTTGTTAATAAATATAGCATGCAAATATTTGGTAAATACAAAAGCAATCTTAGGATCGTAGACTCATTAAAATGCATATATCCCAACCATATCACCAGCAAGATGTGCAGTGTGATGTCACTGGATAGAGCCAACATGGCATGACCCTGTGATAATTAAATTTCAGCTTATATTTTGATTATCTGATTAGTCACAACTTTGAAAAAAGGTACAATAGTTCAGAAATTTTAATTAGGATTAATTTAGTGATAATAAAATTTTAAGGGCAGATTTTCCCTTTAAATAAAAAACAAATCCTAACATCTGACAAATGGGAACATTTGTTATTCAAAGCGGAATCGAGGACTGCTTATTTTGGTGTAAATTGGTTTTAATCTAAGATTCTGTCAGTACCAGATGATGCAGGTTACCTTATGCAGAGTTTGAATATTATACCAATACTGTGAATTACTTTAAAATTGTGGGGTACCGATTTTTGTGGTTTTCAAGCTAGACCATGAATTTAAAGTCACAGTGAAATGTGATAAAAGTTGATATTCAAAGCATGGATCCTCCCCCCTGGTATTTACAGTACTGAGAAATATATGAAAGGTTTATGAACTATAAGGAGAAAAGAAAATTTATTGATTATGATTTAATTTGCATGCAAAAGTTTTTGAAATTACAAGCTCTGCACTAATGTAATTATTATCTGATGCTATTGTAATAAATGCAAAATTTATTCATGGTCTGTGTCCTTCTTTACTTCACAAAGCACATATTATATCCATTTTTAATAATTAATACTCAATTTTCACTTCTGCAGCAATGTAGCATTTATGTGAATGGTTGTTAATGTACTGTGTATTTGCTTGTCTGTATGTGAACATATTATTATTAGCTTATATATGTACATAAGAGAGGGCATTAAGGTAGGATTAGCTCTTATTTGTTACTAATTGAGTCACCCTCTGAAAATAAAGTCTTTATTATTATTATTATTATTATTATCATTATTATTAAACTTTATGCAATCCAATGAAATTTGCAAACATCTGAGAGATGTGAAAGCATTAAAGTTCAAGAAATAAAATGGCAGTCACAGTGTGCACCTTCATTAAGCACACATATCCTTAAGTAATGTTTGTAGCTATTTATGCATGAAAATATTCAACATGTATGGATATTCATAATATTCATAATGTATGGATCACCAAGGCACTGTATTATTTACTGTCAGACACTGTTCCATACTTAATAGATCAATTAACATGAAAGCAATTAAAGTGTCTGATTCAAATATCAGTTATTTCATGAATAAAAAAAAGTTTTCACTACAATTTTTATTCTGTTGATCACAAGTACTCTTCATTATTCCACTGAGAACATTACAGCACATTGCTGTCACTAATTACATTTCATACATATAACTAACCGCTGAACAAACAATCAACAGATCAGTCCCACTTTCTCAAAGCCCATTTTAATAACATCTGTCCAATGAGATACTTTGTCATGTGTAGCAATAATCTACTTTTTGGGAATTGGCTTAAACATAGATGTTTCCAGGTCAGTCAAGACCTTGTCTAAAAGTACATCTTCAGGGTCCTTCTGTTCATTTAATCGAGCAATTACCAGGGCCAAATACTACTCATGAAAGTGTGATTTGAGTTTCTCCTTAAGAATTTGTTGACAGATAAATCTGGGGATTCCACACATGGTGCTGGAACAAAGGTATGATGCCATTTACCTTTAGATGAGACACCAGCCTCTCCCTGTGATGTGCTTTCAAAACATGAAAGAGTACTACTGCCTTTTGTTCACAACGAATAAGGGGCAGTGAGTCCTGTACACAGTTTACATGGTATCAAAATCCAGTCAACAAAAAGGACTCCTTAGGATCAGTCAGGTCTTCCAAAATAGTAAGAGATTTCCAATTTCCCACTCTTAGACCACTGTGTCAGTGATATTGTGATAGTTAAGAGATAGAAACTCAACTTCAACAGAACATTATATATTGAAAAAAAAGAAGCTTTGTTTTGAAAAAGAGATGTTTTGCTGTCATTGGCTTTGTTCAGCTTAATGCCTATTTTCAAGAGCTGGATGTTTAGTTAGCAGTCTTTAAGAACAATGAAATACCTAACTGCAATTAACTGCAATGATCCTAATTACAGCAGTGGACTTAAGCTTGTTTGCTTCTACATATGTGCAAAAGGATGGTGGCATAATTTTTATTCAGATCTCTGCATTCATGCTAAGTGTTAGTGTATATATATATATATATATATATATATATATATATATATATATATATATATATATATATATATATATAAAGTGACAAATTCACATATAAAGTGACAAATTCACAAAATTAAGAACCCCTGAATATGTATTTTTTAACTAAACCTCAAAACTCAAAATAGGATAACCCCAGATATTAAGTGAATCACAGCATGTACTCAGAGTGAATATCTCTTTCTACAAAGTAAAAGAGTATATCACATTTTTAAGGTGATATTAACAAGTTTACATGGTCAGATTTTTTTCTTCAAATTTCATCCACAGAAAGGCAAAATACAGTACTTAAATTCCATAAGAGTATACATGTAGGAAAATTAATTTTTATAACAGCTACTGGGAAAATTGACAGAAGTTTGGCTATTTGTAAAGCATTTGTGCTTGTTTAAATCTGAATTTAAATGGGTGTGGAATAATTATTGCTTGAAAATATGATAAATCAACAAACTAGACCAAAATAAAATTTTCATTTTGTTTAAAAGAGACAGCTTAGAGTCACATTATGATGGGACCTTAAACAGATGACATGTATGGAAGTGGAACTGTGGAGTGAAATCTTATCTGCATTAAATACTTAGATGCAATTATTAAAGCATGCAAAGTAGGCAACAGTAACCTGTGTTTTAAATAGAAGACATAATAATATTCTTAAAAACTACAACATATACAATTCTATTATTCTGCAACACACAGTGTACTGCGAAAACTGACATGAAAGACAAACTTAATTACTGGTAGCCAAGCACTGAAAGTGAATCATGGTGACCTACAAGCAATATTAATACTTCTGTAAATATTATATTCATGAACTTTTTACAAATTAAGATGGTTTCCTTATGTTAATACATGACACTGTATACATATATACATCAACATCATTGCCTACATTATTAGGTATAATGGGTTCACAAAGCATGCATCCAAACCCACTATGCCATATATTTATAAATAAATTTCAAACAATATACCTTGAGACTTCTAGGCAGATTTTTGGTATTGACAGTGGCTATGTAGTTGCAGCTTAGTGTCAATTCCTCTAAATTTGAGAATCTTAAAAATCCATGATCAACCTCTGAAACCTGCAATAAAAAAATAAAAAAAATAATAATAATAATAATAATAATAATAATAATAATAATAATCATCATAATAATAATCATAATCATAATTATAATGATGATGAGGAGGATAACAGTGATGATGATGAAGATAATCATAAAGATTTATAATGATATTAATGTTTGTGGTATTTTAATAAAGATGTATTTGTATCATTTGTACAATGGTTAAAGGACTTCAAGGTGGGATGCTTTCTGTCAAATTGGGTCAGTTTTTTCATCATTTGTACAATGGTGAAAGTACTTCAGGTGGTATGTTTTCTGTCAAATTTAGTCAATTTTTACATCAGTTGTACAATGGTGAAAGGACTTCAAGATGGGATGTTTTCTGTCAAATTGGGTCAACTTTGGCATCATTTGTAGTACAATGTGTAAAAGGACTTCAAGGTGGGATGCTTTCTGTCAAATTGGGTAAATGTTTGCATCATTTGTACAATGGGGAAAGGACTTCAATGTGGAATGCTTTCTGTCAAATTTAGTAAATTTCTGCATTATTTGTACAACAGTGAAAGGATTTCAAGATGAGATTTTTTTTGTCAAATTGGGTCAACTTTGGCATCATTTGTAGTACAATATGTAATAATGACTTCAAGGTGGGATGCTTTCTGTCAAATTGGGTCAGTTTTTGCATCATTTGTACAGTGTTGAAAGGACTTCAAGGTGGGATGCTTTTGTCAAATGTTGTAAATTTTTGCTACACAGTTTTTCTGAAAAAGTTGTTTGATCAGGTTTTTCCTGTATTTAGCAACTGGGGCCATATTTGAAAGCAAAGCTTATAATTGGCATCATTTGTGAAAATATGAAAGGTCTACTTTTTGTCAAATATGGTCAAATGCTGTTCAATCGGTTTTTAGTAGAAGTTGTATAGTAGTTTTTCTATTATAATAACAGAGACTGTATTTGACAGTGGCTGGCATCATTTGTACCAACTTAAAACGACTTTATGCCAGCATGCTCTTTGTTAAATTTGGTAAATTTTGTCAAGTGATTTTTGAGAAGAAGTTGTATAAAGGTTTTTCTATTTTCAGCAACGGTGGCCATATTTGATGGCAGATTGGCATTATTGGTATAAACTTGAAAAGCCCTTATGTCAGGATGCTTTCTGTCAAATTTTGTCAAATTCTACTGAGTGGTACATTACAAGATTTTTGAAAGGATCAGGTGCCATTTTTTAAGTTAGATTTGCATCATTTGAATAAATTTGAAAGGCCTTTATGTGAAAATGCTTTTTGTCAAATTTGGTTAAAATCATTTACATAATTTGTTAAAAGTCATTTTTAAAAAGAATCTCTATTTTTAGTACTACTGTAGTATCATCAATTTTCATGGGGAACCAATTTTCATGGTTTTCGTTGTTGCCCCGAACCATGAATTTAAATACCCAAAGAAAAATTAGCCATGTATGATGATGACGCCCCCCCCCCCCACTCATTTTCTTACTGTTTGTCATTCCTAGAGATTAAGGAACCTACTAGTATTTCATAAATCAATGTCAATACTGTAATTTGGAAATAAAACATTAGCTTTTAACATGTGTTTGTTTTATTTTAAACCTTCGAAAAAAGAATTATAAAGCATTTTATATTGTTTCAATGCACACGTGTCGATAAGATATCCGATAGCTGTAATTTCCACTCACTGCCTTAAATCGATATGTGAGATAGGTAAGGATAGAGAGAAAGGAGAAAAAGCAGAAGGTATTCAAACACGAGTAATGTTGAAAATGAAAGAAAGAATAATAAAAAATAATAGTATGAAAAATAAATTAAATACTTATTCAAATCGATCCTTTACTCGAGTACAACTGTTGTTGAACAACTTAAATCCTCCTGAAACCACATTTCATTTTATCCATGCAGTTTTAATCCAAAAGAACAACAAGCCTGAAAAATACTAGAACTATTGCTTGAAGCACTATTATTTATGAAACACTACGTATATACACTAATTACAGCAGAGAATTAAAGCTCACACTTCACTGATTTTCGGTCAAAGCCACTGTATCAACATCGTGTCAAACAAGTCTCCATGTACACACAAATGCTTGTTAATTAAAAAATCACCAAATTGCAGAATTAAACAAGTCCAGCTTTCTCCAAACCACTGATAATTAGGTCACATCTTTCACTCATTGTCGCGTGAGCTGCAAATATCCATTTAACCCGAATTGGCTTGATAATGAGGTTGCAATCAGTGATCGTCACCAGTAGCATCTCCCTTTTCTCGTGATGGCATCCATGACCTTTTTAGCATACAAGTTGTGGAAGTGTGATTTTAATTATTCTTTGTACTCATTATTTATTGTCAAGTCTAGTGGTTGAAGTTGGTCTGTACATGAGGCAGGCACAAACAAACGCGTGATTCCACTGTCTTTCAATTTAGTTAGCATCTTCTCACATTGATGGGCTCAAGACACATCAAATATTGTCATTGTCTGCTGATTGCATTGAGCAAAGGGCAGACAGTCACGTCTTTTGTTCCCTTTATGGATAGTAGTTTAAGTTAGAGATCATACAGGTTACTTTAATAACTGATTGACTTAGTGTTGTAGTCTGCGTCGGCTTCTCTTGATATTGAGCACTCAGACGAAAACACGGTGTAAGTGATTGACCTTGACATGTGTGTTATTTGTGATCATAGAGGCGGTAATATTGTTTTAATGTTGTTGGCTGCGTCGGCTTCCATTGATGTTATTCACTTGGACAAAAACACGGTGACAGTATTGAACTTGTCAGGTTTTTGATTTGTGCTCATACATGTGAAAGTATTGTTATAAACATTCAAGTGACCGCCGTTTGTGTCGGCAGAGTTTTATTCTTTTTTGTTCTTTTGGGGGGGGGGGGGGGTTTGTAGAGGTTAAACCATGAAAATAAACACTTAGTAATATGCAAACTTTGACAGGCAAAACCACGAATTTAAGTACCCACGTAAATGTCTTTTTTTTACAAAACCAAGAAAACTGAGACCCACGAAAATAACTGATACTGCAGTATTAGTCATATATGATGGTGGACTGGAATCATTTGTAGAGGCCTTGATACAAGGATGTCCTCTGTTTAATAATGTTCTATCAGTCAAGTGTTTTTTGAGAAGTCAAAAATATCCAACAATGGAAGGATGATGCAAGATGGATGGAGGGCCATACCATAATCTCACATGGCCTACAGCAAAGTGTCTAAAAATGCTAGAATATTAAAGTTGAAAGAAATAATGTCAAAAAAGCAACTAATATTATGACTTGTTTTCATTGAGATTACATTTTTATCTACAATACGAATTGTTTTGAAGAAGCTGAGGATGAAGATATCATCAATCAACCAAGGGGACTTCACTGCAATCTCCCTCAAATGCTTGGCCTCATTACTCCAGCTGTAATCCAGCTTCCAGGGTGAGGACTTGGAGATCACATATTCTTCAAGAGCCTCTGTCTTTTCCAGATTTGCACCATAATCTGGGAAAATTAAAAACACATTTGGCTCTGTGCAGTATACTTGAGCTTCAAAATTTTATTTTTTAAAAAAAGCAATACAACTTGTTTTAAATAACTTCAAATTTATTCCTTTAGTCCTTAATCTTTAATAAGTTTGAAGTTAAACAAACCAATGCATATTAAGACAAACCATTGTGTGCAATATTGTATGCTGGTATATAAACTAGGAGTCAAGAACTTTTAATGTTGTAACATGATCAATGTGTGTCAGTAAAACAGCTTGTACACAGCTTTTGTTTTTATGTTACCCAGACTACTGACATGAAATAAAGTTTCTTGTATCTTATCTTTACTCCATGCAAAGACCATGATAATTCAGAGGACATTTACAGATCTATATGTTTATTAAGCATTCAAGTAAGTCTTGCTTGCATGCTAGATAAAATAAATCTGTAGAAGATAACAGGGACATACTCTAATAGGTTGAATGTAGCAGGCTAAAAAAGGTCATAAAAAGAAACTTGAATACACAAGTATACTGAGGATGTAAATAATATTGTGGATGTATACAGGTTACAAATTTTCCTGTGCCATGTCTCAAATTATGTTTTCAAGAAAGCACAAAATGGTGTCTATAGACTGAGGTGAACTCGCATTTCATTTACTACTGGAAAAAACAAACCTAATTAACTTGAACTTTGCATGATAAATAATGTTCAATATAATTTGGAGGTAGCTTGATTAGGAGGTTTCATTTGACATATTTCTGGATCTGGTCTTTTTCTAAAACTTGTCTTACTTGTGAACTTTAAATTCCTTATATTTCCAACTTTATTACTTCATAAAGTAACCACATACATCATAACCGTGCAGGAGTCTTTTTCTCCGTCTCTATTTTCTACAGCACATTTACAGTAGTCATAATTGTAATCATCATCTTGACTAATGTGGATATATGACTC
Organism: Margaritifera margaritifera; assembly: GCA_029931535.1. NCBI lineage: Eukaryota > Metazoa > Mollusca > Bivalvia > Unionida > Margaritiferidae > Margaritifera > Margaritifera margaritifera. Next base: position 4,042,204 of record JAQPZY010001654.1, read on the forward strand.
TCTAATGCACTAGCATATCAGAGACTATATGGTGCTTGTTCTACTGATTATTCCTAACAAACTGCATAGACCCATGTTTGCAGTTGGATCCGATTTATACAAGAGCATATATATTAAACTGTTACTGTTAAATTTTGATAAACCTGAAGCAATCTAATCATAATATTTATTATATTTGGGTATTTCTGTATATTAAAGGTGAATTACTGTCAGTTTACTATTGTTTGTGTGGTACCAAATGCCAGTGGATGTCATGGTTGCATTAAACCACAAAATTAAAGACTCAGTGAACAAAGATCCTTCTGTGGAACCAATAATACCTCTTTCCAAACAGGTCCCTTAGCAAATCCACAAATTTAGTAATAATGAATTAACAGTATATAGTTTGTTACAGAGATGACAGACTTACCTTTCAAAGTTACAGTGAATCTACTATCAGTTTTATCTTTGCTTTTGAGTTTCTGCAGATTTTTGGGTCCTGTTTCTCTCTGAAAATAATAAAGAAGCAAGTAAAAGCATTTAGTAACATTCTGATAATCACTTCTCTTATGATTCAAACTCCCATTTCTAATAATTATGATTATTATTATTCAGCCTTTTTATGAATTAAAATGTTGACAGGCAAGTATTAAGAGTATGCCATAATTCATTTTACAGGATCATTTCATTTTTTTAAATAGAATACATGTATTGCTGGAAATGTCAAGTTATCTTTTTTATAGAATACATGTATTGCTGGCATGGAAATGTCAAGTTATTATTTGTACAGAATACATGTATTGCTGGGAATGTCAAGTTATTTTTTGTGATACCTATGCAGACAGGCTATTTGATTCAAGCTCATTAGCATGTCTGACTCTTAGCTGGTGTTTCACAAGTCTGAGATTTAACTATTGATGTTATGAGCAAGGTATTGCACCTTGCCTCAGTGCAGTTTGTTAGGTCTGCAGTAATGTGACATAAATAGCTGATGATAGCTCATGTTTTGTGTTGAAACTGAAAAGTTAAATTAAAGAAGGGTTATTATCTATTATAAGTATTATCTGAGCAATAACAACAATGATGAAACTAAGGGACTGAAATGGCTATAAGAATGAAAGCTTACCGTATATATTCACATATAAGCGAATACCAATTGCAAACCGCATAGACCCAGATCTGCCATCACATAATGTGCCAGCAGATCTGGGTCTATGCAGTTTGTAAGGACCAATCAGTAGAACCAACAACATAGACCCTGATTTGCCGGTGCATGATGCGACAGCAGATCAGGGTCTATGTTGTTTGCATTTGGACCCCGCTTATACGCGGGTATATACAGTATGCTGCTTCTCTGTTCCCTTCCTTTAACAATCTTACAAACTGTAATTTTCCTTGAACCACTAGACTACATTTTTAAAGGCTAAATCAACATGGTATGTTTAAAAGCCAACTGTCATGCAAAACTACATCATAAAGGCAAAAACATAATCTTGCAGCACAAATCAACAGCAACAAAGTTTTACAAAAGCCAGTTTCTAGCAATGTGTTGCTTGTACTTAATCACAGCTAACACTGGTATGAAGTGAACAGGGCCCATCTTGAGGGGACTTATAATAATCAATTTACACAACTTATAAACAACATATCTTGGTGTAGATCTAGCATCAAACCTTTCATGGAACAACCATATTGATAGGAGAGCGAAGAAAGCCAATATAACATGTTGGTTTTCCTGCAACAGAAATTCAACCCACAAACCAAGGCCTAATCATACTTTTGTCCTAACCATGAGTATTGTTCCACTATATGAAGCCCTTAGGGACCAACTGATTAATTTTCAGGTGGAGGGGGGAGTTGAAAAACTTGGTTGGGAAATCCTGGAGACATTGGAGAATAACTAAACAGCTTCATTATAAAATAATCAACAACCTTGTAGACAACATAACCTCAAAGTACCTCAATCACTCCTACATCTTTCTGTACAAGATCCAATCAAGTTTGTAAAACTTAGTTTACCACCTCAACTGATACATTTAAATACAGCTTTTCCCTGTGTGTATTCCTGTCTGGAACCAGCTGCCATCCATAAGTAGCTAAGGCTCCTGACTTGATATCATTTTAGTGGGAGTTTTCCAGTCTAAACTTCTAAACACATATGTAATACTTCTGTTTCCAGAATTTAAACCATGGCAGTCTGCATCTATACGTTGACTTGTTCCCTATGGCAATTTTGTTTTGTTCGCTCTTTGTGCTTTCCAGCATCATGTGGTATACAGAAATATCCTAAGGTTAACATGCTGACAATTGAAATTTGGGACAGCCTTCATTTACCAGCTGAAGTAGAATGGCCATCAGATTTTGAAAGAAAACTACACTACCGCTATGAGTTGAAACCTTCTGTCAAATTTGGTTGTAGGGCCTACTTGATGATGACAGATTCTGCCTGAAAGGTATGTTTGAAAGAAAAATTGTATTTATTACTTGGGGAATAAATTATGTTTATGGTTATCACTTATTTGTTTTATTTCAGCAAAAACCTTATGACTTGTATTTATATCAGGACACAATTTCCTGTTGGGAGGGTGTGGGGTGTGGAGGGAGTGGGTTTTTAAAGCCCAAATTCAGTTAATTTAACAGGAATTCACTCTTATCTCACATATAAGTTAGTTTAGTAAGTGAATGACTTACCGGTACATTTCACTTATAAGTGAAGTATACTTATAAGTGAAATGCCTAATTCACCTATATGTCACTTAACAGTGATCCATAAGTGTAGTAAGTGAATGGCTCACATTTCACTTATAAGTGAAGCATACTTCATTTATAAGTTAAATGCCTAATTTGAATATGAAATGCATAATTTGCATATAAAATCCTAAGGGAGAAAAAGTGGGATAACAGTGGTGTCAGTGTTGCTCCCTTGAAGAAAGATGGGCTCACTTTCTCTGACAGCATCAACATGGCAAATATCCTCAACCAACAATTTACATATGTCTTTACCAATGAGCTAGGATACATCACACTTAATTGCTCCAGGAAAGTGCTACACACTGTCAGTGCCTCAAATTACTGCTACTAAGCAAGGTGTCAACAAGTTTCCTGACCAAATTCCTAGTAAATTGTTGAAGGAAGCTGCAGATGAACTGTCCCCAAGTCTTGCCAGGATTTTCCAAATCTCCCTAGACAATGGAAAATTCCCTGATGACTGAAAAACAGCCCTTGTTGTACCAGTCTTCACAAAGGAAAACTGTTCAACAGCTGCCAGTTACTAACCAATATCTGTCACATCTATTGTGTGTAAAGTACTTTTGCATATCATCCACAGTTGCATCATGTCACACTTTGAATGCCACAACATCCTAGGTACTTACCAACATAAATTCTGTAAAAAAAGGTAATGCAACACTCAACTTATCCTCACCATATAAAATCTCGCAAAAAACTTACTATATAAACTCTTGTATAATCCAAGTCCAAATGCAAACAATATAGATCCTGATCTGCTGTCGCATAATGCGCCTGCAGATCAGAGTCTATGTTGTTTGTTCTACTGATTAGTCTCTACAAACTGCATAGACCCAGATCTGCCGGCGCATTATGCAGATGGCAGATCTGGGTCTATGCAGTTTGCAGTTGGTATAAGCTTATACCCGAGTATATTAGGTAAACATAAAACTACAAATTTATGCAGTCCTCTTGGACTTAGAGTTCCCTATCAATATTTAATGAAGAAACCACATCACTTACAACATACAAAACAACATACTAAGTTCGATTAAAGATTTTGGTTTCCAAGTAGGTTTCAAGAAGTAGTCCTTGATCATGCATTGAAGCCTAATATATCCCAGTAATATATTGTGTCCCTCAAGGCATAGTTGTAGACCCTCATTTGTTCCTTGCATATATAAATGATTTACCTGAACATATGTCATCCACAGCAAGATTTATTGCCAATGACTGTCACTTATACAGAATCATCCATTCCACCAATGACTGTACTATCCTATAGAAAGACTTGGATAATCTCCAACAGTGGGAGAGCAGATGGCTTTTATCCAGACAAATGTGAAGTAATATGTATCAAAAAGAAGTGCTGACCTCTCATAGCCAAATCCTGCAAACCACCAGCAGAGCAAAGTATCTTGGATACCATCAGTAGTGATTTGTTCTGGAGTGATCCTGTTAGTAACATTACAATTCCACCATGACTTTCTTGAGGTGTAATATTAGATCAAGCCCTCAACAAGCTAAGACTCAAGCATTTACAACCCTCATTTAACCTAAATTTTAATATGCATCTACAACCTGGGCCCCACATACAGATTGTGATATCAACAGTATTGAGCTAGTCCAGAGAAGAGCAGCCAGATTTATTATTTTAACAACTATTGGCACACCAGCAGTGTAACCTTTGGAACCATATATCATACCTGGTCAGATAAATATTGCTTTAAATTTCACTACTATGTTCAGTCCATCCTTGCCTAATTGTCAGAAAGGAATTGAAACTGTTCCTTACTATTAGACAATCAGATTACAGTGATTCTCTCAAATAATTTTACATCATTGGTTCTCTATCACCCAATCAGAAGTTAGCTTATTCAGCAATAGAATTCAAGCAGTTGGGAATACAAATGGGTGATTTGGGCATTTTATTCATTCCAGTGTGATCTGTATGGGAAAAAACATGAAGAGAGAATGTAAGCCAGGAGTGGTTTGGTATTAAATACTAGAGGGTTGCCTCAACAAGGCTCACTCTAGTGGATGATGAATATTGTCATTCTGTGACTATGAGTTGTGATTGCATGGATATGGCAGGGATCATGGTTACAAACCCAAAAAAATGGTTATTTTCAGAGGTTTCTTTTGCATCATCATACTTGCCTGGATAAGACAAGGGGTCTATGTAACTTCCAGTTGAACCCGACTTAGGGTTATAGTGTGCATGTGTGTGTTTGTAAAGAGCAGTTCACAGGAATCAGATTAAATCACCCTCCAGATTGGTTCAGGCTTGGTCAAAATAATAGGGAAAAGGAGTTACATTAATCCTGCATAATGGTTGCATGTCAGCTCTAGAGATTAAAGACATTTTTGCCCATTTTTAAAATTATTTTAATTAAACATTGTTGGTTGATTTAACCATTTTCTTAGTAGAGGAGCTACCAGATTATTGTGCTATATAGCTTTGTTGGTTGCTCCAGGTAATACAGCTTCCGATCAACTTGTATATTTAATTGTGATTGGGTATATATATATATATATACTGGCCTTTGTACCCAAGTGACCACAGGTTCACCTTTAAATATGGGTTTTTGAACAAATACTATGCACTGAATAGCATTATTGTTATTGTTATTATTATTATTATTATTATTACAATTGTTTTGTGTTCACCATTGAACAAAGTAATAAAATATGTTGTTCTCTCTCAAATTTATGTTCCACACAGGATTACTGTATCCTCCACACTTTTATCCATCCTCCGAATTAAATCCTGACTGATTTAAAATAATCACTGATCTTAGTTTGTTTTGTGCACCATGATAAAACACTAATTTCACTACTGATTGACAGCTTACATATGACTGTAAAATAGAGGGCTTGGAAACCGCTATTTACGCTTCAAAAACAATGACTGGACTCAACTCACCCAAGTCAAAAGACAGTCAGCTTATGTGAGAAGCCTGTGATGACTAGGGAATCCAAAGAAGCTGTATATGGCTATTTTTGTGACCCACAAACCGAAACGTAGCCTGCCTTTACAGACAAGTTTAAATATTGAATGACCCCTGACCCTAATGAAAAGGGATGTAACTCATATCTCTTCTCAAAGATGAACTTTTTTCATCATAGATAACTTTAATTCACAGACAAATAGATGAATATATATCAAACTATACCTGTCACACTGGCACAAAAAGCAACTTCTGCTTCTGCTGCAATAACACAACTACTTTTCCCACCATTCAGCAAATGTACTGCCTTGACCCTCACTGGTAAGGACAAAAACCGCTTCGCTTTTGAACCCGTCATATTGATACCTTTGAACCTTTGAGTTAGACTGAGTGTGACTGGAGTACAGTGAGTACAAGCAAGATATGAAATGTTTACACATCAATTCACATTATATGCCTTTATGTAAACAATGCCTTGCTCATCAAGCAAAAGTTTAATCTGCATACTGAGATCGGTCACTGTTGAAACACTTCAGTGAGTCCTTAAGGCAGAGAGAAACCATTACACACATGACATTTAAATAGGAAATTTGTTGGGGGGGATTAGTTAGAATAGTTGTTGTGACCAGGTGACCATTATGTACAGGTGACCGTCATGACAGGTTTGACTGTATATATAAATATTGGTAGTCAGTTCCTTGAACCAAAGAGTAACCGGTATGAACGATGAATATGAAGATAGATAGTCTTACCATGCCAACATGTTACATACCAGTTACTTCTAGAACTTTAAAAAGTATGTCACTGCATGTGATTCTGACATATACAATATACAAACAACTTCCACTGTCTACAAAAATAGTTTCTAACCCGAATCCATCATCCCATAGAACAACCTTTGTGAGAGCATTGTGCGCCATGCAACATTGTAGTCTTTTTAACAGGTTCTGGCCTCCTACAGTCTGTAGAATATAGCTTGCAGTTTTACTTGCATTTAAAGTAATGCAACATATGGCTTTTATTGAGATGCATGTGCATACTGCAACATTATGAGAATACTCAGTTATGAGGGATGAAATTGTAGTTTTCTCCGGAACCTTCTAAGGCTTATTCCCTGATCTACATGTGACTAAATAAAAGCACAATATTGCAAAAATTTGCCTGAAAATGATTCATTTCTTTCAAATATATTTTGATGTTTTAAACCAACCTTCTGAATCTCCATGCAAACACTATGGTATCTATTTACATTCCAAGTGAATGGTTTAGGTAATGTTACCCCCAAGACATTTTAGTCCAGGTCACTTGGATATTTGTTCATTACAATTAAACCTCACACACTTCCTTATGCGATCATTTAGCAACATAGATCGTTCCTACAGTATTTACCCCTCCTCAAATTTAGATTCATCCAGCACACCAGTATGCAGTTGGATGAAGCTAGTCAAAATTACCAAGATTTTGGGTTCCAAAAAATCGTTCTGCGGGATTAACATTAGCCAAGCCTGTAGTGTTACCGTAGCCTTAATCTAATTAGCTTTAAATATCACTCAACTGTTCTTGGCAGTAAAAGAGAACAGACATTCCATGCTGGATTAGAACTGATATACACCAACAGCTGGTATATGTTATGCCTGGTTTTAGGTTCTTTTAGAAAAATACTTTCAGATAGAGGTGAATTTATAGTGCAAAATGGTCTCTTCATGAAAGGTACACATTTGGTCATACCAGAATCTCTTCAAAAAGAAATTCTAGAGAAAATTCATGATGGTCACCAAGGCATAGTTAAATGCAGAGAACACATCAAAATGTCAGTTTGGTGGAAAGGACTAAGCATTCAACTAAAACATTTGGTAAAATCTTGACAAAATTGCATCACAAACTCGAGAGATCAAGCTGAACCAATGATAGCAAGTGAATTTCCAAGTTGACCTTATCAAAGAGTCGCATTAGATTTGTTTGAACTGAATGATCAAACATATCTCTTGGTGATTGATTATTTTTTACAAAACATTTAAATAGCAAAACTGCAAGGCACACGTTCAAAAGCAATCATCAATCATCTCAAATCAATATTTGCGTGACACCGTATACCAGAAGTATTAATTTCAAATAATGGTCAGCAATATACATCTGCAATACTTAAAGAATTTGTGAAATATTATGGGTTCAGGCATATTACAAGTAGTCCAAAATATTCACAGAGTAAAATGGTCTTGCTTAAAGAGCCGTTCAAACAATTAAAAGAATGTTAAAAATGGCAGAAGATCCTTACATAGCTCTTTTGACATATAGTGCAACACCATTACCGAATTGATACAGCCCTGCAGAATCACTGATGGGAATAAATTATAAACTACTTTGCCAATGGCATCAAAATACTTGCAGCCGAAATGGCCAGATTTAAAGAAACTGAAGAAATTGGAAAATTATCAGAAGGAAACTCTAAAGAGAAATTATGAGTGTCTACATCATGCCCGAAATATGAAAAAAATTAAAGTAAGGAATAAGGTATGGATCAAAGATCATTTTTCTTCAGGCATTGTCAAATCTGAGGCATCTACACCTTGTTCATACGTGGTAGTAACGGATGAGGGAGAGATACGGTGTAATAGGAGAAGTTTCATTCCCATACCTACCACAGTATCAGAGCCTGTCAGAGTGAATGTTTGAAACCCTGATCCTTTGTCTGACTCTGATGAAAGCAAGCCAGTACCAATCAGGCAAAATGGATATTTCACAACTTCAGGAAGATTGTCAAAACCACCTCAGAGACTGAACTTGAGAAAATGAAGCTTGTTTAGAAATGTGGTCACCAGGTCACATTTCATTTTAAATGTTAACATACTCCTGAGGGGAGATGTAGTATTAGCCTTAATCTAATTAGCTTTAAATATCACTCAATTGTTCTTGGCAATAAAAGTAAACAGACATTCCACACTGGATTAGAACTGATATAGACCAACAGCTGGTTTATGTTATGCCTTAATTAGGTTTAAGTTCTATGAGAAAAATATTTTCAGGGCAGTCTTGTCTCCCCTTCACAACTGTACTGATGTCTTGTAATTAATAAATAGTGTAGATCGCCTACTGGAGTTATTCTTAAATAACAAATAACATTACAAAGCCGTTCATTTGGAATGAGAACGTATACGATACTACTTGCATGGATATGCAGACGGTGGATTAAAATTCAAAATATTTGAAAAAAATTAATAAGTTTCATACAAATTTTAGCAATATTGTACTTTTATTTAGTCAGATATAAATAAGGTTACAAGCCGCAGATGGTCCCGGAGAAAACAATAATGAATATGACGAGTCAGATCCAGGATCTTACCCATGTTCCAACACCACATGGAAATTCCCGCAAGCATAAACCACGTAGTTGGGATTCAAATGCTGTAAATGCTTGTATTGTGTGGGATGGTACTTCTACAACCTGCATTGTTCTTGCTTTTAATCCTATTTTAATGGAACCATCTTTCACTTTGCGATCGTTGTCAACCTAAGAAGCCATTTTGACGCTTTAAAGTGCATTGTGGGAAATCTCTGCAACTAGGATAGACACGCTTTTCAATGTAACATTGAATACGAAATTAAGAAATAAAACAATATTGAATTTTTTGTAAATTTACAAACTTAAAAAGTACAAATAAAATGATATTAAAATGTATATATAGACATATACACGAATTTTGAAATAAAAATTGATAATATATAAGATTAACTAAATTCTATTCCGTCAAATAAATATTCCTTTTTTATATTCAAGATGTCTGCGCCCCTTTAAACAAAAAACCGAAATGTGTGACCTAAAAATGGCATATGCCCTCACTCAAGAGAGATCTAAACGAGATGCGAGAATAGAGGGGTCTAGATTAAAATCTGATGAACATCTTGAAAGAGGCACTTATGCTGAAAACATTGTCAAACAAGGAAAAACGAAGAGAAAACGGCAAAGGTGTTGACTTGTTCTCATTCTTACATACATTAAAATTTTGTTATGCTGCACTACTTGAAAATCCAGTATTTGTTTCGTTTAAATATCGGTCGAGCAGGATGTTGAACATTTGGTACCTCTGCTATAGTCCTGCAATGAGTAGATCTGATAGTTCTGATGTGGGGTCGACGTCTTCCAATGGTCAAGCAAGGGAGAATAACTATAAAAATGTATAGCAAATGGCTCTGGTCTCATTACTTTGATAGATCTTTTCATGCACCATAGCGTTTAGCCACATGATCATGTCTAGTTTGGAATTCTGGGTATTTATGCAAAGTGAAAACCCCAGATCTTGTGTATCCTGTTTCTTGATAAAAAAATTAGGTCAATAAACAAGAGCGTCCAAATTGCATTTAATCGTCATTATCTGAAAAATATGTTGTCAACACATTACATTTTTAGAAAGAGCAAACTTTAAAACCTTTTTAAAGTAAAATTTTGATATTTAAACTACATTTTCAGTATACAATTTTTGACTTTAAATATATGTTCAATATTCATTGAAGAAATTAATATTCCATGCAACACATAGACACTCCCTTTGCACAAGCGAAGAAAGTGCATGTGATGCTATGCAAAACATTGTTTTTCTTTCTTATTCCTCTGCGTTAATTGTTTGAAGTGCTTAGTACACAATATATTTAGGTCAGTACATACATGTGAAGTCATTTCTCCTAGGCTTTATCTATTTCATATTATGGTAGTGTTGAGTAATAAACAAGAATTCACCGATCAAATAGGTTACATTTTCTATTCGCAATATAAAACATGTAGATGCTAAGTTAGGTGCTACTAAAATAGTGTTGGATAGTCTTTGCAAGGTTTTTCAGTGGCAATAAGTAGCCATTTTTGCAGTGTCATTCTTCTTAGATTGGTTCCATACATATTGCTGGTATGAAACCAAATTTTGAATTTTATGATGAAGTGAATGAAAATGAAAGAACCAGACTGTGTCAAAAAAAATAGTGCTTGATTATAAATGTAAATCTCGTAGAAACTCAAATGCTGTGTCAGTAGAACTAAACTTAGCAAATAGAAAATGGTAATCTACCTAATTTAAGTATGTCTTGTTTATTACTTAAATATTACCATAGGAATCAAACTATTGCAGAAAAATGCAGATGTTATGTAATCTTGAGCATACTAGAATCATTCTTTGTTTGAAGAAGAATTTCCTACAATCCAAACATGATATACTATATTTTCTGTATGTCTTCGGACACTTGTTTGCTTACTGACACCAACAATTTTGTGCTAAAATAATTTTTTTCATGCCTTTTAATGTTTTTTATGCGCTAATGTTTTCAGATGCAATTGTAGTTCCACAATGATAAGACAAGAGAGACAGACTAATACCACTTTTGGAAAGTGATGGATTGGCTTGCTTGTCATCGGAAATCACTAAGCCTCAACAAGTTACAAATGAGGTCTAGTTGGTCTTAAATGGAAATGGTGCCAATCTTACATCAATATGACTGCCACAACAGCCATCTTGAAAATCTTTTCACTTCTCCTGAATGGAAAGTCATATCGACATGGGGTTTTCACCAGAATACTTCTTATGAAGTCTAGTTCATCCTAAATTAAAATGCTTGTGCTTGACATCCAGTATGGCTACCACAGTGGCCATCTTGAAAATCTTGTTACCATTGCTTCTCCTGAGATTGATGGTCATATCAACATGTGGGTTTCACTAAAAGATTTCTTATGACATCTAGTTGATCCTAAATGAAATTAGTGTAAATCTGATGTCCTTTATGGCCACCATTTCAACCATCTTGGAAATCTTATCGCTTCTTCTCCTGAACAGAAGGTCATATTGACAAGGGGTTTTTACCAGAAGACTTCTTATGATGTCTAGCTGGTCCTAAATGAAAATAGTGGCAATACTGACAGCCAAGATGACCACCACAACAGCCATCTTTAAAATCTTGTTATTGCTACTCCTCCTCAATGTAAAGTCATATCAGCATGGGATTTTTTTCGCTGGAAGACTTCTTATGGTGTCAAGTTGATCTTAAATAAAAAATTGCGCTGATCTGATATCCAGTATGGCTGCCACAGCAGCCATCTTGAAAATCTTCACGTTACTTCTCCTAAATGGAAAGTGATATCAACATTGGGTTTTCACCAGAAGACTTCTTATAATGTCTGTTTGGTACTAAATGAAAATGATGCCAATCTGACCCAGTATGTTCACCATGGCAGCCATCTTGGAAATCTTTTTACTACTCATTCTAAATCGAAAGTCATATTACCATAGGGTTTTCACCAGACGACTAATGATATCTAGTTGGTCCTGAATTAAAGTGACGCCGATCTGACCTCAAATATGGCTGTCATATCAACATAGGATTTTCATGAAAAGTCTTTTAATGGTGTCCTGTCTGTCCTAAATGAAAATGGTGTTGACCTGACATCAATGTGGCTGCCACAGTGGCTAATTTGAAAATCTTATTGCTCAAGAATATCAGAAATCATTTCAGCACTCAACAGTTACAAAGAAAAAATGGTTTTGAATTCCTGGACATTGTTTCGGCCAGTAGAGCGTTAGTCTCTTCAAGGTACTCATTCAGGGAGATAAATGCCAATTTTAAAGAAACCGCTATGCTAATTAGAGAGTGGAACATTCTCCTCAAACTTTAGAGGTCAATTTCTGATTGGACAACCATGTGATTTTGTTGGGCAACCATATTTTGCAGTCAGGTTGTCTGGTGGGCTGGCAGTCCTTTTAAAACATTTTTCACCCCTGCATCAGCAAAGAATATGAAATTAAGAACAAGAAAATCATAGAATCCTAATACAAAGTCATGACACTTGCTCTTCCTTATGGTAACTTCTGGTATGTTGCAATTTCCTTTGTATGTTTACATAATGCACCCATTTCACACATCAGGCTTTAAGCAGCGAGGGACAATAGCAGTGGGAGTGACTGTTTATTTATGTAATGTAGCCAATTCACACATCAGCCTTTAGGCAGCAAGGGACAATGGCAGTGTGAGTGGCTTTGTATATTTATGTAATGCACCCAATTCACACATCAGCCTTTAGGCAGCAAGGGACAATAGCAGTGTGAGTGACTTTGCATAATTATATAATGCACCCAATTCACACATCAGCCTTTAGGCAGCAAGGGACAATAGCAATGTGAGTGGTAACTTTTTGTTCTTGCATTTTCATATCACCCATTAGAAAAGTGCTGATTAGTATCATACAGAAACTGAGTTCTTCCTAAATGCTGATGATGTTTGTAATTAGAGATAAAAGCAGTTTTCAAATGAATTGTTTGTGATCTTCTCAATTTTGGCCAAAATATAAAGGTAACAAAGCTTCTTATTCTCTTTGTCTTTGAAATTGAACTGTCCTTTTTTTTAATTCCAGGTCATCCTCATCTTTGCATAGCTCATCATCAAGGGAGAGGAAAAAGATGAAAAAGAAGAAAAATAAACACTCCAGGTATTGCACCATGTTGAACATCTCCAAGCAGTTCTAATTACTGTAAATTCAGCTGTCAAATTCATCATCAGGAAAAGACAGGTTTATAATTAGTTAATTTTGAAATCTAAACAATTAATTTTACCTTGAATCCTTACATTTTGTAAAATTAATCATTTATTTGACAAAGAATGTTTGCCTTTAACTTTAATCAATATTAGATACTAAATTAAAAAAATAAACACATCTTGTGTGTGTGTTTATCGGCATGTACTTTTCATGCGCAAGCAGATGTTCAGGCTAAAAATAACACCTACAATTTTAAAGCATTAAACCTGCATTATTTAAAAGTAACTTGGTATGAATATCTGTTGCATGCCATAAACTAGTCACCACGGTTTGATGTTATGATCACTTTAACATTATTAGTGCCTCTGAATATATGACTACCATCATGTCTTGTGCAGACACGTTTATGTTGTTTTCATTACAACTTGGGCAATATAATATATACTGTACTTACTGCATTTGACAGGTCTTAACTTGAAAATAATATTAAATTTCCAGTCCTCATTGTCAGTGCTAGCTTCACCTATGGAGTCAAAATTTGTATCTTTTGATGAAATATGAGTTACATTATAACTGGATAACTGCCACCTCTGAGTATTTAGGTGGTTTTAGATGAAATGTGAGTTACATCATAACTGGATAACAGCCACCACTAAATGTGGGTGGCTTTAGATGAAATATGAGTCACATTATAACAGGATAACTGCCACCTCTAAATGTGGGTGGCTTTAGATGAAATGTGAGTTACATCATAACTGGATAACAGCCACCTCTAAATGTGGGTGGCTTTAGATGAAATGTGAGTTACATCATAACTGGATAACAGCCACCTCTAAATGTGGGTGGCTTTAGATGAAATATGAGTCACATCATAACTGGATAACAGCCACCTCTAAATGTGGGTGGCTTTAGATGAAATATGAGTCACATTATAACTGGATAACTGCCACCTCTGATTGTGGGTGGCTTTAGATGAAATATGAGTTACATTATAACTGGATAACTGCCACCTCTGAGTGTGGGTGGCTTTTGATAAAATATGAGTTACATTATAACTGGATAACAGCCACCTCTAAATGTGGGTGGCTTTAGATGAAATATGAGTCACATCATAACTGGATAACAGCCACCTCTAAATGTGGGTGGCTTTAGATGAAATATGAGTCACATTATAACTGGATAACTGCCACCTCTGATTGTGGGTGGCTTTAGATGAAATATGAGTTACATTATAACTGGATAACTGCCACCTCTGATTGTGGGTGGCTTTAGATGAAATATGAGTTACATTATAACTGGATAACTGCCACCTCTGATTGTGGGTGGCTTTAGATGAAATGTGAGTTACATTATAACTGGACGACTGCCACCTCTGAATGTGGGTGGCTTTAGATGAAATATGAGTCACATCATAACTGGATAACTGCCACCTCTGAATGTGTGTCTTTAGATTAAATGTGAGTTGCATCATAACTGGATAACTGCCTCCTCTGAGTGTGGGTGGTTTTAGATGAAATGTGAGTTACATTATAACTTGATAACTGCCACCTCTGAGTGTGGGTGGCTTTTGATGAAATGTGAGTTACATTATAACTGGATAACTGCCACCTCTGAGAGTGGGTGGCTTTTGATGAAATATGAGTTAGATTATAACTGGATAACTGCCACCTCTGAGTGTGGGTGATTTTTGATGAAATGTGAGTTACATTATAACTGGATAACTGCCTCCTCCGAGAGTGGGTGGCTTTGATGAAATGTGAGTTACATTATAACTGGATAACTGCCACCTCTGGTGACTTTAGATTGTTTGAAAATTATGTGTTGTTTCAGTTTCGTTTAACACAGTACTACACTGGATCACTGGACATGGCTTGTAATTATTTTGTCCTAAATTCTTTTCACATATTAAAGTTGGATGAAATTCCTCGTTATCTTGACAACATTTCATCAGTATTTTTCTAATTTCCATAGAACTGGAATCTGGTTGGAAACAAAAGCTATTTTCATGGATATGTGCCATGGGAAGAGCAGTATTAAAACATGGTGGACAGTAATGTTGAACTATGAAAGTCCTCCATCCCACCCCACCCCATTATATGTTTATAGCTCCAGAGCTTTTGACTGCTACTTCTCCTTGACTGTTGTCATGAAGCTCTACACACACTTTGATCCCTAGGTCTGCTTGGTCCAGTGAAAATGGTGCTCCTTGGACATCCAATATGGCCACACAGTGGTCATCTTGAAAATCTTGTTATCACTAATCCTGACCAGGTGGTCATATTGACATGGGGTTTTACTAAAAGACAAAAATTACTTTATGTCCTAAATGAAAATAATGCCGATCTGACGTCCAGTGTGGATAGCATGGTGGCCATCTTGAAAATCCTTTTTTGCTACTCCTTCTGAATGAATGGTTGAATCAGTATGGGTTTTCCACTAAAAGACTTCTTTTGATGTTTACTTGGTTCTAAATGATAATGGTGCTCCTAGGACAGCCAGTGTGTCTGCCACTGCAGTAGTCTTAAAAATCTTGTTATCACTACTCCTGAATAAATGGTCATATTAACATATTGTTTTCACTAATTGACTTCTTATGATGTCTAGTTGGTTCTAAATGACAATTTAGCCAATCTGACATCCATTATGGCTGCCACTACAGCAATCTTGGAAATCTTTGTATCACTAATCCTTCTGAAAGAATTGTCATATCTACATGGGGTTTTCACTAAAAGACTTCTCATGTTGTCTAGTTGATGCCAAAATGAAAATGGGGCTGATTTGATAGCCAGAATATGGTAGCCACAGTGGCTATATTGAAAATCTTGTAATCACTACTACTCCTGAAATAATTGTCATATCAACATGGAGTTTACACTGAAATACTTTTTATGATGTATTGTTGATCCTGAACCTAAATTGTGCCAATCAGACCTATAGCATGAGTTACCATGGTGGCCATCTTGAAAATCTTATTATTGCTACTTCACATAAATGGATGGTCATAGTGACATTGGGTTCTGACTTATTATCATGTCTAGTTGGTCCTAAATGAACATGGAGCTGATCTGACATCCAATATGGCTAGCATAGTGGCTATCTTGAAAATCTCGTTGTTGCAACTTCTAAACAGGTGGCCATAGCGACATGGGATTTTCACTAAAAGACTTCTTATGATACCTAGTTGCTCCTAAATGAAATGGGTCCCAATCTGACATCCAATATGGTCACATTGATGGCCATCTTGAAAATCTTTTTTTCAATAGCAGTAATACAATACTGCCCACTGTTGCATTGCTTTCCTTATCCTGAACACTGAGTCCCCAGTTCAAGCTAATATTCCCTCCTCCAATTACAATTGGAGGCCCAGAACTGAAAAGGACATGATCCCAGTCTGTCTCCTTAGTCATAGCTAACATACGAAATACCCTTCCTCTTTTTCCTTGGACTGATCATGCAAGTTCATATGTCAGGATTGTCCAGTGAATTTAACCTTTGTTGTTGTTGTTAAATATATTTTTGGTCAATCATTGCCATTTTTGTCTTGACTGAGTTATTTTCTCAACAGTCTTTGCATTAATTGAGTGTTTTCTTGCATTTTTCGTGTAACTGTGAAAGATTTTTGTGCCTTACCCAGTGAAGTGTTGCTTCTGTTAATTGTTCCCCTTCTTAGTACCAGTGTCAGGGTAAGTTTTGTTTACCCTTTCCCAGTTCCTGGTTGTTTTGTTTTTTATTATTTTCTCCTTCAGCGATTCAAGATGTGGTTAACTGCATGCATGAGAAGGCCCTGTGGTACACTCACCCCACATTCCTATCAGGTACTGGTTTTGCATGCATGGACAGATGTCCGATTTGTTGCCTTGGTGGCAAGTCACCTCACTTATCATGAAGAGGAAGGAAGGCCTTTTTTCCTCCTCATCATCTCAGGATGACCCCCTCCATTCCCAAAAGGGGTCTTAATCACTTCCCGATTTAGGGGAGTCCACCTCAGGGGAGCAGGAACCCAGAACAACTTTCATGTTTCAGAGATCGCCAAAAGGCCAAGGATCCCTGACATTTGATCTGATGCCTTTGTAACAGGATGAAGCCGGGTTGGGATTGGATGAGTGAAGACACCGAAAGTAATTGCGTTAATGAGATGTTTATTTATAAATGCAACTTAACGATGAATGATTCTGACACCATTGTAACAAAAAGATATAGGGAAAATTATATAGTTCCCAACATGGAACCAATCAACAACAAGTAACTTTAACGAGAAAATCAAATAAAGATCAACAAATAGAACTTGTAAACAAATATGAACACTGTTCTATCGCCAATCAATGAATGAAAGTATATGATTGACACCCTAATACAAACAAGGTATTATTTAGCACCAAGGGTGTCCAAAGTATGTGATTTATATACAACTACGAATAATGTATCATTAATATCATTTATCCACAAGTAGGACGCATGTATTATGAACTTATCAGTATATCACTCATTTAGCGATATTTGAAATATGAATTCATGAAGTTATCACTCATTTAGCGATGTTGAACTATGAATGCATGAATTTATGAATTTATGAATTTATCACTCATTTAGCGATATATTTGAATTATGCATTTACGAATGTATCACTCATATAGCGATAATGACATAACTAATTACAACATGGAACACCAATATATATATCGTGGCGTCCAGTTGGCGACCAAGATGTATTTCCGGTTCCACCGCTCTAGTCAATGGTCAAGGAGCCACCACGCATGGTCCGCCCCTCCCAGTCTGTTGAAGGATCCCTCGAGAGCCTTCTCATTCATCACAGACCCGATGGTCGCGAAGTCTTGGTCTCTCACATCGAGAACACCAGTTCTCTCTTCTGAGCCAATATCACCAGACACTGCATGCACGTCACAAGGAACCGAAGAGTTCTGCGACTCCATATCACCAAACCATACACAAAAGCAGCTCTACAGCTGAAGATTGCTCCCCTAAAGTGGTAAGCTTCCTGACAAGACTCGTCGTAATGTAATTTGTACATAGAGAATTTGCTCTGTAAGTACCCAGCTGTGATGAATATGCGCAGCTAGAGAACTCAAGGTACTTGGGTTTTCACTGCCGGCAATTTGCACATGCAGCATGGGTTGAATCGCGCTCAGTATTTCGAAATAACTAGAGCCGAAAAAAATAAACCACCCTCGGGTATCGCTGTACGCGGCAACGAAACCCATGTACATTTTCGTTCACATATATACATTGATATACAGTATACACAATTCCGTGACAGCCATCAGTGCTGGTGAGGGATAGATCCATGACCCCTCCCAGGCAAGGGAAATGACCTGAGAGCAAGTACACCTTCCCAACAGGGATGAGCAGCACCCTATCAAGGAGAGCGAGTGCGTCGTCTCTATAGGGATGAGTAGCACCCTCTCAGTGAGAGCGAGTCCTATCAAAGAGAGCATGTTGTGCCTTCCAGACAGGGAAGAGCAGCAGTCTTGTTTGAATAGATCTGGGCAGGTTCAGTTGTCAGATCTTCATTGCTGGACTTGTCACTGGGTACTGGGTTATCCGGTCACCAGGCACAGGTCACCAATCACTGGGCTTCTGGTACCAATCACCAGTCATAGCAACTTTTTTGGAGCAGCTGGACTCTGGGTTTTGATTGTTGGTCTGGGGATAGGGATCATGTTGATACCCACCCTTTCTCAATATATCATCCAATCCCAATGGGAATAGTCAGTTGTGCTTTGCCGGCCCATCTAGGGAAGGGGGTCGGATCGGCATACCCTCTCCCCTATGTTCCCGTTTCATCCTTATGGGATTTGGGGACCCCCACTACCTAGTAGTGTGTCATAATTTTCCCTCCATGACATCATGGATGTGTATGCCTTACTTTCAAGGTAATGGGGATGTGACAGGTCATGGATCTGCTGCATCACTTCTGGCCTTGTGCAACAAAAAAGGAGACAGCTTGCCACTCTCCTCCAAGGTTGCCAAGAAAGGATCAGTGATCTTTTTTGCCTTAGAATACAGCTAGTAGAGTATGTCCTATTACCCCCCACAAGCACTTATGGAATAACAAAAAAATCCATTTGGCGTCTACCTTCCCAGTGAGGGATACCAAAATGAATTTTCCTGTCTTGCCTCAGAAGCGGGCTCAGGATAGTGATTTTATGTCCATCCTAGTTTACTCTTAAAGAGTTCCCAAAGGAGCTGGCTGCAGCAGATCATTCCCTTCCTTTAGAGTCAGGTTTTGGAAGAGGAGGAAACCTGGTTATTTGATAAGGTGGTGAATGAAATTGACCACCTTCATCTCCCAGGCCTGTGTCCAAAGCCTTCTGAGCCTGAGGACACTAGGATTGTCTCCAGTTATCTGGTGCCTTCCTGGGCTTGGCCACCCAGGCTTCCCTTTTTGGACTCAAGTGCATCCCAAATGTAGGTATTGGCTGCTGCCCTGATCAACCTATGGGACCTCATTTCAAATTTTTCTAGCAGGTCCAGCCTCAACAGTCTCACAAACGGCCCAGTTCAAAACTCCCTCCAGCCCATAGTTTGCTAGACGAGGTAGTCATGGAGGCCAGGGAAGAAAGTTTTCAGGCTCCTTCCCTTTCCCTAAGGAGGGAGGTAATCATCCCCAGGGAGTTGCACCCTCTCTGGCAGCCCCTTCCTCCTCCCAACGTTCCAGTGGGTGCACGACTGGCCATCTTTACTGAGGTTTGGTTGGGCATCATGGATGACGTGTGGGTCCATTCTAATTTAAGGGAGGGTTATGGCTTCATTTCCAGGAACATCCTCTTCTATCATGGACCTCCATTCTGTTTCACCAGATCAAACTGGTTCAGCCAAAGGAAGAAGTACATGCCCTTCTAGTGAAGGGTGCAGTTGAGAGGGTAGAAAATAACCAAACCCTAACAAATTTATGGAGATGATAGCCTCAGTTGGGACTCATTATTCCCTACAACTGTGCAGTCTTCATAGATCTCCAGGACGTGTAACTTCACATCCCCATCTTTCATCCTCACAGGAAATACCTCTGGTTTTGTCCTGGCCGGGCGGTATGTCAGTTCTGAGCTCTCCCATTCAGCCTTGCCTCTGCCCCTAGAATCTTGACCAACGTGATGGGGGTAATAGCAGCACACTTGAAGTTTTCAGGGGTCCCCATCCTCCAGTACTTCAATAAGTGGTTGATGCACAGTGTCCTCAGAGATGCTCTCCAGAAGGACCTTTCCATATGTTGGTTGATGGTGATTTGTCTTGGTCTAATCCCCAACCTACAGAAGTAAAATCTCATCCCTTGTCAGGACTTTGTGTATGTGAGATGAATTTCCTCACCAATCAAGGTCCACCTCACATTCCACCAGACAGGATCATGCAGATTCTGCATTCATAGTGGGTCTTATAGGCAAGACTTCGTTGTCATTCCCTCTTTACTTCTCTCTCCAGGGAACTTTGAACACAGCTGCGGAATTAATTTCCCTAGGGAGACCTCACTTATGCTTTCTCCAGTTCTTGCTCCTTACAAACTGAAGACCACACAGGGACCCTTTATTAGCTTAGATCCCTTTGGGGACTGATTTTTGCCACCATCTGAGTGGATGGCTAGATCAATACCAGTTTCTGACTGGAGCTCCACACTCCCAAACCCCACTCATTTCTGAACAAAGACATATCAGATTTAGGATGGGGTGCACACCTGGAGCCAGAAGGGGTAGTCCTTCAGGGACTGTGGTCTTGGGAATAGGTGATCCTTCATATAAACAACCTCGAATAGTGGGCTTTGTTTCTAGCCCTCCAGGGGTGTGTCAACCTCATAAGATGTTGCGTTATGATTGACTCCAACAACATGTCAGTAGTAGCACACCTCAGGCATCAAGGAGGTACACATGCTCCTTCTCTTTGCGTTGAAGTCTGAAACATTCTCTGATGGGCATTCTCGGAGATCACTCTCAGAGTCTGCCATATTCTGGGCAAAAGGAATATCCTGGTGGACAGCCTGTCCAGATGGGGCAGTGTGGTCCTCATGGAATGGTCCCTGCACCAGTTGGTAGCAGAGGCACTTTTTTAACTCTGGGGGAGGACAATAGTGGACTTGTTTGCTATGAGGCTGAACAACAACCTTTCTCTTTATGTTTCTCCAGTGCCAGATCAGAGAGCCTGGGTGGATGCATTCAGTCTGAAGTGGGATCATCAGAACGCTTATGCCTTCCTACCTTTCAAATAATTCTGTAGGTTTTTCATCAAGTCAGGATCTCATCCTAGTAACCCCCCTGTGGCCTCAGCGGTTGTGGTCAGTAATCAGCTTGACTTGTCGGTCGACAAACCCAGGAGATTACCACAGAAGATGGACCTGCTGTCACAGCACAGGAGGTCTCTCCTGCACAAGAACCCACATATTCACCACCTTCATGTTTGGCTCATCTCAAATGATTGATTCGCCAAGCCTAGCAACGTTGCTGACTGCATCGCTCAGGCTGGGAGGCAATCAACTTTAAAGGTTTACAATGCCAAGTGGAGAATCTTCTGTAATGGTACAGTAGGAAATGGACTGATCCTAGCTGTCCCCCTTTAAATGCAGTAGCAAACTTTCTTCTCTTCCTTTTCAAGAAAAGAGAATATTCTATTTCTACCATTAAGGGCGATAGGGCTGCCATATTATACCCTGTCATGTTCTATAGGGGTTCTACCATTGGGTTGGACACTCACCTTTTTGATCTCCAGGTATTTTGAGCTTTAGAGACCAGTGTCTCACTCTTTAAAACCTAGATGGAACCTTTTGTGTGTTCTTTGGGCATTATCAAAAAACCTCTCTATGAACCTTGAGTGAAGCTTCCTTCAAGAACCTTACCCATAAGACTGTCCTCATGCTGTCCATGGTGTTGGCAAGGAGAAGGAGTGAGATTCATGTCTTGTCAGTGGAAAAGTGTTGTTTACTGTTCAGTGGAAACTATAATTTGGTTTCTTTTCTTTGCAAACCTGGGTTTCTGGCAAAGAATCGACTGCCTTCAGTAGCTCTATTTCCAGTTGAGATTCCAAGTCTCAGTTGTGTCTGTGCTGGGGATGATCAAAATAGGCTCTGTTGTCCAGTTAGTGCCTTATGGTTTTATTTTGGCTTCCTTTAAAAGGAGAAGGAAGGTTGGAATTGTCTCTTTCTCCCTCTAAAGGGTTCCTCGTATTTCGGCAGCCTCTGTTCCAGGTGGATTGTTCTCACTATCTAGAGAGCTTATCAGTCCCTCAGACAGAAAGACCTTCTTTCATGAGAATTAAGTCCATGAGGTTAGGGCTATTGCTGCCTTGAGTCATTCGTCATTGGATGACATTATGAGAGTGGCCTTCACATGCTACCTTTTCATCATTTTACCTTCACTCTTGGTGCACCAGCATGAAGGTATGAATTCATTGTGTCTTATTGCAGCAGCACAAGATGTAGCAGGAAGCCATCTACCAGTTCAAAGAAGTCAACACGCTTACTGTAAGGTTAAGGTTTATTTCTTTTACCAGTTTTTGTTGAGGCCATCAGCCCCCCTCCTAACTGGTAAATTCAGCAATGCAATATTAGCAGATAATGTACTACTGCTATTAAAGCAAAGATTCACTGTCACCCCGCTCTGATGTCCTGTAGTCTTGGTCCAAGTCATAAGAGGAAGGGTATTCTGTTTGTTGGCTATGACTAAGGAATCAGACTAGGATCGTGTTCTTTTCAATTCTGGCTTAGACTGGGGACTTAATATCCTGGAAAAGGAAAGCAATGGAAGTAGCAGGTAAGTATTACATAATTTAAATTAGTTTTACCCGTCTAAAAACTTCATATCAATACTTCTGAAGAATGGGCTCATCGTATTGACATGGGATTTGAACTTAAAAACTTCTTATGATATGCAGTTGTTCATTGATGAAAACAGTGCCAGTCAGAATGCCAACATTGTGGCCATCTTGAAAATGTTGTTGCTTCTTCTCCAGAATGGATGGTGTATTGACATGGGGTTTTCACTAAATAATTGTTATGAATTGTAGTTTAGTTCTAAATGAAAATGGTATCAATGTATAGACCTCCAATGTGGCTGCAATGGTGACGATCTTAAAAATCTTGTTATTGCTACTTCTCCTGAATTGATAGTCGTAGTGACATTCGGTTTTCAATAAAAGAGTTCTTTTGATATGTACATTTAGTTGGTTCTAAATGAAAATTGTTCCAAGTAAACCTGCAATATGGCCACCATGGTAGCCATTTTGAAAATCTTGTTATAGCTACCTCTCTTAAACAGATGGTCAGATAAACATTCACTAAAAGATTTCTAATGATATGTTGGTCGTATTAAATATTAAAAAACAATGGTGCTGATCAGACATTGAGGTGAGGTTTTCACAAAAACACTTCTCACTATATGGTCCCAAATGAAAATGATGCCAAAGTGATCCTGCAGTATTTTAATTTTTTTTATAACAGATACTTCTGCTGAACAGATGGCCATACCAACATTTTTTTCATTTCTCTTCTTTCTTGGAATATATAGCTGTCCTTATATTAAAATGATGCTGATGTTTGTTACGACTCTATGGTCTAAAAAAAATGTAACAGAAAGAAAGTGAAACCAACAAATCAAGTAAAAATCAACAAGCAATTTATTACTAGATAATTAAAATGAAAAATCAAAAAGTCACTTACAGTAATGTGTTTTGAAATCCAAATAATCCAATAAGAATGATTGTTCTAATCACAAGTCCTAAATATAGAATGTTCCGAATTCACGGCGGTATCCTTGAATGTTATGATGTGCTAATGGTCTCCAAAGTCCTGATGTACTATAAATCTTGATGTGCTGATGTCAAAATGAAGTATTCCAAAATATCTGAATAAGTTCACTTAAATTCCAAAATCATCAATTAAAAATCCAAAATCCAAAAGTTTATGAGCACTGTTATAATCCAATGAATATTTAAAATAATTCCTCTCTTAGAATTTGTAATGAATTTTCACAACTGTAATAGCTCTTTACAAGACTGATGGTAATGTCAAAACTGAATAAATGTCCACCAAACATGGCATATATAAAGATTGGTCACATGACAGAATGTTCTAGAACATGGGTCATCTTAATGGAATTTTTACTTGTAAACAAACATCAACCTTGACCTTCAAATTGAGAAAACATATTGATCAAAACAACCTAATTCAAGGACACTAGTTAAACATGTTTTTCCTGATAAACATAAAGATTTAAGCAAATATTAAAGTGAAGAAACATTTATAATTTCCTAAAATATTTATAATATTATATAAACATCATACATAACACCTCCCCTCATAAAGAAAAAGAAAGATTTATATAATAAAGCTTTCTTTTGAATATACATCTAATACTATAATAACCAAAATTACATAAGAACATGTTTTATGATACTGGACTTAATTACATCAAGCAATATTACATTTCTAGGCATGTGAGAGTGCATCTGCAATCACCTTGTCTTTTCCCCTGATGTGTTTGATGTCAATGTTATATTCCTGCAATATCAAACTCCATCTCAACAATCTCCGATTTTTATCTTTCATTTTGTTGATGAAAGTAAGGGGATTGTGATCACTGTACACAATAATTGGAGAAAGAGCTGAGGTAACATACACTTCAAAATGCTGTAAAGCCAATATCAAAGCCAAACATTCCTTCTCAATTGTGGAATAATTTTTCTGGTGTTTGTTTAGTTTTTTAGCAAAATAACACAGGGTGATCCACACCACTTTTGTCTTCCTGAATCAATACTCCACCAACCCCTACATCACTTGCATCAACAGATAATTTAAATGATTGGCTAAAATTTGGTGCAGAAAGAACTGGTGCATTCTTAAGCATGGCCTTTAACTTGTCAAAAGATTCCTGACACTTGTCAGACCAATGAAATTTGGTTTTCTTACTCAATAAACTTGTCAAAGGTTCAGCAATTTTGGAAAAATTGGAAAAAAATTTACGATAATATCCAGCCATACCTAGAAATCGCATCAGTTGCTTTTTACAAATTGGAACTTGAAATTCAGAGATAGCTTTGACCTTAGCGTCTATAGGTTTAACTTGACCTTGTCCCACAATATGTCCTAAAAATGTGACACAAGCATGGCAAAACTCACTTTTGCTCAAATTAATTGTCAGATTCGCATCACTGAGTCGATCGAAGAATTTTCGAATGGTTTCCAAATGATCTTCCCAGGTGTTGTTGTAGATAATGACGTCATCGATATAAGCGTCACAATTATCAAGACCAAATGTTATCATGTTCATCAGACGTTGAAACGTTGCAGGCGAATTTTTCATTCCAAACGGCATAACTTTATATTGATAAAGTCCATCTGGAGTTACAAATGCTGAAATTTCTTTTGCCCTTTCCGTCAGTGGACTTTGCCAGAATCCTTTTAAAAGGTCAAACTTGGTGACATATTCCGCATTTCCAATTTTATCAATGCAATCGTCCATTCTTGGGATTGGAAATGAATCAGTTTTGGTGACACTGTTGACTTTTCTATAGTCAGTACACATACGGAATGTATTATCTGGCTTGGGAACAAGAATACATGGTGAACTCCAGTTACTTTTACTTGGTTCTATGAAATCATTCTCCAGTAAATACTGAATTTCTTTCTTCAGATAGTTCTGTTTGAGAGGATTCATCCTATAAGGATGCTGTTTCACAGGCGCAGAATCTACAATGTCAACGTCATGATAAATTTTACTTGTTCGTGTTGGAACATCAGGAAACAAGTGTTCATAGTCATGTAATAGCTGTTTTAGTTCATTTCTTTCCTGTTGTTGTAGATGTGAAAGTTTCTGGTCTAGGTTGTTCAATATTTCTGAATTCCGAAGATTGGTTATACCAGAGTCACTATAGTCTGATTGTATTCCATCGTTGATATCTTCACTGTGTGGGACAGGTACAACTAAATTATCAGAATAATTAGCTGAGCTATCTCTGTCAAAATATTCCTTTAACATATTTATATGACAAAGTTGTTTCTGTTTCCGTCTCCCAGGAGTGTTAATGATATAATTTAAGTCATTTACTTTCTTTTCAACGGTATAAGGACCAAAAAATTTAGCCTGAAGAGGATTCTGAGGTATGGGAAAGAGAGCCAGAACTTTGTCACCAGGTTTAAAACTCCTTTCCTGTGAATTTCTGTCATACCTTAATTTCATTTTTGACTGAGTAGTGTGAAGATTAGTTCTTGCTACTTCACAGGCCTTTGACAACTTGTATTTGAAATCAGAGACATAATCAAGAAGATTAATCTTTGAATCTTCATTTGAAAGAAGTTTCTCTTTCAATAATTTCAATGGTCCACGGACAGTATGACCAAAAACTAGTTCGAAGGGACTAAAACCCAACGACTCTTGAACTGATTCCCTAACAGCAAACAACAACAAATGAACACCCTCATCCCAATCCTTTTCTGTATCAAAGCAATATGATCGAATCATATTCTTCAAAGTTTGATGAAATCTTTCCAAAGCACCTTGACTTTCAGGGTGATAGGCAGAAGATTTAAACTGTTGGATGCCTAATTCATGCATAACTTGTTGGAAAATTCCAGACATAAAATTTGACCCTTGATCTGATTGGACAGATTTGGGAAGGCCAACAAGTGTAAAAAACTTCACCAAAGCTTTCACAATAGTTTTAGTTTTTATATTTCTCAGAGGAATTGCCTCTGGAGATCTTGTAGATGCACACATGATGGTCAACAAGTATTGGTTGCCTGACTTGGTTTTAGGTAAAGGACCAACACAGTCTACTATTATTCTACTAAATGGTTCATCAAATGCAGGAATAGGTTGCAGATGAGCCTTAGGTATCTTCTGATTGGGTTTTCCTACCATTTGACAAGTGTGACAAGATCTGCAGTATTTAGAAACATCACTTTTGAGTTTCGGCCAATAAAAATGATTCAAGATCTTGTGATAAGTCTTACGGACTCCTAAATGACCAGCCAAAGGAGTTTCATGGGCTAAATTAAGAATTTCCTGTCGATATGACTTAGGAACAACAATTTGATAGCTCACTGACCACTCGTCACCAGTGGGTACATCAGGTGGTCTCCATTTCCTCATAAGGACCCCATTTTTCACAAAGTAACACACTGGAACTTGTGTGGCTTCCGTTTCACTAATAGCCCTCTGAAACAAACAAGATATCTCGGGATCTTGCTCCTGTTCAACGACAAGGGATTGTCGTTTGTCATCCTGATTAGGACAAAGAGAATGAGTTGCCAAAAGAGGATCACTGTGATCAATACCGTTTGATTGATCAATACCTGAGGAAAAAGTGACCTCATCAAAAAACTGACCAATACATGTGTCAGCTAAAGGAATAATATCCTGATCAACATCACTCTCAAGAGCTCTTTTTGCCATAGCTCTAGTAACTGCACAAGCAGGGTACAAATCAGGGATTTCAGTTTCGACAGGATCAACTTTCTGATCCAAACAAGGCTTGTCAGTTACAAGTGGATTAACCACAACCTTATCTCCAGCTAGGTCATTGCCTAGTAATAAATGAACACCCTCTATGGGTAAAGAAGTCACTGCCCCAACAGTCACAGGTCCAGAAACTAAGTCTGATGCCAGATTTACACAAAGGAGAGGAACATTTACAAAGCCGCACTCTACTCCCTGAACAAGAACACTTTCACTTGAAGAAGACTCCTCAGACAAAGGCAAAGTACCTGATAATAAAAGACTCTGAGAAGCTCCAGTGTCCCTTAATATTTTAATTGGGATAGGTTTGGCAGAATCACCAATAAGTGATATAGAACCTTCTGACATGAATGGTTCATAAGCCTCCAAAATAGAATCAGACTGGGGTTTGTTTGACCCAACAAATGTATTGCTTTCAATACAAGACCGCGACCTTGACCTCGTAGAAATAAGAGCATTTGGAAAAGCTCTGTCTTTACTCTGTTGCTTATTTTTCAACTTGAAGCAATCAGAAATAACGTGCCCTTTCGTTTTACAATAAGTGCACGTAGGAAGAGATAAGGATTTCTGATCAGTCTTATCAGATGTTTGATTCCTAACAGTTGTGCTGTTGTGAAATTTGGAAGTACTCGAATTAGATTGAAATGGTTTTTTACCAGAAAACTGCTGAGAGGACGATTTATTACCAAATGAAATTTTGTGAGTCAAGGAATAATCATCAGCCATACGAGCAGCATTTTCCAAAGTTTCCACATTCTGCTCGTCAAGATAGGTTTTAACATCACTATGGATGCACCTCTTGAACTCTTCAATTAACTTTCTCATGCACTCTATCCCCTCCTGGATAGGTTTTGAAATGAAATTCTGAACATTAGATGCCATAGTAAATGCTTTTTGGTTTCACACAAAAAAATTTCTCTATATAAAAATCTTTGCCAAAGACAAAAAAAATTCTCGAGACAAAATCAATATGAATCTCAAAGATAAATTTAATATCTCTGATATGCTTTAAAGAAATTCAATCCCGGAACGACGAGCCCCCAATTTCTGTTACGACTCTAAGGTCTAAAAAAAATGTAACAGAAAGAAAGTGAAACCAACAAATCAAGTAAAAATCAACAAGCAATTTATTACTAGATAATTAAAATGAAAAATCAAAAAGTCACTTACAGTAATGTGTTTTGAAATCCGAATAATCCAATAAGAATGATTGTTCTAATCACAAGTCCTAAATATAGAATGTTCTGAATTCACGGCTGTGTCCTTGAATGTTATGATGTGCTAATGGTCTCCAAAGTCCTGATGTACTAGAAATCTTGATGTGCTGATGTCAAAATGAAGTATTCCAAAATATCTGAATAAGTTCACTTAAATTCCAAAATCATCAATTAAAAATCCAAAATCCAGAAGTTTATGAGCACTGTTATAATCCAATGAATATTTAAAATAATTCCTCTCTTAGAATTTGTAATGAATTTTCACAACTGTAATAGCTCTTTACAAGACTGATGGTAATGTCAAAACTGAATAAATGTCCACCAAACATGGCATATATAAAGATTGGTCACATGACAGAATGTTCTAGAACATGGGTCATCTTAATGGAATTTTTACTTGTAAACAAACATCAACCTTGACCATCAAATTGAGAAAACATATTGATCAAAACAACCTAATTCAAGGACACTAGTTAAACATGTTTTTCCTGATAAACATAAAGATTTAAGCAAATATTAAAGTGAAGAAACATTTATAATTTCCTAAAATATTTATAATATTATATAAACATCATACATAACATGTTAAAAAGACCATAATGGGTACCTTGATGGATATCCTAAAAATCATTATATGGCTACTTCTCCTGAACAGATGGTTTTATCTACATGGTATTTTCACTAAAACACTATAGCATTTTCTTGCTGATTCTGAATGAAAATGGTGCTCATCTGACCTCTGATATGACACCATAGTGGCCATCTAAAAAATCTTGTTATTACTATTCCATTTGCATAGTATGGTGGTATTAATATGGGTTTTCACTAAAGCACTTCTTGTAATATTTAATTGGTTTTGAATGAAAGTGGCTTATGAACTTAGTGACTCATAAAAAATTACAAATGAATTTTGATCAGACTTTGTATTTAGTTCCTTTCCAAAAAACAAGTTGATATTCATCACTCTGACATTGATTTTAAGTTCCAAGGTATTGACTTAGGTTTCTGCCAGTCACTGCACTGGCTTGCGAGTCTGTTAAAAAGAATGGATTTTTAACCAGCTCGGTTTGTGGATATATCTGAAGAATACCTTGAATGATGCCACTTCAGTAGCTTCGTTTTTTTTCTCCCTCCAAAAAATGAATTATAGATTTAACCAAACTTAGTATGTCGGTATAACTCGACATTGTCAGAGATAAGTTCATTGATCTTCTATCAGTAATAGCATGTTCAACGTCAATGATCATGACAAAAAATGTTGTACTGCACTTACAGGTATCTTGTGAACAAATAAGAAAATATGTTTGTTACCCAGTTTGGTATGTTGGATTTTCTCAGGAATATCTGAGATGGTTCCAGTCCTCATCAGTTAAAAAAAGTGAAAAGACAGAAGAAATGGACATACAATGCATTCCTAGAAATTCTCTTCCACCAATAGAATGTCGGTCCCTTTTAAGGATTCCTGCTCTAAAATTTTGATAATAGAGGGTTTATTTATTTGGCGTAACTTCATTGTAATAAAAACTCCTATTTTCAGATCTTCTTCATCAGATAGCTCATCATCAGCATCATCATCTTCATCATCACCTTCCAGGGGCAGAAAACAGACAAAGAAAAGAAAGCATAAACATTCGAGGTAAAAACAAAAATCTGTCATGGACATTTATGGAACAGAGGCAAGTTTTTCAGCATAAATTGTTATCTTTGAATAGTCAACTTCAAGTTTCTTCCAGAATCTTTTTGATATTTCAGTGTTTTTTATATACTTGCCTTGTTTTGAAACATAGATTTTTGTACAGACTTGTCATTTTTATTATGGTGAAGGTAACCTCATATATATTTTATTGCTTACTTGCACTGGACTTGCAAAGATTTATATGGAATATAGAGATAAAAAACAGAGTAGTTTAGAGAGCAAGGGAGATAACCTAACATATATTATTTCATCATACTCATTATTCCTACTGCTTTTTTTTTGCTTACATACATGTATTTGACACCTTTATCAAAATATATTTAAATTTACAATACCGTATATACTCGCTTATAAGTCGACGTTTTTTAATTAAAATTTGATTCATGCAGAGTAGGGGTCGTCTTATAAGCGCGACATTAAAAAAAAAAATCTTGGGGTAATGTTGGAAACTCTAGATGTTTGCAGTACATAAAAATACTGTCAATTCATATATTTTTACGTTCTCATGCCACTATTCCTATGCAGTAATGCATATATGGTATGCACTGTGTTTATCCGTTTCATGACGGTATGCATTACACAATACATGTATCTACAGTTATTTGGATTTTATTAATTTGAAAATATTACCGGTAAATTAAATACTACCTACCGCAAAATGAAGTGTCCGTCAATGTTTACCGTGGGTGTTTACAAGTAAGTATATTGCCTCCATTTTCGTGCCAGTTCGAACATCCTGTATTTGTATTAATATTTGTGTTTTGCTGTATAAAGGCTGTGCTTGATGCAATAAAAGTTTTGATTTAATTTGTATTTTCCTTTTCCACAAGCCTTTGGCTTGTAAAGGGACTCACTTTGTTTTCAAGTTGACAATCCTTTTGATCGAGCCGCCAATCTATACTTGTTCAGTGCCAAGTAGAGTTCTACAACTTCCTGTGCATATACTTTGACCTTAATCCCTTTGCTTGTAAAGGCACCACACTCTTTGTTTTCCCATGTGACAACCCTTTGATCAACCCACGAGTTTGATACTTGTTCAGTGCCAAGTAACAGATGGTGGCTATTTGAATTCCCTGTGATCTTGCCGCATAATTGACACGTGTTCAGTTGCAGCCTTTAATAGATTTCTGACTTTATGATCAAAGTGTTACTCACAGAGCCCAAGCTCAGTCTCTGCATAAGCACCCGCATATGACTGTAAATCAGAGAATCGGAGTCAGACGAGATTTACGATGACTAGACGACAACGATTTACAATGACTAGACGACGATGTAGGATTTCAGAACTTTATCAGACAATGAGGATTAATTCTTGGACTTTGTACCAGATGACATTAGATAGTGACATTTATAGGATACCGTGAATCACAAAAAGTGGACTTAACTTTCATTGTTTATTTGTACGACGTGTGGAATTAACATATTATGGGATATTGTGAATCGGATCATTCTGAACTTCTATTTTTATACCGGTATGTGACCTGTAATTGAATTCGTGGATTTTTTATCATATAAATGGATTTAAAATGTCAAGCATTATGGATTTCAATGGACTTTATTACAGAAAGATGGACAAATTGTAAGTTGTCAATTTATTTGTGACATATTTCACTCAATAATATAATTGTATTTTACACTCGTTTTGTCTTTATTTTTCTAATCTATCTATCCAGTTTGGCTTGTTTATATTTCCAAAGTGCGTTTCTGACTCACTAAGAAGTGACCCCTTCAGACGGATCTGAGTTTCAAAATACACCCCGACTTATAGGAGGATCAAAGAGAAATTCACTTTTTGCAGCCCTAACAAGGGGGGGTCAACTTATAGTCGAGTATATACGGTACTTTCAATAAAATCACAGAATGTCAAGTTACATTAAAAATATTGCATTTGAATTTTTGCTTTTGTTTATCAAGAACTTTAGTCCCATCAAAATAGAAGTGTTACACAAGATGAAAAAATAGACTCAGTGAAATTGTAGGAGACTGCAGAAGAGTTTGAAAAATATGACTGCCATGATATTAGATATTAAACTTTCATAACAAATATATTAGATGTCTTGATGTTTTAAAAGTAATAGTACAATAGACTATTGACTGATGATGACAAATACGTCAATGTTCATTTATCTTTTAAAGGTGAAGAAATACTTCATTTAAATTATTATTACATTTGTAAAAAAAAAATACTTCTCTACCGATCTAAAGTATCAATAATTTAATCTTCATGAAATGATGAATCTTTTTGCCCAGTTTTTGAAATTTTCTTCATGTGGGTAAAACTGAGTAACATATTAACCATAATTTACCCATGATAACCCAATGACTGATGATAACCCACTGACTGGTGATTGTGACTGATGATAACCCTATGACTGGTAATAACCCTATGATTGATGATAACCCACTGACTGGTGATTGTGACTGATGATAACCCTATGACTTGTGAGGACCCTATGATTGATGATTGTGACTGATGATAACCCACTGACTGGTGATTGTGACTGATGATAACCCTATGACTTGTGATGACCCTATGATTGATGATAACCCACTGACTGGTGAGGTGATTGTGATTGATGATAACCATGTGACTTGTAATAACCCTATAATTGATGATAACCCACTGACTGGTGATTGTGACTGATGATAACCTTATGACAGGTGATAACCAAAAGACTGATGATAACCCTATGACTGATGATAACCCTGTGACATGATAACCATGTGACTGGTGATAATGCTATGACTGATGTTAATGCTGTGACTGATGATAACCATGTAACTGGTAATAACCGTATAATTGGTGATAACCATATGACTGATAATAACCTTATGCATGATGACAACCATATGAACCATATGACTGATGATAACCATATGACTGGTGATAACCATATGACTGATGATAAACATATGACTGGTGATAACCATATGACTGGTGATAACCATATGACTGATGATAACCATATGACTGGTGATAACCATATGACTGATGATAACCATATGACTGGTGATAACCATATGACTGGTGATAACCATATGACTGATGATAACCATATGACTGGTGATAACCATATGACTGATGATAAACATATCACTGGTGATAATCCAATGGCTGATGATAACACTATGACTGATGATAAACATATGACTGATGATAAACATATGACTGGTGATAATCCAATGGCTGATGATAACACTATGACTGATGATAAGTCCATTCCTTACTTTTATAGTGTTTAGTGGCTTTTTGTCTTTTAAGTATGACCAGATGTAGGTCTCACTTTTCTGGTACTTATGGCATTGCCTTTGTCCATGTTAAATTTCTTTGTTAAAGTTTTATGTTAGTATTTACAAGTCAGATGCAGTATCTGTATATTCTAGCAGAGTCATCTTTGCCAGACAAGGGTTGTCAATCCACTTTGTTTCACATTGACCCTTGGCATATTTAGCAGCTATCCAAAATAAGTATCTGTTGCTGTGCAATCTTTTTGGATGTAGCTAAAAGAAACTGATCCAATCAGATTGCTCATCACATTTAATTAAGAAGATAGTTGGAAATAATTATAGACAATGATACATATGACATGTTAATTTTTTCAGTTTAAACTGTTAATACCCTTTTTTCTTTTGAGTCAAGGCAAGTGGACATCATGGAATTCACCATATTGAAAACCTAACAGGTAAGGTAGCAAGTTCTCTGATTGGTCAATTGATTTTGCATGCTATGGAAAATAACTCTTCATCTGCAAGAGGACACTTGTTCAGAGCACTGTTTTGGCTAGCTACATATGCCAAGGGTTAATGTGAAATGAAGTGGATTGATGGTCCTTGGCTGGCGAAGATGTAGGAGAGTGTGCAGAAGAAACACTGTATCATGTGGAACCCTTGTTCTTAAAGGAAGGTTTTTCTCATAATAAGCCCACCACTACTTTTTTTTAAAAAGTACAAGGTGGGTCTCATGTGCTTATCCAAGGAGAAATATTGTACTCTTTCAGGTCATCATCCAGTTTCTCTGACAGTTCATCTTCATCGAGAGAAAGGAAGAAAAAGAAAAGGAAAAAGAAGAAGAAGCAAAAGCATAAAAACAAAAAGAAGGAAAAAGAAAAGAAAAAGTTAATGTCTGATACAGCCATCTCTCCTAATCTAGAACAAGCTAAGAATTATGTGGCTATAGGACCACAGGTTTCAGTGGCAACCATGGCAGCTAAAGGAGGTACAAAGCATGTTTAAATAGTGATAATATGAATTGTTTAGTGTTGCAACTGGTTCCCTGAAAGAAGGTCACTTCTGAATTTTGTTCTGAATTGTAACTTTCCAGTTTTTTGCATCATATTGTGATGTGTATTTGATATTTCTACTATACATTGTAAGGACTTGCTATTTTCTCAAGTTGCTGATTACCATGGCTACATATAATAAGACATATAATAAAGTCTTTAACATCTAGCTGCTCTTCATGAATCAAGACCACTATAATCAATCTGTTAAAGGTTTGTTTGCTAGCTGCCTATGAAATCTTGAATGAAACTACATTTAAATTACATGTATTCTCTTTTTATTACACTTCATGATAAGCTTTATCAACCTTTGGGATGTATTACATTCAAGCATTATAGGGAAGATGTTATCAAGTAACCAATAACACTGGTCTACAGCCAAAATGCTTCCGCAATAAATGTTGTCAAACTTTACTAATTCTGGGTCACTGAGAACGAAAATGATGCTTAAAATTGTTGATTGGCTTTAGTTTTAAAGATATGAGACTGGGTCAGTATATACGACGGTTGACTTGGGAATGGCGGACGATAAGTGAGTTATAAAGGGAAGGGATCTCAATTTAAACCAGAAATGACTAAAATACATCTTTGACTGGATCTATGAATAAATCTATGATTGGGTTTGGACAGTACTTTCTCTTTAGGCAAAGCAATGATTGATGCAATCTGAAGCTGGTATTGCATCATAAATGATATGAATTGCATCATGTTATTCCTATAAGTAATGGATGATGCAATCATAACTAAGCTTACATCACTCTGCTGAATTGCCCTATATCAGCTCTACAAATCATACAGTGTCGTGCTCTCTTATTTGTCAGTGTTTGATTTTGCAAAGGGACACATTTCTGTTTAGCCAAAATGAGCAGATATGCCTCGTACTTGTGTGAACAATGCAGATAATTTCTGCTATGTTTGTGATGAAGTGACTTTTGCATCACAAAAGCGCAGTATAACCACTATGGTTAAGAAAGTCTATCACCTTTATTTTGGCTGCAAAATTGGAGATCAGGACAAGAGGTGGGCCCCACGCATATGGTGCAACACTTGTGCAACAAATCTTCGCCAGTGGTTGAACAGGAAAAGGAAATCTATGCCTTTTGCAGTGCCAATGATTCGGAGAGAGCCAACAGACCATATCAGCAATTGTTACTTCTGCATGGTGCCTCTAGTTGGGAAAGGTGTGTCAAAGAAGAAAAAGTGGACTGTGCGTTATCCAAACATTCCATCAGCTATACGCCCAGTACCTCACGGAGAAGGACTGCTTGTTCCTGATGCGCAAGAATCATTCTCACTTGAGTCAGACGAGGAAGAGGAAGAGGATGAAACTTCTACTCCTGAACCATCAATGTCACATGACCCATATTTTCTCCCATCCTCCTCCTCTGAACCACACCTCATAACACAAGGTGAACTGAATGACCTTGTCAGGGATTTGGAACTACCCAAGAGTAAGGCAGAGCTGTTCGGCTCCAGACTACAGCAGTGGAATCTCCTGGCAGATGATGTTAGAATTTCCATGTTCCGTGACCGTCAAAAGGATCTTGTCCCATTCTTCTTCATGGAAGGTGATCTTGTAGCCTGCAACAACATTGATGGTGTGCTGGCAGCCCTCAACATCGTTCATGATCCAGATGAGTGGAGACTGTTCATTGATTCATCGAAAACGAGTCTTAAAGCTGTTTTGCTACATAATGGCAGTGTTTTGCCATCAATTCCAGTTGGTCATGCAGTCCATATGAAGGAAACCTATGAAAACATGAAACAACTTTTGAGGTGCATAAACTATGACCAACATCAGTGGCAGCTTTGTGGCGATTTCAAGGTTCCTGCTATCTTGCTTGGTCTGCAGACTGGATACACAAAGTACTGCTGTTTTCTCTGCGAATGGGATAGTCGTGCGAGAGATTCCCACTACATCAAGAGAGATTGGCCACTGCGACAGTCATTGGAGCCTGGAATGAAAAGTGTTCAGCATCCACCACTTGTTGAATCAAGGAAAATTTTGTTACCACCCTTGCACATCAAGCTGGGTCTGATGAAGAACTTTGTCAAGGCCATGGACAAAACACAAGCAGCTTTCAAGTACCTCCGTGGAAACTTTCCAAGGTTAAGTGAAGCTAAGATAAAGGAAGGTGTCTTTGTTGGTCCTCAGATTCGTGAACTTCTTCGAGATGATGCATTTCACCATGCACTGCGTCACAAGGAAAAGACGGCATGGAAAGCCTTCCAGTTAGTGGCAACAAATTTTATCGGAAACAACAAGGCAGACAACTACAGGGAGTTGGTGGAAAACCTCCTCAAGGCATACAAAAGCCTTGGTTGCAACATGTCACTAAAGATACATTTTGTGCACTCTCATCTAGATTTTTTCCACCGAACTGCGGAGTAGTGAGCGACGAGCACGGCGAGCGATTTCACCACGACATTGCAACAATGGAGAAACGCTATCAGAGCAAATGGAGCCCATCAATTCTTGCAGACTATTGCTGGACAGTGACAAGAGATGCTCCATTTAATGAATACAAGAGACAAGCCAAGAAGCGCCGAGTAGACACTGAATAAGGACTAAATTATGTACTTATATATACATAATAGTTTTTTGACTTTTGTTTCAATATATTTTTTATTTATATAACCCTTTTGCTGTTTTTTAAAGTGTTACATAAACAGGACAGGTGAAATATTATCATGTAAAGCAACCATAAACACATGAAAAGACCTAGGTTTACAATTTATGATTAAAAGTCTACTATGTACACAATATACATAGATGTAAAATGTAAAAACTTAAATATCTTGGAAACAGCAGCCAATCAGTTGTTTTAATTGTCATATTTGAATTCAGCACATCAAAATCCCTAATAAATAGCACATTTTATCTCTGAAGCAGACGACTTCAAAAAAATTGTAGACCAGTGTAATTAGGGCCCTGCATTAAGATGTGTGAACCCTGTAGTAGTCACCTTTTCTGTTTGTCCTTCTATCTGTCTGTTCACACTTATTGTAACCACCAAAGTTTTGCAACTCATACACATAATTCGGATGCCATTTTGTAGGTGTATCACATACAATACATATAGATGTGCCTTTTGAGGGTTTTGTCTTTTCGGGTCCAATTTGATCGAGTTATTGCCCTTTTTCCATCAGTTTTAAATTTCCACTACAGCAGATCCATGTAACTGGCATAGCTCAGGAACCATGCAACATATTCTGATGCAATTTGGTGCATAGACTTAGATGTGACTTTTATGGGCTTTGTCTCATCTCTAGTCAACTCCATTTTGAATAGGGTTATGGTCCTTGACAAGTAACAGAATATCTTCACATGGGATGTTCCTTGTAACTGGCACAGCTTAAAAAGCCATTCAACATATTCTGATGCAATTTGGTATGAACATTGTTTCGAAGACCAGTATGTACCTTTTATGGGTTTGTAACCTACACTCCACTTTGGATACAGTTACGGCACTTGACAATTAACTTCATATCTTCACATGGTATGTTGCTTGTACATCTGAAGAACCGTTCAACATATTCAGATGCAATTTTATATGAACATTGCCTCATAAACCTAAATATAAATGTGTCTTTTATCGGTCTTATTTTGTCAACTCTCTTTTGCACAGAGTTATGTTCCTTGACAGTTAACTTCAGATCTTCACAAGAGATGTCACATATAGTAGCTTGAGAACCACTGTGCATATTTTGATGCAATTTGATAAGAACATTTTCTCATGTACCTAGATGTGCATTTCATGCGTTTTGTCCTGTCGATTCAATTTTGTAAAGAGTTATGGCCCTTGACATTTAACTTCACATGAGATGTTGGTTCTAACCAGCATACCTCAAGAAACATTGAGCATATTTCTGATGCAGTTTGGTATAACATTGTCTCAATAATGTACATGTGCCTATTTTGGACAGAGTTATGCTCCTTGTCAGGCAAATTCTTGACTTCACATGGAAACTTGGAATATTGCTTCCAACCAGCTTAGCTCAAGAACAATTCAGTATATTTTGATGGAATTTGGTAGGAATAATTTCTCA
Organism: Margaritifera margaritifera; assembly: GCA_029931535.1. NCBI lineage: Eukaryota > Metazoa > Mollusca > Bivalvia > Unionida > Margaritiferidae > Margaritifera > Margaritifera margaritifera. The sequence goes on from JAQPZY010001654.1 coordinate 4,081,061, forward strand.
TAGACATATATGTGCATTTTTGGGTTTTGTCTTGCCCACATCATTTTGGACAGAGTTATGGGCCTTGTCAGTCACCTTCATATCTGTACTTGGGCTGTTATTTCATAATCAGCATAGCTCAAAAATAGATGTAATTTGATGTGAACATTGTTTGAAAGACCTAGATGTGTCTTTTATGGTTTTTGTTGCATCTGCTCCATTTTGGACAGAGTTATGGCCCGTGTAAATTAGCTTTATAACTTTTTACATGGAATATTGCTTGTATTGATGAATCCTTTAAGGAGTTGGATTTCAAGCATCCCACTTCATCATTTAGAGGAGTTATGGCCACCAAAGGCCCATCTTTTCCTATCTTTGGTTTCCCAACACAAGGTCCTCTGTTTAAGGCTTTATGGGGTGAATTATAGTGATTGGGACCCTTTTTGATGCAATCGTTTCTAATAAATGTAGCTCTATTTTCTTTTCCATATTAACAGTCAAGCTGAATTGTTACTTATTGTACTAAAAAAATGTAATGTTTAGGTTTTATGTTCAAATCTTGCCAGTTAGATGCAATGTGGTTACATAATAAAATCAGTAAGCAGGCTAGACACTACATCATGCAGAAATTGTTAACGCAAATTATTTTCACCGAAATTTTTACAGAATTGTTGAATTTATTAAACTTCATTTTTTGCTAGAGAAGAAGTCAAAAAGCAAGGCTATGAGACCAATGACCAAAGAAGAATGGGACAAACAGCAGAGTGTAGTGCGAAGAGTCTATGACCCAGAGACGGGACGGAATAGGTAGGGGTGAAACGATACACCTGTGCCGTGTATCAATACGATTTACGATACACAGCCTACGATATGATACATTATCGATTCTCAGTTTAAAGAATAAGAAGGCAAACGACTAATAATTATTCATGACTGCTGAAGATTAAAGTAACTTATATAGGGTAGATATCTTTTTGTATCGATTCTTCACCTCTTGTATCGATATGTGTATCAATATGGCAAAAGTATCGATATATCGATGAATTGTTTCACCTCTAGGAATTGGTATACAAAATTTGATGGAAATTATCACAAGTTTGATACTTGCTCATATTCTTCAAAGTAGATGATACATTCCTGCTTTGTAATGTGTTTTTTGATCACTGATTACATACGGTGGCATACATGTGACAGTCAAGAAAGGTCAGATCATATTTACAAAACTTGATCACTGCTTACATGCAGTTGCATACATGTAACAGATCAGGCCAGAACAGAAGATTTTGAAAATGTGATTGCTGATTACATACAGTGGAATGCATGTTACGGCCCAGAAAGGTCAGATCAGGAGATTTAGAAAATGTGATCTGTGACTACATACAGTGGCATGCATGTTACAGCCCAGCAAAATCAAATAAGGAGATTTAGAAAATGTGATCACTGATTACATACAGTGGCATGCATGTGACTGCTCATTAAGGTCACATCAGGGAATTTACAAAATGTCATCAAAGATTACATACAGTGGCATACACATGACAGCCCAAAAAGGTCAGATCAGGAGATTGACAAAATGTCATCAGAGATATTTTAAAAAACAGGATTTTTATTGACCCAATTTTTTATATATAAGAAGGACAAAAATAGCAGTAATTAAACACATTTCCACATGTGTGTGTGTGTGAGAGAGAGTGTGTGTGCATGCATATGTCTGTGTGATGTGATGAGGTAGCATACAACCAAACAAGTACATAATTCAAGAGTATAATAAAATCATCACAACTGTCTGTGCACAGTAAAGTTCAGAACAATAATTCTTTCTGTCTGGGACTTGGAGAAGTAGTGTAATCTTGTTCCCATTTCTATTGACAGTAATAAAACATGCCAGAATCACTACTTATTCAAAGAAAGGCACATGATCACATCTCCATTATCGTCAGTAAAATTATAATATCTCTCTTCTACTTTGATACTGATACATTCATGTCCACTCAAGCAAGGTGAAATGCTATTTGGTTCCTCTTTCTGATTCCCATAATTTATTTGATACTATGTCAGTAAATACAGATGATTTTTGTTATTTGGTACTAGGTTAGTAAATAAAGATGTTTGTTGTTATGTGGTACTTGGTCGGTAAATACAGATGCTTGTTGTTATTTGGTACTATGTCAGTAAATACAGATTGTTATTTGATACTAGTTCAGTAAATACAGATGCTTGTTGTTATTTGGTACAAGGTCAGTAAATACAGATGCTTGTTATTTGATACAAGGTCAGTAAATACAGATTCTTGTTATTTGGTACTAGTTCAGTAAATACAGATATTTGTTGTTATTTGCTACTTGACCAGTAAATACAGATGCTTGTTATTGGGCACTATGTCAGTAAATACAGGTTCTTGTTATTTGGTACTAGTTCAGTATATACAGATGCTTGTTATTTGGTACAAGGTCAGTAAATACAGATGCTTGTTATTTGGTACTATGTCAGTAAATACAAATTCTTGTTATTTGGAACTAGTTCAGTAAATACAGATGCTTGTTATTTGGTACAAGGTCAGTGAATACAGATGCTTGTTGTTATTTTACTTCAGAAAATCAGGTTAGTCGATTGTTTCCTGAATTCCACCATGAGCTCCTCAAGTCAAATTGTGATATAAATCTAAAATGACTGGTATCACTGTCCTTGGAACCACCAGCTGATAATGAGTTAATGACTTAACATGCTTGAATTTTTGAATTTGGATCCATTTCCAGCCCAATTGGTATTAAACTCTTAACATAATTGCCCGTTTTCTTCCATGTGCAAGCATGTGGTCTTGCTACAAATACTCGTTTTTACCCAAAAATATCTGAAAATCACTGTCCATTGAATATAAATTTGGGATTCTCCCCCATGTAGGGAATTGACTTGTTGGCGGGGTTGTTGCTGATGTTTAAAATTGCTCTAAATATGCAAAAATAGTCTAAATTGTTTTTCTTCTTTTATTTTCTTCTACATTCTTATTGTTGTCATTTTTCCTACTAAGGTGGCGCTTTACAGTTTCGTACTTTGCATAGGGTTTAATTTTTAAAGAAAAAGAATTTCCCAGGTTTTCCTCATTGGTAATTCTGACTATTTAAAAAAGACCTTGTGTATCTTAGGTATTGTTAAAAGAACTTTTAATTTCCTTTATTTTGTTGTATGATTGATAGGTATAATTTGGGTTATAGAGTATACAGCTTGGCCTTGATTCAGATGTGCACTTATAAACAAACTGCTATCTCCGCTTGGTCACTTTCACTTCCTGGACTTCAAAAGTAAATTGTAAAAAAACGAGCCAATAACTTATTTTACCTTTTATATATTTTGTAATTGATTCATTGCACTTTCAGAAGCTGTTATAGCCTTCTATGGCAAAATTCATTTTCCCTATTTTAATTACTGCTAACTATTAGTGTACTTTGGACTAGTTCATGCTAATGTTTTGAGCAGATAGGAGCAGCCATTGTGCTTAGATCATAGAGAGTTTCCACATGTACAATATGTAAATAAATTTCAGCCATAGTACATGAAAGTAACATAGAGGTATGCCAACATTCTCTCCATTGTGCATGTTGCAAATGCAAACAACTTCACCTTACACCTGTCACTCTTTCAGAAGTACATAATATCTGTAGATGCCACCTAAAGAGTTCTCCTAAGAGCGGTCACTCCAAACCAGACACAAAATTAAGAAGGAAAACAACTTAGTATGATCGAATCAGAACCATGAAATTGAGTTATCTCCCTTTACCTATAACCCTTTCCTAATGAGACACAAAAACTAAATATAATAACACATTTTTATTATGGTTTTTTTCTGCTTTCTTTAGGTCAAGTAAATGTGGCTAAACTGTGTATGGAGAATAGATGATAGCCACAATTGTTATGATATGGTTGACATAATTGTTATGATATAGTTGCCACAATTGTTATGATATAGTTGCCACAATTGTTATGATATGGTTGCCACAATTGTTATGATATGGTTGCCATAATTGTAATGATATGGTTGCCATAATTGCTATGATGTGGCAAATAGTTTCTAGTGGATGACATAATAAACAAAACCAGAATCAGGGAATTTCAAAAACTATATAAAATGTTTAATGTAAATTTCAAGCCTACTGTACTTAAAGCATTCAAAGTATTGCTTTCTTTATGATTTGGTCACATAACCCAATAAGTTTACCAAATTTCTGAAATCATAATTTTATTTCTTTTAGATTAGTGAAAGGTGATGGAGAAATATTAGAAGAAATTGTGAGTAAAGAACATCACAGAGAAATAAACAAGGTTTGTTTTTACTTGCTCTTAGGCAATTTTCACATCACCTGTTTTTGATGATTCCAGGATACATTGAGTTGGATAACTGAGTTACATATCAGCTGTTGTTGATGATTCCAGGATACAGTGTTCTTGGGTAATTAGGTTATTTATCAGCTGCTAACTCCAGTAACAGGCGGAGCAGTACATGCAGCTTCTAATACTTTTTTATGACACTTCCATTTTATAAAAAGTTCCATATATACACACTTGTTTTTATGTACATGTATTATCAAACCCAATTTACCGTATATTCTCACTTATAATCCCATTCACGTATAATCCAATTCCCCAAACTGAATAGGTAAAAACATTAAAAAGTGCATGACCAACATATAAACCGACCCATAAGTCTGAGACGACATATAATGATGAAATATAATGAGAAATAGAGGAAACAGGTAAAATAACCCAAAACACACACACACATATATATATATATATATATATATATATATATATATATATATATATATATATATATATATATATATATATATATATATATATATATATATATATATATATATACCCTTCTAACCTGAACCCCCAGGTCCTCGTGTACTGAGGTTACATGGTTAATGGCTTATATGGTCTTAGTACAGCTATAATAGACCTTGGCCTGCAGATAAACCGACCTCCCTTCTTCCAGGATTTTATTTTTTCCTAAATTATTTGGCTTATACGCGAGTATATACGGTACATTTATATGCAATTAACCTCACAAGAATGAAAACCTTTGGGACCAAAAATAAAATATTAGTTTTGAGGGGTTTCTGTTTACAGAGTAAATTTTTTTTTAAAAAAGGGAACATTTGGGACCAGAAGACTATTTCAGTATTAAGGGGATTTTGGCTTACTATGGTTTTTGGCTCTAGATGTTTTACTGTATGTTACATATGAGCATTAGCTAGGGTCAGTTAACTAGTCATAATTGATGTTTCAGCATCCTTTATAATGCTAAATGTTTCATATCCTTTTTGTTTGTAAAAAAACAGTTGCGTTTTTATTGTGTCATTGTCTTTCAGCTATAATCCTCTGTATTGGATTGATTGCAAAAATAAGATTTTGAACTTTGAACTTTTGAACTTTTATGAGTACATTTCCATCAAATATATGATTAGCAGCTTCTACTCCAAATATATTAACACTTAGGTGGCTTCTTTGATAATGATTGTCCAGGATAGGTGGGGGAGACCAATATTCAATCAAAAGATTTTTTTCATCAAATTTATTTAGCAATTTTCATGTGGTTCTGGAAAAAATTGAACTTGAGCTTTTTAACATGTAGTTTAAGTGACAGTGCCAAAGTTCTTTGGCAAACTTTTAAACTCTTGGGCTGAACTCTTCCATCAAACTCTGAGAAACATTGAAGTTAACTAACGGTGCAAGATTTGTCGTTTATGTTCATCATTGTTGTCTCACCTTCACTACCAGATTGTGGGATCAAGGCATCGCCTCTTCCAGTGGCTGTTTTGTTGTCAACAATACAAGTAATAATGTTAAAGTGTTTATCCCATGATAAGACCAGGAGACCAGTCAAATAAATGTGTTAAAAAGTAGGAGGTGGATTTTTATCACACAAAGATTATACTTAGTAAATATTTGCCAAGTTTTTGTAAAAATGGGGTGGTGGTGGACATATTATTTTATATTTGCCAAGATTTTGTAAGAATGTAGTGGTGGTGGACATATTATTTTCATCAAATTTATTTAGCAGTTTTCATGTGGTTCTGGCAAAAAATTGAATTTGAGCTTTTTAACATGTAGTTTAAACCATGGTACATTTCTGTTTGTAACTGTTTTTCAGCAAGCGACTCGCGGTGATGGTCTTCACTTCCAGACTCAAATGGGAATCAGAGACAAGTAACAGAACTTGAACATCATGGTACTTCTTGTTAATAATACAGTAGGACATAAATAGATTCCATTATTACATGTGTCACTAGTAACATGGGTCATCATGGCTAATTCTGAAGACAGCATGTTCCTATGTTTTTCTTAATAATTTGTATCTGCCATCCCCTAGCCCATCCCCCAGGGGTTGGATTGAACTGCTAAAACTGTTGTTCATATCTATAAACCACCAAATCTATAAACACCCAAGTCTGTATCTTCATTGATGTACACGGAGCTGTTCAACATTACGCATGCACATGTATATAAATACATATGGTAGGATCACCATAGTTCCTGTGATTTTCAAACAATTATTCATATATCATTTGGCTGGTTTTGTTATGTGCAATTTGGACATCATTTGTATAGGTTCTTTCCCAGCCATGCTTGTGGGAAAACAAGACGCAGCAGTCAGTTTTATGATCACGATTTAATCATTGTCCTCAGGTTTGTTAAAGTTTTGATTTTAGGTTGTTTATATGAACATGGGCTGAACAAGTAGGCCCATGTCTTCTGAGTTTTTTTAATACCTAATTAGTAAATTATTTATTGACTTTTTAATGTATTGTGTGTAAGAATAATGAACATACATGGCTAGTTATGCACAGATGTTTACTGGATTTGTAAAGATTTAACTTAGCAAGCTAAATATAATACCTTTGTATTCTTGCATGATTCAGTCAGTTGTGTTGCAATTTTGTGACATCAGCTGTACTTAAATATAAGAGCTACATGTTGTACTTGAGTACATTTTTTTGTTTGTTGTCATTAAACTCCATGGTTTGGTAACTTAGAAGTAATTTATATATTTGTAATTGATCAGGTAATAATAATGATCATACATACATACTCTGGCAAGTTCAGACATTTGCCAGAGTTCTTTTGAAAACCTATGAACTTTTGTGCTCAAACTTTTCCATCATACTCTAAGAAACATTGAAGTAAACAAAAGGTGCAAGATTAGTCTTTTATGTTCATCATTGTTGTCTCACTTTCACTACCAGATTGTGGGATCAAGGCATCTTCTTTTCCAGTGGCTGTTTTGCTGTCAGCAATACAAGTAATAATATTAAAGTGTTTATCCCATGATAAGACCAGGAGACCAGTCAAATAAATGTGTTAAAAAGTAGGAGGTGGATTTTTATCACACAAAGATTATACTTAGTAAATATTTGCCAAGATTTTGTAAAAATGGGGTGGTGGTGGACATATTAAGAAATGGATTATCCTTAGATAAATATGGTAAAATTGTGTTCTACGGAATACTTTTTGCTGCCATTGGTGTGTTAGCCATATTTACCCGAAGGCTTGTTACAGCATAAGCATGACTATGCACTTTTATATTCACTATTCTTTGGACAAGTATGTTAAAGTTTTTACCTAACTATGCTACCTTAAGGTTCCATTTCAGAGTTTTGTACAGGGTTAAAAATGAAAAGGAATGGTATTAACTGGATTTTTCCCACACTAAAGAGGTTAATTATAAAAAAAAATGAGCCAATATTTTTTTATAGTTTTTTAATATTTTAAATTTCACAAGTGCACTCTAAGAAAATACATATTGTAATGTTTACACTGAAATTACTTTTTGCTATTTTAAGAACAGGCAAAGTTAGTATAGTTTGTGCTATTTCATTTCCTGTGCACACAGGACCAGTCATTTTCATAAGGTCTGCTTCTGACAGCACATTGTTTTCCTAATAGTGATAAAAAATAAATTCAACCCAAGTAGGTGAATACATACAGGTGAGGTGTATGTTAACTTTCAGTACTCTGTGAGTATTTTAGAACAAACTACTTTGCCCTGTAGCTTTCCCTCTTTTAGCAGTATCCCAAACCCCAGAGCAGAACCTAAATCAATATAGTACACCTGATCAGAGCCTCTCTTATTGAAGAATTCAGAAAATACTTTTGATATAGCAGTATTTTGCTTCATTTTGTCCATTATTTACAACTGTAAACAGAATTTAAATATTCAAAAAAGAAAGTTATGGAGTTTAAAATTTGAAAATATGTCATCCTACAATGCATCAGTCTGTGATGTCACATGCTGCATTAAGAATCTTCTAACAAAATTTTGAATGAGGACTTTTTTAGTGTTCTATTCAACCTTGAAATATCAGCAAGGTCAGTGGTCATATAGGTGATTCCACTTTTTTTAGATTGTGGCATGCACTGATTTGACAGGGTTTCCTATTCAGCTTTGTATTTTTGCGACCTATTTGCATGCCCATGTAATAGTAACGTAACCAAGGAATTTATTAGTATCTGAGTGTGTGTATTATTTTCAGAGTTCAGAGAAAGAGTTGTGTATCAGAGAAGTGGAGGATATTGTACATCAGAATATAACATTTAGTGATTCTTTGATTCCAGCAACATACAATTTTTGCAGTTACAGTGTGCAAAAATAAAAACATTTGTGGTAATGATTTTACCCTATCCATGAACAAAAATCTAAGTGTGCTCACGTTTGATGCTAGGTTGATACAGATGAAATGAAGTGTCATCACTTTATTGTAACATATGGGGTTTGTCAAAATTCAAATAACGAGTCCTTTATGACAGTGGGTATGTTCCAATAAATTATAGATGAAACAATAATAGGCCGAGTTTCATTTATAAAATCCACAGGCCCATCTTTCCACTTGCTGGTTTGACATCCTGAGTATGGTGGCTACTGATACCTTACTCTGGTGACAGATTCTTGGAACTGTCTATCTGGGTATTTTGTCAATATTTATTTCATATATCTTCTTATCTTTAAAACACGACATTTTACTGTGGTTAAAATTTCCCAGCCTTTTTGCAAAAAGCTTGGGACAGAGTATATGCATTTCCATCTGTCCTTCAATCTGTCAGTCCACCACACTTTTAACTTTAATGCCATTTGAGATTAAGGGATGAAACATGGCATACTCATACATCATCATTAGAAGGTGTGTGGCATATCTCTTGGGCGATCATGTCTTCAGGATCGGGGTCATGGTTCAATATGTAAGTTTTCCATCACACTATCTTTCTGCTCTATAGCTTTCAAGCTATTTGAGATTAAGGGATGAAACTTAGTATATTTTATACATCATCATTAGACGGTGTGTCATGAACCACATTGAGGGTCCTATCTTCAATAGCAAGGTCACTGCTCAATAATTTTTAGTTTTCTCTAGCACTTCCCATTCCACTTCATAACTTTAGAGCTGTTTGAGATTAAGGGATGAAACTTTGTATACTTATATATTATTATTATAAGATACATTGTGTACCACATTGGGGGTCATATTTTGAAGGTCAAGGTCACAGCTCAATATTTTAAGTTTTCTATGACGTTGTTCTGCTTTACAATATGAGAGTTGTTTTAAATTGAAGGATAAAACTTGGTATATACTTATACATCATCATTAGAAGGTGTTTTACCTATTACCACATTGAGGATCATATTTTCAAGGTCAAGGTCACAAATTACCATTTTAAGTTCTGTGACTTTCTGTTCTGGTCTATAACTTCAGAAATATTTGAGATTAAGGGATGAAATTTGGAATACTTACACATCATCATTAGTAGGTGTGCTGTGTACTACATTTGTGGTCCTATCTTCAAGGTTACGGGTCAGTATTTTAAGTTTTCCATCACTTTTCTTTTTGTGCTTTAACTTTAGAGTCCTTTTAACTTTAATGATGAAACTTGGTATACTTACACATTATCATTACAAAGTTGTTTACTGCTTTGCGGTTCGTTTCTTCATTGTCATGGGTCAGTATTTTAAGTTTTCCATCACACTTTCCTTTTGTTTATGATTATTAAAGAGCCATTGGAGATTAAGAGATGAAACTTGGTATATTTAAACATCATTATGAGCAGGTGTGTTGCATACCAAATTGAAGGTCATCTAATACACAATGAACATATGGAAAATCTTGTCAATCATTCTCCTGAATGGATGGTCATATTGACGTGGGGTTTTCACCAAATGTCTTTTAAATGGTGTCTAGTTTGTCCTAAATGAAAATGATGCTAATCTTACATCCAATATTTTAAAATCTTACTGCTCAAATATATTAGATATGGTTTCAAGACTTAGCAGTTATAAAGAAGAAACGGTCTTTTCTTGAATTCCTTGAGCTTTGTTTCCGAAAGTAGAGCACAAGTCCCTTTGAAGAACTCTTGTTCCTTTTATGTTTTTGGCCAAATCTTCCCAATATACACAATGGCTGTTGTAGAGAAAAGATGGCAGCAAAAGCAGTCTATATGAGTGTGATGCAGTTATCGAAGCATAGTTTTATCCAGGTGGCACTTTACTACCACATTTTCAGTGGTGTGGCTTTGGCGTTATCCTACCAAAGGGAGGTAACCCACTGTGAGAAATATGCCCTGAAAATTGGCTGACTTTACTGACATTAGATCATTGTCATCACACTCAGGTTCATTTTTCCAGAGTTATGCCCCTTATAGTCTTAAATGGGGATGCTATATACAAATCTTGTGTGTGCAACTGGTCCCACAGCTGTTGATGACTTGCTCAAAAACTTTGCAGACATTAATGACATGAGGTAAAGATGTACAATTCATTGTCATCACAGCAATGAATTATTCCAGAGTTATGCCCCTTTCTGGTGTTAACTGTAGATTCTATTTATGACAATTCTTTTGTGTGCAACTAGTCATACAGCTTTAGACGAACTGCCCTGAAACCTTTCTGTCATTATTGACATCAGTTGAACATGTGCATAAGGATGTATCATTATGCACTGATGAGCTGTCCAATGTTTGCCTCTTTTTTTGTGCTAAATGTTATTTTAGTTTATGAGAATTTTCTGTATTGGCAACTAGTACGACAGCTTTTGAAAGTTGCCCAGTAACTTTGCACACATTTTTGAAATCAGGTAATTTTAACCAGTTTAAATCTCTTTTTTAAAGACTTGGTTGGGGGCAATTAATGTAAATGCTTAATTTATAAACATAAGCAAAGAGTTTGCTGCTACTGCCACAATATATTTTAAGCTGTTAGTATTTAAACTTGCTCGATTTTAGTTTTAGCGTTCTTTTTTGAAAAAAATATGTATACAAGTTATTAGCTTTATTGATCATAGACCAGAAGACCTTATGGAATGGCCTGTTGTCTGTCATGCAGTGTCCATTGTTATCGCTACACCCCCTAAACTACTTCGAGGATTGCCATGAAACTTTACACACATTCATCCCAAGATCTAGCTGGTTCTAAATGAAAATGGAGCTGCTAGGACATCCAGTATGGTCACCACAGTGGCCATCTTGAAAATCTTATTATCACTACTCCTCCTATATGGATGGTCATATCAGGATGAGGTTTTCACTAAGACTTCTTATGATGTCTAGTTGCTTCTAAGTGAATATGGTGCCAATCTGAAGTCTAATATGGCCCCTAAGGCAGCCATTTTGAAAATCTTGTTATTGTTACTCCTTAATTCAAAGTCATATCAATATGGTGGTTTCACCGAAGACTTATTATGGTGTCTAGTTGGTTTTAAATGAAAAATGTGCTGATTTGACCTCAAATATGGCCACCACAGTGGTCATCTTAACAATCCTATCGCTACTCCTTCTCCATTAAGTCATATCGACATTGGTTTTCACCAGAAGACTTCTATGGTGCCGATCTGACATCCAATATTGTCACCATGGCATCCATCTTTTAAATCTTGTTTTTGCTACTCCTCCTAAATTGAAAGTCATATCAGCATGGGGTTTCCACTAATAGATTAATTATGATATCTAGTTGATCGTCAAAAAAAATAGTGCTTGTCTGACCTCAAATATGCCCATGATCTTGTAAATCTTCTTCTCACTGCTCCTCTTAGATGGAAAGTCATATCGACATGGGGTTTTCACCAGAAGACTTATGTCTAGTTGGTCCTGAATAAAAATTATGCCGATCTGACCTCCAATATGGCCATGGTGGCCACCTTGAAAATCTTGTTATTGCTACACCTCCCAAGTTGATGGTCATATTGACATAGGGTTTTCACCAACAGACTTCTTGTATCTACTTGGTCCTACATGAAAATGGTGCCTTGCAGACATTAAATATGCCTGCCACAATGAACATATTGAAAATCTTATCAATTCTCCTGAATGGATTGTTGTCTTCTAATGGTGTCTAGTTTGTCCTAAATGAAAATGGTGCTAATCTTGTATCCAATATGGCTGCCACAGTGGCTAATTTGAAGATCTTATCACTCAAGAAGAATATGATGGTTTCAGTACTCATCAGTTAAAAAGAAAGTCTATCTTGAATTCCTGGAAAGTAGAGGGTCAGTTCCTTTGAGGGACTCATTTTTAGTTCTGCTGCAATTTAGTGCTTTAGTTTTGTAGTTACTTGTAAATTTGGTTCTTCGAGTTGCTTTAAATCCCAGATTTTATTCTTTATGCACGTTTTTGGTGTAAATTGTGTAATAACCTAATCTTGCTTTGTTTAATCCAATTTCTTATCGAGTAAATATATGTGAGCAACATAATTGTGCAATTATGAAAACTATATAATGTATATTGCTTTCTCCATGTCTTAACCCTGTATAGTTTAATTTCTGCATGTAATTTTCTAGTAGAAATTTCTTCTGGTACATTTACTTTCTGTTCATGTATTTTAGGGTATAAATTAGATACATAAAGTTAATTGTTATTGTTCTAGTCAGAGAATAGCTCGGACGAGCAATGTTTTATTGTTGTTGCAATATGGAATTTCAACTTGAAATAAAAATTGCCCATTGTTTCTTATGTTCTGATGATTTCTACATTTTTTGAAAACACTTTTTAAAAAATCTTTATGTTCATACATACATGCATTCTGCCAGTGTTATTTTTTATATCATTCAAGCTGGTCGGGAAATCGGCATCTATGGACACATTTAGAGTTTAAGCAGTAATTTATTTTTCAAATAATTTTCCATGTTTAAAAAAAGGAAAAAGGTCCTACAAGTATTCACACTTTACCTTATCAGTTGCACCAGATGCTTTATGGTTTACACACACACAAAATACAAATAAAAATTAATGCAATGTAATGGCATGAAAATTCAAATCTGGATCTTCAAGAAAAAGATCTTGATCCTTAATGCCTTGGAAAGGACTTTACAATAAGAAAAAGCAAAAGAAGATGACCTTGTTCACATTTTATTGCCAACTTATTTTCCAATGTATTCATTAACGAAATTGTTACAATATCAAATGTAGGAAGCATCTAAACAATGTACATGTAATTTTCACTTATTCATAGATTAAAGCTTGCATGTAACATTCGACTTAAGACACTTCATATAAGTTATTTAGTTATTTACAAAAATAAATAAAATGTCCTTCTGTTTGATGATCTTTATAAACAAACACAAGTAAATGACTTGGGCATATAAACATATCTATACATTTTCATGTTCAATATTTACAACACAACTCTGCAAGTAAAACAAGTCTCTCGTACCATTTAAATTTCTAAAACACCATCAGCTATATACTCCTAAGTCTAATTTACCTTGCTTTATTTTGATGTAAAATCTTATTCACACGTCCTCCAAACACTCTCTAAAATAGACATATGCACAATTATTTAGAGAGGCATGTACACAAATCATCAATGCACCAATTCTGATAATGCTCTCAAGGTCTATTTACAATGTACATCCATCAATCATTCTTACAAAATAAATACTTGTTTTTGCTAGTTTTCTTTATTTACATCCATTGTCAGCTTAGGTGCTGGTCACAAAAAGCTACAGTCCCTCTAGAAGAATGCTGCTTCTAAAATGAACATTGTAACTACTTAGCTCCCACATAATGCCAGATTGGTTTGTGAATTTTGTTTTTGTTGGTTTTAACAGCACCTTTGGCTATATCATGCTGAGGAAACAAGAGCCAAGTGCTTTTCCCAATGATACACCGAGGCAGCTGACCTGGGCGGGCATCAAAATTGTGACATTTGGATTATGAATCCAATGCTCTACTACGACTCCCTTCATGGTGAAGTGAAACTGGACATATAAAAATAACCAGTTTGCATTGAGTCACAGATTCTGGAGGTTGCTGGTGACAAGCTGTCTGGGAAATGAGTGATCTAACTGGAAACAATTTTCCTTTCAGAGACAGTTTTCTTCTAAGTCATTGTAACTTCTAAACTGGCAGTTAAGTAACCATGCCGCTATCCTGACAATGGGTGTAGATGTACGCAACCTTAGGTTGTGTCAAAATTGCACCAACCTTCTAAGGTACATGCAGAAAATATTCTGACAAATACTTTGACAGCAAGTTATCAGTTAATACCTTTCAAGTGGGAATATGCATTACACTGCTTGTACAAGAAAAATTTTAAAAAAGCCTCTGACCTTGTAGTGTTGCATAAATTAACAAGTGACTATGTTACTGCAGCAGATACTGGATACCAGGAAATGTTTGAAAACACATGATAATGTCACAAGTAATAGACAGAAATAATGTAGCTACAAGTATTTTTTTTATTGCTATACGTTTTAAATGAATCACCATATACATATATTTGTAAATTTATGATTTCAAGTGTACCCCATACCCTCATTTTTTAAAAAAGGATACTCCAGTGTAAAGATATTGTGGGAAACTAGGAACATGTCCATACAACAAGTATGCCCATGCCCATATTGTGCAATTGAAGAAAGCTTGGTTGAATATGCAAAGCAAAGTTCTGTATCAAACAAGGGCCACAACTCTGTGCTTACATAATCAGGTAGCCCAGGGCTTATCCAACTCTAGCTTGGGCCCATCCCATATTCTAATAGTTTCCCATCGGATTTGTAAAAATAAAAAAAAATTGTAAAAAAAAAAAACCCCACCACTTTAATTTGCCTGTCAAAATCATGAGCAACAATTGTGTGGCATGTTTATCATGAACGTCCTGAAAGACAATAAATTATTAACAATAACCTCACTGCTGGGGCTCCATTCGTAGATCCCTCAGCTTCGAAAAGATTGTCTCCATACTTTCATAACAGAAGAATATTTATTGCATATTAGCCTATCAGCCATTTTGCAAAAATATAAACATACAAAATTAATACCAAAATGAAGTAATGGCAGACACATATTAATATACAATATAAATCTGTATCTTCAAATCACACAGTGTAATTGAAAATGCAATAGTATGAATAAAAAAACTTGAGATGCATCAAAATATGAATTACGATTCTTATATCTATGTTAATTACTACAAAAGAACCAACAATCAAAGACCTATAAAATAAAAAAGGAAACGATACAACCACATTAAAAAGAAAAGGTAAAAGTACATCATCAGCAAATGAAGCATTTAAATAAATGTAAAAATATATAATTATCATCTTATATAGTAACTGATTGAGGCTGGTTGAGAAAGTGTACTTTTAAAAAAAATTTAATGATTATTTCATTTAAAGATTATGGTGCTGTATAATAATTCATTGTGTACTTTAAAAGACATACAAATAAAACTGCTTATATTTCATACAATCTTTTTATTTTTACTTGCAAGCAGATCAATAATGTTGTTGTTGGGTTTAACAGCATTTTTCAGCACATGATAGGCTATACATGGTGGCCAGTATATTTGGTGAAGAAAGAACCTGGCAAGAACCACCGACCATACGGGCAGCTACTGACAAGCTTTCTCACATACCCACGTTGGTTGAGCTGAAACTTGAACTCATGTGGACAGAGGTGAGATGTGTGAGTGATCTGTAAAGGCGAGTGCCTTGACCACTCAGCCACCAAGAAGCAGATCAATAAATTTGTCCATATTTGGATGCTTCCAACATTTAGGTATATACCTGTGTCAATAATCCATGCAATACTGACTTGTACAAAAAACGTGCTCTATTTTCATGATATTGTTGGTCGCCTAGCAAATCTACCCGTTTCAAAAATGGAGTCTACGAGATGATGTTCGCAATTTAGTCTGTACTATTCTGAAATTCTTAATAGTAATAAAAGTACGATATTCTTGATATGAAGAACTACCGTATATACTCACGTATAAGCCAATACCAACTGCATAGACCCAGATCTGCCATCGCATAATGCACCAGCAGATCTGGGTCTATCCAGTTTGTAAGGACTAATCAGTAGAACAAACAACATAGACCCTGATCTACCCGCACATTATGCGATGGCAGATCAGGGTCTATGTTGTTTGCATTTGGACGTAACTTATATGCGAGTATATACGGTAGTTGCACAATGAATATATAGCCTTGCTCTAGCAGAAGATTAAAGCATAGAATTCCAGTTTTGACACATCAACATTACCTACGCCCTGCTGCAACCATACATTTCCAAAAACCAAGTTTCTAAAAGTTCTTTCCTTCTTGCTAACCATGACATTTGATTTGGGTCTACTATCAATTCTGCACATGAAATGTCGTACACAACTTTTGTTTATATTTCCTACTGCTAGAACTTACAATTTTTAATTAATATTTAATAACTCGAGTCAAAATGTGCTAAGAGGAACTCACCCCAACTCACCATATACAATATCAATCTGTGTCGACTGTTCAACACCTAAAATATTTTTACAAAAATGTAAATGAACTCTTTCAATGTTATTACCTTGTATAATCTCACCACTTCTGCTATGACAGAACTTGGGCAATACGAATATCAAATAAATTGCATTAAATGTTTGGTGGTATATCAGAAAATTTATACAAGTACTTGTTCAATGTAAACAAAGGTTTCATTTCTTGTCCAGCTAAAGTTTTTTTTAATGCTTCTGCATATGAGCCACTCCTAAATATTCAAATTTACTAAAAAAAAATTATTTTAGTTCCTTTATAATAAAATATTTTGTTATTTGCGACTCCATCACCATTTTTAAATATGATGACCTTAGGTGTATATATTATTAATTTCCATTTCAAACAATAGCTTTTCAGCATATCTAATCCCTTTAGTAAAATACCACTGCTAGTTGAAAAAATTACATTGTCAACATAAAATATTGAGAACATCTTTATCATAACCAATGTCAATACCATCACTATGCTTTTAATAAAAAAAAATTCTCTACATCATTAATAAACATTGAAAATAAAGTGATTAACATTCTCCTTGTCATACACCAGTTTTACAATAAAATTAAGATGAAAGACCATTATTATATTTAACTCTCAAGTTTTTAATGTCACTAACCGTGCCCTTTTTATGTAATGGTACGATATAAACTTCTGACCATAACTGTGGAAATATACCAGTATCAAAAATGACAATAAATCAAGGCTGTAAACAAGGCAACAACGATTTTAAACCATATATTACAAACTTGTTCAGCATTTTATTTGGATGAGCATTTTCCTCAGGTTTTAATTGCCTAATGGTTTTAGAAACTTTGTCACTACTTATAAATATATTAAATTCACCAAATAAAAGTTTCCTATCCAAATAAAAGTTTCCTATCCTAAAGTATATAATCATTACAAGTCTGGAGTTCTTTATCAGGCAAATGAATAAGGATCCTCAGGCCGATTTACGGACTTAAAAAAAAGAGTCTAAAAAATTCACCAGCAGAAATTTTAAAGCGTTTGCTATAAAAGTACAGGACATTAACATTTGAAAATCTTTGACATTTTTATTTCATTTTTATTTTATTTTTTATTTTTATTTTATTTTATTTATCTTGTAAGTCTGCTTGTCAAGGTATTGTTTACTACATTTTTGGGCAGCTTTCTTGAATCTTGATCCAGTTTCACACATAGCAAGTCTATTTTCCTCCAATGAAAAAATGCATCTATAATAATGACTCTTTTTTCTGAAATTCCTTTCTAGTTTCTGCAACCTGATAAATATACCAAGGTGGTTAACTTTAAATATATATAAAGCTATAAACTTTGTGTACATGATAGAAAATGTCATAACAAACATTTTAACTAAGTTTGATTGAAACTGGCTCAGATATTCTGAAGAAGTTGAGAACGAGTTTTGCTTTAGGTCGCAACAGAAGCAACACCATTGCCAGGGGAGTCACCCTGGACATAATTTTGTCTGAGCAAGTTCTATCCAACATTCCTAACAAGTCCGATTTAAATTGGCTCGGCCATTCTAGAGAAGTCAAAAATAGGTTTTCCATATGGTTGCCAAGGTAGACACGTCATTGCTATGGGAGCAATTCTGAATCTAACTTTGATCGAGCATATCCTAAGAAATATTCCTACCAATGTTGTTCAGGACTGACTCAGAAAAGAAGCTGAAAATAGGTTTTCCATATGGTTTCTATGGAAGCCACACGATTGTTATTGGAGCCACCCCAAACGCAATTTTAGAAGAGCATGTCCTGATGAACATTCCTGCCAAGTTTAATCCAAATTGTCCTAGCAGTTTTTGAGAAGTCAAAAAAAAGTAAATTTGGACAGATGGATGGACAATGGGCAATGCAATATGCTCACACAGACCTTAATCTAGGTTGTGGATGGATGGATGGACGGACATGCACACAGACACCGAAATGATCACCATGTTGCTTACGCCAAGGCATCATGACAAAATTTATAGCCAAGTTGCACATAACTGTTGATGATGTACACTGTAAAGCATAAATGATTTGGATACTGAATACTCATTGACATTAGGACCTGGAGAAAACATTGCATAAAATGAAACGGAATCAAATTTTTTGGGTAAAAAAAATTCACATTTTTGTTGAAGTCCACTGTGATGTATAAACTATTTAAGTGACAAACAAAAAATAGGATTCAATAAAAAAGTATTTTTGTATTTCTTAAATTAAAGCAATTGGTTATGCACAAAATAATAATAAACATAGCCCTTTTGGGCAAGTGTCACTGACCTTGATCCAGGATCTTAACAAATTTGTTTGGAGCCTCAACACTGTCCAATTTTGTATGAATATGCTGAAGACTGAACCAGACCCAAGTCTTGTTAATATAAAGCCTCATACCAAATTTGGTTTCAATCCATGCAGTCCTTCAAAAGTTATTAAGCAGAAATGAAATTCCTGATGGATGTGATGTGATAGGACATGATATAAAAGTACATAATTATTTTCTATATCCTGGCATCACGTGTTTTTGCAGATGAAAGAATTATCATCAAAATATTTCCCTAAATGGGCCACGTTTTAATTTCATATTCAATCGATTACTTGGTGCAAAACCTTACAAAAAAAAAAAGTAGATAAAAGTAGATTGGTCTGGTTTTTTGTTGTACAGCACAGCAACACAAGTAGTTTATTTAGCGCTGTGGCAATTGGAGTCAAGTGCCTTGCATAAGAGCACACCATAGTAACTGACCCAGGCTGAGATTCTAACCCATCCTTTAGCTTGCGAGTCTGGCATGTTAACCAATGGGATACTGCAGCTCCCAACTTTTGGAATAAAAAAGAGTAAGGATTCTAAGTACGAATTTGACATGTTCCACTCAATCTCTTGCTCCTTGGATCGTTTGGTCAAATTGGAATGATGCAAATGTCCCCCAGAATAACTCGAGAAACAATCTTTTTGGGAAATATTCATACAAACAGCCTACTTACTTATTTGTAAGACATGTCCAAATGCAATGTAGAGCTAGCGATGTTGTGACGTGTCAGGAGATCAAGGTCCAAGCTGTTGTTCTCACAATTCTCAACCAGCAGCATAGAATCTGATCTGCCAGGCAAATTATGCAATAACAAATCTGGATCAATGCTGTTTACACCTGGGTATGCATTAACCAAATGTAAATATGGCATTCATTTTTGTTGTTGTTGTTAAAATAGCCTCTTTACATATCAGGATCAATCTCTGACAATAAGGGCACACTTCACTGCTACTTTTATCTAATACACAAGCTAAATGTAATTTTATTAATAAATTATCATGGATAGAAAATGTAAAGATGATGAAATCTTTTTCAGCAAAAGCACTGCTGAATTTTTTTCAAAAGCAGCATTCAGGAAAACAAAAAAATAAAAAACAAATGTAGACTTAAGTGTCTAAAAAAAAAGAAAAGAGGGGGATGGTAACTCCAGCATGAGGAATGAATTCTCAGTGTGAAAGGCCCATGGCAGGTAAGGCTGACAATGAAAGGTGTTTGAATTTTCTTGAATAAAAAAAAAACAGGTAAGGATATTTACAACCTCCGTTTTTTGGACTTGGTCTCACTTTTGCCAATCCTGGAATGAACACTGAACTAGGTTTCATTGTCAATTTTTTCATATTACATCAGATTACTACTCTAAATCTGTACTTAAGACATGCCATTTATGGAAAAGAGAATTATCAATTTATGCACTGTGGTGTACTAAAACCAAAGGTGCTGTTTCATGCCTATCTTGGAAATAAGCATTTCAGCATCTAAATCTGAACAGCTGAAACCTACCTGGCAGATATTTGTTTATTTACCATAGGTGTTTGTGTTAAGAAATGCAGATCTTATATGTATGACTATGCATGGGCTCATTTACAAGTAAAGCTTTAAATTATGACGAACATTTTTTTTCAACAACTTGGAGTTTAATTCCCTCTTGAAAATACTGATAGTGTGGATCGCAAAACACAATCTACCGCATCCCATGATACTAATACTGAATTTCCATGAGAGAGAGAGAGAGAGAGAGAGAGAGGGAGGAGGAGCAATAGGAGTAATCAACAAAACGATAAAATGTCTCAAAACTTTCATTTCTTTGTTATAAGTATCTAGGAAAAAAAATAATCATATAAAATATTTTCAAGCAAAACTTGTTTGTAACATAGCTCTAAAATAATTCCATATACAACCATTTTCATGTTTCTTGCAATAATAGAAAGAGTAATAAGAATTAAATATACTTTTGTTAAAAAAAGTTGACAGTACAAAAGTGAATGGGTGGAGCAGTCTTAATTGCAGATACACGTATATGTTTCAGAATAGAAGCAGATACATGCTCAAACATGGAAGCCCCTGCCAATAAGATGTAATTTAAAAACGTAGGTGCACATCACACAGGACTATAACTTCCTTAAAGTTTGATGAATAAGAGTACTGTGAATGGCCCACCAAGTGTTTAATAGTCCTCTATGCAGGCACTAGTGGGGTATGGTCAATTCTGGACATTACTGACCAGCTTGTCTCAATGACCTCAATTTTCGGTCAAGGTATGCAGTCTTGAACAAAACTGTGCAGAAAACATTTTCTTGTTAGACTTACCATGACAATGACCTCTGATCTTTATACCCAAGAATATTTTATTACCCTAAGTAAAAGTCATCCACAAAGTTTGGTCAAGGAATTTAGTCAATAACAAAAGTTATTCTGCAAAAAAAAAAACCCTTTTTTTTTTTTAGTCACAATGACCGTGACTTTCTGACTCCATACATTAAGTGCAATCCCTTCACAAACTTTGGTGTTAAGGTACATGGTCTAGAACCCAAGTTATTATGCAAAAACCATTTTCTTTCTTTCAGTTACAGTGATCTTGAAAATTAACCCTTTGAACACAAAATTGATAAGCTTCTTTCCTACCCAACGTGCAAGACATCCACAATCTGGTGAAGCTAGATGGTCAACAACTATAATTTTTGTGCAGAAACCATTTTTCTTCATTTCACCAGTGACCTTGACTTTTAACCCCAAAATTGATAGTCATCTTCCTCTTCTCAAGTACAAGCCATCCACAAAATCTGGTCCAGGTCCTTGATGTATAACTAATGTAATTCTGCAGAAACCATGTTTCTCTTTTCTTCAGTCAGTGACCTTAACCTTAGACTCCAAAATCGCTAGGCTTATTCCTCGCCCCAAGTGCAAGCCATTCATAATGTCTGATCCAGGTGTTTGATGTAGAACTACTGTTATTGTGCTGAAACCATTTATTCTTTTAGTCACCGACTTGGACCTTTCACCTTTTGACCCCAAAATCAACAGGCTACCGTATCCCAAGTGCAAGCTATCCACAACGTTTAGTAACTAGATGGTGGACAACTAGTTATTTTGCGGAAACCATTTTTCTTCTTTCAGTCACTGTGACCTTGATGTTTGATCCCAAATTTGGTTCTTCCTTAACCAAGTACAAGCTATATTCCAAGTTTGGCAACTGTAGATGGTGGACAACTCTAGTTATTGTGCAGAAATGAAATTGTGAGACAGACCGACGAACATCATAACATAATATGCTGTGCCATATGGAGGGTGTATAAAAAGGGTGAAAATAACTTATATTTCTATGATATTAAGGCCCATACCATGAATGCTTTAAATCTATAGTTCCTCAAAAGTTACTGAATGGAAATGGAATTTATCATGAAAGGGCAAATGTTCAAATCAAATAGGAGCCATAATCCAGTCAATTTTCGATGGAACAAGGTGAAAACTGAACTTGTCCCAGATCTTCTTGATATCTGCCTTATTACAAATTTGAATTCAATCCTGTATGTTTTCTTTTAAAGTTACTGAGCAGAAATCAAAATTCTTACCGCAAGGGCAAAACTTGAAGTCAAACTGCGATCACAATTAAAATTTTGACAGAAAACTGTGAAAAATCAAAACTGACCTTGGTCTTCCTAATATGAAGTTTCAAACCAAATTTGATTTCAATCCATCGAGTCCTTAAAAGGATATTGGATCAAAAATTACATTTGTGATGGAGATAGACATGGGTAACACTACAACACTATATTTCCCCCTCACAGAATATGGTGAGAGGTATAAAAAGATGGTATCATATACATAAAAATGTTCGATACGGAGTGGTGGAGTGGTTTGACCCAAGTTACACACACACACAAAAAAAAAAAAAAAGAGTCCTGGTGTCCTTTTACCTGAAGGGACAAAACAGAGAAAGCAACCAATTTGTTCTATATAAAATAGAAATATCTATGCCTAAACAACAAAGATCCAAATTCCAACCAAAAGATATGGACTTTTACTCAAAAAGTGAAGAAAATATTTGGCTCACTGATAAATGTATAAGATTTGGTCTACATGTCATAAATATATTTTATGTACATTTTCGAATTGAAAATAGTCTTTTTTTAAATTGGAAGAATGACTTTCATGAAATGTTATGATATAAAACTCAATGAGATCAACAATGGAACAGCTGTCTTCTCTGTGATTGGATGTATTGCACCTACTCCAACGTATCTATACAAATGCACTCATGGCATGATACATCTGTATTAAGACAGCAAAGTGGATAGGTAGACATGACTGACGATCATTTTTGGCTGGATCAAAGGTCAGCCAAGATAATGCATTGTACTTCTCCAGTACAAACCTGGAATAGAAGAAAGAATTTGAGTAAAGTTTATTGTGTGTGTGTGTGTCCCCATCTAACATTTTCTTCCCCTGTAAACATAAACTGTCTTTACTTTGATCAACATCATCCACTGACCTTAATTGATGCCATTTTCACCAACATATCACTTTAAAATTAAATCTGGCCACTACTCGTGGAATAATTTGTACAGTTCTAACAAATACTTCATGCAAATATAGAAAACCAATGTCTAAGTTTAACCAAAAATGGACAACAATATGAAATTTTCAGCACTTTATAAAAAGTTAGAGAGTTTCGGTTCATTGTGAAAATTTCACAAAAATTGGGATAAAGATAGTGAAGTCAAAAGTTTAATTCGTACATGTTAAATAGTAAAACTGGCAATGGTGTCAAGACCTTCAGTTAACCAAGCTGTTTTATAGCTTAGCACCCCAGACCCTATTAGGTAATTAAGAGAGCTGGATTAAGAGTGGGCTGAGGTCCATTGGATGGTTAAATAAACAATGCCTGAATGATGTCTGGTGGCAGGTAGGTAGGTAGGTAGATGGAGCTTGGGGATTTGTCAATTTTTAACATCTGATTAAAACAGGTTATATTCTGTGAGGTGACTAAACAAAATATTTACCTTTAATCCCAGCCTACTTCATCTTTAATATGAGAAGAAAAGGAGTGTACTTTAATTTAATCTTGTACATTTCATTTATAATATGCATAAGAGTTATTCAAAGTTAAAATGCTGAGTTGAAGTAGTATAGAGTGCTCAATATATTCTAAACTTTCAAAGGGACATACTATAAACTGCACGACAGTAAGATAAACCATGTAAATCACATACACACAACAGCAGCACTTACCGGAGTACATCACAGGTAAGACTGGAGTCTAGTGGATGGGTATGCTTAGACTGAGTTGTATGCATGAAGTCATCTCCCTTGGAAGAGCAGTGGATATGAAGAGCAGCCTGCAACAAAACACTTTGCAGATAATTAATGCAGGACATAGGAAGTAACAGTAAAGTAAAGGAATTAAGTATAGACTGTAAGTATGTAAACATGCAAGTATACGTGTATTAGGGTTTAATGGCATGTCAGCACAATAATGGCTAGATGGTTCCGATTAAAAGTGAAGGTATAAAAATGTAACTATATAAAAAAATTACAGCAGAAACTTTACGAACATAATGAAATTGTGTCAACAACAACTGGAGTGCTTAACATAAACATATTTGCTTGTTGTTCAGTCTTGCATATGCTGATGTATTTACCAATATGTTGATAAACTTTATTATGATCATATTCAATAAAAATATTATTTATAAGCAAGAAACAAAACCCAATCAAGACAAAAATTATGTCATCCTTTACAAACGCAATCAGAATACAATATTTCCAACAAATTAGAAATGATGCGAACAATTAAAGGCCGAGTTCTTTCTTTTTTTTTATAAATAATGTGAAAATATAGGTAACTTTACATGTTCTTTTATCTTTAAATGTTAAAGCACCACATCATTTTGTGCAAAATATTAACAAACTTGTACATTTTCCTGACAAGACTAGCATTACCTTGAAGCATTTGACTGCTGCCGTTTCATTTTCAGGGCATGATGACCAGAACCAGCGGGGAAGGGGGCCAGTCTCAGCAGTGGAGATGTAGTACCCCATGGCAAGAGGCTGCTGAAGCAGGTTAGGTGGATCATCCTGAGGATCATCCTTCACAGAACTCTTACTAGCCTGCAACAGGTTTATACAAAGTCCTTATATTTAGCCTCCCAAACCCTATTTTAACAGTCTCCAAGGTTTAATAAATGTATACTATTTTCATTCATGTTTGACACTTGTAACGATGCAAAAACCTTTCCCTAAGTTTAAATACATGTACATCAATAAAGGTGCAAAATTTTTAATGATTGCATGACAACTATGACTCTGAACCACATGGATGAATCATCTTCAGTGTATAATGAAGCCTGAACTTTTTTGTCCCTCTTTATCTTTCAATCTGTATAATTATTACCTGGGTATTAATGGAAATGTCATTTAATACTCGTGCCACTAAGGAGTATGCCTCTATCAAAAGATACAACAGTAATACATTATCTCCAACTTTAGTTATTTCTTAAAATTAAACTCTCAGAACACTAACAATCATATGGTCAGTTGTATTTGATAGCACCATTGTAATTAGGCCTATCTCTCTGTCCTCTAACAATGAATGGTTAATGACCTGAGATTTTGTGTATCAAGAAATACAACTTACTGCAGCAATTCCATTTACTTTGGATGGCGAGTTTCGGCCATTGTCGATGTGAGGTGAACCTGGATTGGATGTGTTGCCATGCCGTGGTGACCCAGGAGGAGTCATGGAGACACACACATCCATCAGACTGCTGAAATCCTCATTGTTCCCCTCTCCAAAGTCTTCATTCATCATTTTCAGATCAAGAAGGTCAAAGCCATCTTCATCTCCAATGTCAAAGTTGTTTGTCCCTATGTCTATGCCTCCATTGGCATCCAGCTGCAGGGGATGGACGTTGGCCTGAAATGCAATGTAATGGTCAATCACAAATTAATGTAACTGGTAGGTTTATAAGTATTAAAGCAAACTTCAAAGGGCATATTTTACTAAAGGCAAAAACAAGACAATACAACTCTATAGATATATGTACACTGCACTTAATAATTTGTCTTTCTCTCCTTGTTCTTTCATCATCTTTATGTGCCACAAATCCGAGTCAGGTTGGGAATTCTGGTAGCATAATGTGTTTCAAGTTCCTTTCTTGTATGTGTTCATTTTAGAATACATTATTCCATGTATATCAGAGAGCTGTGCATTTGCTTGAAACACAAGGCCAAAAATAATTCTTTAATGAAAGCATCATCTTACAAACTAACATTATCAGCTTAAAAAATTGATCAGCTCACACGAAAAAATGATTAACTGTTTGCAATACGAATCTATTTGATTTATCATGACATTTTTTAAGCAAAATTGCTGGAAATTCAATTAAACCTACTGAAGCAGAAGCTGAAGTAGGGAAGACAAGTATGTGTGTTGTTGATGCATCTCTTGGAGTTTGCAGTGGACAGTTGCTGCTCATTTTCTCCTCAGCCTTGACGCTTTCAGGCATGAGGTTGAAGCTTGGCTGCTGTTCCAGTGAGACTAGACAGGCACTAAGGACACAGGGGTACTCTGTGTTTGCTTGGTATGAACACTGCTTGCAGATCTCCTTCATATGTTTACTGACCTTCTGAAGATTTTCCCTTCTCAGCAGTCCTGACCAACCTGAAGTCCATGGCAAATATTATTAAAAACTGCTAGTTTTTATAGCTTCCTAATGTTAAATTTACTCCGATCTAATGAGACTTTGCACATTAACCTTTTCTCTCAAACATGATTACTTCATTTTAAAAGTTTTGTCATAGCTTGTCTGCAAATTACTTTAACAAAATACACATACTTTGTACTGCTACATATTGCTGAACTCTCTGGCTGCATTCTCTGCAAAGGTTTTCTGAATCTTGTCACTTACAATTTTTACAACTAATTGGACACCATGAATTAGAACGGAGTCACATTTCTAAACCTTCTTATTTGAAATTTATTAGTGTACCTATTTAGGACACAGTTTTTATGAACGAGGACAAAGATTTAACATCAGAAATTAACTTGAACTAGTTTACACATTATATTGGAACTTTCTCAAAAGTTTTTCTCTAAGCACATGAAGAAAAAAAAGAAAATTTCACACTGAAAGTAATAGGAATGAATGTTCACGAGATTTACCTTTCAATTCTCCATGACCAAGTCGGCCAAAACGACCTATCACAAGACGACATGGCAATGAAGTCATGGAAATGACCCCTATGATAAACTCAAATAACTTTCCCAGCCCAATCTTCCTGGCGGATGCTTTCTTTCTTCGGTTTCTGATTAAAAAACAAAACAATACAAATGAAATTTGAGACAATATATCTACAGATACTGAAAAATGCAAGTTCTTGATTGCAGAAAGCATACATGCCAATCCCTTGAGTGGCATAAGCGAAACCTACGTGGCAAAAAAGTGTAATCTGAGCATAAAAAGTGTAATCTATGTATTACATGCCATAATTACAATAAACTGTATGAAAAATGTACATCAATTTTTGCTACTAGCCTGGATCTGCAGCTGGTTCAAATTCTTGTCACAAATGGGATTAGTACCAGAATACAAACAAAAAACATACTGACAAATTATTTATATATAACACTCACTTTAACTAGTCTTCATGTTGAACTTTCTCTGAATGATTATAAAGTCAAGTCCACAAATTCTGCAATGAGTATGACGATGACTGTGCTCAACCTGAGTGCTATATTGCATTGCTCTCATATTCTTCTCTTTAAATTTGTAAAGCACTACTGATTTGTCCTTTTTATGATCCGATATTTTTCGAAGTTTAAAAAGATTCCTCTCCTAACATTTTTCAGTTGTATAACATCACAAGTCACATAGCTAAAGTCTGTTTTGCTTAACACCTGGTGCCATTTTTTAAAGTACGGCCTGGTACACTACCTAATTATATTATCAAAATATAATGAACCTGTGAGACAAGTTTTCAAATTGAAGAAACCCATCTGTTTTCTTGCAAATGTGTCATATACAGCTGCTATAAATAGAAAATAAGGAAAGTACATGTAGGTCTACGTGGGACAAATGTACTCTTACGCTATTAGTAAGCAATAGTCTTTTTTTTTTTTTAAAGAATATTCTCACATTTATATGACCTGTGGGATTAAAGAGATGATAATGAAAATGACAAACAACTTGTTATTGTTTTATTTTAATTTTTTCTTTTATGTGCCAAAAAAAGCGTAATCTATATACGGGCGAATGTAAGATGTAATGAAGTGAGAAAAAAAAAAAGAGTAATGATTACACCAAAAGCGTAATGGTTGGCATTTATGAGAAAGCCAAATATTGATTATTTTGCTGCAATTCATAATGAAAGAGCAACTTTTCACCAGTCATTTAAATAAGGCCTTTGGTTAACTAAAACTTAGTGATTCCTCCTGGATTTTTTTTTTACACAAACGACGGTTTCCGTTCAGATGTGTCTGTGCCACTTTTTAAGAAGACAGTTTTATACGAGAACAGTATCCATGAATAGACCCCAACAGCATGTTTCAACAAATGTGCATGGCAAAAAACTTTTAATGAAAAAAAAGAGATAATTTACAGTTTTTTATCTTCATTATTGGCACAGTGGTTGTGATTGTGTGTGACAATGGCATTATGTCCTTTTGGATTAGAACTGCATATAATAAATAGCAGATACATAGCCAACAAATACTGAAAACTACAAGTCTGCCAGTTTTTAACATTGCGAAGTGCAATTGGTAAAACGCTTTTAATAACTAGATCATCAATGAAAGCATCTCACTGCTCAATTGCAAAATGTCACTTAGTAAGCGCTTATTATGGTGGTTGATCTAGAGATCAAGCGCTTACATGATCAGATGAGCTAGTTAATATTATGGTTTCCTTAGGTTCACAGCAAATCAACTGTGTGCGATATTCATGCACTTGCTCATGTTTAATGGGGGTGGGGGATTCACAGAATTTAGTAGTTTATGCAATTATGCATCCTGGCAAAAACACTGGCAGAATCAATGGCATATTTATTTTTATGAGAGAGCGAGAGAGGAAAAGCACAAGTACAGTAAAACTTTGAAGACAAAAAAGCTGAAATCATGTATCCCAGTTTTTGGTACATGTAGTACATATATTCCCGGGAATAGCCCCAAAGTATTAATGTTGTTTATCAATGACATCATATCATACACTAAACATAAATTCCGGTGATCTTATGTGAAATGTGTTCATTATTATTAATGATCCGTTACCTGTTTTTTTGCATTCAGCAGGGAAAATTAGACTGCTACCAAATTTAATTATTCACAATGTTGGTCTCATCGGAAGGAATTATGTTCAAAGTATGGGTATTGTGTGACCACATAAAAGTTGACTTTAAATACTTTTTTCATTAGAGCAATGTTGCGTAGCAGTGTGAAGATTACTCTAAATAATCCAGTACTGGTCAGAAAAGTCAACCAACGATGCATTCAATTATGATTTTAAATAATCATTTATAAAGTATTCAAGTTTTCTTCTTTGGAATATTTTGGTTTTACATCTTTAATTTTAACATTTTGAATGGACCACAACCCAACATGTCTGTTATATGAATGATTATCCATTACAGACAATGTACTGTTATTGGTTGTCAATTAACAATACCAGACTTCTGGAGTTTAATTGTTGAGTGATAATTCAGTAAATTCTTGGACACAGAAAAGTAAGCAAAAATGAAATTTCCCATGTAAAATATAGAAAATATCTCCAACTGATCAAAACTGATGGTTGATTGGTTTTGATGAAATGATGACCCACTTTAAATTTAAACTGATTTCCAACACTAATATTGTAGCCTGGTTAGTATCAGATAACACACTTGCTTTACACCTCTTTGGTTCTGTATTCAATCCCCTGTTAAAAAATAAGTGCAACGCAAAGCCACCTGTCTATGGTCTGTGGTTTTTCCAGTTTTCTCAATGACAAAGACCATTCTACACAAATATATAAGCCATTAAGAGTCCTTAATGTAAGCTGTTAGAAAACACTGCACAGGCTTTCAAGTGAAAAAGGAGGGATAAAGTATGGCGGTTTTATTTTTAAAAGCAGGACAGAATTATGATACTTTTTGTACTTGAACCAACCACATCTCTACTCGTACATCTGCTCCTCCATTCCAGAAATAAATATACTTTTTCAAGAATAAACAGGTTCCACACTTCAGCAGCCAGCATTTATTTTAAAGTGCAGTTCTGGTTGACATGCTGCCAATATCACTCATAAAGCACAACAAACAGATGGACCAGGCTGCCTAGGCAAATTATACTGTCAGTGAACACATGTTCACTTAAAACTGCATAAATTACTAAAAAGAAAGCACTGAAAGGCAAAGATCCTTTATTTGATGGTTAGTACATATTAAATTGATAAAAGAATGTCTCCCAAATTTATAAAAAGTAGGGATAGTAGGGCTAATTTGAAGACAAGTAGGGAACCCAATGAAAAAGTAGGGAAAAGTAGGTCCACTTGAAAGGCTGCATTGTGGAATAAATAGAATCAATGAATTGAAGCTATGATTCTATTTTTATAGTGTGAAGATTTAACCTGTTGGGAATTTCTATGTTGATGGTGCAGGTCTCGAACAGCTCGCCCCTGTCATCTGTGCACACAGCTAGCAACCAGCGCTGGTCTTCAGACAGACAGTATACACAGAAGAGGATGTTACTCTGTTCCATCTTGCTGCCACATGCTTCTGCCAGTAATGACTGCTTGTCCTTCATGGGCGCCAGTGTAAAAGGAGGACTGTGTAGCTTCAGGTTATTCTTGTGAGCCTGCAGAACAAAATGGAAGATAATGTATGCATTATCATGGCATGCATTTAACACATTCAATCTAGCGACAACTATGTGGCATGGAGTGGTAGTCTTCTTTCAGGGGTTGCAATATCACCCATATGGAAGGTCTTAATAGAGAGAACAAAGACTAAGCTTTAAAATGACATAAAACAAAGTAGATTCTCTATGTATTTCATGAAGTTCCTACTGGGGGTGTTATTCACATTTTTATTTGTGGATGCAATTGATTCTTATACAGTCCTACCCACTTATATCGACATCACTTATGTTGACAAGCCGCCTATGTCGACAAAAAAGCAAAGTCCCGGTCCCTTGGTCTACTATTACTACCAAATTTGTCATGCTTATGTCGACGTTGAGATAAAAAATAAACGTACATGTCGACAGAAGCCCTTGGTCCCAGCTTGAACAAATCCTTTGTTTTCTAACCATTTATGTCGACAAGCTGCCAGTTCCGACCCATACTTTGTTCAACAATTAGTTGATCCTGCCGCCAAGCTTTAATTTTGCCGCCAGATCATTTATGTCGACAAGCGGCCAGTTCCGACCTGTACTTTGTTCAACAATTAGTTGATCTTACCGCCAGGCTTTAAAGTCTCGGTCGGATTAAAAAACAGGCTTTTGTTTGGTCCTATAAAGTTGGCCTCTCGTGGCGACTTAAATAACACATGTACCCTTCATCAAAGCAAGCCAGTTACAATGTTCAATAAAAACAATCCAACCTTCATTAAAAAAATCTTCACCAAACTTGAATAAAAACCATGAAATCTGATCGATTGTTGCATTTTCCAAAGTGATCGGTGATTAAAACAAGTTTATTGTGCTGTGAAAGTTTCCTTTTTAACTTTATTTATGTTTACGATGGCTACCAACGGCAGCGTAAAACGCAGATTAAATTTACAGTCTCTGGAAACTAAATATCTGGCTGTTAAGGAAGCTGAAGGTGGGGCATCTCACAAAGATGTCTGTGAAAACTTTTCACTTAGGGTTAGGGTCCGCTACCAGTAAAAAAAAAAAAAAAGTGGAGAACAACTTGTTGGTCTAGATGGATGAAAGCTGCCGAGTCAGTAAAGAAAGGCTACGTTGAAGGTAAATTAATCATATCAGCTGCATACCTCTTGTTCAATTTTATGTCCTTTTCACGATGACTTCAGTAAATAAATACATGTTTTCATTTCCCTGTGAATAGCCCCATCCCCTTGGTAGCCCCAGTAAGATAGGAACATGTATTATTTGAGGCTGACCAAAATCTAGGCCAATTTAAGTACATGTACATGTACTTGTAGCATGTAAATAACAACTATGCAACCATGTGCTACTGGCAACAATGAATATCGTAGCGAATTGTGTAGACGTGTTAGATCAAGTGAGGACAACCATTTTTTATACATGTGTTTCCTATCAGGATGTGACCGATGCATACATTTTCTAACATGAGACCCGTACATGAATTCATGGATTTTTCATATACATGCACTTAACGCATTGTGGATTTTATTACACAAAGGTAACCAAAATGTAATTTGTCAATATAGAAGTGTATTTCACACTGATTTTGTCTTCATGTACTCAAAATTTCCATTGTTTGTTTTTTCAAAGTGTAAATCCTACTCACTGATGACAGGTCACCCCATACAGATGAATTTAACTAGTATGCAGGTCCAAGAGAAATGTGCTTTTTTTCAGCCCCCCCCCTCCCCCACTCCACTTATCTCGACAATATTTCCTCGGGCCCGAGGATGTCGACATAAACGGGTAGGACTGTAGTTTGATTGAAATTCGGCTTATGTTTGCATACCAGTTTTGGCAGCCTTGCTTTGATAAACAGTTGGATAGTTAGTCTCACTTCTATATGCAGCATATTGTAAACTGCAATATACAATTAAAACATTTTAAAACTTTATGGATCACAAATAATAATATAAGTGTCTTCTGCCAATTCTCATGGAATGCACTATATAGAACTCAGAATTAGTTTATCTACTATTGTAAATAGATATCTACATGAATATGGGTACTATATGGAGTTATTTCCCTTACTTCATTATTAGACTCTCTATGTTTACTTTCTGTGTCTGTAAGGCGAAATGTTTTATATTTTTCTTCCATTATTTTTTTTTCTCATTTCATTTTTGCAGTTTTCTTTAGTCTAAAAGTCTGCATGTAGCAGCAAAAGTTTCATCATATGTTTATGATGGGGTTTTTTTTGCTTGTGATTAATAATTTTGTCTGTATTTGTGCATGAAATTTAATTTGCTTATTGCTTTGGCTCAATTCAAAATGTTTTATATTGGCTTATGCTTGCATTTCAGCATCAACCGATTAGCTTTAATAACAATCTGGATTATTAAAAAAAATGTTGCAAGCACCACATATTCAGAAAAGTGCACAGTAATTATGTATACTGATTCAATATTTTAGTCTATTACATGATTATCACTTAGAACATATCCATGGATTGTTTTAAGCATTTGGCAATTTATCTGTTCATTTAACCAGATTTCAGAAAAAATATTGCAGTTATCTGAACATACTACAATAATCTGAAGAACAGTTTGCTTATGCTTGTCTGACATGCAAATATTTTATTTATATTGTATGAGGATTGCAAATTAGTAATATACATGAATGTACTCTGTGAAAAGAAGATATTTTAAGTAACATAGTTTTAATACTACAAAGGTATATACTAGCGTGTATCTACTATATCGAGTTACTGCCATTATTCCATACAATTTTGAGCTATGCTGTCCCTTGATTGTTTTGCCATCAGGAATTAATAGATATTCTAAATAATAGGTTTAAATGACTGACTGAAAATTTGTAATTGCTATGATTTTCATATCTAGGCAGAAGACATTGGCAATATGTAAACTGTGAAACTAAGTACAGGTATGCATTTTAGCAGCTTCTTTGTTCTTTTCTTTAGCTTTGTGTGGATCTCTTAATTGATTTGATACAAATTTGTATACAAGGTAATTTTTTAAACTACACAATTTTCTAGCATTGATTTACAGCTTTCTCTTTATATCTTGTGTAACAAAAAAAATTTCTGCACATATTTTAAGTTGCATTTGTCATTTAATTTCATTCATGATTAAGACCATGTGTAGTAACAAAATGGAAGGTATTAACATTTGTACAACAAATTGTCAGGAATTAGTGCTCCCTAAGAGGTGTTCTAAATTTTTTTAAAGCAAAGAAATTTTATATACATTTTTTTTCACAAATGAACATTTTGTTGGGAAATTGGAAAAATGGAAAAGGTCCAAATGGGGATATGAATGTTTTTACTTGACTCTTTACATCAAATGCGAGGGGTGTTTGCTAAAATATCGAAAGTTATACCCGTACATGGATACAGGTCACTGATTTACATTTTCCCTTGCTGAGACCTTGACCTTGGGGATGGGGGTGTGGCAGTGGAATGTGATAGTGTCTAGTCATGCTATATAACTGATTCAAGTATCATTAAAATTTTACCTTGCCACGATCTTGACCGTGATGCAGGGGTTGTGGCTATGGTATACAACACAACATCTGGTCATGATATATACTCGAGTCAAAGTTTATTAAAATATCTGGACAAGGATACAAGTCACCTCATTACATTTTCCTTGTCGTGACTTTGACCTCGAGGCAGGTAACATGGCTATGATGAATGACACACTGACTAGTCATGATTTATACCTCGGCAAAGTTTTATTAAATATCTTCAATGGTTCATAACTTAAACTTTGGACAAGGATACAAGACAGATAATTACATTTTCCCTTGCCGTGACTTGGACCTTGAGGAAGGGGGCATGGCTATGATTTGTATTTGGGTATGGCTATTGTGAGTGACTCAAGGTCTAGTCATGATGTAAACTTGGGCAAAGTTACATGAAAATTGCTCCGACCATTACAAAGTTATGGGCAGGCCAAGCAAATGCTAATGAAAGGACAGACCCATAGATCAGTTGGGCAATGCCACAACTTATGACTAGGATACAAAATGATGTTTAAGAAAAAATGGCACGTGCTTCTCGCATAAATTTATCGGGATATTATAGAGATTTTGGAAAAATTAGAGAGCTAAAAAATATGTAGGGATTTTAAAGGGATTTATATGAAATATAGGAATGGCTGGGAGGCCTGCACACCTCCCTCCCTCCAAAGTAAAAGCCCTTAAATTAAATGGTCGAAAATGGTCTAGGTGACTGGAACTTACCTCCTTTCTCTTAAGGATTTTTTCAGCAGCAGCAGCTGGGCCAAAGCCTGTTAGTGACCTGCCAATGACAGAATGGGTCATATTCCAGCGGCAAGTGGTGAACACAGAGAAGGCAATGCTCTTCAGTAGCTGTACTTGTGTACTGCTCTCTTTGGCATCAAGGATTGTTCTCAAGGGCACAACCTATGGTGAAAGATATATAAATACAATTACAACATGAAATGCTTTATATCAAATGACATCACTGACGTCATGTATCAAAGACACAAAATTATGTGTTATGTAATCTCATGAAGAATAAATTGTCATGTTTATGATTTTGCAAAGAATCAGCGTAACTTCCAAAGCATTGATACAAGTTGTAACACTGAGAATCTTTCAGCAATTTATAGGAGACAATTTTCGCATGTTTTATCATCTGACTAAAAGTACCTAACATTTTTGCTTCTGTCATGTTTCTTTTCAAACATGTCAAATAATGTTAATGTCCTGCTCATCAAAGTTTGCAAAACAAAAAATCATTCACCTTGTTTAATATGAAATGAGCAACATTGTAAATCCTTGGTGCAATAATTTCTTTTAAATGTAGATTCCTTTCCATGGTTCATACAGCCCCAGGGAGTTTATTTTCAAGGATTTTTCAAGGAGTTTATAAGGACTTCCACCAATTTTTAAGGGATATTTTTCCTTACAGAAATTGAACCTTCTTCATATGTTAGTTTGTTTATTACTGCAAAAATAGGTACAAAAGTAGCAGACCCCAACCCCCCAACATAACTAACTAGCACACCAGGAAATGGACACAATTCCATGTGGTAACTACTCATGTTGAGTGTTATTTGATCCAACCAAATTTATCCCATTTAAAAAATGCATTATTTTTTGGAAGAAACATGAATAATACTATGAGCATCATGAATGGCACATTATACACCTGCTCTATGATAACTGACACTCTTTGACCAAAAACCATTTTGAGTCATACTGACTTTGACCTTTGACCTCAAAATATTACGCTTCTTCCTTAACCTAAGAGCAAGCCATCCACCAAGTTTGGTCCCTGTTTGTGATGTAGAACTAATGTTGCTGTACAGAAACAATTTTTCTTCTTTTAGTCAGCGACTTTGACCTTTAACTTTACCTTTTTTACCACAAAACCAATAGGCTTCTTCCTTCCCCCAAGTGCAAGCCATCCATAAAGTTTGGTTGAGGTATGTGATGTAGAAATGATGTATATTGTGCAGAAACCATTTTTATTCTTTGTCAGTGACCTTGACTTTTGACCTTTTGATTCAAAAATCTATTGGGTTCTTCCCCACCCCATGTGAAAGCCACCCACAAAGTCTGGCAACTGTAGATGGTGAAAAAACTCGATTGATTGAGTGGAAACCATTTTCTTCTTTAAGTCAATGACCTTGCTCTTTGATCTCTTGACTCTGAAATCAATAAGGTTCTTCCTTACCCCAGGTGCAAGCCATGCACAAAGTTAGGTAACTGTAGATGGTGACGAACTCAAATTATTGTGCACGAACTATTTTTTTTCTTTCAGTCACAGTGACCTTGACCTGTGAGCTTTATGACCCAGATATCGCTAGGGCTCTTCCTTAACACCAAGTTCAATCCATTCACAAAGTTTGGTAATTGTAGCTCGTGGACAACTCAAGACATTGTGCAAAATCGAAAATGATAGTTGTCCAGACAACATATTGCGCTCAGCCTAAGGGAGGTCATATAAAAAGTGATATGTTGTTCAGTTTTGATGTTCTGTATTCCAGCAGATAAATTCAAGAAGTTGGCGGGAAAATTAAAGGATTTTTCCCCAACAAATTTAAGAACTTTTCAAACCAACTTTTTCAAAATTCAAGTTCTCAAGGCAACCCATCCAATTCAAGGATTTTTCAAGGTCGTGTGAATTACACTTTCCGATGTTGCACCAAGTGTAATGGTATATTGTTACAGAACAGGACAGTTCACACCAACATGTTTTAATACACATGGCAGACAACTCTAATTTACAAGACAACACATGTAATTTAACAGGGAACACAGATCTCAGGAGGCCACTTAGCCAGAAGGTCAATACAGCTGTCTGGCATTATTGACAATACACTTTCTTCTGTATCAATATGAATCTCCTAATTAGCAAGGGAAAGAAAAAAATTAGACTTCATGTAGCTCTAACCATATCTATTGTTTGTATTCAAAATGGATTCTAGGCAATACCGGCAATTTTTCATAGAGGTATTATTAATGAGGTCTACATCATATGAAAATATGCACAGCACAATACAGTAATAAACAATGAGATGGCTCTCAGTTCATATCCAAAGATATCAATTTGTACCTGAAGAAAGACATTGTTTTGTAGATTTTCAGGGAGTGTCTGCACCATCTGTTCATAGCACCGTAGCATTCCAATCATAGCCAGCCGATTAAGGTCATCCCATTCCTGACCGTATGTGAATGGTTCTATCATGTAGACAACAACTGCTGGGCACTCGGAGCCAATATCAGTGTCCACATCATGACTGGAAGAGTCCCGCTGGCCCTCACCACTCTGTTGTCCATCTGAAGCCATAAAATCACAAATGGAGGAAATCACTCTTTCTTCTTTCTTTGTAACTTTTTTATTTCTCTGCATTGAGCTTAGAAAATTGGCCCTATCTGTTCTACCATTTCCCTATTGCCAGCTCATCTGATACAACATGTTAACTCATCTGTAACAATTACATTTTAATTCTCTTGACAATCTTCCATTTAAGTCAGACCACTGTCCAAGCAATAATGTAAAAAGAACTAAATTTAAGGACTATTCCATAAAGAAAAGTAAAATGGGGTTGAAAGACAAAGTCATTGCATATCTGTGGGTGTATGTCAGTTTGAATGCCTTAATCTAAAAGTAAATGGTATTCTCTATGAAACTCTGACGGGTGGGGGTGTATTAAACTAGTGCTGTCAAACTTCATTATACCTTCATTTCTGTAATAGCCCCAACAAAAACTACGTGCTTCCAATTTCATAGCAACAAAAAATCTGCTTGGAAAAGTGTTCCTTTTTCACATATTGTTATTTTCTTCAACAGTTACATGCTATGCGTTTATTTGCCTCCAACCTACCTTTGTTTTCATCTCCTCCCCCTGCAGAGTTATTAAGGCTACTGTCACCAGATCCTTCTGAAGGCTTTTGGCTGGATGCTGACCTCTGACTAGAATTGGACTCGTACCAGGACTTGTCTGGAGAATTGTGGGCAAGAAAGGGTCCTGTCAACATGGAGAAACCAGATATAAACCAGTCTAGATATAAACTCAAACTCTTCTTTACATATATTAAATCCTATTCCATTTTCTTCTTGTCATGAAGAAAATTTGAAGCTGGTTGTTTCAATTAAAGAAGAATGTAAACAGGTAAAAACATTATTTGAGTAACTGTCCTGTAAGTTCTGAACTACTGACAAGCTGCTTATTGCCCTACCTTTTTTTCTTTCTGTCATAAAGAATGTACGTAAATGAACTGAAACAGCATTGTCCTGCTTATTTGAATGAGAAGGAAGTTGTAGTTTATTTTCATTTAGTCCTTTACATTTTACATGAATGTACTATAACCAACTTTCCATTCAATAATCTCACACTTGCAATGAACATATCAACAAACACTACAATGACATGTATACTCTTACCTAGCAGATTCTGACAAGCTTGTGCATACAGTCTAAGTCGGACTGCTACTGGACTATCACCTAGAATGACAAAAAAACTGATAAGTACATGAGTATCCTCAAAACTAAACAATAGTGTGTGCATAGTGCATATGAACTCTACAAGATATTATTATCATTATTGTAATAGAAATATCCTATCAAAAATGTGATGGGAGTCAGTAGGGGTTCAGGATTCTACAGCAACAAACAGACTACATGATGCATCGCTCGTTACAATACTACTGATATACCTCTGAGAGATCGTTACTTCCATGTTCTGTACGATTTTCTGGGAATCAGAATATCAATATCGGTAGTATATGTACAAATGACAATTAAACCCACTTATTTTTTGTTCTTCATTTTGTATAAAATTCAAATGAAGAC
This sequence comes from Margaritifera margaritifera, assembly GCA_029931535.1. Classification (NCBI taxonomy): domain Eukaryota; kingdom Metazoa; phylum Mollusca; class Bivalvia; order Unionida; family Margaritiferidae; genus Margaritifera; species Margaritifera margaritifera. Next base: position 4,120,276 of record JAQPZY010001654.1, read on the forward strand.
AAGAAAACTGCCAATGGCAGTATAGCCAGATTGCAATCCATGAATATTATAAATTCATTCTTATTCATGGTATACCAATCTTTGTAGATTTTTTTGGTTCTGCTGAGCCAGACTGAAACATCTAAATACAAACTTATGTAACTTGACCAGTCATAGTATCTGAGAAAGAAACCTAATACAAACACTAAACTAGTGAAACTGAGCTCAATGGGAAGGTAAGCACATATCACTAAGCCATAATATAGGTCACAGTGAACTAGTTCTCACCGATTGCTGTAGTAATCTTCATGATGCAATTACATACTAAGTTATGTGACTCCACAGGCATTAATACCAGAAAAAAATATGCTACATGCAAAGGTAAACTTAAGTCATTGGACGGTGAAATATATGTCACTGTGACCTAATTTTTGCTGAAATGTGTAGTACTTCACACATCTAAATACCAACTTATGTGACTCTACAAGCATTTAATCTGAGAAAAGTGCTAAAATGCTAACCCTAACCTAGAGAAAGAGCTCAACCCAAAGGTAAGCACAAGTCGCTGAACTATGAAATAGAGGTAACATTGACCTAGTTTCACTGATGCCTGTAGTACTCCTCATGATGCAATTACATATGGATGGATTTACTGAAAGACATCACCAATCGATAAGTAAGAATTACTTTACAATCCATCCAAAAACCCTAATAGAGTCCCTCAAAGGGACTAACACTCTACTGGCTGAAAATAATTTCCAGGAATTCAACACAAGACCATTTCTTCTTTTTAACTGCTGAGTACAGAAACCAACTCTGATATTCTTGACAAACTACAACATACCAAATTTGGTTACAAAATATTTTCTTTCATATCAAAGTTGTCATGATCACAAGATACCTGTGAGTGCAGGAGAAAATCCATTGTCATGGCCACTAAATTAAACCTGATAATATGGACAGAAAAAGTTATTTTAAGTGACAGCATTCAAGGTATTCGTCAGATATATCCAGAAACTGGATCTGATAAAACTCCGTTCATACCTACTTGTGTTATGCTCACACACTAATACAGCTAAAAACCTGTGACCTTCAACTCAAAGTCAGACTGCTGACTATCAACGTGTTCAGTGGAATGCAATTAAATAAAACGTCTGGTCAAAATTCACTTGTACATGTACAAGTAAATGTGTTCATAAGCTCAACTATGGGCAAAAATGTAAGCAGTGACCTTTTACTGGACTCCTAGGTCAATTCAGTCTGGTTTCCAAAAATCCTTCGTAAAAAGCAGATATGTTGCTGTTCAGATCTCCTTGATCTTAATTCAAAACAAATTAAATATTGCAAGAAGTGTTTTTGTGAAAATTTTCAAGTAAATGCCACCATTCATGCAAGAGGAGTAGTGATTAAAAGATTTTCAACATGGCCACTATGATGCCATCTTGGACGTCAGATGAACACCATTTTCATTCAGAACCAGGAACATATTGCTATATTGTTTTAGTGAAAACCCCATATTGATAAGACCATTTGTTCAGAAATAGCCATATACAGATTTTCAGCCATTTGGAGTTGGATCAGAATCATTTTAATATAGGAATAACTATATTATTACACTGCAAGAAAATAGCTTTTTTTTTAAATACAAAAAAATGTTGGTATGGTTGTCCATTTATAAGAAGTAGCCATTACGAGATTTTTAAAATTTTAGGAGGTCACATTGGCATCATTTTCATTTAGGGGAACTACATATAGTCTTAAGTGTTTGAGTGAACAAACCACATCTATATGACCAAACCTTCAAGAGACTTTCAAAATGGCCACCACTGATCAGCACCATTTTTATTTAGGACCAAGCAGACATCATAAATAGTCTTTCAGTGAAAACCCCATGTCAATAAGATTAAGTCTTTCAGCGAAAACTCCATGTCATGAATACCATCCATTCTGGAGTAGTAGTGATCAACAGGATTTTCAAGACGGCCACAATGGCCGGCATACTGGATGATCGGTGCCATTTTCATTTAGGATTAACTAGACAGCAAGTCTTCTACTGAAAACCCCATGTTGATATGACCATCCATTACAGATAAGTACTGACAAGATTTTCAAGATGGCCATCACAGCACACATATTGGATGTCAGATTGGCACCCTTTTCTTTTAGAACCAACTAAACATTATAAGAAGTCTTTTGGCAAAAATTCCATATCAATATGACTATGAACAAGATTTTGAAGATGACCACAGTGGTGGCCACATTTGATGTCAAACTGGCTTTATTTTCATTTAGGACCAACTAGATACCACAAGAAGTCTTCTGGTGAAAACTCCATGTTGACATGACCTTCTGTTCAGGAGTAGTGATAACAAGATTTTCAACATGGCTGCTATGGCAGCCATGTTGGCTGTCAGATCAGGGCCATTTTCATTTAGGACCAACTGGAAACCATAATAAGTCTTCTTTTGGTGAAAATGGCATCTTGATACGACCATCCATCCATTCGAGATGGCCACGATTATATTGGAGGTCAGATAGACATCATTGTCATCCGAATCAACAAGACATCATAAGAAGCTGTTCTGTGAAAACCCCATGTCAGTAGGACTTTCCCATCAGGAATAGTAGCGATAACAAGGTTATCAACATGGCTGCCATGGTAGCCATATTGCATGTCAGATCAGTACAATTTTCATTTGAGACCAACCAGACTTCATAATAAGTCTATAAGTGAAAATCCCATATCCACATGACAATCCATTTCGAAGGAGTAGTGATAATAAAATTTTCAAGATGGCCACTGTGATGGCTATACAGAATGTCTGAGTGGCACCATTTTCATTTACGACCAACCAGACATTGCAATGAATGTGTGTGCAATCCTCAAAGTAATTTAGGAAGAATAGCAATAAGTTGTGCTAATGGTTGGACAGGATGGACAACATGCTATCCCATAAGCACTTCTAGTCTATGACCAGTAGTGCTAACAAAAATTAAAATTTTATACATTCTGAGCATTTCTCATCATCAGAGCTCATTTACAAATGCAACTACCCACCAATATGCTTGAACCATTCATCGATCTCCTGCTCTGCAATTTTCTGTTTTATATTCTTTCCAATTCGCAGGATGCCATCTCGTAATTTTTCAGATATTGGGCAATGGTGGCCGAGACGACAAAATTCATACATGGTGCTCAATTCCTTGAAGAATGTCTTGACTTGGTTCACAATGAAGTCATTTTCTGGAGTGACAATAACATAGGCAATGTCTCGTTGCTTGCCATATGGCTCAAGGAAGTTTTTATCCTGAAAAGATTTAAGAAAAAGAGTAAAAGACATTCAATGCCGAGATATGAACAACTATCACTCACTAAATCACTGACATATCCAAGTGGGTTCCTTTTAAGACAAATACATGTATATCCATACTTCTTGAAATGCATGCTAAAATTTTTTAAAATTTTCAAACCACAGTTTTTTGGGACAAAAATCTAAAGTGAAGCCACTTATGGAATATAGGTCAGAGCAACTAAGTCAAGGGACAAATGTGCTGTTCTTATTGAGAAGCATCCTACTGAGAACTTTACAACTTTCTAATGGACAGCAAAATAGAATAGGGGCTTTGATAAAGCATTTACCACTACACCAGTGAAGTGTGAAATAAAGGTCACGGTGACTTAGTTGAGAGTAACGATGCTGAAGCCTCTGAGATGCAACCCCTTGTTAAACTTTTGTTTGATAGAGATATAAACTTCAATAAAAGTCTAATTTCTATTTAAAAGTCTAAAAACCCATATATGAACTGATGTACATACTTGTGCACAATATGAAAGCAACATTTCCTTAAAATTATACCAGGTTTGAAATTAAGAAATTAAGACTTGAATGGATGACACATCACTCAATTCCAAAGCTGCCATGTACATCCTTTCTTGTCTGTATGTGGACAAAGAAGACAGAGAGAAAAACTAAAATATTTTGTAACTAAGATAATCCAAAATTCAACCCATTATAATTTAAAGTCACCATCTCACATTTGCTTTGACACACTCTGAGTGAATAGAGGTTCATTTTTTAGTTTTCACAAACACACTGAATGTGGTCTTTGCTATATGTGAACAAACTACATTTACATTAATATGCCACATACCCAGTATCTCAAGGCATATGGCGAGACAGATACTGTGTCTTTATCAAATCCAACTAGGAAATATGGTATCGGCTGGGGTTCACTGTTTTCATCTGCTCCTCGTCCTGCGAGTTGGTGAAAATCAATCCATGTTAATGGCCCTGACAATTTGTATGTGTGCTCCCAAAGGCGAGTAATGCGAGAGTTTTGTATGGCATCTTGTAGAATCGGTTGTAGTGTTCTGAGCAGTCTGAGTCCATCCATGGAATTCTGTGGGACTTGACCCACGCCTGGAAATAATAAAAGGTAGAAATAATGTTTGCATTATGATACCTAACATGGCTGCTTCCCCCCCCCCACGAATCTGAAAATTCCCTTGTATACTTCTGTGTTGATTGTTTAAACTCTTTAAGGTATGACTGTCCCTTAACTCTCAGAGGGTTTTTGTTTGTTGGACACCATTTCAAGAAAATGCTATAAGCAACAGCTTGATCATACAGGCATTATGGATGAAAAATATGGCCAGTTTAAAGTCTCTGCGGTACTCCTCTCCTGTAAAGTTAGACTGGTTCACTTACCAACTCCAGTGAATCTAATATGAAACCCGGATCTGGATCAAACATGGGCAAGCCAGTATCTGGATTTTGCTATTATTTTCCCCAAGTCTGAAGTTTAAGGGTCATTTCAAAAACTTGTGGTCAAATCATAAGGATTGGCATGTCTCTGAGTCTGGTGTGTATAGCAGTTTTACAGCACATCAGCACAAAAGTGGCTATGTAGTGCCAACTAAAGGTGAAGTTCGAAAACTTTTAAAATGCAAAAAAATTTAGGAAGATAAACCCTTCCAAATAAATGTAAACATTAAGTACAACAAGTTAAATATAAAACATAAAGATGTTAAAATTCCACATATTTTGCCCAGTATGACGAACATGCATTATCTGCCCTGTCATTACCCTTTATACCAATGTGACTATGCAGCCAAATAATATAGAATACATTTTCCAGATTGTACGACAACACCATGTTTCTGTAAAATCTGGGATATTAATGGATTGTCAGATTTAAGATTCTGCAAGGCTTTCAATGTGGAAGGAGAAGCAAAAAAGAGATAAAAAAATTTTTTTTAGAGCTTTTAACATAGTTCAATGCTTCGAGTATGACTAATTTCTGCAGTAAAAATTGAGGCTTTATCTGGTAACCAGCTTGAGATGGTGCCATGGGGTGTTGCAATGGCAGCTCCAACTTTGTCTGCATCTTTTGAACCATCTGTATACAGGAATATATGGCTATGACAGGAGGCTCAGATTTCATTGAATTTACTTTGAAAAAAGGGGAGTATATGTTGTGGACTTTTTTAATTCACAAAGGTCAAATATTATTTTAGGCAGTTTTGATAACCACAGTGGTGATTTTGGAATACAGAATTTTGCAATATTTCCAACACTGATTTTTGCTCTTTCTAAGTGAGAATAAATTCATATGCCAAAAAGTGGAAAGTTTGGTTTCTGAATGTACAAGATTCGGTATTTGGGCCTAAACACTACATCATATGTGGGGTTAGATGGATTAGAAGATAGTCTGGTAGCATACTAGAGACCCAATTTGATTCAGAGATAAAGTGATGGTACATTTGCCTCAGCATAGAGGCTTTCTGATGGAGAATGTCTAAATGAACCCATACAGAGTCCAAGTCTCTGACTGTGCATTGAGCATTTGCAGGTAAAATTTACAAGCTGATCCATATACAATCAAGCCCTAGTCAAGTTTAGATCTTACTAATGATCTGTATAACCAGAGGAAGACCTTGTGATCTGCTCTCCACTGTGTTTGCCATGACTGGTAATACCAGAAAAAAAGGGCTTTTTTTTTTCCAGGGCTTTTTTTTACATTTTTCCCTGAGGTATCTAATGTATGGAAGAAAAGTTAGTTCACGGTAAAAAAATCAGCCCTAAAAATTGTAGTTTCCTCCACAAGAAGAATAAGACAACTGTCAAGATAGAGTTTTGGGTCATCATGAATATGATGTAATCTGCAGAATTACATACAGCTCATTTTTGATTTTGAAATAGTTCAATAGTATGCATGCTTTCTGATCTATAGTAGATCACAAAAAGCCGTCAACATATAATGAGCATTTAGTTTCTATGCTGTTAAATTTGATGTTGTAGAGAGTTACTGACAATATGCTGCCCTGAGGCACACCCATTTCTTGATAGCTTTTGTTAAGGGTGCTGCCTACCATCACATGTAGATTTTTTGAGGGGGTGAAACCAATTTTTGTGATGTAATACTTACCGGTCGCTATTGCTTTACTTACCTTTCCGCGACTGAAATTACCCTTGTCCATATAAGAAATTCCATCCTCCCATTATAGTGTTTTTGTTCATTGGATGCTATTTCTAGAAAATGCTGTACGCATCAGCTTGATGTTTTGCATGAAATATATGAGCTGTTTAAAGCATCGGAGGTACTATTGTAAAAGTCAGGCTGGTTCCCACACCAACTCCACTGAATCTAATATGAAACTCGGATCCTGATTAAACATGCACAAGCCAGTTTCCAGATTTGACTGCAACGATCGCATTTTCATAATTTTTGCTATTATTGGGCCAATCTGTAATTTAATGGTCATTTCAGTGTGACTTGCAGTCAAATTGTAAGGGTTGGCAGGTCTGCTAGAGGAATCTGAGCTGTCATGGGATCCATGTGTGGGCAAGTGCAGTCTTCCTAGGGGAATCAGGTCTGTTGCGGAGTTCAAGGTATTTCATTACATCAATGTAGCATTAGTGTCCTAATTGCTACACTGTCAAACTGATTATTTGAGTTCTCTACTTTGCTGTTGGTTTGGGTAGCTGTTAGCATGCATTAGTAGCGTGAAGACTGAATTTGGTTTTACCCTGTGGCCATGTAATGTATGTCTCGGTAGAGACAGCATTTGTGGAAGGTTTCTTCTCCACTTCAGCTGTACTGGCTTAAGAGTTGCCAGCTTGTTAAGTGGAACTGTGGCTTCCACAAATTTTCTGGTCTTGGGAAAGCTGATGCCTTTCTCCTGTTTCACACGCTGATCTCCTTCTCTAGCTTCCACTTAGGACAGTCTCTAGATTATGAGTAATGCTCTGCCTGGCAATTCACAGACCAATCTGCCAGCATCTGGGACAGACCAGTTTCCTTTTGTAGCCATCTCTGTGGTGGTCATATTTCTGGCAGTTGAAAATACCGTGAAGGATTAGGAATGAAAGAAACGAGTGATATTTAAGAACCTAGGTTTAATCGATGTAGGCAAAGTGGCACAAGTGAACATCTGTATGTATGTGAATGTGGAAATCAACTTGCCGAGATTTTAAAGCATCTGTGCCGCACTGCAGCCATCCAAATCTCTCGACTGAAAAACACTCTTGACAAGTTGAGAGGTGTGTGTGGATATACCTAATAGTTATCTCCCCAAACCACTTTGAGTGAAATAGATTAATGGAGTGATCTTTGCAGCTACTCTCTGCAAGTAGTTGGACCAAACTAACTTTGTTTTTTTTACACTTCTTGGCCCTCCAACCAAGCCCTGAAGCACTTTGGTTATCACAAAAGGTGATAGCTTGGTTAGTTTTTGGTTCTCATCATTGGATTCAATGATGAGAAATCTTGGCCAATTTCCATGACTTGGACAAGTTTCCTCATCCGAGTCACTGGTTGAAATATTCCTAGTCCTTTTGAGACCAGGTCTCACACTACTGCTTGAAGTTTTACGTGGTTTTCCCACAACATTAGATTATTATTTTGTCACCTGTGGTACCTACCCGCCTCAGAGCCCAACAAAGGGACAGAGATTTACGTTAATTTATTACGTTTCTCATGTCAGGGCTACTCAGGGTGATAATCTCTAGCAAAGTAAAAACTGTCCTCAACCGACCCTTGCAACCACCCTCAGAGGCTATGTCCTTTGTAAGGTCTGGTGAATAACATGTTCATTAATCACAAAGGTTACTTTTAAACTGTAAGCAAAACAGTTAAACTGAATATCTTTAACACAGCCCCTGAAGCTTGGCATGACTAGACAATTGATCAGATTGGGCCCTTCTGACCATCAGTCTAGCTTAAGTTGAGGCCAAAGTAGTGTGCTGCATTGGAGTGGCAACCATTGGCTTCTCCTCTATGCAACTACCAGGATGGGATGCAACCCAGGGCAAACAGGTTGCTTCCACTAAGTCACCTCTTATGACATGCAGCAAGGACATATCAGACATATTCTGTAACCCCAAACCCGCAGGGGGTTTGCATGCCAGTAGGGAAGCCAAAGATGAGAAGAGCCTGAAAGTTTCATGATTCTGACCTTAGTATAATAAAAGTTACAGAATGTCAAATTTGTCGAACTGGGTTTGAATTTCTTAATCGAAAGTTTTGTGAAAATGATGCATGGTCTGCACTATTCGATCAAAGTCTATGCTGTTCATTTTAAACCATAATAAGAACAAATCTGACATGGTATAATGCTTCGGTACATAAAAGTGTATGCTGGTTACAGATGTGTGTTACACAAAAACATCTATGGTGACATCACTGATATACACTAACCTTGTAGAAAGACCCATTTGTGTAGACATGTAGTTTTCATCACACTGTCTTCCAGCTTGGCAGGGTGGCAATGTTCCATGGCTTGTCTTCCCTGATCTAGAGCTGAATACACAACTTCATTCCAATCTGATGGGATAAAAAATTTCAATTTGTTACGATATTTCCTTTGCAGCAATGTTTGTCTGAAATTCACGAATAAATGGCTGATTAATTCTTGCAAATCTAAATGATGACAAACAGAAAGTACATATCCACATTAATTATGGTAGAGTCCCCCTCCTACATACCCAAGTATATATTTTTTAAGTGTACTGGTTTCATACATATCATGTGTCAACTTTAACAATACTCTGTAATTTTATGTAAAACCATGTTCTAAATGTGTCAAGTTTTTAAGAGTTTGTTTCATATACCTTGTCTTTATTTTGTTCCTTATCATGCAATTACATGTACACTACAGGGTTGGATAACTGAAATTACTTGTTATTTGCACCTTATCTGTCTGTATTGCTTACAACAGAATTCAATGGTCAAATCAAAAGAAAGCTTACACCCTGACCAGAGCAACTTATCTGTTGGGCATAATCTAATTGTGAATCTGATACATGAATATCAATGACACTGCTGCTAATCACTATGGCATACTTGTTAAATCACAAACATAATTCCCTTCATAAGAAGATCACCTTTCAATAAACTATTTATAACATTTATAGAGAGAAAACATGGTAGTGATTACTTGTACTGTTTAGTTTGAAGCTCCATCACTGGCTGTGAAATATTCAGTTAAGATACCACACTGGGTATAGTTCATTCCTCTAAGGTTGAAACTTGACTTTTGCTCCTTGACACAAGTTACTGGTTGAAAATACTACTATGGCCCATACATACCTGTCAACCTCCTTAGACAAAAACCTGTACACCAGACCAAAAAAGAAAACTTACGAAGACCAGAAAAACCTTACGCCAAAGACAGGGCTGAGCAAAACAAAATTTCATCCACTTGTCCAGGACAAGTGGTTTCAGAAAATTCACTTGTCCCACCTTACTTTTCACATGGCCACCTTACTTTTCACTTGTCCCAAAATGGTAATCACTTGCCGAGATTTGATGAGATGTATGTACTTAATCCATAGAAAGAACAAGTGAAATAATATACAACATAATTATTTCTAAAAAGAATTAAATTTTTCTAAAACAGTTGTTGATATACGTTTGGCTACTTCAGGTGCATGTATATATGTTTTAGCTGCTGGATTTTGAAATAAATGTCCATGTACACGTCTGCCACCTGCACCAGTACTAAGCCAGCAGTTGATAGCTGTGTCTGAGTTAAAGTCCTCAAGCTCTGGTCCATTTGGTGAAATGTTCGTTAGAATTTTTACACTCTCTTGGTTTAAGGAATTCTCACACTCAGTAGCAGTCTTACGTTTTATCCCTCCACTTTCACAAGAATTTTACTTCTTCAAATCGTCCTTATTACCTTCCTTGTGAAAATAATTTAGCAAACTCATTTTATCCACATAGTAAATATCAGCTTGCTTGACAACTACTTGTAAAGTGATCATAACAAACATTTTCTCTTTTAAATACGAACAGAGCTCATTAATTAGCATAATTTTTTCGCTTCAAACGCAATATCACACGTGAAAGTTGATTGTCTCTATAATCAATTAAAAATGAAAGAATCATTACTGTCATTTAATCAGTTCATAAAGGTAACCAACACTGATGTCGGTAAAGTACCTTTCATTAATTTAATTACGCTGACTTGCTGGATTAAAATCAAATTGAGCCACTCATGAGGATCTGGTTTGAGTAAAGACAGTGCAACAAAGCCGCTTAAAATACTGCTAATTAATCATACCGGCTTTGTTTTGTTTGAGGTGTTTTGATTTGCAGACAATTTGGTCGCTTAGCCCAATATGCAGTCCAGCGGTAACAGAACATGCACATATGCCATAGTTATCACTGACCACCTGTAGGTGTTATACAGGATGTAAATGTATACATGGAGAGTGGTAGAATAAAATATTCAGTACGCCCAGAGGGCATGAATGGCCAAATAAAGGTAGATGTAGTGATTAGAGCACGAAAATAAGGACTTGCCCGATTTTTTAAATAAAAAATATAAAAAACTACAAAATGGTTGTACGGCCGTACACTGCACCCCCCCCCCCAAAAAAAACGTACAAATTACGGGATTCCTGTATAAGTTGACAGGTATGCCCATACTTATAAAACACAGATGAGTTTATGTCAACAAGGATAGGTGATGCTTGGTGGGCCATGTTAATAATTAAATGGCATGTACTAAAGAACAAGTCCACAGGTCATGGAGGCATTTGGATGGACTACTTCAGCTAAAGGTGTCATTTATGACAATCTGACAATACATACCTTCAAATGGCGAATATTCACTTTATTTCGCTCCTCATTGATCAATATTCCTTGAATGATCAGTATATATATGCCCTGAGAATTATATACAACAAAATCAATTGCAAAGTATGTTGACCATACCATGAGGCCAACCAAGAGGTGTGATCTAGTATAAACTGGACTGAATGTTGCACCATGATGTCACAATGAAAGTGGTGCATACTGAAAAAAAAGTGAACTATCCCTTGCCTATCCCTTGCACTGGTAACGATTAAACCCAACATGAGCTTTTTTGACCCACTTTAGTGCCAGTCTCCAACTATAAAAGTTCACAGCAATCGATCAATTTTTGTCTGGAAGTTTTGTAATGACAGTTAAGGTGCAGATTTACTAAAAAAAATCAGGAATTAACAGACTTTGGTAAAACAACTTTAGTGTTCAATTTAACAACAACAATTAACCCTTAAAGTGACTATTGCTGCACGAGTCACACTGCTGGTAGAGGTCTTGTAGTGCTTGTTGCAGCATATGTCGTTTTGCAGGTAAGCAACTGTTTACATATCTGGGTACTTCGGCTATATACGAATGATTGTGAAACTAAATCTGATTGGTACATTGGACCTTGGAACAAGTATTATGTCATAGTTTTAATCTTGCATTCATCAAAGAAGTTACACAAATGCTTGTTTAAAATACGTGCAACATAGAAAACTCAAAATGGCTGACTCCAAGTATGATTCATCTTCAGATGACAATTTCATTTGGCAAATACCGGCTGATGATAGCAATGATGACAATGATTTCGAAAGTTTTGAAGTATATGAAATTACTGGATCTGGGAACGTGTTCCCGGAAATACCAGCGATGATGTTGAATATGAGCCCACTGTAAAAAAAAAAAAAAAAAAAAAAAAAAACCGACGGCTTGCTTCTCAACCCCACAATACAATGGTATTTCTAAATTAAATATAGAAATGAAGAATACCATACCTACAGAACATTTAAGACTTTTTTAAAATGACAATTTCTTGCATTTGATCATTGATAAAACGAATCTTTAGACAGATCAGAAAATAAATGGGGCAGACTTGATTGACAACAGCTGTGTGAGAAAATGGAAGCCTGTCATACCTGATGAAATGAAAAAAATTTTGCTTTGGTTATGGCCATAGGTTTAGCACATAAATCTGATTTTGATTTTTACTGGGCAACTGAATATGTGATGTCAACCCCATACTTCAGCAAAAAAAAAAAAAAACAAGTTGGGATTACTTCTTAATATTCTAAGCAAGTAACACCTGACCAGGTAATGAACTTGACAGTCAGTTGACTATCTTTGTAAGCTCATTAAGTGGACATTAGATGACACATATAATACAATAAATACCCCCCAAAAACTTCAAAGCTTTGTGAACGTTTATTACACACTTTAGTTGTGTAAACTTACTTGTAGTGTTCCTTGACTGAATGTTCATTAACTGTTACCTATTCTACACCTGTGATTTTCACAACTTGGATATAAATTTGTAACAGATATACATATATACTGTTGAGCCACTAAACAACAGGGTACTCATATTTGAACTTTTCATTAAAAAAGAAACAAAGATATAGATGAAATACAAAGGTACTTTGTAATTTTACCTGAATTTGGATCTGTAATTGCAAATATAATAAAGTCACATATGTGACTTGATGCTTAGATTAAAGTTCAGACTTCAATAATTATTTTCATATAGGGTTTGTGCATCTATTATGTACAGTAATTAAAATACAGACAATTTAAAAGCAGAATGCAATTTTCGTTTCTTTTCTCATACAATTCAGCACTAAGGGATCTTGTGCTAAAAAACTATATAGCACTTTAAGTGTCAGTATTTTATTTCAGAACCAGTAAAGGTGCCTACATGACTGTTGACTAGGGCTGGGACGATACATGTACGAGGCAATATGATACGTATCGTGATACAGGTGTTACAATACGATACGCATCACGATATTATTTAATGTATTTCAAAGCAAGTGTTTAATCATGCAAGCACTTATACATTTCATGGTATTGTTTGTAAATCTGTGCCATTATATTAAAATGGATTTTTAAAAATATTGTAAAAAAAAAAGAATAAAGAATAAATACACAACATTTTGTATTATCCTTTATTATAAGAAAGAAAAGAAAATAACTTCAAGAGAAAACTTCTCCTAAGCCACAGAGACTAGAGGTTTAGATTCACGACTAGAATATCCCAATATCTATGTGAAATATCTGGTTAGTAAAAATGTAAAAAACATCAATAAATGCTAACGTCAAAATGATTTCCCTAGTGAAATCTAGTGGAATTCATTTGCTGATTACTGACTAGAAAATACTGAAAATGTAACTGAAAATGTAACTATCAGCTTCAAAATATCAAATTTCACCAGTAATGAATCAATGGGAGAAAAAAAACTACAAGTATTTAATGCAGAGAAAGAATGTGATTATCAGCCTAATATTTGACTAGTTCAGACCACTCATACAAGTCACAACTACACACTCCTGAACTCAGAAGAAGTTCTTAAAGACAGAGGCCTCATCATAAGCAATGAAATTTCCTGATGGCATTTAATTGGACGAGCTCATTGGGAGTTAGCTGGATATTTATTTTACCTCCCAAACATTTCAGCAATATTAAGTTGAGCAGATTCAACCGTCTTGTATTATGCTTTTAAATACTCTTCACAAGGGAGGCTCACTTGGGGATAAGACTAAACTTCCTACCAAACACCTGGTTTTCAACGGAAATCGATATTAAATTATGATACATCGATGAATTGTCCCTGCACTAATTTTGAAATTTACTTTAGCATTGTACCTCCATCCATCAAAATTTTTTTTTTAAACATTTAAAAATAGCTACTTCTTTTCTCGCTATCCAAATAATTTGTGTGCAAAATGAAAATCATAATTTGTTATGAATATCTATTCAGGAAAATGGATGTGGTGGCCATATTAATGACAGATCGGCACAATTTTTATTTAAGACCAACTGGACATCAAATGAGGTCTTCTGGTGAAAACCCCACGTCAACATGGCTTTCTGGTCAAGTAGAGCTGTGATGACAAGATATCTAAGATGGCCATGTTGGATGTCAAATCAGCACCATTTTCATGTAGGACCAGTTAGACATCATAAGAAGTCTTTTAGTGAAAACTGCATGTTGATATGACCATCAATGTAGGGGAAGTAGCAATAAAAAGATTTTCTAAATGGCTGCTGAGGCGGCCAAACTGGACGTCAGATCCATACCATTTTCGTTTAGGCCCACTAGAGATCGTCAGAAGTGAAAACTCCATGTTGATATGACCATTCATTCAGGAGGATTAGTGACAAGATTTTGAAGATGGCTGTCTTGGTGCCCATATTGGATGTCAGATCAGCACCATTTTTATTTAGGACCAAATAGACATCATAAGATGTCTTTTGGTGAAAACCCCATATTGATATGACCATCCATTCAGGAAGAGTAGCGACAACAAAATGTTCAAGATGGCTGCCATATTAGATGTCAGATCAGCACCATTTTCATTTAGGATCGACTAGACATCATAAAAAGTCTTTTAGTGAAAACCCCATGTTGATATAACCATCCAAGAAGGAGGAGTAGCAAAAACAAGATTTTCAATATGGTCACTGTAGCACCCATATTGGATGTCAGATTAGCACCATTTTAATTTACGACCAACTGGTTATCATATGAAGTCTTTTAGTTAAAATCCAATGTTGATATGGTCATCCATTCAGAAGGACAAGTGGCTGCTGTGGTGGCCATATTGGATCTCGCATCGGCAACATTTTCATTCAAGATCAACAAGACATCATAAGAAGTCTTTTAACAAAAAAAAAAAAAAAAACCAAGATGGCTGTCATGGCAGCTATATTGGATGTCAGATCAGCACTATTTTTGTTTACGATCAACTAGACATCATAAGAAGTCTTTTATTGAAAACCCCATGTTGATTTGACCATTCATTTAGAAGGAGTAGTGATAACACTATTTTCAAGCTGGCTGCCATGCTGGCCATATTGGATGTATGAGCAGGACCATTTTTATTTAGGACCAACCAGACTATGTGATAAATGTGTGTGTAGTTTAGGAGGAGTAGCGATAACAAACTTGTGCTAATGGACAGATGGATGACGGACAACAGACCATCCCATAAGCTCTTCTAGTCTATGACCAGTAGTGCTAAAAACCTGATGAAAACTGCTCCTTTTATTCTTTCTTCTTGTTTTTACCTTGTGACAGAGATCTTCTTATTTTCAATCTTTACCATTTTTACTGCTTATCACTTTCATCAATAAGGAAAATTTACCTTGTAACTGCATAAGCCCAAGAGGGTTTGTAGGAAACATGGTTCCCCTGTCCACCATTTTGGTGTGAAGCTTGGCGGAAGAGCATCCTGGCAACGGCACAGTGAATTGTCCAATTAGTAATTCTAATACCACATGAGTCATATCCTCAATACTGGAAGTCTTTCCTTCACCATCTTGCTTTTGAATGTCCAGGCTTGCCAAACTAGGTTTTCGTGAATCAAATCGTTCATCTCGTATACCCATAATATCCACTTCATCCTCATAGAATAACCCTGCATTGTGTCCATATTTTCGGTTCATAACCGCACTAAAACCACATGTACATTGGTACTGGGACTCAGTCCCTCCACTTGGGTCTGGCACATAAACTCCTAGATCAGCACCTTTTATGTTCATATTACACACACAAATATTGCAACTATCAAAATTGTGGTCCTTGAATAAATTAAGTATAGAATCTGAAAGCACTATATTAACTGTAAGACTATGGACCTCCGGCATCTGATTATTTGTTCCATGGTTGTCAACCGAGTTCAGAGTTTTGTTCAGGTATGATGAGGCGTTGGAGGCTGGGGACTGGAGTTCATAACTCATAGGCGTCCTCTGCTGACCAACACTGTTCTGGAAAGTGGCAGGGGAGGCTTCAATTGCACTTGATGGCATGCGGGATGACAAGCTGGGAATATTTTCTATGGACGGCAAGTTAATATAGGTGCTGGGGAAAAAAAAGGAGAAAAAAAATAATATAGAAATTATTATAGAAAATAAAGGTGAATTTTACTTGATAATCTGATGCAACTGGTGGTATAAAAAATGTCAATTTTATAGATAAATGTTCTGAACTCTGGCATTTAAAACAAGAGTCCCTTGAAGGGACTGACACTTTACTGTCTGAAAAGAATTTCCAGGAATTCGAGACAAGATCATTTAATCTTTTTTATTGCTTAGTGTTGAAACTATCTCTGATATTCTTGAGTGATAAAATTTTAAAATTAGCCACTGTGGAAGCCATATTGGATGCAAGATTGGCACCATTTTCATCAAGGACAAATTAGGCACAATTAGAAGACTTTGGTGAAAACCCTAGTTTATTATGACCATCTATTCTGAAGAATCAGTGACAAGATTTTCAATATGTTCATTGTGGCAGTCATATTTGAGATTAGATTGGCTTCATCTTCATTCAAGACCAACTAGATATAAAAATTAGTCTCCTGGTCAAAAAATCAATGTCTATATGACTTTCGATTTAAGAGTAGCAGCAATAATATTTTCAAGATGGCTGCCATGGTTGCCATACTGGATGTCAGATTGGCCACTTAAATCTAGGACCAACCTGACATAATAAGTCTTTTAGTGAAAATCCCATGTTGATATGACTATCCATTTGGGTGGAGTAGCTATACAAAGTTTTCCATTTAGGACCAACCAGACATCATAAGAAGTCTTCTGGTGAAAACCCCATGTCGATATGACTTTCCATTCAGGAGGAGAAGCAATAACAAGATTTTCAAGATGGCTGCTGTGGTGGCCATATTGGATGTCTGAGCAGCACCATTTTCATTTAGGACCAATGAGATCTTGGGATGAATGTGTCTGTGTAAAGTTTTATGGCAATCCTCCAAGTAGTTTAGGAGTAGCGATAACAAACTTGTGCTAATGGACGGACATCAGACAACAGGCCATCCCGTAAGTTCTTCTGGTCTATGATCAGTAGAACTAAAAAAAATTCCATTCATGGTGTCACAGTAAAAGTAACTGGATAAATGAAGGTTAGATAACAAGATTAGACAGTACATAGAATTAAACCACACAATACAAGGACACTTACTGGATAGTGCTGCAAGTTGTGAGCAGAGATACCAACTCATAAACATGCTTATCAGGAATCCAAGCATAAATTTTTAGGAATCCAGACAGTCTGGTCGGAATAGAGAACATGCTTGATAAAAGTAACAAACTTCTATACAATCATATTGCATCTTCCTATGTGCCTATTACATATGTACTCATTAACAACCGAGATCCAATGAGAATAAATGGTGTTTCCATTCCAGAATCCTGAACTCCTTCAACATTTTTGGTCAAAAAAAACATAACCATAAACATTAGCTTTCTTCACGAATTATCTGCATATTCCTTTCCTCTTCATCTCTACTGTCATTTTTCACCTATTTACGATCTAGTCGATTGGTTTCTTATTAACTGTGTTTGAGATAGAGAAACCATATTCTTTGTACCAATCTATCAGACTGGTGCCAAGGTACTTTTTCTTCAAAATGTGTTTAAAATTTTGTCCCCCAAAATTTAGCTTCTGGAATTTCATCAGTATAAATCTGAATGCAGAATGTTAACAAAAAATTAGTATCAATTCCATGTAGGTATAGGGTTTAATGGTACATCAGCACAATATTGGCTCAATGGCATAGCAAGCAATTCAGGGCCACAAGGTAAAACTCTGTACTAAAGATACCAAACTGATTAGCTTTAATTTTAGATTTCTCCATAGAAATATTGCAACAAACTCGTTTTTGAAAACAATTAAAGTGACAATTATAAATTTGCTCATGAATGGCACATCACATACCCCCCACCTCGTTTAATAAGCCCTTGTAGATAAGAAACATTTTTCAAATAAACCATTTTTTCAGTGTGACCTTGACCTTTTGACTCGGAGATGATAGGCTTCTTTCTTGCCCCTACAACAAGTTATCTGCAAAGTTTGGGCCAAATCTGTGATGTAGAACTAATATAATTTCACAGAAACCATTTCTCTTCTTTGTCAGTGACTTTGACCTTTGACTTTTTGACCTCCAAATTAATAGTCTTCTTCCTTACCCCTTCCATAAACTTTGGTCGAGGTATGTCATGTAGAGCTAATGTTATTGTGCAGAAACCATTTTTATTCTTCAGTCAGTGACTTTGACCTTTTGATTCCAGAAAAACAATATGGTTCTTCCTTCCATGAAGTGCAAGCCATCCACAAAGTTTGGGAACTGCAGATGATGGAGAAGGAGTTATTATGCAGAAACCATTTTTCTTTCAGTCAAAGTGATCTTGACTTTAAGCAAGAAAGTGATAGGGCTCTTCATGCCCAAGTACAAACCATCCATAAAGTTTCGTAACTGTAGATGATGGAGAACTCAAGTTAATGTGAAGAAACCATTTTTCTTCTTTCAGTTAAAAACCATGACCTTTGACCTCTTGACCCTGAAATCGATCGAGTTCTTCCTTACCCGATGTGCAAGCTATCCACAAAGTTTGGTAACTGTACATAGGTGGAGAACTCGAGTTATTGTCCACAAAGTATTTTCCTTCTTCCAGACACAGTGATCTTGACCTTTGAGCCCCAAATCAACAAGGTTCTTTATTCTCAAGTGCTAGCCATCACAAAGTTTGGTAAACTGTCGATGGTTGACAACTGAAGGTATTTTGCAGAAACGAAATTAACAGATGGATGGACATATGGGCAGAGATCACTACATAATACACTCCGCCTTATAACGGGTGTATACAACTTGCCGTAATGGACTGATAATCTAATTAGGTCATCTTTTTATGACTATGATAAAGTGTATAAAATGCATGGCTCAAAGACCAATATTTTGTGTGCTATTGTGCTAAAATGGATTTTGGATGGATGTACAAACGGACAGAAGCAAAGCAATATTCACCTTCTGCAAGTGCAGTGGGGGGTTAACAAATATTTGAAATATGGCCAGAATGCTTTTGTTTATCTCCCCAGAAAAGTAAGATTTATTATTGAACAGTGTAACATGGAGGGAAACTTATAACTTAACAGGTTTAGTACTGTAATTGCTTACCTTGTATGAGGGTTATGTTTTTCCATGATGGGGATGGGGAAATGCCAGGAAGGTTTGTACTCTGGAAGCTCTGGGGGAGGGGTTAACTGGCCACTGGGCAGTTCTACTGATGCATACTTGACAGAGCTAACAAACATAGCTTGCTTAGGAGGCTTGTACACATTGGCCCAGTCCTATTACAACAGACAGAAGCAAACATAAACATACCAAAATATATCACAATTCGAAATATCTTCCTACATTACAAATGTCCAAGCACCACCTATGTATGACCTTGTAGCCACCTGTGCTATAGAAACTTACCTATATACAAACTTAACCAAGGTGTGATTATAAGAAAAACAAGGGAAACATCACAAGTCCATTCCAAAATTGTGGCAGGGCATAAAAATATACGAATTGAATGAGTCTTCATTAATTTCACTCAGTCTTTGGTATGCTGTAAGTAGTTTAGAAGGAGTAGTGATAACAAACTTGTGCTAACAGACCATAAGCTCTTCTGGTATATGACCAGTAGAGATAATAAAACTAGAGGAATGGTTAGCATTTTGCTCAAGTAAATATACCCCCCCCCCCTCCTGCATCCCAACCCTATCCCATGATGAAGACAAGTCTACATTAAAGAAAAGAGTGCACAACTCATCTGAAAATAATGCATGTACAATGAAGGGTAAACATGTTTATTTTCTGATGACAACATGATTGTCTATATGCACTTCTTTAGATGATGACCATAATATGTACCAAGTTTCACAGGAATCCATGAAAGACTGCAAGACAAGTTGTGTTCACAATATTCTGTCTTACAATGCATTCAGTTGCCATACAAAAAGGGTAATAAGTCTAATAGAAATTGTGAAAGAACAGTGATTTATTGATATGCAGATATTCAGAAGATGGCTGTAACATGTACAGTTTCATGGCTAGCCACTGAAAAATGTGAGACTAGTTGTGTTCACAAGACTGTATCATAAGCTACATCCAGCTCCAAGTCAAAAAGAAAAAAAAAAAAAAAACAAACAAACAAAAATTGCAAAAGCACATTGATTTATCAATTTGCACATTATGTACCATGTTTCATAGTGATCCATCAAAAACTGAGACTTGTTGTGTTCACAAAAATCTGTCATACACTGCATTCAGCTAAAACTTGTCTTGCAGCTTTAAGTTAAAAAGATTCTATTAAAAAAAGCAGGAGTAACGTGATTTCTTGATATGCGCATTTCAGATGATGGCCATAACTTTTACCAAGTTTCTTGGCAATCTACTGAAAAATGTGAGCTAGTTGCATTCACATTATTTTCTCATACACTTCATTCAGCTCCAAGTTAAAAAGATCAATAACTTGTACAATAAAAACTGGAGGAAAACCATCTGTTGAAATTCACATCTTCAGGTGATGACCCTAATATTTGTGAAGTTTCATGGCAATCCATCAATAATGAGATTGAGTGCCAGATGGAAGGACACAAGGACTCCTATTATAGCCCTGCCCTGCCTCTATAGAGATGGAGGCATAATTTATAGTCTCATGCAGAATGAGGAGGAAGTTGTTTCAATATTTTTTTATCGGTTTGCACAAGCATCCAAATGTAATTCAAACCATACCAATAAAAACCATCACAGATTTGACAACATATTTTGTATTGTTAATAAAGGATCTTGCATTCAGGCATTGAAAATTTTTTTTAACAAATTACTTGACCATGGGTAAATAAATTTTGGATTTTTATTTGCCCATTCAGCTCTGTACTTTTCCTGCATAAACATCTTGAGTAAATGGCAAAAGAAGTTTTCAAGATTATAATTTTTTTTCACTAACCAGACACATAAAATCACTGCATGTTTCATACAAGGCATTATGTGCAATGGAATAAAAAGTTACTAACAATTATTATTAGTTTACATCCTTCATAACTAGTAATCTACATTAGAATATTTGCCTGTCTATCAGAAAATTCACTTTCCCTGGACAATGGTCATTGGGAATTTCAGAGACCTGTGTAAGACTTTTCGCATACTGCCCAATTCTTTTGACAGAAATATATACCTTTGATTTGCTGAACTTTGCATTTATGTACTTCTTTTTGTAGCCAATACAAGGTTAGGGCCTGCATGTCAAGCCCACAATCAAAGCATTGTCGTAAAACATGTAACCTTGGCATCAAGGTCAAACAGTTGAGTAAGCATCTCACTGAATTAGTTGTTTTTCATAATGATCTAGTAGAGTATGAAAAAAATCCATGACTTCGAGGGGTTTAGGGAATATAATCAAATGAATAAACTTTAATGAAAATTTTCTACGACTGTCACATTGACCCCTAGGTCAAAGGGGACAGCAAACATGTAGAAAAATGAGTTGTCTTAGCTTCATTATGATTCCTCCCAAATATTGAAAAAATCCAGCAACGGTTTTAAGAAATAAAAGCAAAAGAAATAACTTTTTATGACCATGAACCTGATGCCAAGGCCAAAGGGGCAAGGAATAGTGTTGCAGAATGAATTGCCCCAACTTCATAATGACTCCTCCCATTTTTGAAAAAATTCATCAAGGGTTTTAGGAAATACAAGCAAATGAAATAACTTTTAAAAAATTCTATGACTATGATCTGAAGTTATGTACCTTAATCCCCAAGGTAAAATGAGGGAGTGAACATGGAGAATGTATCATCTTATCTTCACAATGGCTAATGCCAAGTAGGATGAGAATCTACTGAGTTTAGGAAATACATATAAATAAAAAAGCCTTGACAATAAACATAACAAACTGTTGGCAATGCTTCTGGCACCGGAAAAGTGCCTGTTATGTCTCCCTTCAGACTAATGTGGGCTCAACAAAAATATCTTTCTGTAATACTCCTATTTTATCTTACCCTGGTAGTTTCCTCCAGAATGACATGACAAATATGGACCTCTGTCTTAATGCATATCCCCTCAGTGTTGTGGGCGACAGATTCTACAGGAGCCTCAGCACTGGTGGCAGGGGAAAGGGCAAGGTTATGGTTGTTCTCCAGTGAAGGAGGGGTTGGGTACATCCGTGCCAACTCTGCTGCAGCTGCAATGACATTTATCACCTTGATTTATTTTAAGGCAATACACAAAATGGTTGACATTACTATTTGAAAATATACATTAACCATTAGCAACTGATGAATCCATTTGATTCCTGTGAAAATCCATTTAAAAAAAAAAAAAAGTTTTATCAAACATACGTAACTGGCACATATATTTTGATTTTTTATTTCAAAATTTATTTCAGAAGGTTTCTTTTAATAGCAAATTGTACCCTCTGTCTATGTAGGTTAAGACTACTTCTCTTACTGCCAATTCTTGTATTAAGAGCTATATAACTCTGTGCCATAGTCAGTTCGGATTGACAATCACATGTGCATTGCTATTTTATAGAAGGGATGATTTCAAAAGCAGATAGGAATAATTAAACGACACAATTATGAAAACAGGTTTTACATCCTAATTTCATGTAGTGGAATACACTTTTTTGAGTCTGCATGTATAAATCAATGTCCAGGAACACAATGAGAATGGATTATAAAGAATAAATCATTCTCTGAATTAAAACGTTCTGCCCAGAGTCTATGTTCCTTTTATGCAACCATGTACTATTTGTGCTGCATGATCAATGAATGATCAGTTCATGAGTTGGGTGGCTTGCCCCCAATGCCAGTCAGTTCAGGTGCAGAACAGTAATCAATGCTATGTGACTGTGTATACACCTGTATGAAGTCAAACTTGGCAGTATTACGCAGTAGACTCATCCCATGTTTACAGGAAGAACTTTTTGATGATTGGATATATCAGACAAAGAATAAACCTTTTTAGTTAATCAATGATAAAACTCAAATTTCTTGAATAGTTGTGTACACCTATTAGACCAAAAACACGAGTACTAGAAACAGAACATTATAAGCCAAGCATGTGGTAAATATTATTATTCTTCATTTATGTAAAACCCTCTTTCATTGGTCAGATAATTGACCTTTTGAGTTTGCAATCAATTGATGTCTTCCTTGTCTTCAATGCAAACCATCCACAAAATCTGGTATGATTAAAAAAAAAAAGAACACAGAACTAGAGATATTTTGCAGAAAATATTTAGTTTTTTTCTTTCTCCATGACTCTGATCTTTGACTTTTGAACCCAGAATCAATAGGTTTCTTCCTTGACTCAAATGCAAGCTGCTTAGAAAGTCTGGTAACGATAGATTGTGAAGAATTCAAGTTATTTTGTGGAATAAAAACAGAACAGAAGGATGGACGTAAATTGTAACATGATACATGTTGCCTTATGGTGGGCAGAATCAGAGACTACATTTCCCTCCCACACATTGAACAAGGATCAGTTCCAAAGGAATTTTAGACAGTTACCATTAAATGGGTTCTAATGAGACTTCTACACAGAAAAAGTGTTTAACTTCTTGCATTTTTAATCTCCTACACAACGGACAAAGAATTCATAATTATTGTTTCAAATTCTTCCAGATCTTAACTGCAAGCATTCTATAAATATTCACAGCTGTTTAATTTTATGCACAAAAAAGTTTTTGTTTATGTGACTGCTGATTGTTGCCCAAGAAGCCAATTAATTGTGGATGACAGATGGTTATTTACAAAACCAAGGACTTCACATGCAGTTACTTACAAAGCTTATCCATCACATCCCCAGTTCCCGAGGCTGCAGTGGTTTTGCTGCTCTTGCTGTCTTCCACACTTTTACTCATGATAGGGCTGTTATGTGAAAACTGTAAAGAAAAGCAGGAAACCATGAAACATAAACATAAGATGACATCACACTGCTTGTGGGAGCAGCATAATCATTCATTTATTCATGATGTTGCTCAATAAAGTATGAAAATTTAAGTCGTTATGGATTAGAGCATGCTTAAAATTAATTAATTTCAATATATCAGACAGAACTTTGTTTATTTGGCCTTAAAGTCATATACTACAGATGATTAAAGAAACATCCAAACAAAGACAGATCTTCAGGAACGAATAACATTTTTTCCCAAAGTACACTGGATGGTGGCACTGAGGGGTGTTTTCTTGGATGGTGGTGGTGGTGTAGGGACACTGTGGACAGTATTTATTCCTGTAAATTTGTCTTATTAAATAAAGATTCCTCTTACTGTCAAACTTCTTTAGCTAGACTATGACAAGGTTAGTGTCCCCCCCCCTTTTTTTTTTACAATACAATTAATGTGGATCTTTTTGCCAATATACTTACAGGATCATCGTTGGAATCTGAATCCGACTCAAACAGATTGTCCAAGTCTGAAACCTGAGGAATAAGGTCTTTTTCTCGTGTTAAACTACTGGCCATCCCAACTTGGCTAGGACCTGTCTGTGTACCTGGGGTTGTTGGAGGTGATGTGAGAGACCCTAAATCTATAAAAAAATTAATTAAAAAAATGCTCTCATCAATTTCTGAAATTCTGTTTACATGTAAGCAACTGTAATGATTCTAGTGGTATATGAACAGATGACACATGTGCAGCAGTTAAACAATGTTAAACAAGAGGTACAACAGATTGTAACTATGTTTTGCTGCACACATGCAAAGCAGCTTGTAATAAATCATATATGCCCTCTCATGGTTCTTACAGCCTCGGGGAGTTTTCTTCAAAGTACTTTTCAAGAACTTCATTCTCCACATGTTACTTTATCACTACATACAAAGGTACAGAAGCAGAAGAAAACAAGAGTCCCTCAAAGGGACTGACACTCTACAGGGCAAGTAGTGATAACAAGATTTTCAAGCTGGCCACTGTGGAAGCCATATTAGGCACCATTTTCATTTAGGACTAACTAGTTATCATAAGTCTTCTGGTGAAAACACCCTGTCAACATGACCTTCTATTCAGGAAGAGTAGTGATAACAAGATTTTCATGATGGCCACTGTGGAGGCAATATTGGACCTCAGATCATCACCAGCGTCATTTAAGACCAACTAGACACTGTAAGTCTTCTGGTGCAAACCCCATGTCAATATGTCTTTCTGTTCAGTAGTATCAACAACAAGATTTTCAAGATGACTCCTGGGGCGGCCATAGTGGGCATCAGATTGGCACCATTTTTTTTATTTAGGGCCAACTAGACATCATAAAAAGTGTTTTAGTGAAATCCTCATTATGATATGACCATCCATTCAGGAGTAGCAATAACAGGATTTTCAAGATGGCTGATATGGTAGCCATAATGGACATCAGATTGGCACCATTTTCATTAAGGACCAAGTAGACATCATAAGAAGTCTTTTAGTGAAAGCCTCATGTTGATATGACCATCCATTCAAGAGGAGTAGTGATAATATTTTTAAGGTGGCTGCTGAGGCAGCCATATTGGATATCATATGGCACCGTTTTCATTCAAGATCAAATAGACATCATAAGAAGTCTTAGAGTGAAAACCCCACGTCAATACGACTTTTTGTTCAGAAGGCGTTGCAATAAAAAGATTTTCATGATGACTGCCATGAGGGCCATATTGGACATCAGATCGGCACCATTTTCAATTAGGACCAACTAGACATCATAAGAAGTCTTTTAGTGAAAACTCCATGTTGATATGGCCATCCATGTAGGAGGAGTAGCAAAAACAAGATTTTCAAGAGGGTCACTGTGGGAGCCACAACGGACATCAGATCAGCACCATTTTCACAGCAGTTTCTAAAGTTACAGACTGAAGTATTTATCAGTGCAATCAACAAGGCTGAATGTAGGTATTAAACTGAAAACATACTGCAGTATTGGATGGAATTTTGCAACATTACTGTGATTTACTGATTTTAGAAGAGACACATATTGTTTTTATTTTATTGAAATTCAATAATTGTAAACACTAAGGAAATAATTAAAATTATTGCTGAAATAAAGAAAAAGATAAAATGTTCTTGTTGGAACATGCTGTGGACAGTCTGGACTTGATGTTTTGAATCATTAGAAATGGAGAAAATAGTTTTTAAAATGAACATGTTTCTGTTGATACTTGCTCCAGACAAGTCATAAAAACTAAAAATAAACAAAACAAGTTAATATGGAATGTTGTTTTTGTCTACTATTTTTGACTAACATGTTAAAAACTAATTCATACACATCAAATAGTGTTTTATTCAAGTAAAATTTTGCAAAAATGTTTTCTTGAAGCTCTATTATTTTCATAACATGGACATTAGCAGTGGTTAATGGTGACAACTTCATTTTGGAAAAATATTGAAATTATTGCCATACAAACTCCCATCAATAAACATTGGTGACCTAGTGTTTTTCTTCTCACGATGATGCTTGTTCATATGACAAGTGAGATCATTAGCATCATATATTCCGCATAATCCAACTATCTTGTCAAACTTCCCATTAGTTTTGCTCTTTCTTAAAGCAAAGTGAGTCCATATGTATGGCCAACCACGCTTTATAGTATTTTCATAGTTCAACTCAGCCATGTGGCTCAAGTCAAAGTCAAACAGTGATCAATATAAATTAAGTGATTGTTCACTGATATCACAGTTTCCTTAGTTTTCTCCGGGATGAAGATTAACTATGCTGGAATTTTCTATTACCAATATTCGTTATTGTTTTTACTTCTCCTGGGAGTAAAATCTCAAAAAAACCTTAATGAAGCTGATTACTAATGGTACACATAATAATGAATACATCCCAATCATTTGGAAAGTGGGACAAATTTTAAGAAATAATTGCTGTATATTTTAAACATTTATGTCAATATCGTGTTATATCAATATAATAAAATGATACAGCTATTAGTGTATTATGGATATATTACTGAGCACCACTAGTTTAATGGTGGACTTACCAATAGACCTTTCATCACGGGGGAAATTGAAACTTTCATTGTTACTCCTGCACATTTCTATCTTTTCATCCTCCTGCAAACAAGAAGCAAGCTTTAGAAGTATTACCATACTCAGATATCCAGCTAAGTCAATACAGAATTATATTTTACTTTCAAAACAGGGACAAATAAAGGTAAATTACTAAGTAAAATTGCATGCATACTTCTGATAAAAGAAGACTTACCTGCAGGGTTGCAATAGATTTTTGCAAACAATCCTTTCTTTTACCTACATTTTATGGGATAAAACAGTGATGCTACCAGGAATTAGCTGGAGAGGAAGATCTCCTCCCGTGGTTTCTAAAAAGGGGAGGAGTCAGAACAATTACAGGGTGGTATAAATCTTACCCACAACACCTGAACATTTGCCATCCCTTTTTCCCTTCCGTGTATCCAGTGCTCAGTTGAAATTTAGATCTTCATAGGAACCACCCTCAAGCTGTATTAGCATTATTATGTTTACATTTTCATAAATTAATCTGTTTCTGTTTGCAGTGTGAATGTCAGACCATGCTGAGAAACCCCTCTCACAATCTGCAGTTTGGAGAGGCATATGCATGGCAGGCTTTTCTAGCTTTAACATAACCATGACCTCTGAAATTTGTACTCAAACTTTTTGTCTTCTTCGGTGTTCATCACATGAAGTACGAGTCCTAGCCGATTCTGAATCAGCATCAACAATTTCCAGAGAAACTTTGTTTCTGTTAGATCAGAGTGCACTGTAGATGGGTCTTAAGTATCAAGTCTCCAAGTTATCAATCACACATTCAGTATCCTAATCCATGTCAGAAGTACTGGCAGATTGAACTTTAAAGTAATCCCATATCAAACTTAAGGCTTGCAATTGCCTTGGGAACAGATGAAAGGTTTTATAGTCATGTGCAGTTACACAGTGTGAAAGATACATGGAAGTGGGATTCAGACACAAAAACAAGAGTCCTTCAAAGGGACTTTTGCTCTACTATCCAAAAAGAATGTCCAGGAATTCATGACAAGACCATTTCTTCTTTTTAACTGCCAAGTGTTGAAACCATTTCTGATATTCTTGAGCTACACAATTTTCAAATTAGCCACTGTGTCAGCCATATTGGATGTAAGATTAGCATCATTTTCATTTAGGACAAGCTGGACACATTAGAAAACTGTTGGTGAAAACCCAAAGCTGACATGACCATCCATTCAGGAGAATTTGTGAAAAGATTTTCAATATGTTAATTGTGGCAGTCATATTTTGAGATCAGATCGGCACGCTTTTCATGCAGGACCAACCAGATATCACAATTAGTATTTTGTTGAAAACTCCATGTCGATGTGACTTTCCATTTAGGAGGAGAAACAATAACAAGATTTTCTAGATGGCTGCCATGGTGGTCATACTATATGTAAAATCGACAAACTTTTCATTTAGTATGAAGTCTTCTGGTGAAAACCCAATGTTGATACGACTTTCCATCTAGGAAGAGTGTAACAAGATTTTCAAGATGGCCACTATGGTGGCCATATTGGATATCAGATCGGCACAAGTTTTATTTAAATCCAACTCGACACCATAAGTCTTCTGGTGAAAGCCTCATGGTGATATAACTTTCTGTTCAGGAGTAGCAATAACAAGAATTTTATGATGGCTGCTGTGAGGCATATTTTATTTCAGATGGGCCCCGTTTTCATTCAGGGCCAATTAGACATAACAAGAAGTCTTTTAGTGAAAACCCCATGCTGATATGACCATCCAAACTGGGGGAGTAACAATAACAAGATTTTCTACATGGCCAATGCGGTGGCCTTATTGAATGTCCAGGCAGCACCATTTTCCTGTAGGACCAACTGGTCTTCATAAGTAGTCTTTTAGTGAAACAACCATGTTGACATGATTATCATCCATTCAGGAGGAGTGGCAATAGCAAGATTTTTAAGATCTCTGCTGTGGTGGCCATATTGTATTTACAAGCAGAACCATTTTCATTTAGGACCAACGAGACATCACAAGAAATCTTTTGGTGCAAACCCAATGTTGATATGACTTTCTGTTCAGAAAGAGTAGCGATAAGATTTTCAAGATGTCTGCCATGGCAGCCATACTGGATTCCAGATCGGCAACATTTTCATCTTGGACAAACTAGACCTTGGGATGAATGTTTGTGTAATGTTTCATGGCAATCCTCCAAACAGATTAGGAGGAGTAGCAATAGCAAACTTGTGCTAATGGATAGATGGATTTCGGATGATGGATTGAGTGACAAACAGGCCATCCCATCAGTATGACCAGTAGAGCCAAAAACACCTTGCTGATCAAGACAAAAGCAAACAATTTTACAGAGAGTACAACACAGTCAGACTTCCTTTAGATTATTCGCACAGTGTTGATTTTTATTTACAGAATATCAGGCTTCATTGCCAATTTCAGATCATTTGACAGACCATCAATTTTGTGTGATTAGTGCACTCACATAGCCTGGTAGCATCAATGTAAAATCTGTATTTCAGGGAAATCACAAGGAAATCAGCAGAACAAAAAAAATGGATATAGCAATCATTTTCAATGCATTTTTCATGCTTTATATTTTTCTTAAATATCCCTCCAGACTGCAATATTTTCACATACAAGAAGCACTTTGAAAAACAAATTAAATGCTTTTAGGAATTTTTAAAAATGTTCAGTTTAACAAGGTAAATTCTGATCATTTAAAAGTTTTGCACTGCATATTATCTGTCTGCATATCTGGAGTATACTGAAAAATCTGTATAATGTGGAAAATTCAATACATGTGGTCAGCATGTATTTGTAAGAGTAGTTATTATACTGGATATAATATGCACACAGCTGTCAATCCTTAATAAGGATGGAGTAAATATATGCTTATTACATAATTCTGCATCATTAATCCAACTTACCATTTTGCTGAAGGAGGGCCGGTGAAACATTTCATCCCTACTGTTTCGCAGCGCAGCTCGAGAAATGGCTGCAGGGTTAATTGACGCCTCTTCTGAGAACTCATATGGGTCAGGTGCAGGGGGCTGAGGGGTTGGAGGCTTGGAGGGTTTCAAACTTTGTCCTGAGAGGGAGGAGGCAGAGGTGGAGGAGGAGGGGAAACTGCCACTAAGATCCTGGATACCAGAACCATAGTCCTTCTGATCGCAGCATATCTTCTTAATAGGATAATCAGACCTAAAATGTACGAGAAGATACTGTGAGTACTCTCCTTTTCACAAGAAAATATATTTTGATGATTTTATTGTAGCTACAAACAATGAATTTAAGACACAATGATATTGTTACTTCTGTGGAAACAATAGGACATCTTCCCCAGTGCATGAATTTTAGTACCAATAAATATGGCATAGTTTGTAAAACCACAAAAATTTATATGTTGTTGGATGGTTTATTAACAGCACTTTAAATACATATTATTGGGTATATCTGGGACAGGAAATGGCAGCTAAATGTATTTCCTAAGGACACACCGAGTTATCTGACCCGGGCTGGCCTGAGTGGTTGTTGAACCTGCAACCCTTGATTACGAGTTTGGTGCCCTACCAACTAGCTACCATGGCACCCAAAAAGTAAATAAATTCAAAGTAAATTTCTGCTACATAAATTAAAATGAAACTGGATTTTATGAAGCTGAGAATAAGTATCATAACATATGTTGCATGTAAAATACATTCTATGTTTATTTGATTTGGGCAAGGCTAATTCAGTGTTGGATGATGACTTGACATGCCCCATCTACTACTTGTATTAATCTTCACAATTCGAGTTTCCACTCGAATAATTTTTTTTATACCACTTTTCAATTTTTTTTGCAAAGTCACATATGAAGTAATTTTGGTAATGATTCAACCGAGAAATTATAGCTGGTTTATAAAGCACAGATTCTATTACAAATTTTAAATAAGAAGGTTCCTAAATTTGAGATTGGTTTTATTCCAAGTGGAATCACTTGATGCAAGAAAAGACTATTTGTTTTAAATAAGGAGGTTTCTACATTTGAGATTGATTTTACTCAAAGGTGAGTCACTTCATGCAAGCAAAGCTCGACATCTTGCCTATAGTGATTAGTTTGTGACGCAGCATTCATTCATATATTTCTGCTTTCATTGTTAACTCCTAATCACCTTAATTCTGACAAGATGTAAAATAAAACAACTGATCAGATCCCTTAAATATTCCCAATTTATACTAAGTCAAAGTATGTATGTATATAGTAGTGTTTTACGTTGCCTCAGCATAAAAGTGACCATGCAGTGCCAATAATAGTTTGGTTTGTAGTGTTATGGCACAAGCAGGTTATTTAGTGCCAAGGCAATTGAAGTAAAGTGCCTTGCCCAAGGACACACCACAGTAGCTGACCCAGGCTAGTCCGATGGTAGGATTCGAACACATACCCTTTTGGTCCCGAGTCCGGTGCGCTAACCACTGAGCCATTGCAGCTCCTCTGCAGTGCCAATAAAAAGGTCAAGTCCGAAAAATGCACAAAAATTTAGGAAGATAAAGCCTTCCAAACAAATGTAAAATTAAGTACAACAAGGTAAGGTACAAAACATAGATGTTAACATTCTGTAAATGTATATAAACAACAGATAAAGGTAACACATATATAATCCTTAAAGCATGATTAAAATTTGTTGTATAAAACACATTCCCATAAAGAGTCCAAGATTTCCTCACGTGGTATGTCCTCATACAGTTTCTTGAAGCAGTTCATGTCAAAATACTCCTGTCTCGCGATGTGAAAGTCAAAACACTGGACAAGAGTGTGCGCCACTGTCACAGGTATGCACGAGTCAGGCACGTGATTGACACATAACCACCCCATCTCCCTGCTTGGGCCTATACAGACTACATGTGGGATGCCACTCTCCAATGGTGGGTTTGATGTTCTCGAGTTAGTGGTGTTTTCATTCCACATATTTTGCCAAGTATGACAAACGTGTCCTACTTAACTTTACTTGTATGGGGCAGTAGTTTCCACATTTATTTTGGTCATGATCTCAATGTCAGACCCATCATATGTATATTCCTGCTTTTTAGTAGCAGACAAGCTTTGTAAATAAATTTCTTAAATGCACAATCTGTATACACAAAATAACAAGCCATCACCAATCTATAATACATGGCCACCCTAGGTAACATGTTCATGATGAAGCACTGGATAAGATGGATAACAATGTGCTCAATAACCAATGGATGTAATGGATGTTAATGTTACATTCACAGTAGGGTATTTTGGTCTACAAGCCGCATGATAGGTAGTCTAGTGTACTTATGGCACAAGGTCTATTCTAGGATTCATGTTTATTTCTAAAAATTGGACCAAGACAAATTACTGATTCAAGACCTACCTTTTATTTTTCATAAAAAATCCCTCCTATATTCAAAACATTCCCTTTTTTGCAAATGGATGGGGGAATTTCCCCCTAAAATTTTCAGTTCTAGAATAGACCCTTAAAGCAAGCTGCTGCTTGATCATTATCACAAATCTGCATTCACACAGAGTGAACTCTGTAAACATGTTCAAAATGGTATCTTTTGTAAGTTTTTACTCCAAATATAATACACAGAGCTGATTTGATATATGTACCCTCTGATTTCTGTCCATACATGTAGCAATCTACAGAATTGTACCTGCATGGCGGTTTTTGTACATACTGTAATTGAGTGACATGATGATAAGGGTGAAAACTGATGAACATGTGCCGAACAAATGGTAAAAGCAAAGGAGTTTGACTACTTAGTTCTTGTATTAACCAAGCTCCTCAATTTGGGTGTGCATTCTAAACCAAATATTGTTTCAGTAATAAACTTCCTCATTTAAAACTGGAGAAAAAAAAGGTACCCATATTTAATGGCAGTCTTTTAATGAACATGTTCCAACTTTTGTAGATCTTTTACGTTACTAAATTTTTACATTACTAACCATCCAAAAGTTGAGTTTGACGTGCACTTAAGTTGAAGGGCTTTGTGAATACAGGACCTGATGTGAACTTTATTTCATCAATAGCAATGGTATTTGACCTATGTGATATCTGCAATGTTAAAATAACTGACATGTGACATAACTTGATACACAATAAACTATGTATCCCTAAGTACTATATTCAAGTTTATTTTTATTCACAGCTTTCAAAAAGGAGCTTTCAATTATATTATTGTGAATCTTTCAAATCTTTCTAGCTAATATTACTATTTTCTAATACATTGGCCCAAGTTTTCAAACCCCACCCTCACAGACAAATCTTGTTTTACAAAAAATAACTTTGTCCCATTCATGACAGGCCACACCTCTTCTGAGGTCTCGTTTTTATTGTAGAATGGATGTCCTTAAAAGTATATTAAGAAGTTGTTTTCTGTCTAGTGATCCCACTACTTTCTCAGATTGAGGGTTTTTGTATCCTGCAAGTTGCTAAAATGGGGTGGTGCACATTGTGAAGAAAATAATAAAGAATAATTGCACTGGAGTATAGTAAAATAATAAATATATAATTCTGCAAATAAATAAAAATGTCACAACCTGTTTGCATTTAGTACTTCAGAAAAGTAATGCTAATGTACACACAGATTCAGTAGTAAGTTATTTAACAACTCCAAATAGCTATAAAATCTACCTGTTTTTTTTTCTTCTCAGAATGAAGTTGGTATTATTTTTTCTTTAATAAGAAGAACCTTAAGGAGTACCATTGCCTCCATTATTTGTAAGTTAGGAATCCCATATGCCACTCCAGAATTGTTAACCTCCTTGTTTTTTTCCAGATCAGTACTTTGCACTGAAATAATATTAGTACAGGAGATAAGGAGCCAGTCTATCCCTCATGGCCAATATGGTGACTGTCCGAGTTACCACTCGTATGTTTTTCAAACTGCACACATCAGCCTTGTTTAATAAATTTTTTTTGCTATCATTGAGAAATTGGTAGAAATGGAGTAACACTGATACCCAGTTCCAAATATAGTTCTCAGACTTGATTTAGTGTATGCACCAGGCTTCAATTTCTGTACATCAACTAAACATATCAGGCCGATGTTTTGTACATGCCAAGTGCTGTTAATGCATGGTTCACATACATTTTTGCATCAATGGGAACACTGTTTGTCATGAAAGGTTTGAAGTCTATATGAATCAGGTTTGAATCACAACAACTCTTTAAAACTTTAGAACAATTATAAAGACTGAAGAATAGAGTAAAAAAGTAAAAAGTCACATATATAAGCTAAAAATACAAAAATCTGTATACAGTGCTCCAGCGAGAAATTAGCCTGGGGGGGGGGGGGAGGGGGGTAAGGAGTAGAAGAGATGGAGTTACGGGCATTTCATTTTTGCAAGGAGAAGCCTTTGTTCCAAGTTGCAAGATCATGATGATATTTATGATTTCACAATAAAAATTTACACTTATTGTCTTCTCAAAATTATAATCTCCCAAAATAGAATTTACAACAGCTATTAGTGATGAGTGCATTGCATAGGGCCCCCATGCTCACTAGAATTTGCTACACAAGGCCTTTAAAGAGAAGAACTTATGTTGGGAAACCCAAGTCAGAAGATGGACATTCAGGGGCTATGACTCCTCTAAATGAGGTGAAATGCTTGAAATTCAATAAGGTCCCATCAATACAAGTTACATCCCATGTAAAGATAAAGATATATGAAGTTGATAGACATAGGCCATAACTGTACAAAATGGAGTAGATGAGACACATAGGTCTATGAAACAACATTCAAATCAAATTGCATCAGAATATGTTCACTAAGTGTCTTTCTCAAAGACATACAGTGGCAGCCAACCTGGACTGGCCTGGGTGGGTATCGAACCCATGAACCTTGTATTATGAGTCTGATGCTCTACCAACCGAGCAACCATGACCCCCCCAAAATATATCAGAATATGCTGACAGTTTTTTTTAGCTGTGCTGGTTACAAGGTTCTGCTGTAGAGGAGATGTTAACTTGATAACAAAGAGCAATAACTGCATCCAAATTGGACCTGAAAAGATGATACATTTAAATAAAACACATATGTGTCATACCAAATTCAATTATGTTCAAGGGTTGCAGGGCTTAGGTGGCTACTAGAAGTGTGAATGGACGGACATAAAAAGTGATTACTATAGGGCTGCAGCATCTCAATGCAAGGCCCTAATAAGGTAGAAGTAGTAGTTGTAGCATTTAATGGCATGGGAGTTCAATATTGGCTTTATGGTGTTGATTAAAAGTAAATTTCTAAAAATGTAAAAAGAATGAATTGCAAGAAAAATATATAGGAAGATAACTTCCCAAAACAAGAGTCCCTCGAAGGGACTGATGCTCTACTATGCAAAAAGAATGTCCAGGTATTCAAGATACGACCATTTCTTCCTTTTAACTGTAGAGTGTTGAAACCATCTCTAATATTTTCCAGCAATATCAAGATTTTCAAATTAGCTGCTGTGGATGTGCTGTAGATGGGCATACTGGATGCCAACTTGGCACCATTTTCATTGAGGACAAAGCAGACATCATCAGAAGTCTTTTGGTAAAACCCCCCACATCATAATAATCATCCATTCAGGGGGAGTAGTGACAACAACATTTTTAAGACAGTCATCGTGGCAGCCATATTAGATGTACGACTGCCACCATTTTCATTTCGGACTTGGTGAAAACCCTATGTCATAATGATCATCCATTCATGGGATTAACATGTGTAGAGCTTCAAGGCAATCATGCAAGTAGTTTAGGAGGAGTAGTGATAACAAACTTGTACTCATGGATGGATGAACAACAGATGAACAGACCTCATATAAGCTCTTCTGGTCTATGAACAGTAGAGCTAAACAAACCATAAACATAAAGTATTAAACACTAAAAGTTTAAAGGTAAAGATGTTCAAATTCTGTAAAAAGTTATATAAAATAAAAGAAAAAGGTAAAACATGTCAAAACCCTACAAAAAGACAGGGCAACATTTGTTATACAAACTGCATTCCCTCAAAAAATCAAAGATTTTCTCTGGTGGATACATCACCATAAAGTTTCTTTATCGAGTTTACATCAAAATTTAAGGAAACAAAATAATTAAAGCTACCAATGTGCACAGATGTTTTTTTAAAAAAAAAACAAGAAAAAAGAAAAGAATAAAAGATTCAAACTAAAAAAGATCAAGTTGACGACTTACATGTGTGTAGCAAACTGATTACTTTCAACATATTATCATTAAATGATAACATGTCCATAACAGATTCAAATGTGAAGAAACTGGAGAAAAAATCAACAGCATTCAAAGTGATACTGTAATGCCAATAAAGACTTCATGTCATATCATACTTAAGCCACAAATACCAAGTAAGAGGAAGAAACTGCAAGTATACCAAACACTACTAAGCTAATCAACATTTACACCTGTTACCAACAGAATTACAAATTAGGCAGTAGTAATATACAAATATACCTACATCTAAGTTAACATAGAATCAATTAATCAATATGGTAGAAACTGCTATCTCTAGAACTGTACTGCTTGTAGTAGGCACACAAGCCAAAATGTCGCCATCTGTGCTAAGTTTTGAATCTAGCTAGATATGCTTCCTCCAAGGTAACTGAACTAGGCCAAATATAAAAAGTGTCAACACAATGATAGGTCCCTACTGTTCAAGACTGATAACACCCTATAAATTCTGTTTGCTGTACATGTAAACACTGTTCACACCACGCACTTGTTACGTTTTACATGATATATGCATCAGATGTGCAGGAGCTTTTGTCATCAACGTTTATATTTTCCCCCATTTAGGCATACTGTTACTTGAAAATTGTTAAGAAAATGAATGTTCTTAATTGGAATATCTCTTCTTGAATTAAAATGAATAGCTTAAGGATTCAAAGTTTGTATGCAGCTGTAAAGATCGTTACTCTTAAACAAATAGGATATTTAACGAAGAGCTGTTGTTTGCCAAAAATGAGGTTATGAAATGGTTTTGCTTTGCAACTTTTCTGTCAGTATATTTTGTTACTTGGCATAGCTGTATCATAGGCTAAATCCCTCAAACAAATGTCGGGAAATGTCAAGGTTTAAAGTTGCATTTGGGATTTAATGAAAAATTTGGATTATGCTCAGAATATTTTGGATTCGACGTATTATTTAATGTGGCAGAAAGATCAAGTAAAGTGATCTTCGAGTTAGTGAACTTTAATGAAACAGTTGCATCCAGACCAGACTGCTTGCTTTAACACCTTTGATCTTATAGTTAAGCTTGGGTGAGAACACAGACCTGCCACTTGGGTTAATATGACTTGAATATGGTTTGCAATCAATAAAGCAAGTGATTCAAGTTTGAAAAACAATTAAACAACCAGAGCCAGGCATATGGAAAATGACTGTTAATAACAACACTAAACTTTGCTGTTCAACAAGGCCAACATGCACAATAAAGGGAGAGTGGTGGGCATTTTATGGGGAGGGATTGGGTGCTCCTCTTTTATTCAAGCTGAAACACTGGTATAAATACATACAGATCCTGCAAATCGCATTGCTAATGTGTGCACTACAAGAATTGAGAGAGTTCACCAAATCAAATAGATCATGAACAATGCTATGAC
Organism: Margaritifera margaritifera; assembly: GCA_029931535.1. NCBI lineage: Eukaryota > Metazoa > Mollusca > Bivalvia > Unionida > Margaritiferidae > Margaritifera > Margaritifera margaritifera. Next base: position 4,157,956 of record JAQPZY010001654.1, read on the forward strand.
ACATATGAACAACAATATTGTATAAACACAGTAAGATTACAACATCAATAGACTTACCAGCTTTGAACACTATTAAAATTGTACAAGGTATCGGTGACTAGTTCACTTTCATCGGTTTCATATACAGGTAAACTTGGTCTCTTAAGACCTCTGTGTTCCACTTGTTTTTGTTGTGTCCGAAGCCAACTATTTATGTTGGCATTTTTGCTGTCAAGTTGTGGACTAGTCCAACTATTTGCAGAAGAATTATACGGAGAGGTAACACTCTCAGTCTTTGGCATTGTGTGTGGCTTGGAAAAAACTCTATCACCACCATTCATTAAATTGTTTGATTGAGATTCACTGGACACCTGTTTAGTTATGTCCTTTGTTTCTCCATCTTTAGGCGGGGGATGAGGACTCAGAGTTGGCATTGTGGGGTCCATGTTTTGATTGACAACTGGCTGGTTGTGAGGTTCCTCAAGAGGAGAAGGAGCATTGGATGCTGGCGATTCTATATTGTTCACAGCTTCTGAAGTATTCATTTGGGATATAGAACTGTTTGATGCCCCAAAATTTGGTCCAGACTGATTCACTCTTGGTATAAACATTTCCATATCAACTGGAATAAAATCATCTGACCCAGGTGATCTTCGATGAAATGGATTAGTCCTAGTGAAACGAGACTGCTGTCGTTCTAATCCCTTTTCCCCTTTTTGATGTTTGCCTCCTGTGCCTTTCCCTTGAGATGACAAATTCCCTTTTGTCTTTTGTGCCCTTAGCCTAGAAATGAAACGAGAAAAAAAAAAAGGTAAATTATTAAAATGGGGGGGGGGGGGATTCAAAGGCAAAAGTTTTGCCAGCCTCCTCCTGCAGAGCAAGTTCAAAGCAGAAGACAATGCAATCGTGAAAGTCCAACTCCTAATCTCCAGACTTCTCAAAATCTTATATTAAATGATTGCCCCAGGCTCTTCACTTAGGGAAAATTAGCCATCTTAAACCCCTCACACCAGTCTGCCAGTGTATAAAAGAACTTAAAACAACATTCATGTAGTCTAGACCATAATTAGAACCAAAGGAAAATACAGAAACAACAAAATGTTTATCATCACACACAATATAATAATATGTCCATGTTAGTGTTATGTATTTGCATTTGTTATCTGATGAAAGATTATAATTTTGTTTAAATTGTAAGAAAAGCATAACATAATGTAGAGTAAAATAGTCAATATAAAATTTGTATGACAAAACAAATGTTTTGAAATAAAAAGTTGAAAATGAAAAAATAAAGAAGGAATAGACAATACTAAAACTGAAGCAACAGCATATCTGAAATGGAAAACTACATATTTTCCGGTACATCAGTACATGAAATATATACATGTTTTCATTTTATTTACAATAAATAACTTATTTTAATGTTATTTATTTTTATAAAAAATAAATGTCATCATTATCAAGAGGCTACATAAGTTCTGGTGGACAAATCTTTGGCAAAGGCCAAAAACGTTTAGAAGCCGTTATCTATCTATCTATCCCCCACCCCCAATATATATATATATATATATATATATATATATATATATATATATATATATATATATATATATATATATATATATATATATATATATATACACACACACACTACTGGTATTTGTGTTTATCATGTATATGGCTATCTGAATGACATATACAAACTTAATAGAGGTACAAGAATGTAAATCTTTGTTTATGTGTATTTCATACAATACTGTTAATTCACTTTTTGGATATGTAATAAATTAATATTTCCATAGGCACTTAATTTCATGGACTGGTAAGGGTGTCCTACTGTTTTCACAGGTTTATCATTATTCATTGGGTACTTCACTCTGTGAATTAGAACCATGAAATTAACAACAAAAGTCCCTCGACGGGACCGATGCTCTACTGTCCGAAAAGAATTTCCGGGAATTCAAGATAAATCTATTTCTTCTTTTTAACTGCAGTGTTGAAACAATCTCTGATATTCTTGAGTGACAAGATTTTCAAATTAGCCACTGGCAGTCATACTGGATATAAGATCGCCACCGTTTTCATTTAGGACAAACTAGATACCATTAGAAGACTTTTTGTTAAAAACCCATGTTGATATGACCATCCATTCAGGACAATTTGAGAGACAAGACTTTCAATATGTTCATTGTGGCAGCCATATTTTGAGGCGAGATCAGCATGATTTTCAATCAGGACCAACTAGACATCATAATTAGTCTTCTGGCAACCCCCCCCCCTCCCCCATGTCGATATGACTTTCCATTTAAGAGAAGCAGCAATAACAAGATTTTCAACATAGTTGCCATGGTGGCAACAATGGATGTCAGATAAACACCACTTTTATTTAGTACCCGACATCTTAAGAAGTTTTCTGGTGAAAAACCAATGCTGATACAACATCCATATAGGAGGAGTAGCAATAAGATTTTCAAGATGGCCACTTTGGTGGCAATACTGGATGTCAGATCAGCAACATTTTGTTTTATTAGGACCAACCAGATACTTTAAGAAGTCTTCTGGTGAATACACCATTTTGATAACGCCTTTCTGTTCAGAAGGATTAGCAATAACAAGATTTTCAAGATGGCTGCTGTTGTGGCCATATTGTATGTCAGATTGGCACCATTTTCATCTAGGACCAACTAGACATCATAAGAAGTCTTTTAGTGAAAACCCCATGTTGATATGACCATCCATTCAGGGGGAGTAGCAATAACAAGAATTTCAAGATGGCCACTGTGGTTGCCATACTGGATGCCAGAAGTAAACTCTTTTCATTTAGGATCAACTAGACATCATAAGAAGTCTTTTAGTGAAACACCCATACTGATATGACCATCCTTTCAGGAGGAGTTGTGATAACAAGATTTTCAAGATAGGACCAACTAGACCTTAGGATGAATGTGTGTATACAGTTTCATAGCAATCCTCCAACTAGTTTAGGAGGAGTAGCAATAACAAACTTGTGCCAACAGATGGAGTGACATCAGATGACAAACAGGCCATCCCATAAGCTCTTCTGGTCTAGGACTGGTAGCGCTAAAATTGGCAACCCACAAAAAAAAAAATAATTAGTGAATTCATAGAATACCTTGGACATGAGCAATTGACCCTGGCACTGGGCTCAGCAAAGTCCCATGAGCTACCTATGGTCTCCTCTGTCATATTTTCATTGGGTCTGAAATGGAATATGACCTCTAAATTTGTTATTTGACTACAATTTGAAAATTATTCTGCAAAAGATCTGTACTAACACAGACCTGCCAACCCTAAAAGACCTTCTCAGTAAGGCAATCAATTTTTTCCTTAAGTTAGACCAATTTTCAGTAAGGTGTAACAAAATATCATGTACTGCTTCTGTCAAACTAGAAAACATGCATTAAAAAAGTTCCAAAGTGTGATTCGAGACTAATGCAGACACGGTAAACATTATGTTCAACTAAAAAGTTTGTAAAGTACACTTAGATCTTAATTACCTCCAGTACAGTTTCACAAACTGCTGTTCCAAAGTCTATGGAACTCAATCGCTTCAAGTTATCTCACAACCCGACGTAGTCCTTGGCTTTCTTTTTCAATTTCACAGGGTGACGGCAATCATCTCTCACATCATGAGACATATTCAAATCAACACATGAAGTCCAATAAACGTAATTGTTGCACTTCCTGCTTTTTTTCCCCCAGGAATATGAATATTCCTTTTTATTCTTCTGTACTGACTATTAAAACTTTTTAAGAGTATTACCGTCCCTTTTGTCTTGAACATGTATCCTGTAAAGTTAGTCTGGTTCCCTGACCAACTCCACTGAATGTAATATGAAACCTGGATCCAAATCAAACACAGACAAGCCAGTATCCCGATTTTATCACAACAATCATATTTCCGTAATGTTTGCTTTTATTCCGCAAGTCCGTATTCTAAGGGTCATTTCCATAAGACTTGTGGTCAAATTGTAAGGGTTGGCAGGTCTGCTAATACTAATAACCAACAAAGTCTGATTTAATAAAGGTACTGCTAGATTACAACTGTCAAGAGGAGGAAACGGATTAAATAAGACATCTATATGTGTTGATGAAAATTCTCATCATCTTTAACCATCAAAATGACAAACAATATTCAGTGCTTTTAGAAAAGGTCTTGCTAACACATTTAGACCCAATAAAATAAACCAGTAATCTTCTCTCTCCTAAACAATATTTAGGGCTGCAGTATTAAGGGTATAACACATCTTTCTTCATCACACTGGTCCAAGAATTCATTTTCTAGTTCAGAAAGTGTCCATCTTTAAAATTGTAACTATAAAAACTGTAAAGCTAGCCTTCACAAATCCACTCCTTTTTTATTGCATTTTACACCCCACCCCAAAAGTGACACAAGAATCATAATGAAATATCCATCATATATGACAAGTCTTTCAGTTATGACTGCATATATAAAGTTTGCACAGACCGCAGGGGATCAAGACAAAGATGATACTCCTCTTCAAAATGGTTACCCCAAGGGCAATATAAACTATGAAGAGTTTTGTGAATTTCTACCCTGCAGTTTAGGAGATGTGGTAATGGACACACAGTCAAATGGAGACAGTGCATATCACAATATCTCCAGGTAGAGTGTTGGGATAAATACGTGCGAGGCGTCATAGTTTTGTATCATCAGACACAAGAACTATAAAAATTAAACCTTGAACTGGGACTGTCATTGCTAAAATGATAAAAAAAACGATGCAAATTACAATTTCATTCTGAACATATTACACTTTCATCTTTAACAGTTTGCTAAAATTCCAAAATGTATTCTTTACTTTTTTGAGAGTCCTGCTGTAATACAGGCATCATGACTGACACATTCCATCATTCTGGCTGAAAAAACATCCCCCGACCGATCCTGCAGTCGTGATGTGGCTTCCAGAGGCCGTCCTCCTGGAGTCCCAGCACTGCCCACTTTTATGCCTACATCTCCCATTACACCCATCTCTTCTACTGATGATGTCAGATGGCCCTGTGGGGCTGACAACTGACGGTCAAGCCCCATGGAAATGGGGTTTCCTCTCAGATGGTTATCAGTATCACAAAGCAGGACATAGCAGGAGGGGTACCTCATTCGCACACCAGCTGCAAACCCAAGACATCCTGATTTTAATCCAAGTCTTTAGATTTCTGTCTGAACAGAACCTTAATCAGTATCAAACACACTAGCCAGTTCTGTCATACACAAAAAGGCAATTATATCAAAAATACTTACTGGAATCTGTTTCAAAATGATACGTGACATTTTAAAAGTAACTGAATTTAAAACATATTTTCCACTTTGAGATAATGTTAAACATGGTAATTTTGTAAAGCGATTTGTAAAAGGAAAAAACTTACACTGATGCGCTTATTCTCCTCAGTAAATATACTTACTGTATCTCAACCAAAATGGTCTACAGTTTAAACTAATTAAGCTCATGTAAAATTACTCAATAGGCATGAAATACTGACGACATTTTACCCACATAATTTACTTACCAACAATGACCTCTACAAGGTTCGGTAGTTTGTTGGGATCATTATCTTTTGACTCTTCAGTCTTGATTGGGTAGAACTGCTTCCAATCCTCCAAAATCTTGCGGGTCGCTGGGTCACCGTCACGGTAACCGACACCTGTAAGGGTTCCACTCAACCCATAAGGGGCAAGAATCACTGAAAAAATAACATTACAAAAGTTGTAGGTCCAAAACTTTGGTTACACTTTCTGATCTAGAAAGATGATCTTCAATAAGACCCTTTCATGCAGCAAGCAGCATAAAGCACTTATCATTTCACTTTCTTTTCACAAGATGTATACTGCTGTAGTACGCTTTAAAACTGAACAAACCTATTTTTGGACTCTAGAAAATTATTACTTTTCTTGTCTGGATTATTTGTGCAACGAAAATTATCATTTTTCACTGAGCATCTTTCCTGGAAAATTAATATCTCTATTATATAATTTTTATGCGCCTGGAACACTCAATGCTGGTTGGTAGTGTGCTTGGTAATCTAGATTGCATTATATCCCTGCTTGCAAATAAAGAACACTGACATGATAATGTTTTGTCATTTTCTTTACAAATAAGGACAGTAAACTGAACCAATGAACCTCAGTCCTGAAAATCAGATGCCCTCTACATAGAAAAATAAGTATAGTTTGATTCTTAATGTAGTGTGTACTGAAAATAAAGTTAGTTTGGCCCTCTCTGCATGCTAGTTCATGACCAGAAATTGCTTAGATAAGGCAACAGTGTGGCCAGAATATGCTGATCCCTCTGAGATATAAAAATCTTCAGATCTGGTTACTTGCCTGTCTCTGGCACTCTCAGCCAGCAGAAAAATAACAAAAAAACTGAGGGCCCAAAACTGGCTATAATTAGGGTAATCAAGGAGGTTTCAAAGTCTGACATGATCATGTATTCAATCACCTATTTCTGAATATGGATAAAACAAATATTCCTAAGTTTCAGTTCCAACAAACAAACAAAAATGTACTTGATGTACACAAAAAAAGAGAATCTGGATATTTTTATTAATGATATTGCAAATCTCTAGACAAGCACCATTTTAGAATATTTTATACAAACTACCGGATTAAAAATGTATTAATAATTTTTTTAAAATATGTTCAAATTTTGCAAAACAAGTTAATTTTAAGCATTTAGTCCAAAGTTGTCAGCATATTGCTCTTGCTGTAAGCCAATTCATGTTTTATGATCACTGTGACAACACTTACCATATATACTTGTGTATAATCCAGATCCAAATGCAAAACTACATAGACCCTGATTTGCCGTCGCACAATGCACCAGCAGATCAGGGTCTATGTTGTTTGTTCTAATGATTAGTCCTTACAAACTGCATAGACCAGGATCTGCTGGTGCATTATGCGATGGCAGATCTGGGTCTATGCAGTTTGCAGTTGGTATTTGCTTATACACAAGTATATACGGTACTCAAACAGCCATATAATCTAATGTACCTTGAATAGGTCTTGGTTACAAAGTTGTTTGAAAGTATTCTACCAAAAAGCATGATTAAGGTGTTGATTATTAAGATTCAGTCTGGTATAGCCAGTTTCTGTTTTGCGGTGTACACAAAATACCTAGGGTCTATTCAAGGACATGCAAGTGCAGGATTATTAGTAATTTCTAAAAAAAATCGCCCCCAAAATTCAATTGAATGCACAAGCACTCAGTATACAGTAAAACCTGTCTTGAGAGACAGCCCCTTCTGCCAACAAAAAGCGGTCTCTCATAACAGGTTTGTACAAAAAGACCAGTTACCAAGGTTGAAATTCAGCACTGTTTATATTGCACTTCTTGTTAAAATTTTACATGCATTTATCTGAAAATAAGTTTATATAACAATAAAGATATACATCTATCATTAAACATGAATCACATTTATATCTGAGGATCACATATACATGTATTAGCATATGAATTTGTTTCTAATTGACTCCTTGTCTTTCATAACACCCTGAATTTGAGTTTTCCCTATGTTTAAACTGGCTGTTGTTTGTAAGCAGTCTCACCTTTTTCACTTTTTTCTATTACATTCATTCTTTCCTCCAGTGTTAGAATTTGTCTCTTTTTCATTGTAGATTCTGCCATTGTTATTAAGGTGCTAGGTGTTAACGTTATCAGTGATCAATTGTAATAACTGCTTTAGCAGTTTTGATTAGGCTTTGGGGAAATAACGAATACATATACAATGTATATGTACCAATGAATGAAAACAAAAGACATAATGAACTCATCCAGAAACAGAATAAATTTATTTTGAGACAAAAGTCAAAGGCTTAATTCACCAATGACATAAAGGGATTAACTCTATAAACAAAGGGTGTAACCGGCTGCACTAAGGTCAACATATGACAGCTTGGTGTGAGGGCTGTAATCACTGTAACATAAAAACAAACAACACAATCCCCCTTTAACAATCTAATCTGGAAAACGATTCTTCCCTACTGGTATTAAAAACAAAGACAAATACATCATTCACCCGAGGCATTATGGATTAACTCCAAAGACAAACGATGTATGCAACCGATACATTGACTTCGGCACTACAACTGCAGTTAGTGAAATGTACTTTAGTTTGGTTTACAGTCTGTAACAAAGGACACTACATGGATGACCTGTATAATTTATGGAACCGGTAGCCAGCCTGATTTTTTTCCCCCTTTTTTTTGTTCAGAACAATCTTTACTTTTTAAACGGTCGTTGCTACAAAGGATTAAATAAAGATCAGTGGTGTTTGTCTCGGTTCTCATGATAGGGTCATTCATAGCAGTGTTATTTTAGAACAATCAGCCATTTGCAACTTCACGGTAAATCCTATGAATCGTAATTTAGTCTCGCAGAAAGTCATTTAATTCCGAATGAACAATCTGCATGTACTCTATGTCTGGTTTACAATACATAACTTATAACACTACATGCATGACCAATAAAATGTACAGAACCGGTAGCCAGCCTAATTTATTTTTTTTTTGTTTTTTGTTCAGAACAATCTTTCCTTTTGAAACGGTCATTGCTACAAAGGATTAAATAAAGGTCAGTGGTGTCTGTCTCAGTTCTCGTGATGGGGTCGTTCATAGCAGTGTTATTTTAGCACAATCAGCCATTCGCAACTTCGCGGTCAATCCTACGGATCATACTTTAGTCTCGCATAAACAGCTGAACAATTATTCCAGATGAACAATCTGCATGTACTTTAGTCTGCTTTACAATCCTTATCATACAACACTATATGCATGATCTGTAGAATTTACGAAAGCGGTACCCAGCCTACAGTCTTTAACTTTTAAGTGGTTGTGGTTACAAAGGATTAAATAAAGTTCAGTTGTGTTTATCGCTGTTTTTCCGATGCGGTCGTTCATAGCAGTGTCGAAATGCTTATTGTGCCAAGAAATCGTGGTTGCTGGTCGCGTTCTGCAAGTGGTCACTCACAACAGTGCGTTTATATAATTGATTCGTGCATTACGATTGTGGTCGTAAATGACAGGTGGTCGCTCATAGCAGAGGTCGCTCAAGACAGGTTTTACTGTATGTTCATGCCCTACCTATTTCTTCATTAAATCCTGCACATATTCAGAAAATTTTCCCCTTTTTAAGAAAGATGGTAATTTCCCTGTTACATTTTCAGGTCTAGAATTGACCCTGAATACCCCATCAGATTTGTAAAAAAATAAAGCAACTAAGTACTAAACCAGCGAGTAAAATACAAATTTTATTTCATTCTCTTTTAGAGCTTGCTTTATTCTGTCATATTTTCTGCGGAGGGATTATGGCTGAAGTGTTTTAAAAGTATATCCTGCTGCACCATCAAACGTATGGAACCATGATTGCTACGTTCTTTTTTTTTTTATCACTCCTTTCTTCATCTATCTCACTTGTATAGGCAAAATTGTGTCCTTTTTAGGGGACTGATTGAAAGCAGTTGCACAGTATTAAAGAAATTAAAGCTGCATGTTTTGTATGCTGGTTGATCTTACCCTGCATATGTGTTTGTGTTTCCTGAACCTGATTGAGATGCTGGTTGCTGAGGAACATGACCATGGGATGCTGCTTGACCTCTATACTGGCACACACTGTGCTCTCACCATGTAGGAAAAAGTTCAAGCTGAATGACAAGTAGATACTGCGGAGAAGAAAATGTGTATAACTGACCAGAAGTATTGAAAAGGTACATTTCAGATAAAATTAATGACTTTACTAAAGCACGTTAAAATGACAATAAATCCATGATATTTTAACTATTTATACGAAAGAAAATAGCATGATTCTCATATTGCTCTTTATTTTCAACAAGAGTCCCAAGAAGGAACCAATACTCTAATTGCTAAAAAGATTTTCCAGGAATCCAGGACAAGTCCTTTTCTTCTTTTTAACTGTTGAATATAGAAACATTCTCTGATATTCTTGAGAAACTCCAACATACCACATTTGGTAACAAAAATATATTTTTTAAACATCTGAGTTAATGTGTCCACAAGATATCTGAAAAATGCACTACAAAGTTCTTGGTCATGGTCTCTGACCTTGAACATGATATTACCGATAGAAAATCCTTGAACCTGTCTCTGACAATGTCAAGATATACCAACATTAAAAGTCGGGTTAATCTATAATTAATATTTATATATATATATATAAAAAATTAAGTGGCATCATTCAAGGTATTTAACAAATATATCCACAAACTGGATTTGATAAAAATCCATTCATACTTGTTTATATTATCATGCTCACATGCCAGTACAGCAAAAAACTTTGACCTTAAAATTGATGTCAGTGTGCAACCAACTTGTTCATTGGACTGCAACTAATACAAAAGTCTGGTCAAAATTCACTTGTGTATGTACAAGTCACTGTGTTCATAAGCTCAATAAAGAACAAAAATGCAAGCAACGACCTTTGATTTGACCCCAAGGTCAATTAGGTCTGGTTTTCAAACTTCTTCTAAAAAGTGCCGACATGTTGGTCCTATGATCTGCACAATTTTTTTTCCAGAACTTGTTAAATTAATCATTGAGTATTTTAGTGAAAACCCCATGTCAATACCACCAATCATCCAAGTGAAGTAGTGATTACATGATTTTCAAGATGGCAACTATAGCGCAATGATGAAGGTCAGATCAACACCATTTTCATTTAGGACCAAATAGAGATCATATTAAGTCTTTTGCTGAAACCACACGTGAATATAACTATCCAATCAGGAGAAGTAGTGACAACATTTTCAAGATCACCACTGTTGTGACCATAATGGACATCAAATCAGCACCATTTTCATTTAGGACCAAGTAGACATCATAAGAAGTATTTCTGTGAAAATCCCATGTCAATATGACCATCCATTCAGGTGAAGCAGCAATAATGATTTTCAAGCTGGCCACCGTGTTGGCCATATTGGATTTCCAAATAGCACTATTTTCATTTAGACCAACTAAACCTTGGAATGACTGTGTGTGTAAAGTTTCACAGAAATCCTCCAATTAGTTTAGGATAAGTAGCAATAAACTTGTGACAATGGATGGACAGGTCATTGCACAAGCTCTCCTGGTTCGTAAACAGGAGAGCTACTAGTGAGTCATGGGCTTTTTGATATTTAGGAGATAAAGAAAAAAAAAGAAAGTGTCAAACAATTAAAAACGTAAAGCACGAAGTCTGAGATCCAGAACTGAATAATGTAGTAATATGAACACCATTCTAGAGAAGATAACAGCCAATACAGCTGACTGATAGTTTACCTTGGGTCAGAGCTGACATTATGGGGGTCAAATGGCTTTATAAACCATCTTCCCAAGCGGATAAAATTCTTCGACAGAAGGCATCTGAAAAGAGAGGCAGACCAAAATTATCTCCAGTCAATATATATTTAGCCATTTCATATCTACACGAATAGTACAAAAATGACATTGTGTCTGAAAGTCTGTGGTTGAACATAGAAAAAGTGATTAATTGCCAAGCTCCAACTATTTACAACCAGTGGTCAGTCAACTGTTGTTTATTCACGATTCCAATTAGCCATAGAGCAAAGTGTTAATGAGGAGTTTAAAAATCTCCATTTGTCTCTGAACAATTTTTTTTTTGTTTCTTTCCCCACAAGAATCTGATCTTTTAATCTTTTGCTAGTAATGGTGGCTACATTGGGCAGCCAGCAGCTTAACATCTGTATTAACTGGAAGGCCTTTATTGTAGAAGGCTTCCTATAAAATTTAGTCAAAATCTGTCAAGCTGTTTTTGATCCCACCCCCACCTCCACATTCCAAATCCTGTCAATAGGGTGAATTTACTACATCAGTATTCTAAATAGTGCACAAGAGCCCCTTGAAGGAATTGACATTTGACTGACTGTGATGACCATACTGAATATCAGATCGGCACCATTTTCATTTAGGACCAACTTGACATCATAAAAGTCCTTTGGTCAAAATCCCATGTTGATATGACCATCCATTCTGGAGGAGTATCGAAAACAAGATTTTCAATATGGCAATCATTACGACCATAATGGATGTCTGAGTGGCACCATTTTCATTTAGGATTAACTAGACATTATAAAAACCCCATGCTGATATGACCATCCATACAGAAGGATTAGTGATAACAAGATTATCAAGATGAATGCAATTGGTGGCCATAATGGAAGTCGTAGCAGCACCATTTTTTATTTAGGACCAACTAGACCCTGGAATGAATGTGTGTTTAAAGGTTTGTGCCAATCCTCCAAGTAGTTCAGGAGGAGTAGCGATAACAAACCTGTGCTAAATGACACATGGATTTTGGACAACAAACGACAGACAACAGGCCATCCCATAAGCTCTTCTGGTCTATGACCAGGACAGCTAATAAACCAATCATTTTCTTTCATTATTGGGGATGTTTAACTAAACATTCTGGAAATAGCCTTATTTTTAAAGACGGGAATAAGGCCTTCCTTCCACACACATCCTGAGAAAAAACAAAAAATCTCTGTAAACCTACACTACTTGATTTTACCAGGTGCACAGCATTATTGTGATACTAGTCAGCGGGGACTGATCTTTAAGTGCAGCAAAGTGCTATCAGCAGATGCAAAAAAAACCCTAGGCATTTTTAAGTCACTACTGCATCACAAAATATGTAGTTTAAATTAACAAACCTTTCAATCAAGTTGTGAATTGCTTTGAACAGGAGTGTCCGGCACTCGTAAGACAAAATATCACGCTCCCAGGATCCATATTCCACTTCTGAAAATATAAAAGCAAATTCTTTAATGAAACTGCATTAAGGTAATATTTCACTGTTGTTGTCTTGCCTGTGAATGTCGAGACATGTCTCACTTTCTGATGGCAACAGTAGTAGTCTTCAGCAATGTTTAAGGTGCAATGTTTAAGTTTTAGCAAGTCACATATCTTCTGTATCAGTTACTGTATTCAACTTGAACTTTGGAGTAATATTATACATCTATGTCTGAATCCTGATATACTACAAGTTCCTGTCTACTATGCATAAGCAGAAAGCTACATCATCATAACACAGTTCATAGACAAGGTACCACCTTTTGTGGAACCGTTCTTTGAAAGTAGATATTCTTACATTCCTATGGGTGTATGATTATGTTTTCAGTGTACAACAATGGGGAATACTTTTCTCATCAAATCACCTTCTACTGCGACCACAATCCAGACAAACTGGCAAAAACTCTTGGATTTCCATCATCACTTGAGCATTCTTTCACAATTATCCAATCTCACCATTCTATGTCACTAGCATGCTGAATACTTCAGGCTTTGTAGCAATGGCATAATGTGACAGTCAAATGCAACAACTGATCCAAGTGTTTGAAGAAATCAGAGCAACTTGGACAAGAAAAACAAGAGTTAAACAGCTCGAACTTCAGTGTCTTTGATGGGCTACAGAGTTTTAGAACAATACTGGCATAATGGTGATCAAAAATGTTGAATTGGATGCCACCATTATGAAAAACATGGTTTTCTTGTCTGAGTGGATCTAATTATTTCCAATCCTCCAACCAATTGTTTCAGTCGGTTGAGATTTTAAAGCTAATGCAGAAAAGACTGAAATGATCCAAATGTCCATGACACAGGATAGTAAGATTGTAATAAAGATAATGACTGATTTTACTGCATAGCAAACAGGGCGTTTTGCACTGATAAACCAACTCAGATACAGGTTCTGTAGTCTGGTCTGGAGTCAAAATAGCAGTTGTCATTTTCTTACATTCATCTTCTCCTGGTTATTTATGAAAGGAAAACATGGTTCAGAAAGACATTTCATCAGGAAATCTGAGCACTTTTCAAGGACCCAAATTTAATTTTTAAGAACAATAATTAGCTATGCATAACTTTATGTTAATTATGATGTGTCAAGTCCATAACATTTCTGATTTAAGTGTCTCATTCTCAGAAATATTCTTTTTGAACCAGGCCTATGTTAACACACTGTGGCTCAGGGGATTTGAGGGTGTGGAGGGGATAGGGGAACAGTAATTTTATCTACATCAGTTTGGGAGTTGGCAGCCTTATTTACTGGAGTTTCTGACTTAAGCAAAAAATATTCTAAATTTATTCCTATTATCAATATTTCATTCTTTCTGTGCTTTCTACTCTTCACATGGAACTTCAGAGCACTTTCACACATTGATCCAATGTCCATCATTCCTTTGGACAAATACAAATCAAATCTCTTTATTTATTGCTGTATCCATAACATAGCACCTTCTATGTGATTTGGTTTGATCTGGTGTTTTACGGCACTGCAACATGTAAAAGGTTAGTTGACCAAACGACATATGCATAATTCTTAGCAAAAATTTTACAAAATCTGTTTTTCATTCATAATTAGTTACTTTCACCATCCACATAATCTTCCTTCAAAGGTAGCTGCGTAATCCAAGGGTCGTGGGTTCGATACCTGCTCAGGTTGACTGATTCAGTGTCTTTGGGAATAGCTTTTAGCTCCAATTTCCTTGGTATGATACTGCCAATAACATGTCAAAAGTGCCATTAAAACCAACAAAAACATGAAACTTTCCTTAAGAACACACCGACATTTGGTTGTAAGCCAGTTTTACATTGGCTGATTGCGGTGTATCTGCCAACCCCTACAGAGGTATAAGTGTAATCTAAGCATAACAAGTATGATCTATATATTACATGCCATAATTACAATAAACTCCATGAAAAATGTACATTTAGTTTTGCTACTAACATGGATGTGCAGTTACTTAAAGTTCTTGTCACAAATGGGCAAAATTCATGGGGTTTAGTACCAGAACACAAACACACACTTTAACTAGTCTACAGGTCTAACTTTCCATTGAGTGATTGTGAAGTCATTGTTGGAAGCCATGGAAGACAATCCGCTATGCTCCTTTATCACTCATGGCTACCTGTGCAGATATTTCCTCATTTTTTATGAATATGCATAAGCAAAAATACATCATCAACAAAACAATGTAACAATCTCCAACACATAAATGAAACTGCCCATTTTATTGATCATATTTGAAAGAGGAACTTTGGTTATTTCAAACAGAAAAAAAATTCATGTTGGATCACTCGTGCTCGCAGTGATTGGCTAAGCAGGGTTATACAAATTCATGAGAAACGTGGAAATTCCACTTACGCAGCAACGGATGATAAAGACCTGCCAACCCTAGCAAGACTTTCTCAGTAAGGCAGTCAATATTTTTATCCATGTGTTAGACCAATTTTCAGTAATGTATAAAACAATATCATGTACTACTACTATCGATTTGGAAAAGGCATTTAAACAGCTCAGAAGTGTGATCTGATGCTGATGCAGTGAAGACAAACAGTATGTTCAACTAAAAATGTTGTAAAGTACGCAAGGACCTTAAAATTACCTTCCGTACAGTTTCAGAAACTGCAGTTCCAAACCCCATGGAGATCAGAGGCTTCTTGCTTATTTTCCCAACTTGACATAATCTTTGGGTTATTTTGAATTTCATGTAGCGACAGATATCATCTCTCACACCACAAAACACTTAAATCAACATATGTCCAATAAATGTACCTGTTGCCTTTCCTGCTTTTTCCCCATGAATCTGAATATTCCTTCTTGTACTTATGTGCTGATTGTTTATACTTTTTAAAAGACTTACTGTCTTTTTCATTTTCACCGTGTTTTCATTCAGTGGATGCCATTTTAAAAAAAATGCTGTATAAGCAACAGCTTAATAATGCAAGTGTTTTATATGAAAAATGTGGTCAGTTTAAAGCGTATGAGGTACTCCTGTGAAGTTAGACTGGTTCCCTGACAAACTCCACTGAATCTAATATGATACCCAGATCCAGATCAAACACAGACTAGCTAGTATCTGGATTTGATCACAAAGATCGTATTATGCTATTATTCCACAAATCTGTAATTTAAAGGTCATTTCAGTAAGACTTGTGGTCAAATCATAAGGGTTGGAAGGTCTGGTGATAAAGGAATGTAGCATATTGACACCCATGACTTGCGACGATGTTGTAAAGTCAACTCCACAAATCCTGCAGACTGCAACGAGCATGGTGATGTGCTAAACTTCACTGCTGTATTACAGTGAAACCCCGCTATAACGCGAATTCGGATATAACGCGATCGTGGCGTGGCTCCCAAAATTTCATATATTCATTTGCACATGAACTTTTTTTTTCAAAGGACGAGAAATAGTGTATAAAATGTGTATATTACAGTATCATTTTGGGGAAGAGATCGCGTAGGAATTCGAGTATAATACGTCTGTGGCGTGGTTCCTGAAATTTTATATACATGTACGTGTATTTTTCTCGTACACGGAATTTTTTTTTTTTTTAAGTACGAGAAATAGTGTACAAAAAGTTTATTATTATTTTGGGGAAGATATCACTTATGAATTCGATCGTGGCGTGGCTTCTGAAATTTAACAATTTCACGAATTTCTTGAAGTGTTATGCCAAAATAAACATTATCGGAAATGTTACTTATTATTGATCCATGAGTAAAGCCAGTAAGTTTTCTTTGTGTTTGTCTTCAATTCATTCTGTATACAATCATTGCTCAAACAATAGCTGACGTGTTTTTCTTCTTTAACTGTATACACAACCGAGCATCAGACAATGTGGTGGTTGATAAAAGATTCTCACGATTTAATAAACATCAAAAACGTAAGCCGCCAACCCGTGCGCTGGACTTCAGTTCATCCTGTATACAATCAATGCGGTGGTTGATCAAAGATTGTCATATGTGGGTGCTTATATAGAGACTGAGCTTGGGCGGCAAGATCAAAGATTGTCATATGTGGGTGCTTATGTAGAGACTGGGCTTCGGCGGCAAGATCACAGGGAGTTCAAATAACCACTCTCTGTTACTTGCCACTGAACAAGTACAGCTGTATCAAACTCGTGGCTCAATCAAAGGGTTGTCATGTGGGAAAACAAAGACGGATCGATATCAGATAGTAAACGGTGTTGATACCCTATTCATGCTATACATTAGACGTGTATATGTTGTTCTCTGAATAAAGAAAAATCTAGCAAAACCCCGCTATAACGCGACCCCGCTTTTTCAGCGATCGAATTTTATGGACCCCAGATATCGCGTTATAGCGGGGTTTCACTGTACATCGCTCACATATTCTTTTTTCTGATCTGACATGTTTTAAAAAGATCCTTCTTTATTAACATTTTTCTGTCATTTTACAATCAAGAGTCACATAGATAAAGCCTGCTTCACTTTACATCTTGCGCAATTAATTACGGTATAGACTGGTCCTCTTTCTATTTGTCTTCATTAACCCTTTTCTGACGGGATATAATTCCAGTCATACCTTACCCTTTCATGCAGGATATGATTCCAGCAATATGTTCACTACATTCCGTCTACCACTTCACAGAAGTGTGCATTTAACTATGTAATACGTCATCATTTTACGTGTGCTCTTTTGAAAAGGAAATAAAGGTAGGAGGTACACAAATGCATTAACAAAACGAGTTTGGAAGACCCCCAAAACTGGTAAAAATGTTATTTACAAATTGAGTTTTAATGTGCGGAAATGAAAATGGCAGTCATATACTGAAGAAGAAAGAGATGGCAGTTATGGGCTTGCTGAATTAGTTGAAAATAAAGACAATTTAGTGTGGAAAATTGACATTTTAGGCAATGGGGATCATTATCTTTACTTCTTCAAAATGAACGGACCTAATGATAACTGGTTATTTCAAAATTTATTTCAAACAAGAGTTTTAACATGTGGAGATCAACATGGCAGACAGTGTTGAAGCGGCAAGTTACGGCAGTGATGTGGATGCACATTTTGATGAAAATAGACAATTCTGAGAGAAAATTGACGTTTTTGGCAGTGCAGATCATGTTCTTGACTCGACGAAATGAACAGTGATGATGATAACAGGTTAGTAGAAAATTTTATTTCAAAACTGAATTTAACGTGTATAGATCAAAATGGCGGATAGTACTGAAACGGCATTGATGTGGATGCCGATTTTGATGAAAATATAGACAATTTTGTGGTGGAAATTGATATTTTTGAGGCTGTGGGGATTGTGATCTTGTTTACATCGAATGAACTGAGCAGATGATAACTAGTTAATTGGTATTTTTGACTTGGATATTGACGATGATGAAGACTTGGATGCGTTTCAAGCAAACTGGACATTCTGAGAACGTCACTTCCATACATGTCATAACAGGCGTCTTGCGAAAAACACGATTTTGAGCAATCTTAGCGACCCCCCCCCTCTCTGTATATTCCTTGACCACCATGATATATGCCCGTAATCTCTGTATGAATAATTATAAACAGTCCTGCTTCCTTGGGGAAGTTTATACATCAGTTTTAGAGGCAATTAAAATGTAACGCACTCAGAGATAAAACAGAGATTACTTAATTAGCTCACAATAACTAGGGTGATGTGTCATGGCAAATCCGTTGAGCACTGCTGAGGGAGAGCCCATTAGGCTAATTTGCATAGGTAAAGTACACTAAGTGGAACAATCCAATTTGTCTGAAGTTAAGTACATCAAAGAGACGCGTGTTGAAGAACAAATGTTATTACAGATCACTGACTGCAATGAATGAGGATGTTGAAGTTATCTTTATTAAAGTTTGTGATCAGCAGCAACGTTTTATTGAAGTCGGATTTTTACTCCATATATAAAATGCAAAACATGATTATTTCAGTAGTATTGACGTACATGTCCGAATGGCTGCACATGTCGTTAATCCCCAAATCAAACAATCAATTTCGGTAATTGAAAAAGTGATAATCTGACTCATGCGGCCACTGCCTGTCTGACACTCTCTCACAGCAATAATGATGCAGAAAGAACATTTTCTATGCTTAGAAAAATTCAACAAGAGCTTCGGGGAAGGTTGAACAATAGCACCATTCAATCTCTAACAAGTGCAAAGATGAACACAAACAACACTTGCATTACCTTCAAACCAACTACTGAACTATTGAAAGCAGCAAAGACTGCATGTAATTAAAACTACATTCCACAGTTAAACGGATTTTAAAGACATTAACTTTGTGTATTTTTGTATTTAATGTCTGAGAAGTTGTGACCCTGTGTACGTATGTGTGTGGTGATGTTATCTGACAATGCTAAGTCAACCATTTTTTTTGTTTGTAAGTATATTAAATGCTTCAGAAAAAACAGATGGCATTTTCTTTTATTCAGATTTGAATTTCCAGTCATTTCCTATAGGATGATTTTAAAAGAGCTTATTCTCATTTGGATGATGTTGCTTTTGGGGACCACGCGCGCACTGACCCCCTCGGGACCTCAAAACACTTTAGAGTCTCACCCCCCCCCCCCCCACACACACACACACTGTCTGGGAATATGGCAAGTATGCACTACTCATAAAGTTCACCCATATACCGATGTTGGATGCATGCATTATACTATGAAATTTTTACAGCATTCTTGGAAATGGACCAAAATAAATCCAACAAAACTCTGATATTATTGCATTAGAATTTATTGTGGAATAAAAATACTGAACCAAAATAAAAAGCTTTGTTGACTTACCAGTAAGGATTGTTCTATTTGCTCTCTAGTTCTCATGAGAGTAAATTTAATAAAATTGTAATAACCTTTGACATTCTTGATGGATTTTTATTATTTTTTCACCTCCTTATATGGCATAAAGTTACCTACATTTCATACACTTACATATAGGAGGTAAAATGAATATTGCAGACAGGAGAATTGCATTGAAAGTAAGTTATAAAAACAATGTAAAGTTATACTCTTTATTTTATACAACTTTACTTTCAACTGAATTTTTTACATCTGAAAATTTTCAGTAAAAATATATGACTTTAAAGAAAATTTTATGCTTTTTAAAATGGTATTAACGTTACAAAATTTGAAAAACTTGTCCTGTAAAGCCAGATCGACCAATGTCACTGCCTTCTCTCATGCTGATACACCACTGACTGAAAAAATGTCCAGTTCTACACAACTGCCTGTCTGACTGGGCTTCAGTATGAAAAGGTTAATATAATGAATCTGGAAGCCCCATCTGTTTTCTTGGAAATTTGTGATATACAGCTGCTATACATAGAACATAAAGATAGTGTTAAAAAAGTACAGGTAGGTCAACAATAGATAAGTGTACTCTTTTTAAAAAAAAAAAATGTACCAAATAAGCATAATCAAAATAGAAGCAAGCTCAAGATCTTATTAAGTGAAAAACAGTGTAATGATTACGCTATAAGTGTAATGGTTTGCAGGTATATTGCTAACAAATCAACCAATCATATAAGGCCAAAAATAATTCAACTGATTCTCCAATTTGTGCACTCTACAATTTTTTAATTCAGACTTGCAATACCTCAATTGGAGGCAAAGATCCAAAACTTTAGCAGACCGAATGTCCTGCAAGAGTAACAAGTTCAAATTAAAAGCCAATGTCTATCAGATTTTATTTAAATTAGTTACCTCAACATCCCTACTTTCCAAGACAGGCTGATCCTTAAATGTAAAATACAAATAAGCACTGTCTAAAAAGTATTGGATAGCTACGCAGGCTTCCCAAGTGTCACCAAAAGACCAAAAGCCTCAACTGCCCCTGTTAATTTCTAAGGCTTGGTTATTAATAGGAAAACACACCAAGTGGAGAGAAGAAAAGCCATAAATATTTGTTAGAAATTTTCCATAATGTTGTTTGAGAGAGAGAGAGAGAGAGAGAGAGAGAGAGAGAGAGAGAGAGAGAGAGAGAGAGAGAGAGAGGGTGAGCATGGGGGAGGGTGTGATGTTATCACTTTTTAAAAAAAATTCTGATTTTTTTTTAAAAGGTATTGCTAAATCTGACAACAGTGAATTTTCAAACAGACCACTAAAAACCCAGCCCTCACAAATCAGCAGAAGTTTTTGCTGGGCTCTATCACAAGTTGACAAATGTACTTGGGTCAGATGTATCTAATAAAACAGGTGATGACATGCCCTTTCATGGTAACTTGATCTGTTTATTTTGTAAAGTGACTACCTGCCAAGACCCTGAACTTAATGATGTACAATGAATGTAAGTGGCGGAAATGACCATGTATTCTTCCAAGCATCAATT
Organism: Margaritifera margaritifera; assembly: GCA_029931535.1. Classification (NCBI taxonomy): domain Eukaryota; kingdom Metazoa; phylum Mollusca; class Bivalvia; order Unionida; family Margaritiferidae; genus Margaritifera; species Margaritifera margaritifera. The sequence continues at coordinate 4,179,088 of JAQPZY010001654.1, forward strand.
AAATAAGGATGCTGATTGTTTAAACACAGCATGCACGCTGAACTGTATCCTGGACCAATGCACTAATTCAATACTGACGATACAAAATGATTTAGAGTATCAGGCTAGTGCCAAAAAAAATGACCCACTGGAAAAAATGTTGGTTAAGTGAACAAAAAAAAAAAAAAAAAAAAAAAGACAAATTGTACAAAATAACAGGTTTCATTTTTAAATCGTTTATATTAAACATTCTTTGCATTGTAAGGTGACAAGTGGAAAGATTTGGAAGTTCTTCAAGGTGTGCAACTGCCACTGAAAACATCATAAAGTAGGAGCACAATTGATTTAGAGAAGAGCGAGAAAGTACTAGAAATCTTGGGGAAAAGAATACAAATGCCCAAGATATTACCCACAAATTGGATGTTCTGTTCTGTACTTTCTCAATTGTATATTTGGAGATATATGAAAGTGTGCAGATCAGTAAAATTTATTATGGTAATCCTGTGGATCAGTGGGAAAAAAATTAATACTTTGAAGCCCTGCCTAAATTGATTAATTTTGTGTCCAGAAACTGATAGCCAGTCTCCTAAGCTCTCAACCACGGGTCCAAATTAAAGTGGCTGCTCCAAAACTTTTGCTGAAAACCTGCTGATTGGAGGGAAGAACAATTCCAACTGGTGGCATTATTTCTATTACATGTATCTGTGAATGCTCTTCTGTTAGCATTGAATGCAACCTGTAAGCATAACAAAGACCACACTGGTTCTACTCCACCTGAAAGGGAGTGGAGTGAAAAAGTGAACTTTAGGCCCTGCTCTAGGCAACAATCTGTTCCTAGATTGTTGATTTGGGACAAGTAAACAAATGGCATCTTTACAGCATGATTCTCAAGGAGTCATTCACTCGGCAATCAATTCAAATCCACAAGGCTGTCAGACAACAACAAAGACTTTACACAGATCAAATGAACCTTTTGGTCTCTTCCTTTAACCCAGTAGTGGCTGTACTCCTCATTGTAATACCTCTTTACAAAGTACTGCTACTCCCTTCCTTACCGAGTAAGTAATAGGTGAACAGGTAATATAAAACCTGTACATATTAATAACAACAGGTACACAAACAAGACTTTTGCCAAGATGTGTTAGTGATCAGTGTCTAGCAAAGATTAATCTGTTGTTCTTATCAAACAGAGCTGTAACAAGTGGAGAGTTGTGAAGCATAACTGAGTCCCATTGTGATCTGCAAGTTATCTCCTGGGACTGGATATTTGGATGTGTACCAAGGGAACAGGTCAAAGCAGACTGCCCAAAAATCCTCTTTATGGTGACCAGGTTCAGATTAACACTAAATTGTCAACAATTTACCAAAACTGAAAATAGGAATTTATAAAATTGGGTATTTTTACTCCTTGGTTTGGAACTAACTTAATTTTTTAAAAAATTCAATGGTGTATTTTGATAACACTGCAAAATGCAAACTTGTACTACAAGACCGAGTCTTGATCATAAAGGCATCAATCATACATTTCTGAATGCATCAGACAACTTCATAATCAAGACTAATTCAGGGTGCATTCAATCACACAGCTCTAGTGAAGTAAATGTTCTCAACAGTGATCAAGAACTTTCCTTTCAATCATGCACAGAATATCTGAAATTTGAACTGATAGCATAGTTTATATTGATTGAACGCACCATCACACAACATGGACTGTGCTTACAGCATACATACCAATCCTTAGAGAGGTATAAGCATAATCATATAAGTGGCAAAAAAGTGTAATCTGAGCATAAAAAGCGTAATCCATATATAGCATTCCATAATTACAGGAAACTATGAAAAATGTACCTTTATTTTTGCTAACCTGGATCTGCAGCTGGTTAAAATTCTTGTCAAATATCGGCAAAATCCATGTGGATTAGTACCAGAATACAAATATAAAACATATTAACAAATTATTTATATACAACACTCACTTTAACTAGTCAACATGTCTAACTTTTGTTGAATGATCGTAAAGTCAAGTCCACAAATTCTGCAATGATCATGACGATGTGCTCAATCTGAGTGCCGTATTACATCGCTCTCATATTCTTCTTTTTAAATTTGTAAATGCTACTGACTTGTCCTTTTTCTGATGTGACATGTTTTGAAGTTTAAAAGGATTCCTCTCCTCTAACATGTTTCAGTCATATAACATCCATGAGTCACATCGATGAAGCCTGTTTTGCTCAACATCTGGCACCTTTTTTTTAAAAGTGCATAGACCTGTCCGCTAACTAAATATGTTATCAAAATATAATGAATTGGTGAGGCAAGTTTTCAAATTGAAGAAACCCATCTGTTTTCTTGGAAATATCTCATATACAGCTGCTATAAATAGAAATAAGAAAAGTACACGTAGGTCTATGATGGACAAATATACTTTCATGCTATTCTTATGCAGCAGTTTTCTTTTTTTTTATATATAGAATATTCTCAAATTTATATGATGTGTAGGATTAAAGAGATGGTAATAAAATGAAAAGCACAGCTTTTTATTGCTTCATTTTTTTTTAAAATCTATCAATAATGCGTAATCCATATACAGTAAAATGTCTTGAGACCACCCCTTCTGCCAACAAAAAGCGGCCTCAAGACAGGTGGTCTCTCATAACAGGTTTATACAAAAAGACCACTTTCCAAGGTCAAAATTCAGCACTGTTTAAGAAGGAAAAATAACCACAATCACTGTACATTTATTGTATTATTTGTTCATAGTTTTTAAAATATTGTTTGCATTCATCTGAAAATAATTGTATATAGCAGTAAAGATATAGATCTATCATTAAACATGAATCACATTTATATTTGAAGATCACATGTACATGTATTAGCACATAAATTCGTTTCTAATCGACTCCTTGTCTATCATAACACCTGAATTTTAGTTTTACCGACATTTAAACTGGCTATTTTGCGAGCAGTCTCCCCTTTTTCACTTCTTTCAATTACATTATTTCTTTCCTCCAGTGTTAGAATTTGTCTCTTTTTCGTTGGAGGTTCTGCCATTGTTATTAAGGTGCTAGGTGTTAACGTTATCAGTAATCAATTGTTATAATGACTGTAGCGGTTTTGATCAGGCTTTGGGGAAATATGAAATACATATACAATGTATATGTAGCAATAAATGAAATAAAAAGACATAATTAACTCGTCCAGAAACAGAAAAAAAAATTATGTAGAGACAAAAGTCAAAGGTTTAATTCACCGACGACTTAAAGGGATCAACTCTATAAACAAAGGATGTAACCAGCTGCACAGAAGTTAACAGATGATGGCTAGGTGTGTGGGCTGTCATCACTCTAACAAAAAAAAAAGCAAAACAACCCTTTAACAATGACAACTGAATCCAGAAAACGATTCTCACCTACTGGTTTTAAAGACGAAGACAAAGACCTCAGTTACCCCAGGCATTACGGATTAAGTCCAAAGAAAAACGATGTATGTGACCGCTACATTGACTTCTGCACTACAATGGCAGTTACTGACATGTACTTTAGTTTGGTTTACAGTCTATAACAAAGGACACTACATGCAGGACTTGTAAAACCAGTAGCCAGCTCATTTTGCCTTTTTTTTTGGTTTGTTTAGAACAGTTTTAACTTTTTATGTGATCAATGTTACAAAGGATAAAAAAAAGGTCAGTGTTCTATGTCTCAGTTCTCATAGCAGTGTTATTTTAGAACAATCTGCCATTCGTAACTTTGCAGTCAATCCTACGGATCATACTTTAGTCTTGCAGAAATAGCTGAGGTAATTCCGAATGAACAATCTGCATGTACTCTAGTCTGGTTTACAATCTATAACATGACACTACATGCATGACCTGTAAAATGTAAAAATCTGGTAGCCAGCCTAATTTTTTGTTATGATTTTGTTTATAACAGTCTTCACTTTTTAAGTGGTTGTGCTTACAAAGGATTAAATAACGGTCTGTGGTGTTTATCTCTATTTTTGTGATGTGGCCATTCACAGCAGTGTAGAAATGTATTTTTTGCCAAGAAAACATGGTTGCTGGTCTTGTTCTGTAGGTGGGTTGCTCATGACAGTGCATTTATATAATAAAATCGATCTTTGCATTACCATTGTAGTCGTAAATGATTGATGGTCGCTCATAGCAGATGTCACTATTGACAGGTTTTACTGTATAGGCGAGTGTAAAATGTAATTAGGTGAAAAAAGCGCAATGATTACGCCAAAAGCATAATGGTTAGCATGTATGTAACAGCAAGAGCAAGATGCCAAACACTTAGGACTAAATGGTTCATTTTAACTGTTCTGCATAATTTGAATGCACTTAAAACTTTCTTCATGTGTTTTTAGTCAATCTGTCTGTGTAAAACATGCACTTACCCTGCTTATCTACAATACTTGTTTTATACCTGCCAACCGTCCAGAGTTTTTTCTGAAAGACTCAAAAAGTGTGTTTTGAGGAGGGGCAGTGCATGTGACCCCAAAAAGCATTCATAAAATTCAGAATAAGTTATTTACTTGTATAAGCCCATAGAAAATGACTAAATTCAAAATTTGAAGAAGAGAAAATGTCTCCTTTGAAGCATAGCCATAGGGACAAACCATTAAGTTTTCGGAAGGGGGGGGGAGAGAGAGAGAGAGAGAGAGAGGGGCTGGGATTTTCTTGTAAACCAGGATATTTTTTTCCTCTAAAATAATAATAAAAAAAAAAAACAACAAATACATTGGATCTCGTTATTTTTTTTTTTCTACAGATCGGAGCAAGTGTTTTTTTTTCAAGCTTAATGGGGGCCAGACATAAAAAATAAAAAAATAAACCAGTCACCCCTAGAATGGTCAGTCTCGACTAGATGCAGTCTTTACTACCTACAATAGTTCAGGGGGGTCTTTGATGCAAGTGTCACATATGGAATTGAATTGTTCCGATGTTGGGTGGTGTTACTATGTTGATGTACACTGTACACTCCAAAATGACCAATCTCATCAATATATTGTTTGCACTATGTGCAAAGAATGAAATGCTCCCATTGCTGCTGCGCTTCATACAGTCAAACTTCATCAACCAGGAGTTGAAAAATTGAATTTTGCTGGGTTTTGCTTGCTTCGCTGTATGCTCATGCTTCCCTGAATCCCAGTTGCATTTCAAAAATTTGCTTTCAAAAATTGATCACACTTTTCACAATATTCCAACAACAGAAATAATATATGGAGTAAAATTCAACATAAAAAAAAAATTGCCTCTAATTGTAAATTGCCCATTAATCTTTAATAAAGATGGCTTAAACATTAACATTCCACGAAACAAAAGTTAATAACTTTTGTTTCTTCAACATCCCTCTCTTTGTTTTACCATACAAACTGGGTTGTTCCACTTCGTGTACTACTTACCTATGAATAAAAGATTCATAACACAACAACACCCCAGCTATTGTCAGTCAGTTAACTCAATCCCCCGCAAGTTATCATTTGTTATCACTGCCGGATTTCTGTAAGTTATCATTGGTTATCATTTCATGATGAAAACGTACCAACTTGTGTTTCGAAACTTCAAACATCAATATGTAAATACCAATGTGTGTTTTAAAAACAGAATCGGTGAAAGCACTTTTGAAATATATTTTCACAAGATTTTAACTGCCATGCTTGCATTATTTTCTTTATAATATCAGTTTGAAACCATAAGTGAACCTGTGATAGATTATTAATGGCGGATATCGCATTGTCTTGGAAATACCTCTTCATTAGACTGGCTGTTTTCATAATTCATTTAGCACATACATTCAAGAAAATATACAATTCTTAAAAAGCAAAGTCTAAATAGATTTAGCTAAAACAATATTTTTCCTAAGATCAGAAACTTATGGGACAATGCTATGTTGTGGAATTCAAGGTCACGGTTGTTTTCTTACATCATTTTTGGGGGGTGAAAATACGAAAAGAAAAACAGCAAAGCAAATTTCGATCTGACCAATAAACAATATTATGAGTACATAGACATATATTTATACCATAAATGTGCAATCCTATCCATGGATTTTTGTAATGAAGCTTAAAAATACAAGTGGTCATACAGTAAAACCTGTCATGAGCGACCACAATCGTAATGTACGGATCGATTTTATTATATAACTGCACTGTCATGAGCGACCACCTGCAGAACGCGACCAGCGACCACGATTTCTTGGCAAAATATGCATTTTGACACTGCTATGAACGACTGCATCTCAAAAATAGAGATAAACACAACTGGCCTTTATTTAACCCTTTGCAACCATGACCGCTTAAAAAGTAAAGACTGTTATAAAAAAAATCAAAAACCTATAACTTACACACAAAAAAAAAAATTAGGCTGGCTACCGGTTTCTTAAATTTTACAGGTCATGCATATAGTGTTGTATGTTATAGGTTGTAAACCAGACTACAGTACATGCAGATTAGTCATTCGGAAAAATACCTCGGCTATTTCCGCGAGACTAAAGTATGATCCATAATATTTCCCGCGAAGTTGCGAATGGCAGTTTGTTCTAAAATAATGCTGTTATGAACGACCCTATCACGAGAACTGAGACAAACACCACTGACGTTTATTTAATCCTTTGTATCAACGACTGCTTCAAAAGTAAAGACTGTTATAAAAATATAAAAAAAATAAAAATAAAAAAATAAAAAAAATTTAGGATGGCTACCGGTTTCTAAATTTTTCAGGTCATGCATGTAGGCATCCTTTGTTATAAGCTGTAAACCAGACTAATGTACATGTCGCTAACTGCCATTGTAGTGCCAAAGTCAATATAGCGGTCGAATACATCGTTTGTCTTTGGAGTTAATCCGTAATGCCTGGGGTGAATGAGGTCTTTGACTTAAATACCACTAGGTGAGAATCGTTTCCGGATTCGATTATCATTGTGAAAGGCTTGTGTTGAGTGTTGTTGTTGTTTTTTTTTTTTTTTTTATGTTACCGTGATTATAGCCCACACACCATGCCGTGATCTGTTTTCCTTAGTGCAGCCAGTTACACCCTTTGTTTATAGAGTTAATCTCTTTGTGTCGTCGGTGAATTAAGCCTTTGACTTTTGTCTCAAAATAAATTTATTCTGCTTCTGGATGAGTTTAATATGTCTTTTTATTTCATTCATTGGTACATATACATTGTCAGGGCTGAGCAAATTTTTTTTTAACCACTAGTCCAGGACAAGTGGTTTCAGAAAATTCACTAGTCCCACCTTACTCTTCACTAGTCCCACCTTACTTTTCACTGGTCCCAAAATGGTCATCACTTGCCGAGATTTGATGAGATGTATGTACTTAATCCATAGAAAAAACAAACGAAATAATATACAACATAATTATTTCTTAAAAGAATTTGATTTTTCAAAAACATTGGTTGTTATACATTTGGCTTTTTCAGGTTCATGTATATATGTTTTAGCTGATGGATTTGAAAAAATGTCCATGTATATGTCTGCCACCTGCACCAGCACTAAGCCAGCAGTTGATAGCCGTGTCTGGGTTGAAGTCCTCAAGCTCTGGTCCATTTGCAGAAATGTTCATTAGCATTTGTAAACTCTTTTGGTTTAAGGAATTCCTTAAAGAAGTCTTGATTAAGTTCATTGAACTAAATCCTCGTTCACACTCAGCAGTGGATGGGCTTATAGGTGGAGTATTCACTAAGAGTGTTCCAAGAATTCTCTGTCTCTTAGTAGTGTCATATTTGACATTTTTTGCCATCACAGATTGTTGCTTATGTCTCTTTGGAGAAATAGCTACCGCACACTCAGTATCAGTCTTACGTTTTATGCCTCCACTTTCAAACAAATTTTCCTTCTCCGAATCGCCGTTATTACCTTCCTTGCGAAAATAATTTAGCAAACTCATTTTATCCACAGAGTAACTATCAGCTTGCTTGACAACTACTTCTAAAGTGATCATAAAATACATTTTCTCTTTTAAATACGAAGAGACGGCACATTAATTTGCGTAATTGTTTCACTTCAAACGCAATATCGCACGCAATGTGCAACAAAGCTGCTTAAAACACTACTAATTGATCATACTGGCTTTCTTTTGTTTGATAATTTGGTCGCTTAGCCCAATATGCAGTCAAGCGGTAACAGGATGTAAATGTATACACGAAGAGGGGTAGAATCAAGTATTCAGTACGCCCGGTAGATATAGTGATTAAAGCACAAAAAAAAGGACTAGCCCGACTTTTTTAAAAAGCACTTGTCCCGGACTAGCGACTTGGAAAATTTTACTTGCCCGACTTCAAAAATGACTAGTCTGGGACGTCGGGCTATGGGATTTGCCCAGCCCTGATTGTATATGTATTCCATATTTCCCAGAAGCCTGATCAAAACCGCTACAGTCGTTATTACAACTGATCCCTTATAACATTAACACCTAGCACCTCCTTAATAACAATGGCAGAACCTCCAATGAAAAAGAGACAAATTCTAACACTGGAGGAAAGAATTAATGTAATTGAAAGAAGTGAAAAAGCAGCCTGTTGAAACGTCGGTAAAACTAAAATTTAGGGTGTTATAAAAGTCAAGGAGTCAATTAGAAATGAATTCATATGCTAGTACTAGTACATGTAATCTTCAAATATAAATGTGATTCATGTTTAATGATAGATGTATAACTTTATTGTAATATAAAATTATTTTCAGATAAATGCATGCAATATTTTAACAAGAACTATGAACAAAGAATACAATAAATGTACGTGATTGTGTTTATTTTTGCCTTCTTAAACAGTGCTGAATTTTGACCATGGAAATTGGTATTTTTTGTACAAACCTGTTATGAGAGACCACCTGTCTTGAGAGACCGCTTTTTGTTGGCAGAAGGGGCGGTCCCTCAAGACAGGTTTTACTGTATTAAGAAAATCTGTTTCTAAAAATAGATGCACCGACATGGCATGCATGGCGCCATCTTTGCTCTTGGCTGTGTACCGATTCAGTTGGAAAGAAGGATATAGTTCATTCATATATCGGCTCTAGTGCTTCAGTTCATCATTGATCAATAGCTAAGGTAATGTTTCATCGTCAAAATTAAATTAAATGCCACAATTTTGATGTTATTATAGATTTAGAGCTTTAAAATATTCGCAGTTCATGTGTTACTAATTATATAATTTTTAATCACAGTACAAACACCATCGCAAAAACATATTTTCTCGAGTTATTCATGGTCTCACTTGGCCTGCTTGACAAACTTGCGCATATTAAAAGTTATTACAAACATATTTCAACAAGTGTCTTGTTATTTGTCCTTTCAAAATAACACAAGAAAAAGAACAAATATGACTTATATAGTGAGTGCATTCAGCTATGGCACAAGTAAAATCGCAGACTTGTTTCTCGAGCTTGATCTTCATTAGTGTGGTACATCATAATTACATTGTTGCACTGCAGAATGAGGATCTTGAATGCAGAAATTTCAAAATGGAATCATCAGACGACTAGCTGGGCTTTTTCAGACTTTGATAGTGAAGAGACTATAACGGTTTTCCAAAAATTGCCAGATTGGGCGTCAGTTTCTGAATAAGAAGAGATGGAAGAGGGCAGCGATAAATTTTAATGATCTTAGATATATGGAACTCTCATCAGACGAAAAGTGGAATGGGAGACTGCCCCTGAAATGAGCAACCTGGACAGTCAGTCAAGCTCTTTCAATGATGATGACTTTTGGTCATTAGCTGCCATTGCTGTTGACATCTGAAAGTTGATTGAGCCCAATGGACCAACTCCTCTGATTGAATATTCCACACCAATGTATTATTATTATTAGCTGTTTGAGAAGAACTTGTTCCACTTACTAGCAGACCAGACCAATAGATACGCAGGCCAGCAGCATGAAGATGAACTGCAGTGTGGACAGATACCAAACCAGGAGGGAAAAAAAAAATGTTTTACTGGACTCCTCATCCTCATTGGAATCATTTGATGAAGACAGAGGGTAGGTGCTGTCATCTAGTATAATAAAAACACAATGCAAGGGGCCGAGATGGAAAAGTCACCATATTTATATGGACATATTTTAAATCAGCACCGAGTTGTTCTGGACTTAGGAATCCAATGGAATCTATGTGCAAGGCACAGTTAAATCCAACTTAACTGGTTTCTGTCAGGAGCGGCAGGGGCCCAGCAGGCTACATAGAGGACACAGCCTTTTGTGCCACCATGGCAACTAGGAAGCACTCTTAATAGGCAAGTCTTCCGTTCAAGCTGATATTTATTTTTGTATCTTGTTTTTTGTATATCTGCATTTGCATGTACCTATCTACTTTTTTTTAAAAATACAAATATGTGTGTATATAAATGTATAAAGGCGCAAATACAAAACTGTTTCCCAATGTTTCGAAGCTAAACATGCTCCTAGTCAGAGGAAGAAACAATTTACATCCACAAAACAAACACTAAACACAAAATCCAAAAGAATTTCTTGACTACTACATGTTTCAATGGGAAATACACAAAGGATAAACAACACAAGAAAGAAAGAAGACAACATTAAAAAATGGTCTAAAATGGGTAAACTAAATATCTCTGTTATGCTGCCATCAGCACAACAAAGTTTTGTAAAAAAATTCAAAGATGTATCGTTCCGATCACGCAGAGGACCAAAGTGTATCATGCATATCACGCAGAGGACCAAAGTGATATTATATATATATACATACACACACACATACATACAGACCCTGAAGATTAAAAAATAGACAGCAGTTTATATTAATCATTAATATTTTTTTCACTTTATTTTCAACATGTTCATTGGTGGCTGGCTTACTTTGTAGTTGTGCTTTTCTGTTCAAGGAAAACTAATGTTTTGACAATAGGACATTTTGTCTCTGTGCATCTAATAAAATACCTGTAAATTGCAAGGGTTAATAAGAGATTTTAAAATCATGTTTTTCAATCCAGATTTGATGAAGAATATGTTTTGATTTAATTGATACATGGTTTTACAATCAGATGTACTTAATAATTCTTTACCTTTTCTGAAGACACAAGTTTCTCCACATGTTAACAAGACATTTAATATTGAAATATATTAGGTATTGTATTTTTTAATCTGGTGTACTTTCCAGAGCACAATCTCGTAGGAATAGGGTGGCATTTCTTCAAAATAGGCTTATTTACAAGGTTAGCTTAATGTCAGATTTCTATGGTGTACACAAAAGCACCGACACACACACACAAAAAAAACAAAAACAAAAAAAAGGCAATCCTTCCCAATTGATGATAAAAAGTTACTAATCAGATCAATTATTTAAATAAACTATAAATGAGATCTATATTTCATGCAGTTTATGTTTTATAACTGAATTGTTTACAAACATGACAACACAGTAAATTTAGGTTCGCACATTCATCAAGAAGTTAAAAATGCAAATAATGGTTAGTAGTTAAGATATTGAACTCTCAAGAAACAGATTTTAGGTTTAGATAAAAATATATACCTCCCTGGGAGTAAATACTACCTTCAACATTTCATATATGGAATCATGGCAAGTGGAAATACATACAAGAAATTATTTATGGAGTATCAACTTTGTTTATTTACAAGTCCACTTTCTGTCCACTAAAACAGAAACAGCCTTTAATACACAAAAGGATGGACAGAGGCTTGAGATATCATCGGCATCAGTAGTTCACAAATGCTAGATTCGTATGGGTGGGGTTGACTGCAGCTTAGGTCCAAATATCTGGTTGGAAGGACCAGCTAGAAATGGTGTAAATATTCTTTCCATTTCCTCATCAGTGCCTTTATTATTTGTATGAGATGGGCACTTTGAAGAAGACTTGAAAAGAAGTACAAGTTTCTGGACTTCTCCAGATGCAAAGAAAGAAAAGTTGTTTCTGCTGCAGAGACTGAACATCTTTGACATTTTCTGTCTAGATTGGGCAAGAAGTGAAGCACATGCAAGCAGTGCTCCACAAATCATAACAAAAGCTGACAGTGTATGAATGGGCTAAATTTGATGTACACATCTGCCCTGGTGTACGTTTTCAGGAATATCACCAGTAGCTAGGAGTACAGGAATAGTAGTGTTGATAGCAGTTTTTGACAATTGCTTTATTTATTTGTCGCTTCAAACTATATGTGTGAAATCACTGTCAGTGAATTTTTATGTTTTTATATTTACTGACTAGTTAACTGCATTTGCCAAATTAAAATCTCCAAATTTATAGTTGTATTTTACTTCATTACCTGTATTTTTAGAGGAATGCCATGCATTCATATGGCAATCCCATGCAGTATACCCAAAAAAATCCATCTTGAGTTCAATTATTTTCAATGAAAAGATTATTCTTACAATATGTAAACATCAGTTATTAAGTGTAATCAAATGTATGAACATATAACGACACAGTTTATATTTTTACTAAGCCTCTATAAAATCTGACACCTGACCATTATTTTATTTGAACTAATTTGAATAGGGACAGACTTTTTGTACAGTGTATGGTATTTCACTGTGAGTGAAAGCTGCCACATTAAAATAATTAAAAAAATGTATTTAACACAATGAAACAAATTGATATTTCTCACTGAAGAAAATGAATGGTCTATTTTTGTATCATTACAAGTATTTTAAAAATGCTTGCCATTACCATGGCAACCAATGTTCTAACACTGTTTATTTATGATGCTTTATATCAAAGTATTTGCATATTTAAATGATACTATAATATATTTAATGTTACTGTTTGAATCACTTCTAATAGTCATAAAGTTAACCCACAGAGGCAGACACGCAATGTATCCTTATGTGTATCTTGTGGTTAGGTTGTAATACTTTTTTTTGTGAGACTTATACATAGAAGAACACAAAATAACCATAATTTCTAGAAAATTTCATATTGATTGATTCTTTTTATGCTGATATCATTGTTTTAATTTAAAACACTTGTGTTTTGAAGGCTTATCAACTCTTTAACTACTGGTGCTACTGTTGTGGCTCACTACTCTGCCTAGCTCCTGGGGTCACTACTGCAGCTGATTTGGGGGCTGACTACCTGAGCCTGATGCTGCTGCAGCTAAATGATAACTTTTTAGCTGATGATCTGGGGATATGGGCTAATTGTTTTTGTTATTTTCTGTATAATAGACTGATTTATAGACTAAAACCATGCATATATGAAAACTTTAACTACCTTATGTCCGTCTGATTCTTTTATCCTGCAGATATTCACAAGATTGGTATAAAATCCATGAACAGAACATAAAACACCATCTTTAAACACTAAAATTTATCTGTCAGACTTTTATACAAAGTTCTTGGTCAAATATATACAAGTAATTACTAAAAAATGTTTAGTCACTATGTTCTACTATTTCTCAAGTTGTTCTTCATGGTATTTATAGAAACAGTTATGTGTTATACACAGAGGGACATTGCACTGTATGTCAATTTCTTTCTTCCCCTCATTTAAAACGAAAGTTGGGCTGACACTTTCGGTAAGCACTGTGAATTTCGGAACACATGGCTCTCCTGTCCACACCTTGCTGTCTTTATCATCAGATTCTGTTGCAATTACTGACAGACTTGACAAAGAAGATAGTTCAATGTCACTACCAACACTTCTTAATTCCATATTGTCAAGTTCGTCCTCGGAAAAACCTGAAAATTCGGATTCTGTATTGCTAGTGTAAACAAAAGCCATTGTTTCCACTGTCAACTACAAACAAATGTATTAACTAACACGTGGAACAAAATTGCAAAAAATCCCCCGATTTAGTAAGAACAATCATTTGTTAGCTCTATTTTGATTGGTCGAATGCCCTTTTACTTCCAATTATTGACCAATAAGACCAATTGTAACATGAACATACAGTGTGGATTTATCTGTCACTTAAGTATAGGGAGCATAACCAGCCTGTAGATATCAGTCACTGGGGGTAGTAGTGCTTTGTTTACAAGCGGATTTATCAGTCAATGCGGAGGCAAGGCACATTTATGCAGCGGATATACACACGAGTCGTATTTAAAGAGTTAAGGTAACTACTGTAGTTTAAAGGAACTGTTATCAGCATTTTCAGTACAACAACCCGATATGTAATGTTGTATAATATGTGCTATAATGTCAACTTCTGCTTTTTTCCTAGTGATGCCACATTCAATGTGAATACCATATATATACTTTAAGAAAAGAAAGAACAGAAAATTCTACTTAAATAATATTACTTTAAGAAAAGAAAGAACAGAAAATTCTACTTAAATAATATTCTTTAAGTAGAGATGTGGAAATATATAATTTGAAAGGGTACTTCCTGCTTCCATGACATTTCCACAATCAGCTAAAAAGATTCACATATGACGTTTTTAATTATGCAAATTCTTGCGAAAAATGGACACACCACCTTCAAATACGTAAAATTGCCCAGCGCCCAGCTAGCCCCATGTTGGCCTGGCTATGAAGATCAGTGATTCGTGTCAGCAATGGTGATTCTGATTCAGATAGCATGATTCCCCTAAAAGAGGTTAAGAAACAAAGGATGGTGTTCAATACTGAATGGAAGACTCTATATCCTTGGCTGGAATTTGCTGGATGATATGGTAAGTGTTCCATATTGCTAAATTTTGGTTCAGATCTACTTAATTATCAACAGGTGAGATTTGGTGGGTGGGGTAGAGTGGGCAATTCATCGGGCACTATTAGAATATAATATTTTTATTTTTATAGTAGTAGAAGTAGTTGTAGTTGCGATTGTTGTTGTTCTTATTATTTTCTGGAAAATGTGACAATGAATGAAAGTTGCAATTTATCCACAAGTTGCTCTTATATTTACATAGTAAAATAGTTTGATAAGTAGACCTTAACTTAAGTGGGTGCTGCCCTATTAATTGCTCATTTCTTCTTTCTCTATAGCCAAGAACAGGAGCACTTTTTAGTCATCCAATTTTACCCGTTTTGAAAACGTGTAAATAAAAGTGTTGAACTATTCCTTCATTTATATTTGAAATATTTTTCCAACAATACACAGAGAGTTTGCAATTGGAATGTATTACATGATACATTAAGTGGTGATATTTTTTTTTACCACGGTTCACAACTTGGATGACAACTCTCAGGAGAGTGCAAAGTTTGATGATGTGAAGGTGGAGTGGTACAATTTAAGGCAGTTCTTGGTGCATATCAAGGACCCCATGTTCTTTAGACAGGCATTGGAAAATATTGCCTCTTCTGAACAATATTTTAGCTCTCTGACATTGATTCAATGAATAAAATAAACAGTGACAAACACACAGATATATTGATCTTAATGGAAAGGAATATGTATTATCTTAGTTATATTGTCATGATTATTTGAAGACACATCACTATCTTGACTCTTGAAGAATTTATCACTAGTAATTAACATCCATTAATAAATTTTTTGTTCAATTTTTTCCAGACTGTGAAAGGTCATTCTCTATGATGAATAGAATCAGGAGCATGTTAAGAAACGTTGACACAGAGGGTGCTGAATTACCTTGTGACAATTAGTACAGAAGGACTTTGCCTAAAAGACTTAAATTTTCATGTGGCAATCAAAATATATGGGGAAGTGAAGAAACGAAGGATATTTTTTTAAAATTCAAAGACACAAACGAGTTTGACATTAAATCATGTAATAACTTAGGGAAATCAATAATACTATCTAAACATATATATATATCTCTTATATATCATTAATAATAATTTTTTCACTTTTATGATGATAATATTCATTTTAAAAAACAATTTATGACACTAATGTGTGCTTACCCAGATGCTGTCAAAACTGTCTGGGAAGATTAGTCTACCACTACAATTTTAGTCAAAAATGTTCATAAAACTATACTTGAATCTGATTCATATTTTGTTCATCAAGAGTATTAGAATTCGGTAGTATGCCGAGATCATGTGTAACCTCTAAACCAATAAATATTATGGGATAAACGGAGTATACGGTTATTTCTGGACAATCCCAAGTTTTGCCATATATGGGATTAGGAGAATGGGGGAAAATAGTCTGAGCACCGCAACCAGTGCAGTTGAAAATGATCACCTGATGGTTTTTTTCATTTTTGTTGAAATTGTAATCCAAAAAGGCTGTACGTTCATGTGCAAGTTTTAGTCTTAGCCCCCCCTCCCCAATATGTGTGTTTCTTATTGGACTGGTTCTCAAAATTAGAGTAGGCAGGTAGGTTTTTATTTTTTTTTATAAACATTATATATAAATCAAATAATATTTCAAGCGCTTCAAAGTACTGGGCACAACCAGCTCAATTCAATGTTTTTTTGTTTTTTTTTAAAAATAAATAAATACCATGGGGGGAAAAATTGCTATGGTCAGTGATGAGTAACAGGGACGGTCGGCTGACCGGAAACATATTTTTTTGGGGCTTATCCACAATGGAGGTTTATACCAAAAATTTTTATGCAATTTTTACTTTAATGGTTTACTCTTTCAATAAAGGGTGGTATATTCTTTCTCCATTTTTACCATTGAGAGTTTGTTATCTACAGGTGAGTAACACAGTTTTCAACAAATGTTACTAGTTATACCAGTGTCAGCACACTAATAAAAAGTTAAACAGGGTTCTCCCAATTTAAACCATACATGTGACTTGTCATTCGTTTGTTTTTGGTCACAGAATGTAATATTTTATGTTTTCAAAAGTAATTATTTTTTTGCCATCTCAAGACATGCAGAAAATATGATAATTTTTAATTATTTTTTTCCCAGCTCATGTCATTTCATGTCACAGTATGCAATTAATAGTTACCATTACTGAGGTGAAGAACATTTACAAAGACATTACATACGTTTTTGTTTACCTCTTGGGCTCTCTTACATATACATGGCACTAGTAGCAATCATAACTGAAACTATGCTTCCCATCACAAAGTACTTGACAGACTTCTTTTATATATCTTGAAGACTTAGGTGGTTACAATCCCAAATGAGGCTGATTAGTAATGAGTACATTAGTAACAGAACACAAAATTATAATTCCAGGAAGGCAGTTTTTCTTACTTTTTTAATGGATCTTTCTGGGGTTTATTTTAATCCTTACATTAGTAACGTATCGTTTTCCAATGAAATGTGTTTGTTTCATAATTCACGCACTTTGAAAGACTAATGAGTGTTTTTCAACAACTTTTTCAGTATTTTTTTGAGCGGAAGCCAAATTCAAGCACTTTTCAATGTTACCACCAAAATTTCAAGATTGTGCAAACCAAGACAAATTAGGTCAGGAGACTTTTTTTTTTAAAGATTCAAAGGGTTGTACACAAATCCATAGAAAGGACTTTCTTCTGAACAATATCCCAGAGATATCCCTCTGGTATAAATTCTTTGGTGTCACTGTGCATCTGAACATCTTAACAGGGCTTCAAAATTTACATCAGCAGACAATATGCATCCTTAACCAAATACAGAGGAGCCTCGTTAATCAGGACACCTTCGTTCCCAGTGAATATTTCCGGATTAAAGATTTTTCCGGATAATTGAATCATGCACATTTGTCTTTTACGATGTCATCGTACCGTATATATGTACATGTACATGTTTTTGCTAGCGGTAAATGTACTGTATATGCAATAATGGTTGAAATACATTAATGAATACATCTATTGACTTGTGTTTATTTCACTTTATTATAACATGCACTTGTACGGCCTGCACTTTGTTCATGTCGGGACTATCTGCTTCTCCCTCATACATTTTTCGTTTGATGCCCCGCCGATTCTTGAAGCGTTGTAGCCAACCATGAGAATAGGCAAAGTAAGTGATGCCGAGTTGGTCTCTGAGTATCTTTGCCTTGGCAATGAGCATTTCATTGCTGACGGCGGCGTGGTGGGCCGACATGTCTGAGAACCACATGAATACAGCATCATCGACTTTTGTTGATATTTGGTGTGGCGAGCGCGGGGTAGGTCTGCTGAGTCGGCAGGTATGGACAACCATTTGTCCTTGTTTTTTATGATGTCCGCAATTGTTGATGGCAGATATCTTGAATGGTAGCTTTTAGGTGATCTCCTTTGTGCTGGCAAATCTTTTTTGTGCTGGCCGATATCTCTACTCATCTATGCTTGCTTGATGGTGTCGCCATAATAATATAAAAAGTACAACGATTACAAACTGATATCTCGCAGTTAAATGCGTTATGGTAAACTTATAAAATGCAGTCATTTCTATAAGTCGTATTTTACAACTGTTATAGCTGCTAATGAACCGATAATTTACGTCCCTTTTATTCTGAAATGAAGCCCTATACTGTCCACAGCTTAAGTCAATCCACTTTATTTGTTCAGCCATCAAGTTGAAGTTTTTCCACACACATGATCACGTGATCAATTTATAACTTTAATGTGCCACTAGAATTTGACCAATCAGAGATTGACACACCTCCAAATCTGCGTAGGTGAATCGGTGTTATCCGACTGACTGTATTTTCATATATTTTTTGAATTTTCTTATTTTTGGATAGATTATTTCAGGATTATCGAGGCAAGTTTTATAGTAATTTTACACGTTGGTCCCTGATTTTGATTTCTGGATCCGGAACGCGGATTTCTTGATTAACGGAGCAAAATAACGTTTAGGAAATACGTTCCCATTGAACTCTGTCTGGATAGCGAGGTTTCTGGATAAATGGAGTCCGGATTAACGAGGCTCCTCTGTACATCCCAAACAATCTTCATTAAGGACCTTTCTGAAGTTCGATGGCTTAGAGTTGCTATTTCTGACCTATGCTCATTTTCATCTGAGATGCTCATTATCACATGAGAACCTCAACTTTGAAAACCCAAGTGAAACACTGGCTCACATTTATTTTTTTTACTTTTATTTTGTCTTGTACAAGGAACAGAGCAACATCTACTTTTCAGTTGCTTACCTTTTAGTTCTGGAGAAAGTAGAGACTCGAGAACATTGGGCTGCTCTCCATACCAGAATAACCACAACTCTTTTCCCAACTGTGGATGATCATCTGACCGATGTTCGGATCGTGACTCTGTCTGCTTCCGGACCTTCCTCCACACACATAAGATGTCCTGCTGACTACATTTGGCATAGGACACGAGGACTGGATCCTCTAAAGGATCTATGCTAGTCTTCTCTGGTTCTATTGACAATTTACGCCATTTGATACCACAAATGTCTGTCTGGAAGATAAAAATTAAAACAATGTATATTGTGGTAAAAACTTTTCTGACATTGCTTTAGAAATTTCTGAACGGTCATCATCCAAAATTTAAAGATTAAATAGCAATGGTACAATGTTAAAGCTTTTATCATTCACGAGACGTTGCAGAGCTCTACCTAAGACTATTAAATTGGGTATTTCAATTATGAAAACATATAACGTGCCTCAGAGATTGCATCAAACTGCTTAATGACCAAGACCAACTCAGATGCACTTGATAATATGGTTGTATTTTTTTTCCCAGTGTACACAAAACATTCTGAACTTGTCTCAAATCACAAGCTTGTTGATGATAAAAATTGTCGAGATTAAAACATCTGGTTGCAATCCTGAGAGCACTAATAATGATAGTGACAGCTGCTGTCTAGAAGGAAAGCACATATCAATATTTCAATGGAAAAAAGCTTTCTGGACTGGTTATGTTCATGGTTCAATGCACTTGTTGGAAGGTTTTCAACTTGTCCTGGGCATCCAGGCAAATGATTTTTCCAGTGCGGTTAATACATACAGAATAGTGACAGGGATTTCCTTCAAAATTGAAAATTGAGAGTGAAGGACTTCTGGCTCCAAAAACGGAGAGTCCCTAACTAACTCTCGGAGTCCCAGCCCCGTTTTATGATTTAAATATGTTCTGAGCTATACATTATGCAATACAACAACGGAACATAATTTTTCAGATTTTACTAGAAAATAAAGAAGAATATAGGTTTTTAATGTTGTACTGCACAAGCATGGTCCTTGTCTGCCTTCTCATCAACTTTTGTTTCAAGCAGAATTGGTAATGTTGCCTTTTTCTCCTGAGCAATCCTTTTGGAAACATCATGTTCATGATCCAGGTTCATCTTGTGTTGGATACATGCATAAAACTGCAAACATTATTAAATCAAACGCAAATTTACAACATGCTCAACCAAACAGATATCAAAGACTTAAATCAGGGGTGTCAAATATAAGGCCCGTGGGCCCGATACAGCCACCAGACTCATTATTCATTATTATTTATATCAAATCTGCCCCGCCATAGCGAATGAGTCTGAAACCCTAAGCAACAAAGACTTCAATAAATATAGCAGTAAATCTTTTATCTGATCTATAGGAAGTCACGTAACTTTCAACAGTCCTCGATATTGACCAGTCATGCAATTTGGCATTGCACCAGAGGAATCATGTAATGCGACTAGGGTCTTATTAGACACCTGTTTTGACATCTGCCCATGTACGAGCTGGGGGTGGGTGGGATCAACCAAGGAACACTATCAAAATAAGCTGCATCTTGGGAATTTGAGGGGGTTGAAACATGTGCATCCAGGTAGCTCATTGTTGCATCGGGGACCCAGGCCCTTGGATAAAAGGAAATCCCTGGTGACATCATTTCAATTTTAAAATAGTATGATTATCAAGCAATCAACATAACTGTAATCTCTGCATAACTGATGGTCCTTTCCACATGTGCAAATTAAATTAGTCCTGTTCCATTGGCATCATCAATGCTGCTGAAATACAACTTGACCCACATTGTACCAAGCTACACATCTCGCTCTTGTTGCCTCATAGAAGTAGACTGCACTAACTCGGGACATGGGTAACATGAACAAGAGTCAGTTGAAGGGAGCGACGATCTATTGGCTGAAAATAATTTCCAGGAATTCAAGACAAGACCATTTCTTCCTCTTAACTGCCGAGTGCTGAAACCATCTTTGATATTCTTCAGCGATAACAAGATTTTCAAATTAGTTGCTGTGGTGGACATACTGGCTGTCAACTTGGCACCATTTTCAATCAGGACCATAAAGGCATCATAAGAAGTCTTCTGGTGGAAATCCAATGTTGATATGATTTTCCATTTTGGAGGAGAAACGATAACAAGACTTTCAAGATGGATGCCACTGTGGCCATATTCAATATCAGATTGGCACCATTTCTATTTAGTACCAACAAAAAATCACAAGAAGTCTTTTGGTGAACACACATGTTGATATGACCAGTCATCTACAATAG
Organism: Margaritifera margaritifera; assembly: GCA_029931535.1. Taxonomy (NCBI): domain Eukaryota; kingdom Metazoa; phylum Mollusca; class Bivalvia; order Unionida; family Margaritiferidae; genus Margaritifera; species Margaritifera margaritifera. The sequence continues at coordinate 4,200,269 of JAQPZY010001654.1, forward strand.
TGATAACAAGATTTTCAAGATGGTCATTGTGGCAGTCAAAATTATAAGTCCTTCAGTGAAAACCCCATGCTGATATGCCCAGTCATTCAGAAGAAATGGTGATAACAAGATTTTCAAGATGTCCACTGTGACAGGAATACTGAATGTCTTCATGGCACCATTGGAATCAACTTGACATCATAAAAAGTTGCTTAGTAAAAACCCCATGTTGATATGACCATCCATTTAGGAGTAGTGACAATATTTTCAAGATGACCACTGTTGTGGCCATATTGGATATCAGATTGGCACCAATTTCATTTAGGACCAATTAGACATCATAAAAAGTCTTCTGGTAAAAACCCAATGTTAATATGACTGTTCAGGAGGATTAGTTATAAGATTTTCATGCTGGCCACTGTGGTGGCCATATTGGACATCAGATGAGCACCGTTTTCATTTAGGACCAACCAGATATCATAAAAAGTCTTTCAGTGAAAACTCCCATGTTGAGATGACCATCCATTCGGAACGAGTAGTGATAAGCTTTTCAAGATGGCCAATGTGGCAGCTATATTGGACATAAGATCTGCACCATTTTCATTTAGGACTAACTAGACATCATAAGAAGTCTTTTAGTGAAATCCCCATGTTCATATGACCATCCATTCAGGAGGAGTAACGATAATATTTTCAAGATGGCCACTGTGGCAGCCGTATTGGATATCAGATTGGCACCATTTTCATTTAGGAACAACCAGACTCATTAAGAAGTCTTTTAGTGAAAACCCCACGTTAATATGACAATCAGCAGGAGTAGCAATAACAAGATTTTCAAGATGGCCAATGTGGCAGCCCTACTGGATGTCCAAGCAGCAGCACCATTTTCATTTAGGACCAACTAGATCATGGGATGAATGCGTGTAAAGTTTCATTGCAATCCTGCAAGTAGTTCAGGAAAAGTAGTGACAACAAGCTTGTGCTTATGGGCAGATGGACAACAGATCATCCCATAAGCTCTTCTGGTCTGTGACCATAGAGCTAAAAACTGACGTTTACACTAATAAAGTATTTTAGCATTTAGCATTCACACATGCAGCTCCTTTACAAATAGCGTATGTAATGTATACAAGTTCTATAGTTGGACAATTCTCTCTCATGGGGTGAAAATTACAATTTAGACCTATTAGCCTGGCAATGGTAATGCAGGCAAAAGTCTTCAACATTTTTTTGCTCCTTTTTTTCTATTTAATAAATTGGGATACTTGCACGAAATTTCACTTGCCTAGCAATGATTTTTAGTTGTCTGGGCTAGCTGTATTAGGGAATTGTGATGCTCTGAATGTGTCTGTCAGCAACTGTCTCTGTACAATGTCAATAAAGTTCATCATGAGTAAATAATGAATTTATTTGATCTAATAGAAAAAATGACAGTATGATCATGCTCAATAAGGAAATACTTGATGCACGTACGTTTATGAAATTAACCCACATATATGCAACTCATTTCAACCATAATAACTGAGACTGAACTCATGATTACTGGCTCACTTTTACTTGAATGGACAATTCTGAAATACCATACGGGCTGATCTAAGTTGTACATGTTAGAACACTGTGCATGTCATATGGTTCCACTGAGAATTTTCTTTTGGTCTGCATTGTAGTCATTTCTTATTAAAATCGTTGGAAGGGGACAATTTTCTAGTCCAATTGAAAATCCAAATAATATTGCTGGTATTGCAAAATATGGTCCTTGATGATGGCAAAAATGAGAAAAACTATGTTTTTACCTCATTCAAATGAGGCAAGAATTCAAAGTACCGGGAGCTGTAGTAGCATCTGACTCATAATTTATGGGTCATATGGTTCCACTTGAGAATTTTCTTTTGGTTTGCATTGTAGTCATTTCTTATTAAAATCGTTGGAAGGGGACAATTTTCTAGTCCAATTGAAAATCCAAATAATATTGCTGGTATTGCAAAATATGGTCCTTGATGATGGCAGAAATGAGAAAAACTATGTTTTCACCTCAATCAAATGAGGCAAGACTTCAAAGTACCGGGAGCTGTAGTAGCATCTGACTCATAATTTATGGGTCGCTGGTTCACTATATATCCAGGCCTGCCCTGGTAGACGACATTGGTGTGTCCTTGGGAAAGATACTTTACTCACATCTCCTCTGCACAACATAACCAATAATGTATTAATTATGCTGTTTAAACACCCCTCCCCACCCCCACTTAAAAGTAACTGGTTGTAAAAAAAAGTCTAACAGAGACAAGGGATTGAAGACCAAAAGATGACCTCTAGATTTTGCCTTTAGCGAAGTTTAACACAGGTGTGACATACAAATAAGGATAGCATTTAATTCTTTAGGAGTCTTACAGATCTTCTGAAATGGTTTAATGTCCTGTTTTTGGACACCTACCCAAGTAAATAATAATTGTGTCCACAATTTACAATTCATATAAGGATTTGTGTGCATAATGTCTAATTAGTCAAATGCATGGTGTAATGACTGATGCAAGCAGTCATGACATTTAATACATGTGCTTCCTGATCACATGCAAGCACACATGTACACATACATAATCCACATGCAAAGACCAGTTTACGTTACTGTCATGGTACGAATTTGCGAAGTAAGTAAAACAAACATTTTGAATTTAAATCAGCATGAAAAAGTGCATTTCCATTTGCGTACATGAGATGAATCTACAATCACATGGGACTTAAACGATTACATTCCACGTGCGATGCACTCTAGGTGAACTTCGCGTGTGGTGAAACACCGACATGTACACACACAAAAATTGACAATTGTGAATAAGGTCTCTGCACCTTATTTAAAACTACGAATTTATGTCATTACACGTGTAAACTCTGTAACATATCATTAAGTCAACTTTAATCGCAATGTTTAGTAACGAGATTCCTGCTTAACAGGTGACATATCTGTGATAAATGACCTCATTTGTACATTATAAACAAAATGATGCTCGGCTGCAAATTCCAAGTTTATAACAAAGGAAATGACATCGTAAATACATCACCTTTCCATCCCTACATAAAAGAAATATTATTTTAATACAACACATATTATACGGAAACTAATTATCCGTGAACAATAGCGGATAATAAGACAACCACAATATTTAAAATCATGCAACCTACCAGAGCGAAGAGATTTGTGTAACAATCTTCGAGAGAGCACCCGTTTCCGATTGGAGTTGGGTTACTCATGGTCTCTCCATCGTCTCACAATGCATAGAGATGCTTCAGTTGACTTTCTGTTATCCAAATAGGATTAATTCATTTTTTTTATATACCAAATCATCGATACTGCACATAATATGGCGACAGCAATGGCGACTTTCTTGGAACAACAAGGCGGCAAGGGAATCAGTCATCGATTGGCCCGGCAAGGTCACGTGAAGATTGACCTATTTACTGCTGAGCATGGCAGCCGTGAAGTGCACGTTGTGGGTGTTGAACTTTACTTCATACCGATTTCTTCCAACAAGTGGTTACATCAATTAAAAAGCTCTGACCACCGATTCCATGATGTCCTTTGCTATTCCATCTTTTTGTTGGACCTTTCTGTATTTGGTAGTGGGCCTATGGCTCACAATGAGGTATTTGATGGCCATTTATTCCACTGCCCCAGACTCCTGTCTGGGGGTTGTCTCAAACTTAAAAGTTTGACAACAACAGTCCTTGGTTCCTTCACTAGGTTCCATGATATCATTGTGAGGTTGTATTACTACCATTTTCCTTAAAACACGATCCAGTATCTTGTATGAATTTAAATACAGCCACTTGAATCAAAAGTAATTATTGATTCCATTTGTAAAGGAAATCTAAAAACAATGATCATTAATTACTTTTAAGACAATAAAAAATCCACACAAGTTTTAGCTTTTTACTAATAGAAAGAACTGAGTTTTGTGCAAAGAATAGATACAAACTATTACAACACCTCACCATGGATATTAAATTTGAACTCTTCAGGGGTTATTTACAATGCTTTTCAGAATGTGAGCCCGTACTGTATGCATCAGCAGACTGAGACGGGAGCGATTACAGGTTACAGAGATTTTTAATGCTACATATGTCCCTGTGGTATCTTCTTTTTATGCCACTTTTCAGCTGGCATGTCATTTAAACTGGTATGTTCAGGTTGTGCTTTATTTGCTGAGGTGAGAGGTCAACCTGCATCACAACAGCATTCACATGTTCAAGAGACTCATTTTTTGATGTATTGTTTGGCTTGATCAGTATCCTGAACATTCTATCGAAATTAGCACTTGTTATCATACCAGCTGGCAGAGAGCACCATGAAAAGAGCTAAGTTTTCTTCCTCAAATGTGCATGTAGTGGATTTAAAGAAGGATGAAGTCAGTGCACACTGTTACAAAAATTCACAGAGGCACATGGTCCGGAGCTCTCTTAAAGGTATGAGTTCTGGACTATGACAGTATGACTGCCATTGGCTTCTGACTCATTAAAAGATAATTATGTATCCTTCAACATAAATCCTGTATCTGCCACTGATATTTTCATTTTCTGAGGATTACAGTTGGAGTTATTTTAACTACAAAATATCATGCAAGATTTAAATTTAAATAGGTTAACCAAATATAGTAAAATTGCTCCAAAGATTTTTGTACATGAACAATTTGTTAAGCCCGAAGTCTATCCAAAACTTGTACCTTGGGATCCAGCAATTTTTCCCACTAAAAAGTGCACCAAACTCGGTCACAATCACAGTGTAAAAGCTATAATGAACCATGTAGATAAAGATGTAAACAGAGAAGAGAAAAGAAACAATTGGATCCAACATAAAATGATTTCTAGGTTTTAACAGCACTTTTAACATATTAGCTATATTGTGCAAAAGAAATGGGAGCTAAGTGCCTTTCCCAAATTCACTACGAGGCAATTGGCCTGGGCGAGTATTGAACCATCTATCAAAAGAGCCAACATAAAATAACATCCAACACATATACCTGTACACTAGTACATAATATATACTACAATACATGCTTCGTGTTAATTAAGTCAGATATTGGTATCCAGATGCTGTAAGTCTGGACCCAGACTAAATTTGATTAAATAGTCTGGACTCCAGGTGTTGGGAAATAAAATTTCAGCCCTTAAATACAAATCAAACAGAATTGTACCTAATTGAATATACCATGCATACCTTAAAAATCAATAATGTGAATTCAATTAATCATGTTTGACAGAATAAACACATAAGTCCTAAATGATTATGATACTTTTCATCTATGTATACACAATGTGGCTGAAAGCAACAAATAGACACATTCATGTTCTATTCTGTTGAGTCAAATACATTTGTATTAGATTGGTGTTACAAGTGTTTCAATATCTTGAAGATTATAGATCAGTTACCTATAGTAAATTATCTATATCTGAATTATACCATTTTGGTTAACAAGCCAATGCTATGCCTTTGAATGGTTCATATTATCCTGGTTTCTACAGCATTTGTCACTTATATCACAGGTTAGCCACCATTGGGTGCTGTTACCTATTTACAGTAGGGTCAACTGGAGTTTATTCCCATTTCCATGGAATGAAGTGATTGGTAGTAAATGATTCCCCCTGGATATCAACCCAGACCTTCACAGGTTGACACCCAGTGGATGATAGTGCCCATTTACAGCTGGGTCTGCTGGTTCCATGGGTGAAGTGACAGTGTATGCCCCACATGCATACCACCACACCTCACTCACCCCTGGATGTCATTCCAGTCCATCACAGTTTAACTCCCAGTGGATGCTGGTGTCCATTTACAGCGGGGTCAGCTGAAACTTATTCCCATTTCCAATGAGTAAAGTTAACTGAGAGTGCACAAACACATGCACACCCCAGGTCTCATCCCATTCCATCACCGGTTAATCCCCAGTGGATGCTAGCTGGGTCCAATGGAGCTTATCCCAATATCCACGGAGTAAAGTGACTGACAGTGTACCATGTTTCTCCAATGATATATCCATTCTTGATGATAAACATATTCCCAACCTTTAAAAAGTTTTGGCAAATTTGTATGCAACTAAACCTTGTCCACGATAAGCCCACCCCATATGTTTCATCACATATGTAAGATAAGCACCCTGGGCTTATAATGGGAGAAATACTTGATGACACCCTCCTCACCAATGTCACCCCAGTCCATCACGGATCAACCCTCAGTGGATGCTAGTTTCCATTTACAGCTGGGTAGACTTGATCATATTCATAGTTTCCTTGGAGTGAAGTGTCTGAATTAAAGTATATGACTACCCCTGTATGGAACCTAAGTACCTTAACACAGTCCATCACAAGCTAACCCCCAGTGGATGCTAGTGTCCATTTGCAGCTGGGTTGTCTGGAGCTATCTCAGTTTCCATGGAGGGAAGTGACTGAGAGTGCATGACTCACCTTGAATGGTACCACAGTCATCCACAGGTTAACCCCTAGTGGATGCTGGTGTCTAGTGGATGCTGGTGTCCATTTACAGCTGGGTAGACTTGATCATATCCCAGTTTCCATGGATTGAAGTGTCTGAAAGTTTATGACTCCCCTCTATGGAACCCCAATCCACCACAGGTTAACCCCCCAGTGGATGCTGGGTCAGCTGGAACTTATCTCAGTTTCTATGCTGTGGAGTGACTGAGATGACAAGACTCCCCACTATGTGGAACCCTGGTCTATCACAGGCTAATACCCAGTGGATGTTAGTGCTCATTTGCAGCTGGGTTGACTCAGTGTTTCCCTGGAGTGAAGTGATTGAGAGTACATTACTCCCCCAGTCCATCACAGGTTAACCCCCAGCTGATGCTGGTATCCAATAATGGCTGTGTTGACTTGAGCAAGTGAGATTAGGTGCCTTTCGCTGGGGCACTAGCTATAGTCATAATTATTGGGACTCAAACCAACACACTTTTTTATAATTTCCAAACACCTGTCTGTGAAGTCTGACAAAATATTGTGTGAGATTTGAGTAATTCCTGGAGGATTGTTTTTCTTTTTAATTTCTTTCATGTACATTACTTTGAAGTGCACGTGAACTTAAGTTTGGATTCACTTTTACGCAATATTATTAAGTTACAGAGAGCATCGTCTAATAATAACAACAATAACAACTGAACTGATCCTTATATAATTTTTCAGGTAACTTACGGTGCAAGGGACAGTTTTTTATGCACAAATTTAATGCCACATCCACTTACCTTGTATAAAAATCATAAAAAATAAAATACACAAGTGAGATTTAAAAAAGAGTTCCGTATTTTTGGATAGCTATATTAATACAAAGCATAAGAATATTATTCACTTGACCTAAAAAGTCAGTAGCAGTTCATAGCAAAAGAAGTGAATGCACCCCAACCCCAAATTTATACCTGCATTTTTCACATCTGAAGGTCATATTTGGCACCAAGTGATGCTCATAGTGCAAACACAAAACAGCTTGATGTAATTCAAAATAGTTGCCATCCAGGCCATTTTTGAGATATTCTACTTGCCTTGAACCCACATGTCTACTGCTATGGGTGGCTAGCTTTTCTTCCTAGCCGACTATTGATATTTCACTGTCTACATACTGTGAAGTAACTATGGGAGGTGTACATGCCTCACATCAGTTTCAAGAACAACACAAGTCCGAAATACCTAATTTCACAAATATATCCATATCTTTAATTATTAAACAATAATATCCGAAAAAGTCGCATCATAGCCATAAGTTAAAAAATTTGACAGGGGCCAATTGACGAAACTATCCCCTGACACCTTATGCATTACTAAAGTGGCAATTAATAAAAGCACATGCAGAAACATGAGTCATTTTGTTTTGCCTGAGATTTATGCACCAAAAGTCAACCAATTATCATAAATGTTTAAATAAAAGTGAGCAGGAAAAATATTGGCAGACAATGCAAGACTGTGAGATGGCACAACATTTTGTGAAAATTTTCCAAAGTCTGTGAAATATTTCACAGGTATGCAAGCTCACTATCTCCCAATGTTGCAGCCACAGTTGCTACCAGAAGGTCAAACTACCCCATGTACAAAAGAAAGTTACCACAGGTATGCGAACTCACTATATCCCAATGTTGAGGCCACAGTTTCAACCAGCAGGCCACGCTACCCCATGTGCATAAAAAAAGGCAATAATTAAGTTTTTAATGCAAATCTTGGTATTTACATGCTGCATTTAGCATATCTTCGTTACAAGTGACTGAGGCGCAGACTTATCGTATATACTCGCATATAAGCTAATATCAACTGCAAACTGCATAGATCCTGATCTGCAGTCACATAATGCATCAGCAGAATTGGGTCTATGCAGTTTGTAAGGACTAATCAGTATAACAAACAGCATAGACCCTGATCTGCCAGCGCATTATGCGATGACAAATCAGGGTCTATGTTATTTGCATTTGGACCCGGATTAAATGCGTGTATAGACGGTAAGATTTTTAGGTACAATTTTATATGTTGGTACATATGCTCCCTTACAGGATTCTGGCCCTGGTTTTACAGTTCCTGATCAAGAGAGGCACTGGAATCTTGGTGAAGATTGGCAGTGTTGGCCTTGGAAGCTTCTATAATGTCCACATCGGAATCAGGAAAGGGCTGCATGTGGTAAGACAAAGACTTTAGTTACTGTAAATGTAAGCACATTTAGCTTAAGGGTGAAAAAGTTGCTTCCAGTGTTGGACTTTGTTCTGAATAATATAGGGAATGCAATTTTCATTTTGCCCTTAAATCCCTTAAATCCTCATAAATGGATCTGACTACCTGTTACGGAATTATATATCATTTTTCTTTTAATAATTGTATAGTTTATTAGTTTATGATCTCTGTTCTTGGTCTAACAGCTGTCGTCTTGCTATGAGTACATATACAGTAATTTCGATCAATATTTCGAAGCCTTAGTCATATCACGTGGTTTTAGCGCATGTGAAGATTTGAACTTCTGACCTAGATTCTATGAATCAATATGTTATTTACTGTTTATAATGTCAGGACACTGGTACTTAAGAGATGTCACGCATAACCTAATTTCTGATTGGTTTGGAGAGGGTTGTAATATTTTGAAATGCCCAGTTGTTTATCAAAGACGTAATGGTTTTTTTTGGGGTTTCTCCGTAGTGGGAGACTATATTATAGGATTAATAGCAGCGTTCTGTCATTCTTCATAGTTACATTGGATTGAGAGGTCATAAATGAATTTGGTTCATTTTGTGTGTGGGATATTCTACTTTTGTGATATTTTAATACAGTGCATTCTGGATTAGTACTGTTTCTTCAACCTTAATAATTATACAGCTCCATGGAATTATCGGAAACATTTCTAGAACTTGTGATATTCCATATTCACAAGGATTACTTGGATATAACTTATTCTTATTACACATTAGTACAGTGAAGGTTACTTCATTCGGAACATACTACATTCGGAATATTTTGGATTGACTTCCGGATCAATGAACTTTAAAACAATTTAGGACTTTTAAAAATATTCTATACTGTTAAGTTATTTTTAATTCTTTTACTTTAATTGTTTGTTGAAATATTTTAATATTTTAGGAAATTAAAGATTTGTATTTTAAATCTTGAAAGCTTGTTTGTGTCTTATCTTTTGTTACATTACCCCTAGTCGTAACACTACCATATATACTCGCATATAATTCTGGTCCAATTGCAAACAACATAGACCCTGATCTGCTGTCGCATAATGCGCCGGCAGAGCAAGGTCTATGTTGTTTGTTCTACTGATTAGTCCTTACAAACTGCATAGGCCCAGATCTGCCAGCGCATTATGCAACGGCAGATCTGGGTCTATGCAGTTTGCAGTTGGTATCGGGTTATGAACGAGTATATACAGTACATTCAGTTTTGAGAATTGACTATCTTTTCACAAGATTCAGGAAGTGTGATGGTTTGTTTTGTTAAATTATGCCAGTAACAGGGACTTGTGGCTCATAAAATGGAGTTAATTACAGCTGACAATCAATAATTACCTAACAGTGTCAGTGCAACTATAATGAAAACCAACACCTTGATAATCCCTTCCCTGAGGCACTGGTGCGTATCTGTGTTCTAAGTGAATGTTTCTACATATTTAAAAAAAAAATGACATAAATAAATCCAGCATTTTCAAATGGTGTTTTAAATGAGAGGTAATACATGCAACAGCAAATATAAAAGTGAAACCTGCATAGCGGACACCTAGCCTATATAAAAGACACCAGACCATGAAGGACTACATAAAAAAAACTTTTGTTAGGTCAGCTACATTTTTTACCTCTATTAAGAGGTGTACTTGTCAATAAAGGATACAATTAGGGCGGTCCACTTTTATGGCTACCATGAACAGCGTTATAGTGAGGGAGTACTGTAATACTTGGTATTTGTTTAAATATTGGTTAAGAGCATTTTCTCAGCTATCTTGATGGGATAAGACAAGATAAAGAATCAGCTGTAAAAAAAATTAATTTTTTAAATCATTATTTTTTGCTTTAAAAAATTTGAGATTGTTACAAAATTATCTCTTTTGCATTATAATGTTAATTACAAAACAGCAGTTGGAACAGCAGCATATACATGTACTGATACAATTAGAAGTAGCACTTATAATAATAATAAACATTAATAACCATTTTTATTATTATTATTAGCTCAACTGATCACAGACCAGAAGAGCTTATGGGATGGTCTGTTGTCTGTCATCCGTCCATTAGCACAAGATTGTTATCACTACTCCTCCTAAACTACTTGGAGGATTGCCATGAAACTTTGCACACACACATCCATTCCATGGTCTAGTTGGCCCTAAATAAAACTGGTGCCACTCGGACATCCAATATGGCCACCATAGTGGCAATCTTGAAAATCTTGTTATAGGTACGCCTCCTGAATGGATGGGCATATCAACATGGAGTTTTTACTAAAAGACTTCTTATGATGTCTAGTTTGTTCTAAATGAAAATGGTGCCAATCTAATATCCAATATGGCTGCCACAGCAGCCATCTTGAAAATCTTGTTATCACTACTCCTCTTGAACAGAAAGTCATATTGTCATGTGGTTTTCACTAGTAGACTTCTTATGATGTCTCGTTGGTCCTAAATGAAAATTTGTGTTGATCAGATGTCCAATATGGCCCTACAGTGGCCATCTTGAAAATCTTTTTATTGTTACTCCTGAATAAATGGTCATATCAATATGTGGTTTTCGCTAAAAGACTTGTTATTAGGTCTACTTGGTCCTAAATTAAAATGGTGCCGATCTGATGTCCAATATAGCTGCCACAGTGACCATCTTGAAAATGTGATCATGAAACAAGCTGTAAATTCACTAAATTAAAAAATTTCTGTTTTCGTGGGGCACTGATTTTTTAGATTTTGTGGTTGCTGCAAGAAAAATAATTTTAAACCAACAAACAATGATTCTTCTGCAAATATAATAAGAGCTCTTCCTCAGTCCATGAATTTTTATACCAATTAAAACATCATTTTTCACAAAACCATAAAAATATATACCTGCAAAATAAATTAATTCACAGTATATTTTTTTGATAAATTTTCTTTTCTTATATTTCAGTCTTTATTTCAGTTTTTATTATAGTATCACAGTTTTAAATCAGCAATTAGTGTCGTGCATCATCAGCCTTTTATGCTTTATAAGGCTTTTAAATTTTTAGCTCACCTGCCTGTAATGTCAAATCAGCTTATACTATATTTGAGCAATATCCATACTGTGCACTTAAGAAATTATTATTGTGGTGAATTTTGTGAGGTTCACGATTATTATAAGTGCACACCATTTATATTATAAACAATTTCCATATTATGTGTATGTACATACCAGAAAAGTTACCTCCCTTTGTCTATGTTTGCAGCACTCCACTTTGGTGGTGCATTGTCTCTCCCAGTATCACCACACTGAGTAAAGCAATAAGCAAGATTCATTTTTGAGACTGATTTAACCCATTAAGTTGAGTAATATTGAGATATCAGACATGCATAGTGTTAAAAGTATTACGGAATTATATGTATTTTTCCTTTTAATAATGGTATAGTTTATTAGTTTATGATCTCTGTTCTTAGTCTAAACAGCTGTCGTCTTGTGAATATAAATACGGTAGGCTCAATCAATATTTCGAAACCTTGGTCATATCACGTGGATTTAGAGCGTGGGAAGAAGGTGAACTTCTAACCGATATTCTATGAATCAATAAAATATTTACTGTTTAAAACAATGGTACTCTAGCACTTTAGCAGAATTACGCTTAACCTAATTTCTGATTGGTTTGGAGAGGGTTGCAATATTTTGAAATACCCAGTTGTTTGTTTAAGACGTAATGGGGTTTTATTTTGTTTATGCGCGTTAAGGCTATATATATAGGGATTAATAGCCGTCTTCTGGCATTCTTCATAGGTATATACTCGATTATAAGTCGACTTGACTATAAGTCGACCCCCCCCCCCTTTTCATGGGTGCAAAAAGCCAATTCAGCTATGAACCTCTATAAGTCGAGTTGTTTTTTGCAAATTAAATCCGTCTGGATAGATAGATGGATATATAGATAGATAGGACAAATAAAAACAAAAAACCACTGTAGAATAAATACAATTGTATTATTGAGCTGAATATGTACAAAAAAATTTACAACTTACATTTTGTCCATCTTCATGTAATGAAATCCATATAGCTTAACATTTTTAATCCATTTATATGATAAATCCATGAATTGGATTATAGGTCACATAGAGGTATAAAATTGGTATCCTATAAATGTCACTGTCTAATGTCCTCTGGTTCAAAGCCCAAGAATTCATCTTCATCATCAGAGGGTTGTCACGTGGGAAAACAAAGAGTGTGGTGCCTTTACAAGCAAAGGGATTAAGGTCAAATTATATGCACAGGAAGTTGTAGAACTCTACATGGCACTGAACAAGTATAGATTGGCGGCTTGATCAAAAGGATTGTCAACTTGAAAACAAAGTGAGTCTTTTTACAAGCCAAAGGCTTATCGTCCCACGTGCACTGGCAGATAACTTGGGAAATATCACTTGGGAATTAAATCTGACTTGTGGAAAAGGAAAATGCAAATTTAATAAAAACCTGTATTGCATCAAGCACAGTCTTTATACAGCAAAACACAAATATTAATACAAATACAGGTTGTTCGGACTTGCACGAAAATGGAGGCAATATACTTACTAGTAAACACCCACGGTAAACATTGACGGACACTTCATTTTGCGGTAGGTAGTATTTAATTTACCGGTAATATTTTCAAATTAATAAAATCCAAATAACTGTTTAATGAATACCGTCATGAAACGGATAAACACAGTGCATACCATATATGCATTACTGAAAACGTAAAGATATATGAATTGACAGTATTTTTATGTACTGCAAACATCTAGAGTTTCCAACATTACCCCAAGATTTTTTTATTTTTTTAATGTCGCGCTTATAAGATGACCCCTACTCTGTATGAGTCAAATTCTAAGTAAAAAACATCGACTTATAAACGAGTATATACGGTACGTAGAGATTGAGAGATCATAACGAATTTGATTCATATTGAGTGTGGGATATTATTCTTTGGATATTTATTAATTAATATAGTACATTTAGGATTCAGTACTGTGTCTTCAATTTGAATTATTATACAGCTCCGTGGAATTATCGGAAACATTTCGAAAACTTGTGAGATTCTAGATTCACAAGCATTACTTGGATATAACTAATTCTTATCAACATATTAGCACAGTAAAGGCTACTTCATTCGGAACATACATTCGGAATAGTTGGATTAACTTCCGGAACAGTGAACTTTATCACAATTTAGGATTTTTAAGGATATTCTATACTGTAAGTTATTTTTAATTCTTTCACTTTAATTGTTTGTTGAAATATTTTAATAATTTAGAAAATTCAAGATTTGTATTTTAAATCTTGAAAGCTTGTTTGAGTCTTTTCTTTTATTACATAACCCCTAATCACAACAAAAGAAAATCATGTAATGGCTGGGTTTTACTTCCCACCCATAAGGCATCCCAGAATAGAGAAACATGCTTGCAGTAAGGTAGATTTGTTGCAAGTTTTTACTAAAAAGAGAAATGTGCACTAGAGCATGTGTAGGTATTATGTAGAATGTGGTAATATGACCCTGCTTCCATTGTGGTTGTGTGTCCATCAACAATTGCTTGTTTCCACTCTTGAGACCATATTTCTGATCCAGTTTTTAACAAACTTGGAATATGGGCTTTTATTATCAAGATCGCAAATGAGTTTGATAATGAGCAAGAATCATGAATATTAATGAAGTTATCTTGCATCTGATTGGCTGAGCTTGTTACCATTTTGGAAGCCATATTTCTGGTCTGATTTGGATCAAACTTGTAATATGGCCTTATATCACCAAGATCTCAAATGCATTTGATAATGAACGAGATCTATGGGCAGACGTCACTGCCGAAATGAAATGAATGAAATGATGTAGTTTGAAATGAAATGATTTAAACTAACAAGTGGAATGATGAATTCATATTCCAAATTATGTAGTATTAACTAAAATGATTTGAAGAAACAAAACAGAATGAAGAATACTATTTCAAAATTAAATACTATCATAATGAAATATGTTGCAACATTACACTTTATTTAACATAAAAGAAAACGAAGTACAATAAAATGGAATGATTTACAAGAACCAGTCTGAATGGTCAACTGATATTCAAAATAAAAAAACAGGATGATAATCAAAGTTGTATTACTTAAACATGATTTGAAGTATAATAAAAGTACATGCTATAAAAAGATATTTGAACAAAGAAAAGAAAATAATGTAAATAAATCTAATATCAAATGACTTGTTTACAGTTTAAGTGAAATGATGGGAACAAACATAAAGGACGCAAAGTGCATCGATAGTAAACAGTTTAAAAAAGTCTGACTGGGACTAGATTTACAATTTAAAGTTAAACTGCAAATCATTTAGCGAAAAACCAAACATACACAGGGTGGCACTGCCATCTGTGACACATATTGTCTGACACCCAAACTTATAATCTACATGGACATTTACAGCTTTTGAGTTAGGATTTTTGGCAGATGACACTCAGACAGCTAAGATCCAATAGGTGTAATTATTGATACCAATTGAAATATATACAGCACGTGTTTCTTTTCGTAAGATATAAACTACAACAGTATTTTCCAATCAGCATAAAATGACTTGATCCACACTATAAAATTTGTCAGCCAAAGTGTGAGTCTTTTTGTTTTCTTGCTCTGTGCCAGCATCAGAGGCTTGAATAAATTTCGATCTATCGTCAAGAAGCTTAAATCTTAATATGATTTGATCAATAGTAATTACCAAGTTTATTGACCTGAATTACTGTACATACTAGACCAACAAGTTGTTCTCTGTTACTGTTTTATTTATCTGATCAAATAATATTAAGATTTAATCTCCTTTACTGTAGAATTTTAATCATAGAATTCTATTCTACTTCAAATCATATTTGAAGTTATAAAGCCTTGATCGTCATCCAGTTATTTCATTTAGAATATCTTGGTCATAGAAAATGTGTCTCAAAGTTTTGGTGAAAGTTCAACATTTGCTAATACTACCTAAACCCCCTGATAGATTCTCATCATACTTGTCATTAATCATTTTGAAGCTAAGACAATTCATTCTACAGCATGTTCGTTTGCCCATATGACCTTGGTGTCAAGGTCACAGAAATTTTTTATTGTTTTGGTTAAAGTTTCTTCGTTTGTTTATATTTCTTAATACCTTTGATTGATTTTCTTCATACTTGGGATAAATCATTATGAAACTAAGACAATTCATTCAGTAACATGCACACTTGTCCTATGACCTTTGGGTCAACGGCATAGTCATTGAAAATTTGCATTAAGGTTGTGGTTACATTTTTTCATTTGATTATATCTCCTAAACCCCTTGATAGATTTTATTTATACTTTGGATGGATTATTGTGAACCTAAGACAATTCGTTCAGTGACATGCACACTTGCCACTTTGGCCTTGGGATCAAGGTCACATTTATATAAACTTTGTGTTAAAGCTTTCATTACAGTTTTTTCTTTTGCATATATTTCCTAAACCCCTTGATGGATTTTCTTCACACATGTCATGAATCATTATGAAGCTAAAACAGTTATTCTGTGACACATGATCTTAGAGTCAAGGTCGCAGTCATAGAAAATTTGCATTAAGGTTTGCATTAAATTATTTAATTTCTTTATATTTCCTATACCCCTAAGACTATTCATTCAGCAACATGCTTGTTCTCCCCTTTTGACCATGGTGTCAAGGTCACACACTTTACACAAGTGCTTTGATTGTGGGCTCAACATGCAGGCCCTGGCCTTCTTTTTTTTAATCTCTCTTAGTCGAATGGTCTGGCATCTGTATTCCAGCATCCAACATCTGTAAAAAAATGTTTTTTTTAGCTCACCTGGCTATCTATCCATCCACAATTGCTTGTTACCACTCTGGAGTCCATATTTCTGATCCAATTTCAATAAGACTTGGTATATGGGTTTATATCATCAAAATCATGGTTGAGTTAGATAATGACCTTGATCCATTAATATAATGAGGTGATCTTTCATCTGATGGCTAACTTTTTTAATGCTCTGGAGGTCATATTTCTATCCAATTTTGATCAAACATAAAATATATGCTTATATCATTATGATCTTGGATGAATTTGATAATGAGCGAGATCCACACATACTATTGAGGTGATATTGTATCTGATTGGCTGAGCTTGTTGCCACTCAGGGGGCCATATTTTGAATCTTATTTAGATAAAACTTGGATATTTTTTTATATCCTTATATCATTAAGATCTTGGACAAGTTTGCTAATAAGCAAGATCCAAATTAATGAGGCAGTCTTGCATCTTATTGTCTGAGCATGTTACCTCTCAGGAAGTCATATTTCTGATCCAGTTTTGATCAAACTTGAAATATGAGCTTACCGGTATATCATCAAGATCTTGGATGGGTTCAGTAATGAGCGAGATCCATACATATTAATGAGGTAATCTTGGATTAGATTGGCTGATTTTGTTACCACTCTGGAAACCCGATTTCTGATCCAATTTTGATCCAACTTGGAATATATGCATTTATCATCAAGATCTTGAATGAATTCAATAATGAGCAAGATCCGTGCATACTAATGAGGTGATCTTGCATCTAATTCACTGTGGTTTTGTTACCACTATGGAGGCTGTGTTTCTGATCTGATTTTGTTGAACTTGGAGTATGGTATACACTGATATCATCAAGATCTTGGACAAGTTCATTAATGAGTAAGATGAGGTGATCTTGCGTCTGATTGGCTGAACTTGTTGCCATTCTGGAAGCCATATTTCTGATCTGATTTTGATCAAACTTAAAATATGGGCTCATGTCATCAAGATCTTGGATGGGTTCAATGATGAGTGAGATCCACACATATTAATGATGTATTCTTGGATCTGATTGGCTTAGCTTGTTACCACTTTGGAAGCCATATTTGTGATCTGAGTTTGATTAGACTTGGAATATATGCTTCTATCATCTAGATCGTGGACAGTTTCAGTAATCAGTGAGATCCATACATATTATTGAGCTGATCTTGCATCTGATTGGCTGAGCTTATTATCACTCAGAAATCCATGATTCTGATCTGATTTTGATCAAAATTGGAATATGGGCTTATATCAGCAAGATATTTGACAATTTTGAAAGTGAGCAAGATTCATGGGATTCGATGCATATTGATGAGGTGATCTTGCATCTTCATACCAATCTTGAAGCCATATTTTTTATCTGATTTTGATCCAACTTCAATTATAGGCTTATACGATCAAGACCTTGCATGAATTTGGTAATGCACAGGATCCTTGCATATTAATGAGGTGATCTTATATGTGATCAGCTGGGTGTGTTACCACCCTAGAGACTGTATTCCTAAATCATTAAGATCTTAGATTAATACAATTATGAGCAAGACTTATGCATATTAATGAGGTGATTTTGCATATTATTAGTTGAGCTTGTATGACTGTTTCTGATCATCAAGATATGTAATGTTTTTATTATGAGCAAGTTATACACTTAATAATGAGGTGATCTTACATATGATTTAATGAGCTTCTTAACATTTGAGTAACTGAATTTCTGACCCAATTATAATCAGACTTGGTAAATAGAACGATATCATCAGGATGTTGGATGCTTTTTATTTGTAGTGAGGCCTATGCATATGTATCCGGTGATTTTGCATCTGATACAGAGATTATTTTTTTTACCAGTCTAGAGACTGTATTTTTTTAATAGGATTTTGATCATACACTGTACTTGTTAAAAAAAAGTCGTATGTCATCATGATCTTGGTTGAGTATGATTATGAGTGAAATTCATGGATATTAATGGTGTCACCTTGCATCTAATTGGCTGAACTTGTCTACAATCTTGCACTTATATTTCTGATCAGATTTTGATTCAGCTTGTTAATTAGTATTATTATCAAGATGTTGGATGAGTCTGATTATGAGCAAGATCTGTGCATATTAATGAGGTAATCAGTCCGATTGTAAGCAAGATCTGTGCATATTAATGAGGTAATCTTGTATCAGATTCTGGAAACCAAATTCCAATCCAATTTTCCTGCACCTTTAACTTTAATTATTGTCATTGACAGGTTTTATAAAAAGTGGGATCAGCGCACAATAATGGGATACCTTGCATCTGATTGGCTGAGCTTGTTACCTTTCTAGATCTAGAGACTATATTTCTCATCCAGTTTCTATAAAACTTGATAAATGGGTTTATATCATGAAGATCTTGGATGACTCTGGTTATGAGCAAGAGTTTATGCATATTAATTATTCCTTTATCTTGTGAAAGAATTTTTATAAGGATATAGTAAAACAGGTAAAATCAACATGATATAAAATTTGGGAGATAGTTTACATATGTGTACTTACGGATTTTGATCAGTCTTGGTACATGTACATGTATTTAGTTGCAAGTAAACAAACAAGTTGATAGTCAGCACTCTGACATTGATTTTAAGATCAAAGTCATGACTCAGATATTTATCTATAATGGTCTGTGCTTGTTAAAACAAACAAGTATGAATGACTTTTTATCAAACCTGGTTTGTGGATTTATTTGAAGATTAGCTTGAATGAGTGTCAGTTCAGTGGTCATAACTTGGGCTTTTGAATTATATGGTCTTGTGAATTAAACAAAACAAATAGTAATTATGGATTTTAACCAAACTTTCTTTTTATCCCCCAACCAAAGTTGCAGGGATATAGTGAAGGTGATGTCCAACTGTCCGTCAGTCCTCTGTAGACAAGGTAGTTTTTGCAATAACTTAGTTTACTGAATTATTTTCTCAAACATCATTTGTGGCTTATCCATGACTTGAAGTACCATATATACTCGATTATAAGTCGACTCGACTATAAGTCGACCCCCCCTTTTTAGGGCTGCAAAAAGTGATTTTCTCTTTGACCCTCCTATAAGTCGGGGTGTATTTTGGAAGTCAGATCCGTCTGAAGGGGTGACTTCTTAGTGAGTCAGAAACGCACTTTGGAAATATAAACAAGCCAAACTGGATAGATAAAGACAAAACCAGTGTAAAATACAATTATATTATTGAGTTAAATATGTCACAAATAAATTGACAACTTACAATTTGTCCATCTTTGTGTAATAAAGTCCATTGAAATCCATAATGCTTGATATTTTAAATCCATTTATATGATAAATCCACGAATTCAATTATAGGTCACATACCGGTATAAAAATAGAAGTTCAGAATGATCCGATTCACAATATCCCATAATATTTAATTCCACACGTCGTACAAATAAACAATGAAAGTTAAGTCCACTTTTTTGTGATTCATGGTATCCTATAAATGTCACTATCTAATGTCATCTGGTACAAAGTCCAAGAATTAATCCTCATTGTCTGATAAAGTGTCAATCGTCGTCGTCTAGTCATAGTAAATCTCGTTCGACTCCGATTCTCGGCTTTACTGTCATATGAGGGGGCTTATGCAAAGACTGAGCTTGGGCTCTGTGAGTAACACTTTGATCATAAAGTCAGAAATCTATTAAAGGCTGCAACTGAACACATGTCAATTGTGTGGCAAGATCACAGGGAGTTCAAATAGCCACCCTCTGTTACTTGGCACTGAATATGTATCACACTAGCAGCTTGATCAAAGGGTTGTCACGTGGGAAAACAAAGAGTGTGGTGCCTTTACAAGCAAAGGGATTAAGGTCAAAGTATATGCACAGGAACTTGTAGAACTCTACTTGGCACTGAACAAGTATAGATTGGTGGCTTGATCAAAATAATTGTCAACTTGAAAACAAAGTGAGTCCCTTTACAAGCCAAAGGCTTATCGTCCCATGTGCACTGGCAGATAACTTGGGAAATATCACTTGGGAATTAAATCTGACTTGTGGAAAAGTAAAATGCAAATTTAATAAAAACCTGTATTGCATCAAGCACAGTCTTTATACAGCAAAACACAAATATTAATACAAATACAGGTTGTTCGGACTTGCACGAAAATGGAGGCAATATACTTACTAGTAAACACCCACGGTAAACATTGACGGACACTTCATTTTGCGGTAGGTAGTATTTAATTTACCGGTAATATTTTCAAATTTTTAAAATCCAAATAACTGTAGATACATGTATTGTGTAATGAATACCGTCATGAAACGGATAAACACAGTGCATACCATATATGCATTACTGCATAGGAATAGTGGCATGAAAACGTAAAAATATATGAATTGACAGTATTTTTATGTACTGCAAACATCTAGAGTTTCCAACATTACCCCAAGATTTTTTTTATTTTTTTAATGTCGCGCTTATAAGATGACCCCTACTCTGCATGAGTCAATTCTAAGTAAAAAACATCGACTTATAAGCAAGTATATATGGTAGAAGTCTGTTGATCCAGGGTCAAAGTTCAAAGTCAGCGGAGCTGCAAATGTGATTTTCCTTTCTGCATGATAAATCAAGTTGCCTCTGCCTAATTTTCATCATCTTCATAGGTAGACTATACTTGGTCAGGGGCTGCTCCCTATTGATTCTGAGGCTGGGGTGAAAAGTCAAGGACACTGAAGCTGATGTAATTTTTTGGGTTTCTGCTCAATAAGTCAGGTTTCACTGATCCAGTTTTCATAAAACTTCATAGGTAGTCTACACATGGGTAGAGTCACCTCCCTATTGATTCTTGAACCCAAAGGTCATGGTCACAGCAGCTTCATAGTTGCATTACTTTTGAGGAAGGGCAGCTCTCTGTTGAGTCTGAACGATTGATCAAGGATCAAGGTCCTTAGACATGTAATTACAAAATTATGTTAATTTTACATTTGCAATAGTTATGATCAGTGAGAGGGATCATTCATTCTTCTGATGTTTTAAAATCTGACTGTGCAAAGAGCACTAGGTATTTTGTCCTTTTGCTTATTAAAGATACCCCAAAAGCATACAATATAAAGGTTATGTACCTGAACTCCTTCTTAACCTCAAGAGATGTAATGATTCTGGATGTTATCTGTGTTTATGAAATCACACATGTTTAATGGTGAGGCTTGGGGAAGAGGGGTATAGATATATAGACTACTGTAATTTGTTTTGAAGAAAAACTTTTTTTCTGCATTTTCTTTATCTTTACCTCTCTTCCAGGAAATCGACAAATTATGGCTGTCCAGCTGTTTTGTGAATGACAGTATAAGGTGAGTTCCTTAACATATTATGAAGTAGTCTTATCCACAACCATGCCTGTCAGTATCATAAGAGTTAGGATTCGTGAACATTGTTTGAGCTAGCACTCACTAACCCTGGCACATGCTGACCATGGGTATTAAACCCAGGACTGTAGAAGTGAGCACCTTACCCACCATGTAATTGAGGCCATAAACAAGTGGTCTTGAACACTCTTATTTAACTACATTAAATTTTCAATTGAATTAATTTTGTTTACCATCTATACTCGCATATAAGCTGATACCAACTGCAAACTGCATAGACCCAGATCTGCCGTTGCATAATGTGCCAGCAGATCTGAGTCTATGCATTTTGTAAGACCTCATCAGTAGAACAAACAACATAGACCCTGATCTGCCTGCGCATTATGCGACGGCAGATCAGGGTCTATGTTGTTTGCATTTGGACACATAGGTTTTTTACACCCTGTATACATATTGTTATACCTCGAATCATGAAACTTAGAAAGGGGATGCATCTTGATGAGTGCTACATCATCACAAAAGTAGGTACTGTGACCCATTTTTCATGCTTCACTGGCATTGGCTAAATAATTTTGTTCAAAGTTGACTTATCAAGCACTGTTCCTGCTAGAATCATCAAATTAGATGATTGAATACATCTCTGTTAGTACCACACAAAAGGAGACTTACATTTCACATTTTACTGGTTTACATTAAATTTTTGCATTCAGCACATGACTACATAGTTCTGTTATAACACATGCTATTATATATGGAATCATAAAATTAGGCGGTAGGATACATCTCGATGAGTACTACACCGTCATCACAAAAGTAGGTTACTGTGACACATTTAATGTTTCACTGACTTGAATCATTAAAATGGGTGATTGTATGCATCTCTATTATTTCAACACTCATAAAAAAAAGAAGGTCACTGTGATCTTGAAAATCTTGTTATTGATGCTCTTCTTGAATGAAAATTCATATCAACATGAGGCTTTTATGAAAGATTTCTTATGCTGTCCACTTGGTCCTAAATGAAAGTGTTGCCAATCTGATATTCAATATGGCCACCATGGCAGCCATCTTGAAATTCTAGTTATCGCTAGGCCTCCTGAACAGAAAGTCATATCAGTATAGAGTTTTCACCAGAAGACTTCTTATATTGTCTCTTTGGTTACAAATGAAAATGGTGCCAATCTGACATCCAATATGGCTACCACAGTGGCCATCTTGAATATCTAGGTATAGCTACTTTCCTAGATGGATAATCATGGCAACATTTGGTTTTCACCAAAAGACTTGGTCCTAGATAATAAATGGTGCTAATCTTACATCTAATGAGGCTGCCACAGCGGCTAATTCTAAAATCTTGTTATTGCTAAAAAATATCAGACAGGGTTTCAGCTCTCAGCTGTAAGAAGAAGAAATGGTTTTATCTTGATTTTGCAGAAATTCTTTTTGCTCAGTGGAGCGTGGGACTTTTTGTATAAACATAACTGTGTAAGGTGGTATGGGAGTCAAAATTTGTGTTTTTCATGCTACATGTCATGATCTGGCAGGTATGTTATGTTCTACTTGTCAATTAACTTTTTTCCCCCAAAAAATATATTGGTGCTAAATGGCAAAAGTTTCAAAAAAAACAATAAACTTTTGTTTATATCAAATTCTATGTGCCATTTGACCTTAGAAGTATGCTCACAATTATTTTAAAAAAAATTCAGATATCTTTTCTTACTGCCCTCTTGGTCTTTTATTATAATAAAAAGAAAACCCCAGCTTGTATTCAAAAAAAGGTTGTTGTATATTACTGTCAATGTTCATACTAAGTATATTACTGTAAGATTTAGTAGAATTCAATGCACTGTGAAAATACTACACATTTTAGTAGAATTCAATACACTGTGAAAATACTACACATTTTAGTAGAATTCAATACACTGTGAAAATACTACACATTTTGTGTTAACTTGGAGCTTATTTGTACAATTTTCTCATCTTCATTTACAAAATTGTTCCTAATAACTGAGTAATTGCAGCAAAAACATGTCCAAATTTATTGATGTCTCTGCTTGTTGATGATTCATTGCATTTTTATGTGAATATGGTCAATTTTTTAAATTATTTCACTTTTTATCTGATGATGCATTTTTGATCAAATTTGTATTATTTTTATGTGTTTGTGTGACCTTGGTATATCATATATTCTTGCTTATAAGTCAAGTCCAACTGGTGCATAATTGCGCTGGCAGATCAGGGTCTATGTTGTTTGTTCTATTGATTACTCCTAGCAAACTGCATAGACCCAGATCTGCCAGCGCATTATGCACCAGCAGATCTGTTTGTGCAGTTTGCAGTTGGACTTGACTTACAAGTGATTATAGATGGTAAATCATAAACACACTTGAAGGAAGGATATTGATATTTGTTGAAAACAATGGTCTAAAATGACAAAATATAGGTATAAATTAAAGTCAGGTAACATCCGTAAGAAAGCTAAATAATTCCTTGTAATGTATTGTGTTTGAAACTGCCCATTATTACACCATAAATAGCGTATCTGTATTGTGATGTTGACATGATGTCACAGTTTAAACTGTCAAAAATTGCACTATTTAATTGTATTTAAATGCTTATAGCAAGAAAAGAAGCCCAGTAATCAAGGACATTTTTCACATCAATAGAAAGAAAGATGACTCAACTTCAATATAAAGGATTTATAAAAATTATGTGGAAGGGTTTTCCAAAAAATCTAATTTCAACATTAAAAACAAGAGTCATATTTTGCATTGCATATAGATGCATATATATTTTATAGTTAATTTTCAGCAATTTCTAATGGCCTTAAGAAAAAATTTAACCCACTGAGCATATGATATTTTTTTTATATTTTATATTTCAATAGAATTAATGAAAATGTATGGATTTGGAAAGTTTTGAAGAATTATTTGGATATATCCATTATGGGGTCATACCTTAAAGTTTGTGAAAGTCACAAAGGAATAGGTGCATCAGGTGTTGCAGGTGAGATATAGCATCCTTTGGAACCCTTGTTTGATTATTGATCCTTGTTCCCCTGGGAAGCAGCAGTAGCACAGTTGGTAGAGCTTTTGATTCATAATCCTAGGGTCATGGGTTCAGTATCTGCCCAAGACAGCCTGGGTTGACTGCCATGGCGTGTCGTGGAAAAGGCACTCCCATTTGCTCAGGATTACATAGCCAAATAAAAACAACCAACAACCATTTTTACCTTGTAGCAAACCTCTGGTCCTGTGTATGGGAGATATCAGGATCCAAGCAGACACCAATAGTCAGCAAAAGGAGAAAAAAAAAGCAGAATCCACTCAGACTCCACCTCCTAATCTGCCTCCAAAACAGTTTGTCCTGCCAAAGTTTGCTGCATACTTACAGGTACCACCCTTCCCTATTTTTTTGTATTGGATATTATCATACTATTTAAGGTTTTTAATTCACCACCAACAGGGCATAGTAAAACTGAAGTCCTAGATTTAACAATATGATCAGATAAGAAGTATGTTTGAACTAATTATGACCTTTCAACAATATCCAGTCAAGATGACCGTGGCTTTTATTTATTCTAATTTAATGTCATCAACAAATGCATCAATAATACTGTAGATGGAATCTACAAAATGGTTTTAAGCTCTTGAATTTTAATCAGCCACTCCAGACAGAGTTTCTGTATCTATGTCACAACATTTTTTTCTACTGAATATAGCTTAGCTGCCAACAATTTCCCTCTTCCAACTTCATGTCCTATGCTTTTATCAAAATTGATATGGATTTTTCTTAAGACATTTCATCAATAATTATATTTATTTTCATCAATAATTATATTAATTTTCATCAGTAATTATATTAATTTTCATCAATAATTATATTAATTTTCATCAGTGGATGAATCAGTAATTATATTAATTATCATCAATAATTATATTAACTTTCATCAGTAATTATATTAATTTTCATCAATAATTATATTAATTTTCATAAGTAATTATATTAATTTTCATCAATAATTATATAAATTTTCATAAGTAATTAATTTTCATCAATAATTATATTAATTTTCATCAATAATTATATTAATTTTCATAAGTAATTAATTTTCATCAATAATTATATTAAATTTCATCAATAATTATATTGTAGGTAGTCCTTCTAGCAACCATCCGGATTTAAATTTGTTGGATACATTTTTGTCCAGCACTAAAGTTGATAACTGAGTGCTTTCCTTATCCATCAGTATATCATTTAACTTTACAATTTGAAACACATAAATTGCTAAATAGTGTCAAGGAAAGTAGACGTATTAAAATATTTGTAATGTAGAATTTGTTAATTGGTTGATAAAGACCATAATTACAAGTCACTGCCTCATGATGATTTCAGCACTTTGGGTTGAAGATTAACAGCTTGACTGTGATGCTGTTGAAAACCATGGTGCCAGACTGTTTAATACACGTCACAGGTCAGGAGCTAGGATTGGACATATCCTGCCCAGAAGAGAGGTCTTTGAACAGGAGCTGAGACTACATTTTTGATTATGAATAAAATCGTTTGACAGCTGCGAGCAGCATGCTACATACAGTAGTCATTTTCGCCATTTATTGGTTCATCATCTTAAATTTGTTAAGTGATACTTAGAATTTTTAAGACTGCATTGTTAGCACTTTTCATATGCCTTTAAGGATCATAGTATTTATTGCAATTAAATTGTTTTTATGGAATAGCATATTTGTACCAGTGTATGGGCCATTGTCTAAGGTCCTGTGATATCATTAGGTAACCCATGTATTTTTTCAGTCAAGAACCTCAGTTGATACAGCTCTTTACTTTGACACATTATGGGACATGCATTTTTGTTTAAAAATTTTAAGTTTAATTCTGCTGTCAGGATCATTTAAATGTCTAGACATCAGGCATTTCAGCATTTAGCATTTTACTATGTGTACTTCATGGTAAAAGACTTTTTTCTTCAGCTTTCAGATGAGAGTTAATGTGGAAGGAATAACCTGCAGAGCTCTAAGAAGTGTA
The DNA here is from genome assembly GCA_029931535.1 of Margaritifera margaritifera. Classification (NCBI taxonomy): domain Eukaryota; kingdom Metazoa; phylum Mollusca; class Bivalvia; order Unionida; family Margaritiferidae; genus Margaritifera; species Margaritifera margaritifera. The sequence continues at coordinate 4,227,145 of JAQPZY010001654.1, forward strand.
CCCAAGGTAGTGTTTTCTAGGCTTAATAACTAGTGATTCAAATTTGAAAAATAAAATTAGAGTTCTGTAATCTTGACACATTAACTCTGTTAAAAATCTGATGTGCATCATACTTTATAAATAAAATAATGTGTTATTTCAAATTGGATATACAAACAAGGTTACTTCACTACAGCTTGAGTAAAAAATACTTGCACGGCCTATAAATGGTTTTAAAAATGTTTCAAAATAGATGCCAACATTATCTAGTTTCAAGAATGGTATGGAAAAAGAATATTTTTTTAATAAACAAGTTCTTAATGTGTATAGTAAATTTATAAAAATGAATGAAAAAGTTTTGGTATAAAAAACAGTTTTATACTTGTCATTAGCTTAATTAGTGACTAGACTAATACCATTAAGGGCTTTTTTTAAAAAGTGATCAGAGGAAATAGATAATACCAAGGTCACTCTTGTTAAAAAGATTATTAAAGTTGCCAATTATCTTTTACAAGTTATTTCTTGTTGAATATAAAACAAATTCTACAAAATGTCAAGAGAAATGGTGACATCAGCTGAAAGAAAATTGTACTGTTGAATATTGGCAAAATATCTACCTAAAACAATTTACAGTCATTGGTGATTCTATTCTTCAATTATTCTAGTTCATAATCCTTCACAGAGATATATACACAAATGCTTTGTTGATGAGATACGATTTTCTGAAAAAGAACTATGTACTTTTAGACGGTTGGTTGGTTTTTAATGGCACTTTGAGCACATTATTGGCTATATCATGCCATTCAATGAGAGCTAAGTACATTTTCTAAGGACACTTTAAGGCAGACAATTCAGGCTGTCCTTGGCAAGTATTGAACCCTTGACCCTTGGATTATGAGTCAAATGCTCTACCAACTGAGCTACGGTGACTACCTGTTCTTTTAGCATCATGGATCTACTGTGAATTCACTATTTTTTGTGGAGTAGCAGTTTCTGTTGATTTTGTGGTTACTACAAATAATGACTGTGAAGACCCAATGAAAACACATGACAGTGGTCCCCCTATTGAAACAATAGCCATCTGCTTTATATGGCCAGAATCCCATTGCACCAACAAGTTTGTGTTCAAAAGTACCCCTATAGGATGGCCACCTCTCTCTATTGTTACCTCAAATAATTATCAGGATGACAAAAGCTAACCGCTGGGAAGCACAGTATTGTTAAGTCAGCGTGACAGCCGGTCGCCAGAAAGTAAATATGGTATGTTAGCCATTGTAGTTTTTCTCTTGTAGATTATGAATTGTTCTTCAAATGGTACCAGTCTAAAACTACATTGATCACATGACAAGCTCACTTCCTTTGTAAACACTGATCATCTCATGTAAATACTACAAATTGCCAATGAAGGAATAAGTTGTTCCAAAAGGTGCAAAATGTTGTAACACATTCTCAGTTTACAAGGAAAAGTGAAAGGAATTCGACTAAATGAAAAGAGAGAGAGTCTTCTGATCACTACTGTTATGACTCTAGGTATTAAAAATATGTAACGGGAAGAAAGTGAAACCAATAATGTAAGTAATATCAACAAGCAATATTTCCATATAATACAAAGAGAAATTCAAAAGATACTTACAATATTATGAATCAAATTCCAAATAATCCTAAATGTCCTAATTGCAGGACCAAGAATATAGAATATTCCGAATGAGTTCCAATAGTCATGAATGTCCTGATATACCACAATGATACAATCCAGAATATCTTTGAATGAGTTCATAAAAGTCCAAAGTAATGTATTATTTCAAAAGTCAATGATCACTTTAGTAATTCCAATGAATATATATTAAATAAATAATTCCTCTCAAATTATATCTGATTTCAATGGCACAATATAAAATCTGATCACAAATGGATTCCCACAGACTGATCTAAAACAGGAATGAAGTTAATGCATATCAAGTCTGTTGTATATACCTATTTTCAAATGACCTACATCATAACAGGACGTGAGTCATTCTATGGGAAAAACCCAGCATTATAGCAAATAAGACCGGCCTTGAACTCAAATGCTGGTCAACATCCTGTTGACAAGTAACTTTACTTTAAAGTGCAACTCACCTTCATGAAATAGATTCAAACACACATTATAGATTCAATATACAAAACACTACTGAGAAATTTGATGTAAAAAAGATTAAAAATAAACATCATCAATATACATTCTGCTGCAGTGGGAAAACAAAATCAACAGAGCGTGACAATCACAACCAGATGTTTGTGTCCAGATTTTATTTACAAGGTGGTTTTGCACCACAATTGATGAATATTTGATGAATATTCATAATTATTTTAAATACATTGATATAAGTTTTATCACATTGATTCCATAAAATTTCTGTGATTTTCAATGAAAATATTAAATATTTAAAAATTAGTTACACCTTTCATACTAAATATGTATTTATTACTCACATATGTGTGATCCCCCTCTTGAATGAAAAACCACTTTCCTGCTGCAGAAAGGGTGGCCTTATAAGAGGGGTACCACTGTATTCAAAATTTTACTGGAGCTGTTAATAGCATCTGATACCTTAAAAATATTAACTTATATTCCACATATTTTACTCTCCAAGAAGGCTACCAAAATTAGTAAAAATGAAGTGATGCATGCATCACAAAGGGCCCTGCTCAATTAGGATTTTTTTTGTAGGTCCTTGTACAGAGGAGTTTGTGTAGGAAGCGAAGTTCTGAGAATGAGCAACAAGAGTTATAACTCCTCAATTTGATGATGCACTTTGAGCATGTGATAACGGGTTTCCTGCAATGTTATGTCCTACCGTAAATACTCTCGTATAATCCGGATCCAAATGCAAACAGCATAGACCCTGATCTGCCATCACATAATGCACCAGCAGATCAGGATCTATGTTGTTTGTTCTGCTGATTAGTTCTTACAAACTGCATAGACCCAGATCTGATGGCACATTATGTGATGGCAGATCTGGGTCTATGCGGTTTGCAGTTGGTATTGACTTATATGCAAGTATCTATGGTATGTCTCAAAAATCTTGACTCCTGTGTGCATCCTGGGCTCACTTTTTCATCAGTAAAAATTGAAAAATCCATCTACTATTTTTCTTTAGTGCATATCTGTGTTGTTTCATATCTGTGTTATTTCTAGCAATGGCTAAAGTCACTAAAGGCAAGATGGCAATTAATTTACATTTTAAAGCAACATTTTTGGTAATCAAAGTATTCGGTGTTTGGAGTAGTCTGTAAAGCAAAGTCACTGATGGCCACTAGTGTAACATATTTCAAAGTTGAATTAATGACAACTGGGACTAAATTTCTGGGGTGAATAACTTGCAGATATACACAGTTTGGCACTTAATCAATTAATTATTAGATTCACAAGAAAATTAATTCAGAAATTGGTGAATTATTATAATCAACACTGGTAGATAATGAGTGAACACTAAAGTTAACTGAGAGCAAGATCGGGAATGGAAAATTACATAGTGTAGCTCTTTTCAGATGAACCAGATATTCAAACATGTTAGTGTTTGTATGGGTTATCTGAGCACTTCATAAAGCATTTATAACAATAATATCAGTGTCCAAGGAAAAGATTATAATGCAGTACAGGAAAACTGTCAAAGCAAAATAGATTTTCTCTTTTTTCTTTTCCTTTTTACCACCAGTGATCTCCCCAGAAATGCACGTTATCGTCATAAAAGTTAAAAGAGTTAATATTAGTGATATATAAGAGAAGTACATATATTTATATAGTATTCTTTATTTCCCTAAGTTATAACATGATTTAATGTCAAACTCCTATGTCTTTGAATTTAAATAAAGTATATCTTTCTTTTGTTCAATTCCCTATATATTTTGATTGCCACATGAAAATTGAAGTCTTTTAGGCAAAGTCCTTCTGTACTAATTGTCAGAAGGTAATTCAGCAACCTTTGTGTCAACCTGTTCCTGAACATGTTCCTGATTCTTTTCATCACAGAGAATGACCCTTTTCTGTCTGGAAAAAAATGGACGATAAACTTTATTAATGGATGTACAAAAATATGCAAAACTACCTGAATCCCAAGTTAATTACCAGGGACAAATTCTTCAAGAGTCAAGATAGTGAGGTGTTTTCAAATGATCATGACAGTATAACTAAGAAAATACATATTCTTTTCCATTAAGGACAATATATCAGTGTGTTTGTCATTGTTTAATTTATTTATTGAATCAATATCAGAGAGCTAAAATATTGTTCAAAAAAAGGCAATATTTTCCAATGCCTGTCTAAAGGACATGGGGTCCTTGATATGCACCAAGAGCTGCCTTAAATTGTACCACTCCACATTCACATCATCAGATTTTGCACTCCCCTGGAAGAGGTCAGTCAAGATGTGAACCCTGCTAAAAAAATATCACCATTTAATTTATCATGTTATACATTCCAATTGCAAACTATCTGTTTATTGTTGGAAAAATATTTGAAATATAAATGAAGGAATAATATAATGCCTTTTATTTACACATTTTTAAAATTGGAAGATAAAAAGTGTTCCTTTTCTTACTTGGATAGAAAGAAAAAAGAAAGGAAAAATTAATAGGGCAGCACCCACTTAAGTTAAGGTCTACTTATCAAACTATTTTTTACTACGTAAATATAAGAGCAACTCATGGATAAATTGCAACTTTGATTCCTTGTCACATTGTCCAGAAAATAATAAGAATGACAACAATCGTAACTACAACTACTGCTACTACAATAAATAAAAAAATTATATTCTAATAGTGCCCAAGAAATTGCCCCCCCCCCCCATCTCACATGTTGATAATTAAGTAGATCTGAACCAAAATTTAGCAACATGGAAAACTTACCATATGATCTAGCAAATTCCACCCAAGAGTATAAAGTCTTCCATTCAGTATTGAAAACTGTCCTTCGTTTCTTAAGCTCTTTCTTTGGAGGAAATCATGCTATCTGAATTGGAATCACCATTGCTGACACCAATCTCTGATCTTCATAGCCAGGCCAACATCGGGTTAGCCAGGTGCTGGGTAATTTTACATATATTTGAAGGTGGTGTATCTGTTTTTCACAACAATTTGCTTAACTTAAAATGTAGTATGTGTAACTATCTTAGCTGGTAGTGGAAATTACTGAAATATATATAACACACAGATGAAACTCGCATCAAAGGTCATGCACTGGCAGTCGGGCAAGCCAGGTACAAAAGATAATGCCAAAGTTAGTGAGTAATTATCCTGGATTATCTTAATTAAATACCCAAGAAGAGGTAAAAACAGGTGTCATTTGAGTGATAGGACTTTGAATTAGGTGACAGGATGTTTATTTAACAAATTTATTTTTTAAGGATAGCTGGAAACATAAAGCATAGTGGGCTGAAATGATAGTGTAGCGGGACAACTATGGTAAAAGGCCCTGGGGCGAGCACTGACCACTACTTGTGTATAAAGTATTATCAAATATTTCTCTTTGTCCCTTTGAAATTTGTGTCCCCTGCCCTTGGGATCCTAGGTACAATACTGAGTTGTGTGGAATGCTGGAAATCCAGTTCATTCAATACAAAGGTGCGTGATGAATTTGGTTGAAATCCAACATTCACTAGTAAAGTTATACTATGGAAACCAAAGAAGGATATACAATTGTATGCAATAACTTTTCTAAATGATAATGTGGAACACTGGAAATGAAATCTTTCAGAGTCTCATTAGTATACAGCCACATGCCAAATTCAATTGAAATCCAACAATCCTTGGTCAAGTATTTCTGCAGAAACCACAGTCAGGAGGAGATGAAAACAGGGGGCATAACTCCTGTAAATAAGGATGTGGAGGGCAGAAAATTGAACTCATCCAGGGTTCAATTTTGAAATCCATCAAACTTTGACCAAGTTATTTGACAGAAAGCAAAGTCAGGAGGATGGGCACTCCGGGGGCATAACTTCTGTAAATGATGACAGAGACATTGGAAAATGAACTAAGAACAAGTTTCATCAGTATAAAGCTGCAAACCAAATTTAGCTGAAATCCAAGAATTCCCAGTAAAGTTAATTTGCAGAATTCAGATTGTTGATGGATGGATGGAATGACAGCTGGATAGATGGACATGATTACTTTAGGGCTCTGCCGACATTGAGTGAGGCCCTAAAAATGGGAAAGTATCAATGACATTCTCATTTGAATGTATACAATTTAATTCTTTTTCAAAGTCTTGTGTGCACTGGACTTTTTCTTTTGTGTTTTGTACTTTTTCTATTATTGCTATTTAATTGACTTAGAAAAATCTAATAAAAATGTCTTTAAAAAAAAAAAACAGTCCCCAAGATTCTGAATTTACAGCCTCAAATGTCACAGTATCTAAGATTTTCCTACCTCAGACATCTTCCTGTCATTACTGAGAAAAATGTTATGTTACATACTGAGCATATTAGCCTTAGTATAGTGATAGAGACCACACTCCCCCTCCTCCTCCTCCTCCTTCTCCAAGTAGACTGATTTTACAAAGTTTTATTTGAAAGAAATGCTTTTCTTGTTTTTTTAAATCTTCTTTAATCTCAATATTTAGTTTTAAGGTATGAGCTTACCTTTCTAGGTATGTCAGATTCATGGGCAAGTAGTAGGATATTAACTTGGATGAGTAGCCAACTTTGCTATCAATGTAACTATCTACTTGCAGGACACCAGTCCAGGTCAAGCATCAAAACCTTGTCTAGCAGAGGTGTCCTATAGCTAACTTTGATAACAATGTATCTATGTACTTGCAGGACACCAGTCCAGGACAAGCATCAAAACCTTGTCTAGCAGAGGTGTCCTATAGCTAACGTTGATAACAATGTAACTATCTATTTGCAGGACACCAGTCCAGGCCAAGCATCAGAGCCTTTTCTAGCAGAGGTGTCCTATAGCTAACTTTGATAACAATGTAACTATCTATTTGCAGGACACCAGTCCAGGCCAAGCATCAGAGCCTTGTCTAGCAGAGGTGTCCTATAGCTAACTTTGATAACAATGTATCTATGTACTTGCAGGACACCAGTCCAGGCCAAGCATCAGAGCCTTGTCTAGCAGAGGTGTCCTTTAGTTTGTACATAGACACTAGTATATACTTCAGAAACATCAAGCAAGTAAAGGTAAGTATTTTTCATTAACATTAACCTTGCTTCACAACCAGTATGTTTGCTCTGGATGTCTTCTAATGAAGGATTTTGAGGAGCAGGGTTCAGTGTTCTACATACAGAGACTGAAATAAGTAATTGTGATTATGTTGGTTGAAATGTAGGTTTTGATAAATCTAATTTACAGTCATGATGTAGGACCTTTCGTAAAAATAGTAAATAATACCAACATAAATGTTTTATGAAGAAATGTGCAGAGGCTATGTCATAGACAAAGTTGAAAGTTTTTTTGTTGGAAGTTTTTTAGCTCGCTGGTTGTGCATCCATTGTGTATCAATCTGTCCATCCACATTTTCTATTTCTGACTTCATCTCAGAAACTGGCTTCTTTATCAATCAGGTATAAAACCTTTTTTCGACTTCTTCTCTAGAACAGCTGAGCCTGATTTGATAAAACTTGGTAGGAGTGGTTCTTCTTCAGATATGTTATTCAATCATAATACATTAAGAGAACATCCACTACCTCACAGATTCATCCCTCTCAAGCTTGTTTTTAGCAATAAAAGTGCTAAAAGTTGTCTGTCAACCTAGATGAAAGTCAGACAAGAGTGATCTCCTCTTTGATAGATTGGTGACAAATTCGATCTGTACTTCAGTTACTGATTATGCTCATGCTTGCAAACACGCTTTTTTTGGAAACCTCACAAAACCAATTTCCACTTGTGCCTTTTCAGTCATTGAGTGATTCTAAGGAGTTTCTTCAGACATGGAAGTATACTTCAGCTATATTTCTGTCTATTTCGTGCCCTACTCTGTCATAAGCAAAGAATTCACACTTTATTTGTGTAACTTCATCTTACAATATACAGAGACATTTTAATCACCTGTCCTAAGGTCTGTAGCACTTCAATTCATCTCAGTGCTTGACCTGGTATATGAATTCTGTCAAGTAATTATATAGTATTACATGCCGTAAGGTCGTTCATGTAATTATTTTTAGACATTTGTGTTTGTAATTATTGTCCTCTTCAGAGTAAGTTCACATAATGCTTGGCTGCTTTCACTTGTATATACCATTGTTTTGCTGTCTATAATTACAGGTGTCAACACAAAGGGCAGGACAAAGTGCACAGGATGCAAGTTTTTTAAGCTGGTATAAGATGATCATATTACCTGTCTCAGTTGTTTTTGTGTGCAATTTGGGTTATACTTGTGACTTATGTACATGATGGTTAGAAATGTATGGTTGATCGTCTTGGCCAAACAGATTAATTAGGCAAGCAAGAGAGCAAGGAAACACACCAGCAAAGATGTGGACTTTATCAGTATCACTGCCAGTGCCACATCCACTTTTGAAACAGATCTCTTTGGTAGTACCTCAAGTGCCAGTACCATTTTAGTACAGCTTCCCATCTGGGCCAGTGATAGCCATACCAGTGCATCCCAACACTGGTTATGGTGATCTGTAGCCAGTACTGGACTTTGGCATCAGATTTTAATCAGCTAAGGACAAAACCAGCTCTGACACAGCCTCAGCCTATGTCTGGGGTTCCCAATATTCCCAGTCCCAGCTACATGATACTCAACCCAATGCTGTCCAGAGAGTACTTATCCATCCGTGCATCAATCAGAGAAGTTTTATGGACTCTGCCTCCTGAAGTTTTTCCTTCCTCCTCCTATGCCATTGTTGGCAGCTTACAAAAGTTCCTGCATCTGTCGATCTACTGGCCAAGAAATACCAGCCGACATTCAAACAGCTACCACTGTCTGGTAGAGTTGCTGATTTATTACATTGTTTTAGAGAGGTAACTTCAAGACCCAAGTGTCAACAGACCTTTCTTTTCTCAGGGATGACTCCCATCAAATTTAAACAAAGCATACATCTTTGTTTAAAAGTCTGATCCCAGCCATCAACAGAAATGTTGCAAGCCTTCGAATGTCAAAACCTGCATTGGTTCATATGGACTGGAAGTTCCTTCTCAACACACAACTGGTTTAAAATGTCATAGCAATAGGATCCATGTTCGACTTGATATCTATGGCTATATTTCAGCAATATGAGCACAGCCCAGCTTCACATCAATAATCCACAGGTCCCAGTGTGTGTGTGTGTATGTGTGTGTGACTTTGCCTCGAGGATCCATGGATCGTACAAATCATACTGGAGGGCCTCCAGATCATGTTCAGTGCCCATCCTCCTTTGTCTAGGGCTCCCTTTGCTAAAGATGTCCCAAGAGACCCATTCAGGGTCAGTTTTCTGCACCTGGTGATAGACCAGAGTGATAGAGATTGTTTTAAAATGTAACCTCACCAGTATTTTAGTCCAGACTGTTGATGGTGCCAAAGGTCAGAGGCACACTTTACTGGTCATAAATCTAAGCTCTCTCAAATTTTTAATTTGGTTCAGAATGGAGACGCCAGTGAGATTTGTTCTTAATGCTGTTCAGGAGGGAGATTTCACAATCAGTTTAGATCTTCGAGATGCATACTACCTCCACATTCCAGTCCACAAGTCGTCCAGGAAATTCCTGAGGTTTGCAGTTATGATAGAGTATACCAATTCAGGGCACTTTCTTTTGGTCTTCATGACAATTATGGACAGAGTCGTTTCACACTTCAGAGCCAACTCCAAGTTCATGACATCCAGCTACCTGGATGAAATTCTGCAAAAGCACCAGTTGAGTTATATTCTAGATCAGGACATGAAATCCCTTGTTTCACTTCTGCTGTGCCTTGAATTCCTTGTCAACAAGGACAAATCCGATATTGGCCAATCCCAACATTTGACCCACTTGCTTATGGTGTTCAAAATGCATGCGAACAGGGTCTGTTTCCCGCATGAACGTATCTTGAAAATCATCTTGATGGTGTCTACCATTCTTTCAAAAAAAGAGTCATCTCAGTCAGGGCATTTTTTCGCCTATTGGATCTCTTGAATGTAGCAGCAGCTCTCATCATCTTCGGCTGCCTGTTTATGAATCCATTGCAGATGATTCTCTTGTCCCAGTGGCGACTGAAGTTTTGCTCACTGGATCAAGTGCTCCCAATTTCAGGATACATATGGTTCCATCTCAGAAAATGGGAGAACCTTATGGCAGGTATCCCATTGCATATTCAGCCTCACAGAATTATGATCTGCAGGGATGCCAGCATGGCAAGCTGGGGTGCAGATCTCCTGTCCTTGTCTTGGGAAGTCAGCAGGGTGTGTCCCCTGCAGGAGTACTCATTACATATAAATCCCCAGAAGATGAAGGCCATGGCAAATGCATTTCAATTGTGGCAGGATACACTATCTGGAAAGGGTGTTCTCATCCTATCCAACTCTATAGTAAATTACATCAGAATGCAAGGGAAACCAAATCCTCACACCTGTGATGGGTTATTAACTCTGCATATAAAGAACTAACCCAAGACCACGAGTTTCTTGTGCATATCGGCTCATAAGGTTAGGGCAGTCACCACTATCATAGCATTTGAGTGCAACTGTTCCCTAACTGACATTATCTAAGCCAGCAGAGATGACTTACTCTAGCTTTTGCCTAAGAGACCTTTCATATCAAAGGGTTCAGTTTGACCTGGTGGGGCCTATAGCAGCAGAAAAACAGGCTACCTTCCAGGGTCATTCAGATACTTCACAATGATGCAGCCATTCAATTTCCACTGGATTTGCAGGGAGAAACTTTTCCCTACCAGCCGTGTTCAGGCATATCTATACGCTAACTCTATCTTGTATCTCTCACGAGATTTGAAGCTGCTTCACATACATTAGGGAGCCAGAGATTGGGCCTTCTCCAGGGTAAGGGGATGTGACTCCCTCCTCCTCTTACCTATTCTCCCCATGTCTTATGATCAGGTAAAGTATTTAAAGAAAAAAACAGTTTTTCGAGTAAAATATATTTTTTTTATAATACTTACCTGATCATAAGACCACAGTTACATTTTAAAACCTGACAGCATGCATATTTGCTCCAGTAGTAACTGAAGTATGGATAGGATTTGGTGCCAGTTCCTTTATGAAAGCTTGATCTATCAAAACTCTGTCAGATGTGGCTCCTAGAAATGATGCAGCTTTCATAGCAACCATAAGATAAACCTATTTTCAATTTCTTGAAGAAAATAGCCTTGCCAATTTTGATTAAACTTACTATGAATGTTTCTAAGGATACCCTTTATCAAAGTTGTGTCTGGAGTAGCAGTAGTGTGACTTCCATCATAGCAGCTGGGTGGAAAACATACAAATATTACTTATTTCCCATCATGTATGGCTGTTGTTATTACTCTTACATAAAAAAGTTTTTTTTATCATAGAATGATTTTCTATTCAAAACTGCCATACCATATCAGGCCAGTGTGATAAATAGAGTCATAGCATGAACACCTTTCACATTCATATTTTTTATGACAATGCACCAGCTGAAATTACTCAAAGTACAAGCACAGTTGAACAACATTTCAAAAACCACCAATTTGTACCAAATAGCTGGAATTATCCTGTCATGGGTATCTTTTATCCAAGGCAGCACAGCAGACTACCTTCTTGGATCATTCAGCAGCTTTATTACTACATTTACCTTTTAGACCAATTTATGCCAGGTGAGTAATATCAGGCCCACATGGGCATCTTTTCTGACGAATAAAGAATTCTGAAATTTGCTTTCTTGTTTTCAGGGTTTAAGAATTTTAGTGAGCAAGCCACAGATGATGCTAACAGAAGGTTAGTATAAAAAAAATCATCATTGGTCTCATAATATGAGACTGTGTTGCCTAGTAATTAGTGTTGCAAGGAATTCTCCCGTAGTGATTGGGTATATTTGTGACTCATGACCAAAAAGAGAGTTCAACTTGAGTCTATCCATCCAAGTTCTTACATCTGAAATTAGTGGACAGCTGTCTTGTATTTGAATATTTGAGGACTGTAATGGTGGGTTTCGTTTTGTATTAAATATATTGCTTGTAAAATGGATATTTCCCATCATAAAACCCACATGAATGTTCTCAAATCTTCATATGTATACAAAATTGTTATTCCCATTCTAACAGAATTGGAAAACTTGGTAGAGAAGTTTTTAAAAAAAAGTAGTCATTCTGAGTAGCTTTATGTTACAAGGTGTGTTGTGATGTTACTATGGCGCCAGCATTTCCAACTGTACGTCATGGATTTTACATCCACACATTTTGATGGTTGATTAATCAGACAGAGCATTACATACATGTGTGTTTCAAATTTTTCTCACTGCAGCCCTCTTAATGATTGTGCAGCCTGGACTCAGAATGGGAGGTTACACCACTGACACTTTATTGTGCCCTTTTACAAGGCACTTAAGCTTACTGGTTTCTGTTCAGCCCATCTGTAGGTTTGTACTAGCATGGATTTGGATGAGTTAATCTATGATGAACTGGCATCCAGGCTGGAAGAGTCAACTTAGTAGGATTCCCACAGTCATGGAAAACTCATGGAAAAAAATGTCATTGAAAGTAATTGAAAAGTCATGGGAAAAAAATATCATGGAAAGTAATGGAAAAGTCATGGAAAATGGCCAAAAACTGAACAGTTTTTATTTACTTGCTTGTCAGTCTGTAGTGTTAAAGTGGGTGGATAGAATGGCTGTAAGGGGAGGAGGAGGCCATCTTGACAAAAAAGCTGATTATGTGGTTATCTTTCCTATCATGTTGATCAATATAATCATTATTTCCTGTGTACAGATCCAACATTCCAGCCATTTTTGTTGTAAACATTAAAGATTTAAGTCCTGGAAAATCAGAAATTTTTCATGGAGAAGTCATGGAAAAGTCATGGTAAAAAAAAACAGTTTTGTGTAGGAACTCTGTCTTTGTCACTTCATGTTTGGAAACCAGTATAGTCTCCAGTGTTTTGGACACCATCAGGCTTTGGAATACTCTATATTTGTGTCTTTGATTAATTGAACTATCTCATATTACCTCTGTGTAAAAGAGTACACAAGGTGTTGTATAACAGCCTCATTTACTGTCAGACCAAAGATTCAAAATCTGTACGTGCCTTGAAGATGTTTCCTATACCAGTTTTGAATAAAGAAAAACATATTACAATAATTCTTCCACATTCATTTTTTTTAAAAATTTATGGAGAAGCAGCTAGTTTTTGTTTGTTTCTCCCAAACCCACTATTGGTTTATTTCATTTTGTTTTACCTTTCAATTTTGTTTCACAGGTCTCTTGACTGGAATACAGAAATTGCAACTGAACCAATCTCTTGATTTGAGAGGTAAGGAAACATAAAACATGATACAAAAATTTAAACCATACATAGCTTGTAGACTATCCCCTTTTTTAATGTATACAACCTGATATGTGTCAAACAACTTTTTTTAAAATGAAATTTCAGTACAATTAAAGAATGAATAGAATAGAAAATACTCAGTATTTCATTCTCTTCTTTTATCAGATTTGTATTTCCCTTGCTTAAAAATAGGAATTGTTTCTATTATTTACCATTTACATCACATACTATAGTAATGTGCTGGAGAGATTATGTTCTCAACGTCATAGTTAGTTACTGTATATACTCGCGTATAATCTAATACCAACTTCAAACTGCATAGATCCAGATCTGCCATTGCATAATGCGGCAGCAGATCTGGGTCTATGCAGTTTGTAAGGACTAATCAGTAGAACAAACAGCATAGACCCTGATCTGCTGGTGCATTATACAATGCCAGATCAGGTCTATGTTGTTTGCATTTGGACCCGGCTTATATGCGAGTATATACGGTAGTTGTCATTTGTGCCTGGCATAGAGAATTGTTGGATTTTTATACACCTGTCTTAAGTTGGGCATATTGTGTTATAGTGTTGTCCTTCCATGCATGTCTCTTCATCTGCTAACATTTTCTTGTCCAGCACATAACTTTGTAACAGTTGGAGACATTTTCATGAAACTTGACCCAAATATATATCCCAAATATATATCCTGTCTAAACTGTGTGTTGTGTACCATAGCCAGGCCCCCTGCCATGAGATCAAGGTCATGGCAAGAACATATGAAATTCATAGACTTGAGTCCATGTTTGGAGTATAACTTTTGAACCACTAAAGATATTTTACTGAAACTTTAGCCAATGATATATCATGTATAGATAGTGTGCAAATCATAGCCATGCCCTCAGCCAAAAGATCAAGGTCAAAGCAAAGTAAAATGTAATTCTTTGACTTGTATACTTGCCTGGAGTATAACTTTGAAGCCACTCAAGATATTTTTATGAAACTTTATCCTGATATACATCATGTATAGACAGTGTGTTGCATACCCATAGACATTCCCCATTTCTCAAGGTGAAGGTCATGACAAGGAAAAATGTAACTCTGACTTGTATCTTTGTCTGGAGTATAACTTTTGAAACACTGTATATTTTGGCTTGGTAGTGTCTCACCTATTCACTATCATTGCCCCTGCCTCAAGATTAATGGCATAGCAAGGGATAAATGTAAGTCAGTACCCTGTTTCCTTTTCTGGGTTGTTACTTTTAACACCTACATATATTTTGACGCAACTTTACTCAGGTCTGAATCTTATCATACTGTAGTAAAGTCCGTAGCTCAAAAGGTAAAGATCATTAGTAATGACACAGTCACAAGATGGGCTTTTCTTGTGCCATTTGTGGTACTCTAGTTTGAGTGTAGGTCCATCCCTCTGAAACTCTTTCCTGTGCTGCCATTAGGGACATTGTACTAAGGTATTAAGGTATCAAAAGAAGATCGCTGTGACCTACCATTCATGCTCCATTGATAATGTTAAGAGGTTAGATTTATTTAATACCTCTTACACTCTTTTATCTGCTTTTTGTAAAACTTTATACCAAGTTATAGTTACTATACCTTACTGTAACCAACTTTTCATGCTCCCATACTCTCTTTAAATTTGTGCACATAGGTCCGTATCTGCTATATTCCTTCTGCTGCTATTATAGAACTTAAAATGTGCATGCATTGTAGAGGATGCTACACTTATTATTGTGAAGTAGGTCATTGTGGCCTACTTTAAATGCCACAGTGACAATGTGTACTTTTTTATGTTAAGGTCTATAACTTGTTCACTCTTACTTGTTATGTTTAGGATACTATCTTACCATACAAAAGTGACTCACATAGTCTTTGCACTGTTTAAAGACTTTGTATTCAAGTAATGGCATGCAGACAAGCATTGTTTTCTTCTGGCTAATGTTTCTCATTTACATATTTGTTGCCTTTTTTTCAGACAAAAATCGGGAAAGAGCTTACCATGCCATCAAGTTTATTAATGTTATTACAATCATGTAGTTTGACAGTGTGATGATTGAAATCAATTACTCTGAGTTCTTTCTGAGAAATTTTAGTTACATCCTAAAATGTAAGATAAAAGCAGCATTAGTTTACAAATTTCATTTTAAATTACAGACTCAAGGCAAGAACCCGACACAAATTTCATTTTAAATTACAGACTCAAGGCAAGAACCCAACACAAATTTCATTTTAAATTACAGACTCAAGGCAAGAACCCGACAGAAATTTCATTTTAAATTACAGACTCAAGGCAAGAACCCGACAGAAATTTCATTTTCAATTACAGACTCAAGGCAAGAACCCAACACAAATTTCATTTTCAATTACAGACTCAAGGCAAGAACCCGACACAAATTTAATTTTCAATTACAGACTCAAGGCAAGAACCCGACACAAATTTAATTTTCAATTACAGACTCAAGGCAGGAACCCGACACAAAGTTCATTTTCAATTACAGACTCAAGGCAAGAACCCGACACAAATTTCATTTTCAATTACAGACTCAAGGCAAGATCCCAACACAAATTTCATTTTCAATTACATACTCAGGGCAAGAACCCGACACAAATTTCATTTTCAATTACAGACTCAAGGCAAGAACCCAACACAAATTTCATTTTCAATTACAGACTCAAGGCAAGAACCCAACACAGAAAAAACAAAGATACTAGAATTGTTGCCACAGGTACAGTTGGTGTTGAGTTGTTAAGTGAATGTGTATCATAAGGGCTTGTACAACTATTGGTATTTACTAGACTACTTGAAGACAAGTGTGGGGATAACAATGGATGTCTTTGTATTCAAAAATTGCCTAGCAAAAGCTAGTTTTGGCAACTTCATTTAGCTGAAGATAAATGAATATTGTTCCACCTGATACCAATTGTTAACCTGCATACTTAAACTTTCAAATAACTTTGAAAATGTTTTTAGTTGTTTAACAATAAAAGCAGTTAAAAACGTTTGCATGTGTGTATCAATGTTTCCGCTTTGAATACATTCCCCAATCACATTAACATTAGGAAGAAGGTCCGCTACCTCTTGAATCCAGCAATAGCAGCAAGATGAAAAATCTTGTCTTTCCCATCTATATTCCACATTCCATATAGATAAAGGGAAAAAACTCTTACAAACCCTTTCCTTTACCTCCCCTCACCACCACTAGGTGGCTATGATTGTTTACTCAGTTTTTAACTTTTGCTTGATCCAACATACATTGTATCTCACATCCCTCACAGAATCTAAGTTAATCTTGTGGATTATTGACCATCCACTGACAAAGTTGCTATAGTATTGAGTGTAAAGGTATTGCAATCATTATTTTGTGAAATTTATTGATATTTATGTGAATTTCTCACAGTTGTAGACTTCGTTTTTTTTTACTGACATGTACCCGATAATGGAGAAGGGTATTTAAAGTTTACAATGATTGTACTTGGCACCACAATCCATACAATACAAAACATAACTTTTTGGTGGATTGGAGGATTAGTAGTTTCCCTTACATTATTTTCTCCAAATAGAACTTGTATATCATCTTTGATACTTTTACCCAGGATTGGGAATTAACATGTATGGAAGTTGGAATGCTCCCACAGATGGAGATTAATGGTCATTTGGATTGTGTTCCAAATCCGGGTAAATTATAGTTATAATTTATCATTGCTATGGGTTCTTTACTCCAACTTTAGTAATATCTGAAGCATAGCCATAGCCATGGTCTAGTATCTTTTTACGTTATCACAACCGCTGTGTCGGTGTTCAATGACTGACAATCACCCTGGTCTGTTGTTCCAGACATCTTTATATACAAATACGGTAGCTAAGGGAAACTCAATCAACCAATCAAAATGCTTGTTGCATCCTGCCTCATGAGGTAGTTCAAACACCTCCACACAGGAGAGTGCGGAAATTACATCACGAGTTGGAATGCAGCTAAATTTACAAGAATTTAACATGTTAATCATACAATCATCTAAGAGAGACGATGATATTTAAAAATATAGACATTAAGGTAGCTATTTATCGTAATATAAAGACCTGACATATTTATTAGGTTTAAAAACGTACATGAAGCGTTGCATGCTTCCATATCGTGACAGCCATTGGTTACTTGAGCGAGTATTCATTCTTCACACTATCATGACACCTCAAGTGTGAAGAATGTATTTACATGACTTTATAAGGAAATATGAGGACATACGAACTACATTTTCGTTACATTAGTAACAAGCATTGATAATTTGTGCAGATGAACAACTTTCAGTTTGTTATTTTCCCCCCAAAAATCTGTCATTCTTGTCTTTCAGAAAATTGATGAACCATGTTGATGAAATGCGTAAAATGCAAAAGATTTAAGACAACTGAGGACACATATGTTTATCTACAGCTACATGCAGTATTTGTGCATCATGGTCAGATAACATATGGTCCACATTACTTACAACATCATCAGTGGCCAGCATAGTAGGGAACACTTTGATGATCCCTCACCCATTGAAAGTGATGCATCCAATGCCCACAGTGACCATTATATTGGGTCAGCTGCAGGTGGAAGAACAAGGAGTTGTGGACTTGCTACACACACACATTCTCCACAGGCATTGTTGGAGTTGCAGATGCAGCAACTAGTGTAAGAGGTGACAACACAGTTGCTGGCCTCAGGTGAATTTGTTCCCAGCTGTCCCTCTTAATTTTCCAGTAATGAATTGGAACTTACAAGCGACTGTCTTCGTTTTGTGTTGGAGGCTGTCCAGTGGGTGTAAGTACCTCCACATGTCTGAGCTTGGCCAAAGGGCCTATAAGTCTGGGCACATGGGGTATTTTTTGGACATGGATGATCCATTTTGCCATCAGTCCAGGCTGTATAATGCCAGTCCAGCAGTCCTGCTGGCCATACTCCACAATCAGTGACTGGGAAGTTGTGCCGTATAGCAGCCAGCTGCACCTTGGTATGTGGAGCTATATGGGGATCTGGTTAGCTGATCCATCCATTTTGCCACATGGACCAACCAGGTGGTTACCGAACTGTCCAACTAGTTGACAACCGATAGCTGGGCTGTCTGTTCAGCCAATAGCCAAGCTGACCAGTCAGCACACTTACCAGCATTTTATACTGGCAAGACTAACTGTGGCACTTGCCCAGTCACCGATGCAACCACTGGCTCAAATCTTTATAGCTTATTCTTTAGGGTGATATCAAACCATACACAGGGACAATGGCACAGCCTCGTCACTGCCCCCTTGTTTGCCTCCCTCTGCTGCACATGACATGGATTATTGAGCTTGCAGAGTCAATTTCTGACAGGGAGTGGATCTCTCTCAGAGTTTTTGCAACTCCTCAGTCTGCTCAACATGGCAGCAGATTTGATTCTCCTCAGTCGCCTTTTCATACCCCCTTTGAAAATGGCCCTGCTAGCCCAATGGCATCCTTTTTCATTCGACTTGATCAACAAATCATGATCTTGAACAAAGTATTATCTTTCTTGCATCAGTGGCACAACAAACAATGGCTCATGGCAGGATTTATTCTAGAAAACCCCCAAATGGAAATTACAATCTGCACTGATGCCAGCTCATATGGTTGGGGAGCCCATCTATTGCCCAGCTTCACCATGGTCAGTGGCGAATGGGGGCCTGAAGATTTACCTCTCCACATCAAAAATCAAGAAATGAATGCCATAGTAAACGTGTTTCATTTCTGGAAGGACCAATTATATGGAATGGTAATCCCTCATTATAACAGACAGTTCTGTGATGGTGGCCTACCTACTCCAACAGGGAGGACAAAATCACCGGATCTGTGCGTTCTGATTTGGAATTTTCTCTGCTGGTGCATACAGAAGAATATTATGGCCCAGATCAGAACATATTCCAGGCAGGTTCAGTGTCCTGGATAATTCATTGTCATTGTCATACCCTTCACCCAGAGTGGCCTGTCTACCCATCGATCTTTCAGCACTTTGGGGCTGCCCGATAATAGATCTGTTTGTGACACGGTGGAATCACAAACTGCCCACCTTCATCTCACGAGTCATAGACCCAGAGGCATGGGCTGTGGATGCACTCTAAGTCAGTTGAGAGGGGTTTTGGGGCTATGCCTACCCTCCGACAGGGGCCACAAATACAAAGTGATCTCGATAGCCCTTCTCTGGTTGGAAAAGTCCTGCATGAACAATCTACTTGATCTAGTGATAGACGTACCTAGGAAATTTATCCTGAGACCCAACCTGCTCTAACAGCCAAGGTCACAGTTGTTTTATCCATACCTGGACAGGCTACAGCTTCACCCTCAATCTTGTCAGGAGCACCTTGTGAAGAAAAGAATTAAGTCTTCTGTTGTGGAGAAAATCTCACGAACTTAGAGCTAGAAGGCCTTCCACTATGAAGGTGTACGAGGGGAACTGGCAGGTTTTCGGGGACTGGTGCAACAGCAACAGTGTCATCCTTTTGAGTGCCTCAATCCCACAGTTGACTAACTTTTTTCTTTGACTCTTCGAGGAGAAAAATGTAGCCCTCACTACATTTAAAGGATACTGTTCATGTTCAGGCATTACTGTAGAGTGAAGTGTCCCATGATTGCAGACACATTCAGGCATTACTGTAAAGTGTTCCATGATCTCAGACACATTCAGGCATTACTATAAAGTGTTCCATGATTTCAGACACATTCATGGCTAAAGTGGGTAATATGGTCTGGGTATTCCAAGATCTCAAAAGATCAAGTACACCTCATGAAAATCTCAGTTCATGAAATCAGACCTATATCTGCAAGCCTTGCATTCAATCGGAACATGGCACATGCAGTCAACCTTCTCGAGCTTACATCTGCATGATCTAGCTTTACAGAGACAAGAATTGAATCTGGTAGATCCAGTGGCTGCTGACCAGACCAGACCATCACCAGACCATTTTGAAGTCAGCACAGCCTTGCCATGGGCATAGAACAGCACTTTTGCAGAGATGCTGCCAGGCTACAGGATC
The DNA here is from genome assembly GCA_029931535.1 of Margaritifera margaritifera. Lineage (NCBI taxonomy): Eukaryota > Metazoa > Mollusca > Bivalvia > Unionida > Margaritiferidae > Margaritifera > Margaritifera margaritifera. The sequence continues at coordinate 4,247,553 of JAQPZY010001654.1, forward strand.
GTGGATTTCTCGCAACAACGATCGCTGGTCACGCAACTTCTAAAAATCAATGGGGGAAAGGTCACTAAAATTACCTGCGGTTCCCAGTTTGTTGTACCCAATGCATGCTTTTTTTTTAAAAAACACAAAAATTCAAAATAAACAAAAAATAAACATTTGTCAAATTAAGTCTTGGTCCTCCATTTTACCAGTGATTGCAATCAAGCTATACTAAGGTAGATTTACAGTTTGAATACAAGCATCTGTATGATTGAGATCTGCTGTGGTTTTTGCAGAAACTATCCAGTGGTTCTGATTTAATTGTCTCCAAGAGGGGTATAACAAATTGATCCGTTGATCAGCCATAACAGAAATTTATAGAGTGTGAGAAGCAGCGAGTTACATGAATGGTTCTCCCATTACAGATTGTGAGAGAGGATTTAGTTCACAAAACAGAATTCACACTGAAGGAATAGGTTAACATCAGAAAGAGTGAATAAACTGATGACTATTCAGATACAAGGGCGTAAACGATAAATGATTTCAGTTTCCAAAGGCTTTGAAGAAGTGAGTGATAAGAAACAGAGAAGAATATTTAAAAGCAAATTGAATTAGGTATGCAGATACCTTATATATTTGTTATCAAAGAAGTGTTATAAAGTTATTAAATACTTGTCTTTAATTAGGTATGCATGTACCTTAAAATAATGTTGTCACCCATCAGCTACCATTCTGCATTGTCCCCGCCTCGCCCCAAGATTCCACCCCCCCCCCCCCCTGGAGGTAGGTGTGTGTGACCTCCCTCTCTTAAGAAAATTTCTGGCAGCATCTCGGCTTTTGCTGGATTTGCCTGGTGATTTTACTTGTCTTACGTGACTGTCAGTTGTGCTGGTCTGATATTAGGAATGTGGTTGACCCTCATACAGAGAAGAATCCTTATTCCATCAAGGGTGACCATGCTAGAGGTAGGATGCTCAGCATTACCTCCTCCTATTACCAATTCTCCTAACATTAATGAGATAAAGGAATGCACTCATAGGAGATAGCAAATGTTTTGGTAAATTATATTTCTTCGAGAATACGTACCCAATCACATTACTATTAAACCCTCCCGCACTTCCTCGCAAATGCAAGCATCCTTGTTGAGGTATCACTCAACCTAAAACTGAGTAAACAACTGTAGCCAGCTAGCAGTGCTGAGGGGAGGTAAAGGAAAGGGTTAGAGTTTCTTCCCTTCATCTATATGGAATATAGATAGGAAAAATTACATTTTTCGTCTTTCCACGATTGCTGGATTTGAGAGGTAGCAGAGGTTATTCATAACGCTAATGTGACTGGGTAAGTCTTCTCAGAGAAACATAATTTGCTAAAAAATTTGCTGTTTATTGGGTATTACATATTCTATATATTCCTTGTTTTTTTATGTTTGTGTAAAGCATTGTTATTTCATATGTATGAAAGATAATAACTTTTACTACTTATTTAAAACTGACCACAGTGTAATTAGGTACGTGTTTCTTGCAGGAACTTGGAATTGATCTTACAGAAATGGATGTGAAAATTGTCAGGGAAACAAAACAAAGGTAGGAATTGTACTATAAGTGAAATGTATTACATTTGAATGGGAGTCCAGGGATTTCTAACTTGGTATTACATTTGAAGTTGAAACAATTTTGTACCATTAAGAAAATATGATACATCATTGGCAGAGACAAAGCAGCAGATACCTTTTATTAAAAGAAACTAAAAATTACTTGCTCTCTTTAGGAACTTGAATGTTATTAAATTGAACAGCAGCATAAGCAGCATGAACAGTTATATCAGTTCTGCTATGAGACTCATTTTGTGGTATCATCGCGATTAGTAACAAAATATTTAGTTACGTTATAATCACAATAAATCAAACAATTAATCCCATCTTTTCATGATAATCTTGGTTATAAAAATCATCTTATCAACAATATACTATAATAGACAGTAAACAAACCTTCTACAGCAATTTTCTTCATGTAAATAAGAAGCTTGTACTTCAACTCTATCTTGATGAAATGGACACTCATGAACAAGCTCTTCATGGATTGTAACCAACTAGTAATACAAAAGTTGTTCACACTTAGACGTCCTTGCTTGGAAGAAATGAAGGATTGTTTACCTCTACCTCTATTTCAGGTGTGAACTCTAAAGTTCTCTCAGGAAAAATTTTAGTTAGAAATAAATGCACAAAAAATAATAATGATTTATAATTGAATACAACAAATAATCATCAAATGCTTGGTCATTTAACTTTACTGACCAGTTTTATACTCGCTTATAAGTCAGATCCAACTGCAAACTGCATAGACCCAGATCTGCCATTACATAATGCACCAGCAGATCTGGGTCTATGCAGTTTGTTAGGACTAATCAGTAGAACAAACAACATAGACCCTGATCTGTTGGAGCATTATGTGATGAAGATCAGGGTCTATGTTGTTTGCAGTTGGACCCTACTTATAAATGAGTATATACAGTAGCTTTTCCATTGTTTTTGGTGATCAAATGAAAATCTAATGATGCATATTTTATTAACACAGTATATTAATTTATTATTAATTCTTATCCTCACACTTTAGTATAAAATATGGGAATGTTGTGATACCCTCTTTCTCTCTGTCTGTTACCAAATCTCCATCGAAACTACTGAGTGGAAATTCATGACACATAGTAGTTATCTAGTTCATATGGTAACCGAGTGGCTGAAATGTCCTTGGCCTTTTCTGTCACTCGCTAGATAAAGACATCAGGTGTAATAGTGTCCATTTTGAACTGCCCTCAAGTCCACATTTTTTATATCATAATAGCATTTATTGACGTCACAATGACTCATTGATCTGTCATTACTAATAGGAACATAAGCATTCAATGAGGCTATCAAAACTATATTATTTCAGTGATGTAACACTAACTGCAATTGCTCACAACCCCAACTGGAGTTCCAAAACCAGGAAAGAAAAGGAATCTTACTGGATACACTGCCTTAGAAAACCGAAACCAAGCGGCTTAAACCAATAAGACTCAAAAAGGACAATCACATGCAAATAAAATCATCATCTGTTTACAGTCACCACTTTTTCAGTTAAATAATTCATTCATTTTTGCTCATTACTCACTCACTCACCTATAATTACTACCATTTTTTGTTGTTCTTCCTGGTGTTATTATTGCTATGGCCATTACTTGCATTACAGAAACAATGAAATATCTGGGATATTATTTATGGTTACACCACTTTATATTAAAAAACAGATGGCACTATAGCTCCTCCCTTTGTAGGTCAATACCAACTAGTTTACCACATCATCAGTCAAATCAAAGCCAACTAGACGAAACATCAAACATTTTCAAGCTTTAATTCATTTAGAAAAATAGTCATGTAAAGTTTTGTAATTTCAATGCTTTTTTGTGTTTATTGTTTGTCTTGTCTATGATTTGTGTTTATCTTTGATAGAGACTCAGTGAGAGTTGAAAGTGTTTAGGCTAGTTAAAAACAACTTTTGCACTGTTTGTTGTCAGTTTGTTGCATTTATCTTAATCAATCTCTGACACGTGATCCCTTGCTGGATCCATTGCACTTGAAAGGACTGTTATTCGCCATATGATTTGTGTATATATATATGTTGTCATGGCAGGAAGACTCTTCATGTATGTATCACATTTTTTATTGTGAACCCTGGATCAGTGTTTGGTGATGGGGGCAGTAATGTGTAATAACATGATTGCAAGCTATCAAAGTTGCTCTTGTTTGAATTTGTTACATCCATGATATTTCCTTAATTCTTGCCCACAGGTCTCTGAGCGTGGGCATCAAAACTTTTCATGTGGACCTCTACAACCAGAGGAATGACGAAAATACTCAAGAAGTAGCCTGCACTGTGCTGCTGGAAGATTTCAGCACGAAGTCACCCCAAGCAACATTTGCAGAGCTTGTCAAGTTGGAGACAAAAGCTATGGTATATTATTGACAAAGTTATATGAAATTAGTTACTCTCTCCAACTCACTAAGTTGAAATACCTTTTGTTAACCATACAAATGCAAAGGCACTTGTAGAATGAGCTGTTATTAGTGACAATCTCAGAATTTAGTGGCAACTTAATACTGCCATCTTTTGCTGACCATTCTCCAGTAATGTTTATTTTAAGTATTTTTTTTAACTGCCATGTTTGTTTTCAAAGGTGTGTTGCTACTTATTTGTTAGGAGTAACAACTGAATAAATTAAGTAATTTTGCAACTCATGTTATTGAACTTTCAACCCTACCAAAATTCAGCAGGAAGGTTTGTTTAATCAAACTGCAAGAGAAAATGGTTTCATGTTCACCATATGCATGTCAAGTCATTTATGATAAAAGTGAACACATATATGTATATCTATGCCATAAGAACTAAGACTATTATATACAGGAATTTTCCTTGACTCTGTTTGGGGCCAATTTTTGGTCCCATTCCCAATCCCAAAATTCCCAATCCTAAAAATTCTCAATTGAGATGAGCTAGGTTGGAGATTTAGATAGCAAGTAAAGTAACAAAATCTTTGTTCCCTTTTTGCATTTCTTCTTCAAATACATTATCCGATCATAATACCTTAGGAGTACGACCACTATCACAAATCCAGCCCTCCCAAGTAAACTTCTAGCTATAGAAAAGCTAAAAGTTGTCTGTCCACCTAGGTGAGAGTCAGACAAGAGTGATCTCCCATTGGAGATAGTGATTAGCACCAAAGCCCATCCATACTTCAGTTACTATTTCTGCTTGTGCTGGAAAGCACACTCTTGTAGAGACCTTGCAAAAACCTGTTCACACAGGGAGCGAGAGTGAATAGTTTTCTCACACAAGGGAACTATACTACATCTATATTTCTACCTATTTCTCACTCTTTCTTATCCAAGGCAAACTTTCTAACTTTATTAGAACATAATTTCATCATGGAATATACATATTGGGGCCATTGTGGTTATCTGCCTTGGTTGCTAGTATGTTCATTCAAATAATGTGTACTGGACCTATTATAAGATTTCTGACACTGTCTAATATTTCAGACCAGAAAGGTCGTTCATGTAATTTATATATGCATTTGTGTTGTTCATTATGGTCCACATCAAAGTAAGTTTGTATGATGCTTGACTGATTTCACCTGTGTATATTTACAGGTGTCAACACAGCGGGCAGGTCTAAATGCTCAGAATGCATGCACTTTAAACTGAAGATAACCATGCTACATGTCTGGAATGTCTGGAGTGTGATTCAAGCCATACATGCAACATATGTACATGTTGGACAGAAAATAAATTGGCTATAGTCTTGGCCAGACATAGCACATGGAATAAAAGGAAGGCGAAGCAGTGCACTATTAGAGAGGAGTATGCCATTAGTATCGCTACCCAGTGAACCAACTTCTTCTGGCAGAAACACTGAAAACAGAGAGCTTGCCAGTGCAAAAGAAAATTAGGTGGACCATTTCAGCCAATGCATCACACAACCCCAGATCTGTCTTCAGCTCCTAAGCTGGAACAAATGCTTTTGGTGATACCATTAGGATCATTTCTGGCAACCCATCTGGACTTGCAATGATAATAGAGGCAGATCGACAGGGGTCAATGCCAGTCCTGACATGGCCTCAACTGATAGACGGTTATGGTGATTGAATACCCCCTAACCCATCCTGGCATCATGAACTCAGTACTGGAAGGAGGAACAATGACCCTATTCCCTCAAGACTGGGCTTTGCCATCAGATATGGATTGATCATGATCAGCACTAAATCTCATCAAGCCTACACCTATGTCTGAGGGGACCAGTTACAATGGTCTAATATCATGTATCGCATCCTGACATCAGAACACTGACACTTACAGGGAAGTGTCCACCACGATGGACCCATGTTGGTTGATGGTGAGTTTAATGCCAATGTGCCCAGTTGCTAATTATGGACCCATGTCGGTCCATAGTCATGAGTCAGTCCATACCAACTTACATATCCAAGTAGGCCTGGTACCTGTAGGGATCCATCTCAGTCCAGTGCCATCACAAACCAGTGTCAAATGATTCCAGGATGGCCTGTCACAACATATTATTACAGTACTGGCTATGGCAACATATCAGTCCTGGATGCCTGATACCATGCCTGGACTATGGATGACACTGTCAGCAATCATGTGAAACTATGGTATCTCAGTCTGGATGGACTGCCAGTATGGTTCACCAACAATCTTTTTAAGTTTCACCTGCACCATCACAGACATCACAGGAGGTGTCTGCATCACTCAGTATTCAGTGAATCATGCATACAAGCTCCATCATCATTAATATATCTGACCATGACAAAAGAAAATTCAGTTGCTATAGCCTGAATTTTGCCCATTTCCTCCTCCATCAGCGGCAATGTAAAAAATCAGCATCTGTTGATGTCTTGGATAAGAAAGACCAGCTGACATTCAAACAGTTGCAGTCTTGTTGAGTGGTGGACTTATTGCATTGTTTAGAGAGACAACCACAAGACCCAAGTGTTAACAAACCTTTCTTTTCTCAGCAACAACAGCCATCCAGCTATAACAAAGCATACCATAAGACACACACACCTATGCTGCATACAGAGATCCCAGCCATTGACAGAGATGTAACAGACCTGGAAATGTATAAATTCTCATCTGTATGGCTGGACATGATACACTTCATTAACACAGATCAATTAGTTCTGAACATCACTGCAGTAGGCTGTATGCTTGATTACAGTAGGCTATTAGCTTGACTTGGCATCCATGGCAATATTCTAGCAAGCGGAACATAGCCTATTTTTGACTGCAGTTATGCCCGCTGACAGTGCTTTGGAATCAGTTTCATAAATGGCGTGTGTTCTGAACAGAGCAGCACAACATACACTTGCCAATGCCATAACAGTGGCAGTGATAGTGAATCTACAGCTTGCCGAAAGAGATGTGTTGCTCTCCAGATTGCAGTCATTGTCATCAAACCTTCAGTATTCACGTGGAAGGCCTCCAAGGAGATGTCCAATCTCGCACAGTCCAAGCATCAGAGACCTCAGCAATCTTTCTAGAACACAGGAAGCAGAGAAACAGCGGGCATGCCCAATGTGAAAACAGTCCTAAAGCCCTGTAAGCATTCAGAAAAACAGTTCTCAAGGGCAATGATGACAGGAGGAATCGTTTTCACCCCAGTTTCTCTCCATTCCAGTCTCCTTCCCAAAATTAATGATGCTATGCTCATACTGCCCTTGGCACATATTCTAGTTGGGGGAAAACCCAGTTACTTTGCAATGGAATAGGAAAGACATTTCCCCAATGGTCCATGTATTATGCAAGTTGTTTTGGAGGGTTTCCAGATCACATTCAGTGCGCCTCTCCCGTTGTCCAGGGCTCCTTCTGCTACAGATGTCCCAAAACATCCATTCAAATGTTCTGCAGCAGGAAATAGGCAATCTTCTCACAAATGGGGTGGTAGAGATTGTTCAGAACATAAAATCATCAGACTTTTATTCAGGACTGTTCCTGATACCATAGTCCAATGGTACACTTTATCCAGTTATAGCCTTGACTTATCTCAGACTTTTTGCATGGGCACCATGGTTCATAAAGGAGATGCTTCTCTGGTTTTAAACACCATTCAGGAGGAAGACTTCACAATTAGTTTAGTACTGCAAGATGTGTACATCTATGTTCCAATACAGGAGTCCTCCAGGAAATTCCTTAGGTTTGCTTTCAGGAATATGGTATACCAGCTTAGGGCACACTCTTTTGGTCTCAACAACAGTCTCCGAGTCTTCACAAGAATTATGGACAGATTAGTGTCTCAATTTAGGATGGTCTGCACATCTTGACTTCCAGCTACCTGGACAACATTCTACAAAAACACCAGGTGAGTTATATTCTAAGTCAAGACGTGAATTGTTTAACTTTTTTTCACTCCTTCTCCATCTTGGATTCCTGGTCAGTATGAACAAATCCAATATCATTTCATCTCAACATTTCATCAACTTGGGTGTGGAGTTCAAAATGCATGTGAACAGGGTCTGTCTCCCTTAGGAATTTGCCTTGAAAATCATCTTTATGGTGTCTTAGTCCTGTCAAAGAATCGCAAATCAGCCCAAAAATTCTTTCATTTATTGGGTCTCCTCAGTGTGGTAGCAGATCTCATCATGCTGGGTCACCTGTTTATGAGAACATTGCAAATGATTCTGTTATCCTAGTGGAAACTGAAGCTTTGCCCATTGGAACAAACAGTCCTAGTTTCCAATTACACGAGATCACATCTTAGCAAATGGAAGAACCTCGCTTGGCTTATGGCTGGTGTTCCCTTGCAGGTTCATCCTCCAGGAATCATGATTTGTATGGATGCAAGCATGGCGGGCTGGGATATCACCTCCTGCCATTGTTTTGGGAAGCCAGCAGATTTTTGTGGCCTCCTCTGAACTGACTCTTGCACATCAATCTCCTAGAGATGAATGCCATATTGAATGCATTTCATTGGTGGCAGGAGATGCTGTATGGTAATCACATACTCATTTTATCCATCTACTCCACTGTGGTGAATTATCTCAGAAAACAAACCCTTGCCTCCTGGTTGGGATTTTCAACAACAAATTCACGTTCAAGTCTGTCACATTCCAGGCAGCTTCAGTGTATTGGCGGACTCGTCCCAATGGAATCAGCTAATTCAAATCAAATGGTTGATTCAACCCTCAGTATTCAGTTGAATCCATGCCTGCTGGGGCAATACCACTTGTGGATCTATTTATGACAAGGTGGATTGCTAAGCTCCCAACTTTTGTCTTTCTAGTTCCAGATCTGAAGGACTGGGCAATCAACGCTCACTCCATATATTGGAATGGTCTGGATGCACACACTTTTCCTCCAACACCTCTGATCCCAAAGGTCTTGCAAAAAGCAAGGAAATCAGAATGCTGTCTTATCCTGGTTGCAGCAGAAATTCCAGGGAAAAGCAAGGTCTTTCCTCACCTGCTCAAACAACCTCAACTGCAGGTGTTCATCCAAACCGAATCTGTTGAACCTGCACATCTAGATTATATCAAACAAGCCCTCAGGGGCAAACATTCTCAGATAATATCAAACAAGCCCTAAACAAGCCCTCAGGGGCAAACATTTCTCAGATCATATCAAACAAGCCCTTAGGGGTAAACATTTCTCAGATCATAACAAACAAGCCCTCAGGGGCAAACATTTCTCAGAACAAGAGGTGGACAGAATCGTTTAGGCGAGAAAGCCAACCACACCGAAAACATAGGAGGGGTAGTGGAGATTTTTCTCAGTGATGTGAAAAGCATCAATACCCCATTTTGATAACTTTCTCATGTGGCTTTTCAAGGTGAAGAGGTTAGCACCCATCACTATAAAAGGTTACTATTTCACAATTTCAGATATGTTTCATCATCACAGAAGGGAGGATATAACACAAAACAAAGACCTCTCTGAGAAATTTTGACCCTGTCACAACTGACGGCTTTGATCTTGTGTCTGAAATGGAATCTACCACAGCTTCATTTGGACTGCTATCTAGAGCATCATTGGCTCATCTCTCTTATAAAACCTGCTTCCTACTTGCTTTTGCTACAGCAATCAGGATAAGTGAGATACATGCCTTGTCAGTGAATCTAAACTATCTACAGTTCCGTTGTGATGGTTCTATTTGCTCATGATAGCCCCTGCTTTCATTGCTAAGGGACAGGCTTCCTGCTCATGGGCAGTCAGTCCTTTGTTGTGAAACTTCTTTCCGCATTGGACCCATCGCCTCATGGTCATCTACAGGTCCTGTGAGAGCTTTGAAGTGGTACCTGCAATGAACTAAGCCAGTGAAAAGAGGGAGATCTTGTTTATTTATAACATTGAAAGAAGGAAAGGTCAGTATCTCAGCTCAGGGTCTATCATCCTGGATTTGATAGGTTATTCACTCTGCGTATAGAGATCTAACTCAAGATCAAATGAATTTATTGCACGTTTGGGCTCATGAAGTTAGGGCAGTCACCACAAGCATAGCATTCGAGCACAACTTTTCCCTAGGATATCATATTAGCAATGGAATGGAAAGCTGAGACATATTTTTCTAGCTTTTATCTCTCAGATCTTTCATCCTAGAGAGCTTAGTTTGACCTGGTGGGATCTGTAGCAGCAGCACACCAGGCTACCTACCCATGTCATTTGGCAACTTCTCAGTGATGCATCCTGTTGACTTCAGCTGGATTTGCATGGGCAATAATTGTTCCTGGTCAGCCATGCATGTCTGGGCATATAGAATCATTACTCCAGTCTCTCTCTCTATCTCTCTCTCTCTCTCTATATATGTATATAATATATGTGTATAAATAAAAATATATATATATATATATATATATATATATATATATATATATATATATATATATATATATATATATATATATATATATATATATATATGTATATATATATATAGTTGTGATGCTGCCTCACATACCTTAGGGGACTGGAGATAGAGTCACATACCTTAGGGGACTGGAGATAGAGTCTTCTCTGGGGTAAGGGGATGTAGCTCCATCAACCTCTTACCTGTTATCCTAAGGTATTATGATTGGGTAACATATTTAAAGAAGAATTAAATTTTTGGAGTCAAATATCATTCTTCGATAAAAAATAATTACCTGATCATAACATGGACATACCCTCCCAACCTCCCCATAGTTAAATCCTACTGACAGAACATGCATTCCACTCCAATAGTAAAAGGGATTATGGATGGGATTTGGCACCAATCCTGCAATCTAAGGGGAGATCACTCTTGCCTGACTCCCACCTATATATGCAGACAACATTTAGTTTTGATATAGGTTAAATTTAACTTGGGAGGTCTGGATTTGCAAGGTATTATGATCAGGTAAGTATTATCAAAGAAACATATTTTACTCCAAAAATGAATTTGTAAGTGAAAAATAATTTTAAAAAATCTGTATTCATCACATTTTTTTTATGTGAAAGGAACAAACTTTTGCCACACTCGATTGTACAACATTGCTCAGTAACTTCTTTATGAAAATTCATCCTGCTTTACAACAACGATTACGAACTGCTTTACAGTATCAAAACATGCTGTGCTTTGCTTGCTAATACATGTGCATTTTATTTTCCTATTATTCTTTAAATTCAGAATTTAGCTTGTTTATGTGCAAATTGTTCCAATTTTCAAGGGCTCATGCCCCATATCAGAAGTGTCAGGAAAATGCCTCAATGCATGTTGTATTGACAGCTATACACAGATACACTGACAGTAAAGAGTCAGCTTCATGGAGGTTACTTCCACTACCACCACGAGGAGGTGCAGTACTGGGTTCTGGTCATGTCACAACTTATGATGCAGAGGGAGAAGTCTGTAGAAGTCAGTGTTGTACAGTCAGCAGAAATTCTCACTGTACAGCCACGCCAGAATATATTTCAGGAAACAAAAAGGAGGTGGGTTATACTGTACTTGAAGTAAGACAATTTTGTCCAGTCATTACTGTAAATAACACAATTTTCATGATATATTTTTTTGCAAAGTTAGCGATGAAGCCAATTTGTAACAATACTTTTGACTGTTAAAACTATGATGCAAGGTACTACCTGTACCTTGAGAAGAAGATAGATAATATACAGGAAGAAGTTTGCACGTGCTGGAAGATTTCAGTACCAAGACACTTGGTCATCATTAATTTGTATGACAAATTATTAATTATTAATTGACAAAAATTTTTAAATACCATCTATACTCGCGTATAAGCAGGGTCCAAATGCAAACAACATAGACCCTGATATGCCATCGCATAATGTGCCGGCAGATCAGGGTCTATGTTGTTTGTTCTACTGATTAGTCCTTACAAACTGCATAGACCCAGATCTGCCGGCGCATTATGCGACGGCAGATCTGGGTCTATGTACTTTGCAGTTGGTATTGGCTTATATGTGAGTATATACGGTAGTGAATATGCTGCATCTACTAAATTGGTGAAATTTCAGTTTCACATAAGCATTATGATTACAGTATTTGTTTCCTGACAGTTCATTATACTGTAGGTCATTGTATTGTTCTTGGACAATTTATACTTTAAAGATTATGTGTCCTTCTTGGTCACTACACCATGTATTTTGGCCATATGACTTCAGATGAGTACAGCAGAAACTATACATTGTAATTAACTCTAAATGTTATGAGTACCTAGATGTTGTGATTACAAATAAATATAAATAGTTAATCAGCTGCCACTAGAACAAGCAGTTTAATTTTGTTATTTTTCAAAACTTCACAAAAAATTTACAAAATCCAAAAGATCCAGATTTTGTTCTGAATTAACCCCCAAAACATGTAGTTGTAAGTTGAAGTTACTCATCCGTAACAGTGATCACTATGGTTTGAATAGATGAACACTATAGTGTGAAGACACCTGTGCATGTACTCTCATGTACATTTATGGGGGGTTGTCAACTGTGTCATTTTTTGGTGAAGTTTTAGAAACTGCAAAAATTTAAATTGTTTGTTTAAGTGGCAGCTGATTACATTTTTTTTTACCTATTTGTAATTAAAATACTGTAATCTAGGTACTCTTGTCAGTTAAAATTAATCACTCTGTATAGTTTATGCTGTGCTCATTGAAAGTCATATGGCCAAAATACATGGTGTAATGACCAAGAACAAGGGTACTAAACCTTAAGACAATCCATCAGCTGTTAATTACTAGTATTACTCTGCTAGCAGGTCATGACAGGTAATAGTAGTAAACTTGTTTTAAAATTTAATATGTGCAGAACATTATAGTGTACAAGATTTGCTATGTGCATCATGAGAAGAACATAAAACCAGCAGAAACTTTTGTTTAACTGCATGCTTTCAATTGTGAACAAGAATGAAATGTTCCATAACTTACAAATTATAATCAGGTTGTTGTATGGTCATCAGAAATAGGTTACATGTGCTTTTCTAGCAAGTAAGAGAAGTATGGTCAGTTTAAGCATGTGATAATATTTATCCTCTGGTTTCAGCAACAAGGCCGTAGAGTTTTTGAGAGAGAAACAGTTGGTTATAGATGTTGACTTCAGTGAGGTCTCATCTTCAGTTTCCACAGCATCATGTGCTGGACTGTTGCTAGGAGTTACAAGAACAAAACTTCACATCACAATGAAACCTGGTATTAATGGTAAGTTGTTTTTATGTTCTTTTTGTGTTGCTTTGTCTGTAGAAACCTGAATGTTTATACCAGTATGAGATCTTGAATTAAATGGAAAGGTCAATTTCTCTGTTCAGAGTATCAAATGGTGATAATTTTTGTAAGAGTAGACTGGAGTACATTTTTTCTCAGGATACAGATGAAGTTGTATTTTTTTTTTTCTCAAACATATATTGTAATTATTTGCCACAGAAGATGTACAGTTTATAGTTAGTATATTGTGTACCACATATACTCGCGTATAAGCTGATACCAACTGCAAACTGCATAGACCCAGATCTGCCGGCGCATAATGCGCCAGCAGATCTGGGTCTATGCAGTTTGTAAGGACTAATCAGCAGAAAAAACAACACAGACCCTGATCTGCCAGCACCTTATGAGACGGCAGATCAGGGTCTGTATTGTTTGCATTTGGACCTAACTTATACATGAGTATATATGGTATTTTTAATTTGCAGCATATTAAATGAGTTTGATATACATGTATTTCTGTATTATTATATACCCATCTACTGACTTCCCATGTAAATGCATTGTGCGGGATGCTCTGGTATATTTTCCTCCATATTTATGGCTATTAAGTGATAAAAATAATTAAAATCACATTTCTTTTGAATAGATTTGTATGGTACCCCTCGCCTCTATAGATGCAGGGGTATATACAGTAAAGATTGTTTACTACATTCTTGGATACAACATTTTCTCTGTTAGAATGTTTCCCAGGTTGAATTCCTAATTTCTATGTATTCCCATGATGTGCCGAAGCCAGATAAACAATGGCAGTCATTTAAATAACAAAGGCGCTGGGTAACAAAAGCATGATAATCACATGTCATTCATAATCAGTAAATAACAAAGGCCTAACAAAGATGAATGTTAACAAAGGCATGATATTCACACCTCATTCATAATTGGTACTTTAGAATCACGGGTTGCTGCTTCAGTGCAATTAAAGTATGAAAAGAAATGTTTCTCTTTTGTAAGTTAGAAATATCCCTTAGGTATCGTTCTGTACCTGTATGTTGACTAATTGAGTATAGCTTGGAGTTAATCTCTCTTGTGTTCATTTTGAATTCCAACTGTTGTGAAAATGGTGAAATTTTGCCGGTCAGAAAAAGAAAAAATGTCTCTTTAGATGCAAAGCTACAAATAAAAATAAAAAAAATAGAAGTCATAGTAGTGACGTGCTCTAATCCAAAGATACCTCACCATCCTTGACCAAAAAAAAAAAAAAAAAGGAGCGTGAAATAAATATACTGTTCGCAATCAATATATATCGTGCATGGCATGATGTTTCCATATATTGTGTTGCAAACTGTTTTGTTAAGGCAGGGTTTAGTGAGCAACAGATATCATTACAAGTGATAGCAATGATGATGATGATGTCTCCTCTTGCTATGGTGCACGATGCCTACTTTGGTCTGGTAAAGAGGATGTTGATTTCTTGGATTACTGTAGTATCATCAATTTTCATGGGGGACCAATTTTCGTGGTTTTCGTTGTTGCCCCGAACCATGAATTTTTAAATGCCCAACGAAAAATTAGCCACGTATGATGATAACGCCCCACCCCTGGCTCATTTTCTTACTGTGTGTTGTTCCTAGAGATTAAGGAACCTACTAGTATTTCATAAATCAACATCAATACTGTAATTTGGAAATAAAATATTAGCTTTTACACGTGTTTGTTTTATTTTAAACCTTTGAAAAAAGAATTATAAAGCATTTTATATTGTTTCAATGCACACGTGTCGATAAGATATCCGATAGCTGTAATTTCCACTCACTGCCTTAAATCGATATGCGAGATAAGTAAGGATAGAGAGAAACAAGAAAAAGCACAAGGTATTCAAACACTAGTAATGTTCAAAATGAAAGAAAGAATAATAAAAAATAATAGTATATGAAAATTAAATTAAATACTTATTCAAATCGATCCTTCACTCGAGTACAACTGTTGTTGAACAATTTAAATCCTCCTGAAACCACATTTCATTTTATCTATGCATTTTTAATCCAAAAGAACAACAAGCCTGTAAAATACTAGAACTATTGCTTGAAGCACTATTATTAATGAAACACTACGTATATACACTAATTACAGCAGAGTATTAAAACTCACACTTCACTGATTTTCGGACAAAAGCCACTGTATCAACATCATGTCAAACAAGTCTCCATGTGCACACAAATGCTTGTCAGGTAAATAATCCCCAAATTGCAGAATTAAACAAGTCCAGCTTTCTCCAAACCATTGATAATTAGGTCACATCTTTCACTCATTGTTGCGTGAGCTGCAATTATCCATTCAGCCCGAATTGGCTTGATTAATGAGGCTGCAATCAGTGATCGTCACCAGTAGCATCTTCCTTTTTTTTTCATGACGGCCTCCAAGACCTTTTTAGCATACCAGTTGTGGAAGTGTGATTTTAATTATTCTTTGTACTCTTTATTTATTGTCAAGTCTAGTGGTTGAAGTTGGTCTGTACATGAGGCAGGCACAAACAAACACGTGATTCCACTGTCTTTCAATTTAGTTAGCATCTTCTGAAATTGATGGGCTCAAGATGCATCACATATTGCCACTGTCTGTTGATTGCATTGAGCAAAGGGCAGCCGGTCACGTGTTTTATTCCCTTTATGGATAGTGGTTTAAGTTAGATATCATACAGGTTACTTTAATAACTGATTGACTTAGTGTTGTAGGCTGCGTCGGCTTCCTTTGATGTTGAGCACTCAGATGAAAACACGGTGTAAGTGATTGACCTTGTGTGTTATTTGTGATCATAGAGGCGGTAGTATTGTTTTAATGTTGTTGGCTGCGTCGGCTTCCATTGATGTTATTCACTTGGACAAAAACACGGTGTCAGTATTGAACTCGTCAGGTTTTTTATTTGTGCTTAAACATGTGAAAGTACTGTTATAAACATTTAAGTGACCGCCATTTGCGTCGGCAGAGTTTTATTCTTTTTTATTCTTTATTTTGGGTATTTGTAGAGGTTAAACCACGAAATTAAACACTTTGTAATATGCAAACTTTGACAGGCAAAACCACGAATTTAAGTACCCACGAAAATGTCTTTTTTTTATAAAACCACGAAAATTGAGCCCCACGAAAATAAATGATACTACAGTATGTTAATTCTGATAGTTACACTGTCTCACCTGTGGTACCAACAATTGAAATGTAAATTTGTTGTACCATGAGGATATTGTTTGTGAAATTGGTGATTGCCAGGAAGCAACCAAGTTATTGAACAAAGATGATTTCATGTAAAAGCGATTTTTATGATTCACCGGCTAGTACAAGTACATGTATGTTGACACTTTCATCAGATGGTAAAACTTATTGGTTTATCTTTTTTATTTTTCTTCATGATAACATGTCTTTATACAAATGAATGTTGTTTGAATATTTCATGATCCCATTGCATATGAGTTCTGAAAATCATCATATCAGTATAAATTGTTTACAACATGTATGTCCAACATCATTGACATGGACAAGTACATAAACATTTTGAAGAAAAAAAATAAAACAATGAATTTGATATAATGTTTCTCGTTTATAGCATTCTAAAATCCCAGTCACCTGTGAAATGTTGTGAACAATCTTTACTGTAGTAATCCTTATATCAGTCCACTCATCCATCCTTCCATCCTTCTATCCATTACAAGATCTTGTTAGCACAACTAGTCCTGCAGTTTTTGATGGATTGCCATTAAACTGGGTAAATACAGTGAAATCTTGCTATAGCATGCTTTGTTTTGATATGAATTTGGATATAACACAGTTGTTGTATGGTTCTTGAAGTTTTGCAACCTCTTCATGAATTTCTCCTGACTTTTACAACCACTTCACTAATTTCTCCTTTTTCATGTTTAAATTACAGAAAAGTTTTTTTGCCAAAGTAAATGCGAGTTTGATTTCTTAATCTGATGAGATGTGTTGTATTCTTGAAGAACAAGATTTGTCTTTCTATAATAGGTAAATAGGTCAAAAGTTTCTATTTGTCAATGTTGCAAATATGTCAATAGTCCATAACTACATTTTGTGGTTAGCTTGTTATTTTTTAAAGACACCAGCTCTTAAAAAACCCGATAATTTATCATCTAATTTGTATTGAACCATCAACAATAATGTTAATAATTCTTCTTTGTGTTTGTCTTCAGTGCATTGTCTAAATTGTTGTTGAATCCATGGCAAACAATAGACCACCTATGCCTGCTCAATCAATCGTTATATACATCCATACACCAAGCAGTATCATTGTTGATATAGGTTTATCATCCGATAGAGGTTTATCAACTGAATCAAGAAATTAATTTACCAGCCTAATAAGTAATTGCAAATCATCAACATTAATCCCACAGCAAGAGGTTGTTGAAACTACCCATCACTGCCTTATTAACAATCATGCACATGTGGCTTGGCCATATTGTCAACCAATCATCTTGTGATCAAATGACCAGTGGCTGGAGAAGTCACATCATACTGCATGTATTTACACAGAATTTTTGAGGTAGTTTCACACCATTGCCCATCTCCAGTACATTTCGAGGTCAGATATTTGTGAATGAGTTTCAGTTCCTTTGTTTTTATTAGTCCAAATACAGGTTCCTTATTAGAAACCCACAACGTCTGATTTGAGAATTTTATACTATATAGTGTTTCATAAGTTAC
Source organism: Margaritifera margaritifera (assembly GCA_029931535.1). Taxonomy (NCBI): domain Eukaryota; kingdom Metazoa; phylum Mollusca; class Bivalvia; order Unionida; family Margaritiferidae; genus Margaritifera; species Margaritifera margaritifera. The sequence goes on from JAQPZY010001654.1 coordinate 4,265,451, forward strand.
TATGAGTTTATTAGCGAAAAATTAAGTAATCAAATTTGAATGGAATCTTGCAGAGACTATTCTAGAAATGAAGTTTCTATGCACACAATTTCAATGAAATTACTATCATGGATAGAATGCTATTAGTTGGTGAGTATACATGTACTTTATTTACACTATTCAGGGGTCAGGTCAGGCTAAGCCTGCTGCCATAAGTAACAGTAGATGGTACTACCTGTGACTGTTGACCCAGAGTGGACAGCTACATCTGGCTTCCTCTGGAAAGTCCTCTCTGGTAGATCAGGTGACTGAGCAGAAATGCTCATCCCCCCAGCTGTGAAGGCAGATATCAAGAGCTGTGTGGACAGCACTGGGCATCAGCTCAGGTGCAGTAGGACCTGATGGCCATCCACTGCATCTCGAGTTGTCTCCAGATGTCTCAAAATTGTCATTCCACTGGATTCTGACAGATCTGGACAAGAGAGCGAGGGTGACTCTGCAGAACTTTCCCTCACTTAAATCCAACTTGTGTTCAAGTCATGACATTATCACCCTCCTCCATGAGAGACCTTGAAGTCATGTGCCAATGGGAAAGAGGCAAAGCAGCAGGTGTGGATTCACTGGGAGCTGTAGCTGCAGACCTGCACACAGGCGGCATATGGTTGCTTTTCACTGGACTAAAGCAGCAGTGGGACTGCGCAGCCCCCTGGTCAACTGAGCAGCCCTATTTAGGATCACACTGCTCATTTCTGTCACATGAGGAGGGGGCCAGAAAAGCTACCCTAAACATTGCTTGATTCACCATAACCCCAGTCACCATACTCCAGTTGATAGAGATCCCACCTTAGCAGTTGAAAATCTAACAAGACAATGGTGACAGCACTCACCATTGATACCAGGAATGTGCACACACTTATGGACAGTACATCAGCAGATAGATAGACCAGAGAGAAGAACATCTCTAGTTGGTAGAGAACTGGCCAGAGTCAACACCCAGATAGGGGCTCTGAGTGAAATTCCCCAACCTGAGGAAGGACAACACAAAGAAGTAGGAGTCATCTACACCTTCTCTTGAGTGTCTTAAGTAAAGAAGAGTGACATGAAGGTGGAGTTGGGTTTGCCATCAAATCTTGTTATCACTACTTCTCCTGAATTGAAAGTCATATTGACATGGGGTTTTCACCAGAAGACTTCTTATGATGTCTAGTTGGTCCTAAATGAAAAGGATGCTGGTCGCACATCCAGTATATCCACTACAGTGGCCATCTTGAAAATCTTGTTATTGCTTCTCCTTCTGAATGGAAGGTCAAAGATTTCTCATGATGTCTAGTTTGTTCCAAATGAAAATGGTTTTGCCAAGACATCCAATATGGCCACCACAGTGTCCATCTTGAAAATCTTGTTATTGCTACTCCACCTGAATGGATGATCATATCAACATGGGGTTTTCACTGAAAGACTTCTTATGATATCTAGTTGGTCCTGAATAAAAAGGGTACAAATCTGATGTCATGGCAACCATAGTGAAATCTTGTTATTCCTACTCCTGAATGGAAAGTCATATTGACATGGGGTTTTCACCAGAAGACTTCTTATGATGTTTAGTTGGTCCTAAATGAAAATGGTGCCAATCTGACATCCAGTATGTCCACCACAACAGCTAATTTAAAAATCTTACTCTCCTTGAAGAACATAAGAGATGGTTTCAACACTCAGCAGTCAAAAGGAAGAAATGGTCTTATCTTAAATTCCTGGACATTCTTTGTGGCCAGTAGAGCATACCTTTGAGGGACTCTTGTTCATGGATCATATTTGTACTATAATTCCAATATTATTTTGTGAGTGGAGAAAATAACAACTTGCAGAATCCTATTTCTATTGTCAATTTTCTTTTATTCACAACTTTGATTAATCTATACTATAAGCTTGGAGTTTGGGACTAAGAAGAAACTACAGTACTGTATATACTTGCGTATATGCTGTGTCCAAATGCAAACAATGTTGTTTGTTCTACTGATTAGTCCTTACAAACTGCATAGACCAAGATCTGCCGGCGCATTATGCGATGGCAGATCTGGGTCTATGAAGTTTGCAGTTGGAATGGACTTATAAGTGAGTATAGACGGTGCACCTTGACATTTGGTGTACTGATTAATCCTTACAAACTGCATAGACCCAGATTTGCCAGTGCATTATGCACCGGCAGATCTGGGTCTATGCAGTTGGTATCAGCTTATACGCGAGTATATATACGGTAATTCTCCTGTGAAAAGACCAGCCAAATTTTGTCAACAAGTCAGAGGTGGCTTATTATTACACAAAGATATCATTTGTAAATATTTGTAACATTTTTTTTTTATGGGGGTGGGTTTATCATGAAGCATGGGTTTATCATCAGATAAATATGATACTGGACATTTTTTCAGCCGTTGCAAGTTGTTTAATCACCTGTTACCTTACAGCTTGTGAAGACCAGTCTTTGCTCAAGTCACATGACCTGTCATGTGAGCTGGAGATTGACACCTTGTACTGCCATCACTGTGATATCAAAACACCAGTCTCAGAGCTAAGTGGAAAAAGGCATTACTGGAACCATGTCATCTATCTGGGCATTTTGATGCTAAAGGTATGTCATGAAGTTTCAGTAGTCATTTTTGCTTCCACATCCTTCTGATTAACAAATGTTCACAAAAAGCAATTCACTCTCTTGTTACCTTAATCCTTTTTGATTGAATCTCCTTAAACTGATGGTTTAAATAATTGTATTGTGTTATACCATATTTTATTAGTACTTTTGTAGTTTTCGCACCTGTAGGTTCCGATAAGTTTGATTTAGAAAAAAAATTAAAGAACTTTACCCAGCAGTGGCTTCATCTGTTACTTACTCATCAGAGTTCAGGATTCAGATTTTATTAAAATTCTTTTTCTTCCCTAGAAAAGAAAAATATTCTTCTTTGAAAGATTAAACACTTAGACATTCATGTATTTTATGGTGAAGCAGATCCACATGAGATGAAAAGTAACTTATAGACTGACTTGAACAATATTGTAGCATGTGTAAAAAAACATTAATTGATAAAGGAAATCTGAAAAGTATTTGAAATACTGCTTTAGGTTCCCAGATCCATAATATATAATTACTTTAAACTGGAGGTGTAATTAGTTCTCGTTTTAATTGTCACAAACATTTCTTGTGATATTTTGATAAAACTTTGCCCAGATATAGATCATGTCTGACAATATGTGGCATACCATACTCAGGCTCCAAGGACAAAGGTCAGGGGAAAATATTTATAATTATTTTGGGATGAACCTGTTTGTGTGTTGGGGCTGTCACAGTGTTTGAACTACTGGGATATTTTAATAAAACTTTACTTCATAAGTGAAACAGTGTGTGGTGTAGCTGAAGGGTCATGCTCATCAGAATGGAAAATATAACATTGTGACTTGTACCGGTTTCTGGGCTGTAGCTTTTTATTTACTGAAGACATTCTGTTGAGTCTTTACCCACATATATATCATATCTAGATAGTATGTTGTATATCATCGTCAGGTTCTATGTTCAAAGGTCAAGGTCATAGCAAGGGAAAATACAATTTCATGACCAGTTTCTCTGTGAATTATTGGAGATGTTTTCATTATATTTTACCCAAGTGCTGTGAATTACTGCAGATGTTTTCCTGATACTTTACCCAAGTGCTGGGAATTACTCGAGATGTTTTCATTATATTTTACCCAAGTGCTGTGAATTACTGGAGATGTTTTCATTATATTTTACCCAAGTACTAGGAATTACTGGAGATGTTTTCATTATATTTTACTCAAGTGCTAGGAATTACTGGAGATGATTTCATTATATTTTACCCAAGTGCTAGGAATTACTGGAGATGTTTTCATTATATTTTACCCAAGTGCTGGGAATTCATGGAGATGTTTTCATTATATTTTACCCAAGTGCTGTGAATTACTGGAGATGTTTCATTATATTTTACCCAAGTGCTGTGAATTACTGGAGATGTTTTCATTATATTTTACCCAAGTGCTGTGAATTACTGGAGATGTTTTCATTATATTTTACCCAAGTGCTGTGAATTACTGGAGATGTTTTCATTATATTTTACCCAAGTGCTGGGAATTACTGGAGATGTCTTCCTGATACTTTATCCAAGTGCTGTGAATTCACTATTTTTTGTTGGGTACCAATTATATTGACTTTTGTGGTTGCAACAACAAAAGTTTAAGGATTCAACAAAGAATGATCCTTCTGTAGAAATAGTAAGACACATTCCTCAGTGTACAAATCTAAGCACCAATGAAAATGTTGTTTTTCAAAACCATGAAAATTGATACGCTGAAAAATAAACGATTTCAGAGTATATGTCATGACCTGGTCCAAATTGCACTAAACATCTCAAAAATTCTTCCTCAAATAGAGATTTTTAAATATCTTTCTTATTGCTAAATTGATACAGTAATTTCATTCAATGAAAATTCAGCATGGATCAGGAGTTAAATAGGGTAATAAAATCTTGAATTGTCCTTAAAGTAGTCTTGCCTTATCTCTGAGAAAAATATGGAGATTTCATCAAATTTGATCAATTTATCAACTGTTGTTTCAAGATAAAAAAGGTTTCCATATCTTAACTTTAAAATTAAAAAGTGATTTGCATCCTTGCAACAATATCTACCTCAGACAAAAATATTGATATTGTCTGAAAGTTCATTAGCAAGACAATATGAAATTCGAATTTAAGGAGAAATTTTGAGAATTTTAATGACACTGGAGCCAGATGCTTTGTCACATACCACATTCAAGGCACTTGCTTAATTGCCAAGCTGATCACAAATGAAAATGCTTCATTCTATGTCCTCCAGCCTTCTTCAAAATTTTTTAAAAGCTATTACAAATGCACAAACTTAAATGCTTTCTCCCCCACCATTTTTAAAGTGGGTGTATTACGTACCGTATGCTGTGATCTTATTTTTATTTCAAGGTGAAAAAGTTAGGTGAAGAGTTGAGACTTGAAGGGATGGAGGATCATCTCCATATTGAGTGGTCAACAAGCACGGTGAATGCCCTTCTGCAAATTATATCAGCAATGACCAAAACAAATCAGCGACGTGCCTCAGAAGTCCAACTGAAACCAGTCCAACAACTGAATATTCAAGTACCAGAATTGTCATCATCATCAAATCTGTTGCAGTTTAATTTCTCCTTACTCCACATTAAATTTAACTTAACCAATGCCAATGTTTTCACCTGCAATGATCATAAAGGTGGGTTCTTGGTTTTTTTGTGTTTAAATAAAATCACATTTATATGCAAGTTGTACAGATAATGGATTGGATTGAGATCTAAAGGTTTATAGCTCTTCTTTTTCTTTAGGTAAGATAGACAGTTAATGCCCACTATCATTTGAAATATTTTGATCCAAAGAAAAACAAGGGTAGGAAGGCACATGCAACTTCAGTGGGAAGTTGTTTGTTTTCATCGAACTAATAATCAGGCCAGTTTGGATGAATGCTGCATTAAGAGTGGTATGTGGTAAGTGGTATGAAAAACCAGACCAATTTATTAAGTGGTATGAAAAACCAGACCAAATTATGTATCTAGTTATCATAATAGTCTAATCTTTTGTTGTATATTTTACACCAAATGTCGAGGTGTACCATATATACTCACGTATAAGCTAATACCAACTGCATAGACCCAGATCTGCTGTTGCATAATGTGCCACCAGATCTGGGTCTATGCAGTTTGTAAGGAATAATCAATAGAACAAACAACATAGACCTGATCTGCCGGCGCATTATGCGATGGCAGATCAGGGTCTATGTTGTTTGCATTTGGACCAAGCTTATACGCAAGTATATATGGTATGTTACACATTACATAACTCTCCTTACAAAAGTGTCTTTATATGTTGCAAAATCATTTATGGGCTCACTATGTTGCACTAAACTCTTGAAGAAAATGGATTTCAGTGGATTTATTTTTTTTTCTTCTTATTTTTTGTAAAGATCTTAAACATTCAGATAATGACCCAAATCAATAATTTGCCTTTTAATATAATTGTTCTCATTTATATAGTTATATGTATTGTAGTTACTCGACTGTGATTCTCTAATAATTGGTCAAATTATTGCATGGATTTCTGTGGTGTTTTTTAACCTTTGTAAATAGGTATTAATCTGTTGTACAATCTGTGCTTATTTAAGGGATTCCATATTAATCTGTTGTGCAATCTATGCTTATTTAAGGGATTCCATATTAATCTATTGTACAATCTATGCTTATTTAAGGGATTCCAAGACAATTTGGTCAGTACTGAGATCATACTTCCAGGTATAGTAATAATTGGATGTAACAAATATGGCTGCTCGCTTTTGGAATCTTCAAGTTTAATGGTAGTATAACTTGGCAGGAGTGACCTGTCTGTTTTATCTTTTATCCTTTGGAGGAAAAAATATAGTGGTATGCATGCATGCTGCATACTGGATGCACAAAAGATATTTTTTCTAGACTATGCATACAACATGCATGCCAGCCAATACCTGTTTGGAGGGTGGTCTAGGCCCTCATGAATGTTTGCTGAAAGATCAAATGGACAGGTCATTCTTGTCAAGTTGTCATTTGGAATACATTGGGGTTTTCTGCAATGGATGAAATCCTTTTAAGATGTCAGGGTTCTTGGGGATGCAGAAATCCACATAACAGTATGCATGCTTTTCATTTTGGACACATGAAAATTCCAACAGCAGAGTCCAAGGTACACAATTTTTTTTTTTTTGGCGAGCTTTTATTTTGTCCATTTCTACAAAGCAAAGATCAACCATGTAGTGTGCAGGCTATCAAATAAAGTTCAAGTGATTGTAAAGGGATTTAGGTGAAGCCACATAGGTTTGATCTTGGCAGACAAGGAGATTAAGACACCTGTTAATCGATTGCCAGTACATAATGATTATTTGATCAAAAGAATAATTACACATGCTTGTGCTTTGACACTCCACTGTGATAAACATCACTCAGCACACTTTGAATCCATCGTATGTTAAATCCTAATTGATGTTTGGAACACTTGCATTTTATCATATATGGTATTTGGAAAAATAGTGCCTAGATTTTGGGACTTATTTTGTTTGTCCGAGGAATACGAACTCCTATGTTGATTTTCATAAAATCTGTTGTTTTTCTGTTGTGTACTATACATTCTTTTTTGATTGATTATCAGAAGTTTTCTTTGGTGCCAAGCACATAGCTTGCCAATGAGCCTGATTCTCACACAACTGACCAACAGAAAATGGTTAATGTATCCGGTTTTGATAAAGAAAACAGAACGTCAAAGAGACTAAGATTCATGGAATGAATAGGACATTACCATGGGGTGCAAAACAATAAAACAATGGAACATTGTTTGCTTTATGCACTCAGACTTGTTTCCAGACATTATTCTAATTGCAAATAGGTAAAAAATATTTAATCAGCTCCCACTTAACAAGCAATTTAATTTTTTTTAGGTTTCTAAAACTTCACCAGAAAATGAAAAAGTCGAAAACATTTCAAAACAATTTTGACACAACTCCTATAAATGTACATGAAGCACATGCACAGGTATCTTCACACCATAGTGTTCATCTGTTCAAACCACAGAGGTCACTAATGTTACGGATGAGTAACCTCAAGTTTATAACTACATGTTTAGGGGTTAATTCAAAAGAAAATGAGGATCTTTTGGACTTGGTTAATGTTTGGTGAAGTTTTGAAAACTTCAAAAAAATAAAAATTGCTTGTTCAAATGGCAGTTGATTAACATTTATATCTATTTGTGATTGCAACACTGTAATCTTGGAACTCCTGTTGATTAGAATTAATTGCAATGTATAGTTTCTGCTGTACTCATATGAAGTCCTATGGCTAAAATACACTGTGTAATGACCAAGAAGGGCATATAAACCTTAAAGTTTGTTTAAGAAAAAAAGTGAATGTGCTGTGTTGCTTAAAGATGCAGTGAAAAAAGTGAATGGAATTTGGTCATTTTTTTTCTTCTTTCACTGTCTTGGCAAATGTATTGTTTTGAAATGGAATTAAGCTAATTAATTAAATTAATATAAAACAGAAAATGTAATCTCTTCCTTGATTCCTTCTAGCTGCACACAAAATAAAGAATAGGTAAAGTGATTGAGAATTGTTATAGTTGTAACATCACAAGCAATCACAATTATCACTGTTCTGAGTTGCCGTAATTTTTCATTCAATAACTATAATACTAAATATTTCACAATGAATGAGCATTAGCAATCTGATTACTTATTTATTGATAACCCAACAATACACGCATAATGTTATGAATTATTGCAAGGAGAATAAAAAAGCATTGTTTATGGTGACTCCTGTTCTTAGGGCTGGAACTGCAACTTTTTTCAAGGAAGGAGTCTTGGACTGCAGCTTTCAAAATCCAATGGAAAACCTTGGATGTGATTGTAGATATGCGCAAATTTATGTAAAATGCAGCTACTTCAAAATCTTCTGTGGTGTTATTCACTGAAAACATACAGCTCCAAAATCTGGATGTAACAATGAAACAACACAGCAATAGTTTATCGTAAAACTTCACAAAACATTCTTCTTCATGTTTAATATATGTATTGATATGACGAAAGTAAAACCTACAATATGAGTGATATTAGACAGTCAAACAATGTCTGCATCATGACATGATGTCACAAGTGACAACATGAAGTTTTTGTTGCATCATCATAAACTCATATGATGGATCTTATCCCTGTAAACTGTGGTAGCCAATCTGCATTGAGCAGGAGAAAGTGGCAATCTATGCATCAAAGCAGAAGAAAATGGTGGCAACCTATGTAGGTTGGCAACAAGTTTGGACAGTCACATCTGAGGTGTTATTCTCTTTGCAGACAAATAAGATGTGTTCTGAATGATCAAGTTATATGTGCTAAACTCTGAAGTTTTATCAAATTATTGATCTCAACACTAGTTAACAATTGTTTCCTGATTTTTGCAGTGGGTCTGATGTTGCGTCTTGACTCAGCCTCGGTAGATCACCAGTACTCTAATACAACGGCTGTGTTAGAGGGATGTAAAGTAGCCAGCATCACTCAGGATAAACAGGTGCTTGTCAATGAATAATGTGTTCTAGAGCTTGGTCCCTGATCAAGACCCGTTTTCACTTCAATTCTCAAAATTTCTCCTCAATTTGTCATTGCCACACATGTGATACCAAGATATGAAATAAACTTTGGAATATTTTATTTGCCTTTTGAGTCACCAAAGAAGAGTGCTTGAACCAAATCTGAGAAATTCATTGATTCTTTTTCAGATGATAAAAAGGAATTCAAGATATGAGAGAACTATTCGAATAATATTTTAAAAAATCTTAATTTCAGGAAGAAAACTTTAGTGTAATTTGTGCTAAAAGTCAGGTAATTGTTTTCATAGGCTAAAAATGAACCTTATTTTGGTTGATTAGTATATTAGATATTATTATTATATTATTATTAAGGTCATAAATAAAGTCACAAATGGTTCTTAAGAGGTATACCTGTTGTTCTGGGAGTTTTAGAATATTATTCCCATCAGTTTTTTTTTTCAATAGCTAGGATGTTTTAAAAGTTTCATGACATTCCTTCCTTTTGTAAATTGCACAACACTTTAAGTTCCTCTTTTTTTGCAGTTCTTGCCCATAGTTCGTTCAACTGATATCCAAAAACCTGTTCTCAGCATCCGAGAAGTTCGCTTGAATTACAAGCAGTCAAATAAGGTAAGCTTTTGAAAGTTGTTCTCTTTTTCATCTTGCCAGTCATTTAATTTTGAGAGAATATTTAAGCAATGTTTCCAAGGTTTTGTAAACTGTTCACTCCATTATTTCTTCAAATACATAACCAAAACATAATGCATCTGGAGTCCTTTAACTTCCCTGCAAGTCCTGCCCTCCCAAGCAAAAAAAAAAATGAACTAGATATATTTGGCTTGTTTTATCATTAAAAGTACTATCTGCTTACCAAGATAGAAGGCAGATAAGAGTGGTCTCCTCTTAGATTGATTGGCACCATATCCAATCATTCATCAGCTACTACTTATGCTTGTGTTTTGTCAGCATGTTCATTCCTACCAGTGTTTTTATCTTTCTCAAGTTTGACTGATCCAGGGAGTTTTCTCATAGCAAGTGAAGTATGCTGCATCTTATCTATCAGTGAATTTCACTCTGTCCTCATTGTAGATGAATATTTTGCATCTCATTTGTCTATTTCATGGTACAGTAATCAGTGTGATGCAATCTTAATTCTCAATTCTAATGGTCAGTAGAACTTACACTCCATCTTAATACTCGGCTTTATTACAACTTATTTCAGGTAAAGATTGTTTATTTATTCTCAGAATTAAGATTATTTCTTTAATTCTTTCTAGTTTTTTTTCTTCCTAACTATAGCAAAAACCTCTCTGATCTTCTAGCCAGTTTTGATATGCCTCAACCCAGGGCTTTGACTCTCATCTGTAATTTAACCTACCATGGCTTTTGACACGAATAAACAAAGTCACCTTTGACTGTCCCAAGCCTCACTGACTCACCTTATGTATATGACCTGCTTCCTAAAAGTCATTCTTGCTTTAACAGGCATAATCAGTTAAATTCATGACCTATAGGTTGACCCAAACTTCTCGGAGTTAGGCCATGATGGTTTGGTTTCTTTCATGATGTCCTCTGGTTTCACTGCCAAGAGATGACACCCATTCATGGGAAATCTTTTTATGTTGTTGTTGAAACCTTCGTAATCAGTCGACCCTTCTTTGTGAGGGCATCTTCAGTACCACATCAGAGTGTTGAAGTGGTACCTGAAATGTATTAAGCCAGTCAGAAAAGGGAGCTCTTGCTTCTTCTTACCACTCAAAGAAGGAAGGGATGATATTTTCAGTTAGGTTTTTTTGTCCTGAATGTTTTGAGTTATTCACTCAATCCTTCAAAAGAATTAACCCAAGACCATGAAAATTTCTTACGCATATCAGCTCATGAGGTCAGGGCAGTTGCTACTAGCCTAGTGTTTGAGTGAAACTGCTTTGAAGTGATATCATTCAGGCTGTAGGATGGAGATCTGTTACATTCTCCAGCTTCTATCGGAGCTTGACAGACTACCTTGTCAGGTCCCTCAGCAGCTTATTAACAGTACAGGTTACTCTACATCAGCTGGATATGTGGGAGCGAAAAGTTTTCCTTTTTCGAACTATGTTATCTCTTCCTGTATCTCATATGAGACTTGAAACTGCTGCTTATATGTTATGAGACCAGAGTCAGCGCCAACTATGAGGTGCAGAGATATAACTCCCTCCCTTTACTTAATTCTCCTAACTTAGTATGATTGGGTAATGTATTTGAGGGCTTGGGAGGGAGGGTCCATTCTATAATTAGGTAAGTATTATTGAAGAAACATATTTTCTTACCAAATTGGACATAAAATGTTTCTTAAATAATACTTTCCTAATCATAATACGGGCACTCCCTCGCAAGCTTTCCCCACAGTTATATCCCTGGGAGAGCATGCACTTTCGCTTTAGCAGTAACTGATGAATGGTGGGATTTGGTGCCAATTCCTGCATCCAAGGAGAGATCCCTCTTGTCTGACTTCCATCCTTAGTGCTAAAACAAGCCAAAAGACATTATTGATGTCTTTTTTTTCGATGGGAGGACTCGATTTACAGAGTTGTATTATTGAAGAAACATTTGTTTTTTCTTCAAAAATTGGTTTCCTACTAGCCCCATCATTTTGTTTACTGGCTGTATTAATTTGTTCAGACAACGAAGATTATGGTAAAGTTGCTGTCACATATCGTTTTACAAAGTCATATTAGTTGTGGATGAGAAAACATGATCTTGCAAACAAAAGCTTGTGGGAGAAATGTTTAACCGTTTAATTTTTAATTTTATGGACATTAACATTAAGCAATTGCTGAAAATCATAAGAAATTTTGTACAGCAGTCTTCAGGGGGTATGTAGACATCAGACTGGTTGCCAATTTTTGTTTCACCAGCCATGAATCTTGCACAATGGGAAACATGGGGGTTACAGTATAAATTCAACTGTCCATCTGTTCATTTGTGTCTTCATCCTTAACTTTTTGTTAAAGTATTCATTGTGGTCACTTACCTGGAGTAGGTAACATGAAGGAGCCCCTGTTTGTAAGTTGTTTTAACCAATCATTCAGGGTGCTAGAAAAAAATATAATGCCTGTTTTTAGCACATATACCATAACCCCTCATTTCTTCTTAAAATACATTAACCAATCATAATACCTTAGGATTATGGCCACTACCTTGCAAATCCAGCCCTCCTGAACTAAAATTTTAGCTATGAAAGCTAAAAGTTGTCTGCCCACATGGGTGGGAGTCAGACAGAGTGATCCCACCCTTAGATATAGGGACCAGCACTAAATCCAATCTATACTTCAGTTATTACTTCTGCTTGTGTTAGGTAGCATGCTCTTTTGAGACCTTGCAAAAATCTGATATCAAGAGATAATTGTCACACTACAGAGTGAGATGGAGAAGTTTTTCATATAAGGGAAGTATGCTCTGTCTATATTTCAGACTATTTATCTTTTCTGTCTGCGACAAATTTTTTATAACTTTATTCGAACAAAAACTTCGTCATACGTTATACATATAGACACCATTTTGTGTTACCTGCCCTGGTCGCTAGTATGTGTATTCAGTAATGTGTTCTTGACCTTTTGTATTCTTTGGTCAGTGAATGTGTCAATTACATACCATTAGGTCATGGAGGTAATTATTCTATAGAAAACAATTAAATTGTTCAGTTGCAAACACTTCAAGGTAGGTTATAATCAATGCTTCAATAATTTCATCTGCATAAGCTGTCACTTTTGCTCTCTAGATGTACAGGTAATTTTTCTTTAGACAGTGTAATAGTCCAGTAGTGTCCACTTCATTAGTTATAAAGCGACACTTGACTGGCTTCACCAGTATAAGCTATCACTTATGCTCTCTATGTTTACAGGTAATTTTCTATAGACAGTGTAATAGTCCAGTAGCGTACACTTAAGTAGTTATCAAGCAATGCTTGACTGGCTTCACCTGTATAGCTATCGTTTTGCTCCCTATATTTACAGGTGTCTATAAAATGGAAAGGACAAAGTGCAATAAATGCAAACACCTGAAAATGGTGGACAATAATCACAGTACATGCCTGGAATGTGTCGGATGCCACTTGGGGAATACATGTGAAGTATGGAAATAGAATTAATAGGCTCTATGGAAATAGAATTAATAGGCTCTAGTCCTGGTCTGTCAATCAAGAATCTAATGGGAAGGGGAATAAGTGCGGTATTAAAGATGAGGATGTCATCAGCATAGAGGCTGATGCTGCCTCAGTCAACAAATTTCTTCTGTAGGATGTTTGTAAGGTAGAGGGCTCACCATCAAATAGGAGAATCAGGTGAACCTTTTAAGCTATGGCTACACATACAGCCCCAGCTCCACCTTCGCAACCGGAAAAGACACTTTCGGTGGTACCAATAGGACTTATGCCACAAAGGTACGACAGCCAGTCTACTCTTCTGATGTTATATGAGGCAGATAGACAGCTGGTTTATAGATCCAATATCCAAAAAGCAAGAGAATCAGAGTGCTGTCTTATCCTGATTGCTTGCCTCAAGTGGGAAAAATCATGGACCTTTCTTCACCTGCTCAAGCAACCATGATGGCAGGAGTGTCATCCAAACCCAGATCTGTTGAACCTGCATGTCTGGATTATATCACACAAGCCCTCAAAGGCAAACAGCTCTCAGAACAAGCGGTGGAGAGAATTGCATAGGTAAGAAGGCCCACCACTTTGAAAGCATATGAGAGGCAGTGGAGAATTTTCTCACAGTGGTGCTAGCGAGGACACATTCTTCCGCTTAAGGCACTATTACCCCAAATAGCTAACTTTTTCATAAGGCTTTATGAGGTGAAGAAGTTAGCACCTATCATGATTAAAGGGTACCATTCCACAATCTCAGACACATTGCATCACCATGGAAGGGAGAATATAGGACAAAACAAAGACCTCTCCGACCTTCTGGCAAACTTTGATCTGTCACAACTCAAGACTTTGGTCCTGTGCCCAAAGTGGAATCTACCATTGGTTCCGACAGGCTTGAATAAGGCACCGTTTGAACTGCTCTCTAGAGCATCATTGGTTTATCTCTCATATAAAACCTGATTCCTACTCATCCTAGCTACAGCAGGCAGGATCAGCAAAATACATGCCATGTCAGTCGACACGAACTATGTCAGTTCCATCGGGATGGTTCAGTTTCACTCATTATGACTTCTGCCTTCATTGCCAGAAACAGGCATCTGCTCTTGGGCAGTCAGTCTTTTGTGGTGAAACCTCTTTCCACATTGGACCCTTCGTCTTGGAGCCATCTACAGCACCCAGTGAGGGTTTTGAAGTGGTACTTAAAGTGAACTGAGCAGGTGCGAAGAGGGAGTCACTTATGTTTTTACCTTCGAAAGAGGGAAAGGTTGATATATCAGCTCAGACTCTGTAGTCCTGGTTATTTGCTCAGCATGCAGAGAATTAATCCAAGATCAAATCAAGTTATTTTACATTTTGGCTCATGAGGTTAAGGCATTTGCCACCATCATTGTATTCAAGCACAACTGTTCCCTAACCAATATTTTACAAGCTGTGGGATGGAGGTCAGAATAGACTTTTTCTATCTTTTACCTCCAAGATCTTTCATCCCAGCTTCTTAGTGATATGGCACTATAACTCATTCTGGATTTGCAGGGGAAAATTTTGTCTCAATAGCTGTGTCTCTTTATATGAAGTCACTACTCCAGCCGGGTTATATCAAAGAGTTAGAAGCTGCCTCACATACCTTAGGGGACTGGAGATGGCCTTTCTCTGGGGTAAGGGGATGTAACTCCTTCCACCTCTTACCTATTCTCCTAAGGTATTATGATTGGGTAACATTTTTGAAGCAGAAACCAATATTTGGAGTAAATTATGTTTCTTCAATAATACTTTCCTGATCATAATACAGATACATCCTCCCAACCTCCCTGCTGTCAAATCCTACTGACAGAGTGTGCATTCCAATCCAGGAGTAACTGAGTAACTGAAGTATAAATGGGATTTTGCACCACTAATGGGGAGATCATTTTGTCTGATTCTCACCAATGTGGGCAGAACATGTTTAATTGAAATTTTAACTTGGGAGGGCTGGATGTATGATCAGGTAAGTATTATTAAAGAAACATACTTTACTCCAAAAATTGGTTTCTGGAAAAAGAAAATATTGGCATATCTTTTAAAAATTATTTTACTTTCCAAAAATATTTTCTTCTAAGAGAACTGCAGAAATAAAACTATTGTTAAGATTGCAGTAAAACCGTGCCTCGTGGAATTAGTGGAGCTTATTTTATGGGCAGGTTATTACAGACAAGACAGTAAATCTTCACATTTTTCTGATCATAGAATGTTCTTTGTTGTAGGAGGCCAATGTACAAGTGGTAAAAGAGGTATCCTGTGAGTGGACGACAGCACATCACATGTGTGTAATACAGATACTTCAAGATCTCAAACAGCTCACCAGCAGACTAGGTACATTAGTTTTTGTCAAGCTTGCATTAGCAGATATGCAAATGTGCTGGGGGGGGGGGGGGTTCTGGTTGCAGATGTAGTGACAGTGGAATCTACATTAATATTTATTGTAAATGTTTTTGAAATTCACTTACCGGTAGGATACAGTATAGAGCAGTTCACGTGAGAGACAGTACTCCATTGAACCATCCTTTTTCATCCCCTTGATATGTGATATGGGTGGATATAGCTGTTGCCATGTCCATCTGTCTGTCTCCCTGTCCTTAAACATTTTAGCTTTTGGAGCATAACTCTCAAACCGTTTAAGGTATCTCTGTGAAACTTGGTACACACATGGAACTAATAATCCAGATGTGCCTTTTGCTATTTCCAGTTCTTTATTTTAAATATTTTTCTTCTTCAGTTTTTCTGTTCATCTATCCATCTATTATCCACACTTTTGCTTACATGGCAAAACAAAAAAACCATATCAGATATCTCTATGAAACTTGGTACATATATTAGACTAGTAGTCCAAACATGCCTTTTGCTGTTCACAGTTCTTCAGTTTCAGTATTTTTAAGATTTTCATCTGTTTGTCTTTTCATTCATCCATTATTCACACTTTCGTTTCCAGAGCACAAGTCCAAAACCTCAATATATTTGTATAAAATTTGGTTTACATATTAGACCAGTGGTCTAAATGTGTCTCTTTGCTATTCACAGTTCTTCAGTTTCAATATTTTTATGTTTTTGTCTGTTTGTCCATCCATCCATCCACCCATCCATTATCCATACTTTAGCTTCTGGGGCAAAACTCTGAAACTATTTAAGATATCTCTATGAAATATGATACTTATTGGACTAGTTTCTCTACGAAATATGGTACTTAATTGGACTAGTATTGTAGATGTGCCATTTGCTATTCACAATTTTTCATTTTCAGTATTTTTAACACTTTCATTCATTTGCCTGTTCATCCATCCATCATTCACAATTTTGTTTCTGGAGCATAACAACAAAAACAATGTAAGATATCTGTATAATCATAGTACACATAATAGACTAATTATCCCAATGTGCCTTTTGCTATCCACAGTTCTTCAGTTTCAATGTTTAAATGTTTTTGTCCATTTATCCATCCATCCATTATCCACACTTTTGTATTAACAGTTACAGTTTTCAGTCTTTGCATGAAAGAAGTCTTCAGTCGAAGTTTTTCATTTATATTCATGTTGAATTTGCATAAAAGGATTTAAAGAGCTTTGAATATTAATAAAAATCCACAAATATTGTACAAAAAATGGCCTACCTATCTCTACATGTAGCAGCAAATATATCCAAAACAGTGGTTTGTCTTAGCTTTCTTTAATCTTTCTTTCTCTGTTTCTTATAATCTTCTCTTACATAACAGCATTTTTAAAATGCATAACCTCTCTTTACTTCCCTTTCCAAATGACAGACGTTATTTTGAGAATTATGAATTCAGTGATTGCACACGTTTTTCACAATCAATCAATCCATTTTTAGCTCTACTTGTCATAGACCAGAAGAGCTTATGGGATGGCCTATTGTCGGTCAACTATCACCAATCATTTGACGCCTGTCCATCCATTAGCACAAGTTTCTTATCGCTACTCCTCCTAAACTACATGGAGGATTGCCATGCAACTTTACACACACATTCATCCCAAGGTCCAGTTGGTCCTACATGAACCTCCATGGCAGCCATCTTTAAAACCTTGTTATTGCTACTCCTCCTGAAAGGAAAGTCATATTGACATAGGGTTTTCACTAAAAGATTTCTCATGATGTCTAGTTTGTTCCAAATGAAAATGGTTTTGCCAAGACATCCAATATGGCCACCACAGTGGCCATCTTGAAAATCTTGTTATTGCTACTCCACCTGAATGGATGATCATATCAACATGGGTTGTCACTAATAGACTTCTTATGATGTCTAGTTGGTCCTAAATGAAAATGGTACTGATATGGTATCCAATATGGCTACCACAGTAGCCATCTTGAAAATCTTATTATTGCTACTCTTTCTGAATGGAAAGCCATATCAGCATGGGATTTTCACCAGAAGACTTCTTATGGTGTCTGCTTGGTCTTAACTAAAAAAAATAGTGCCAATCAAAAATCCAATATGGCCACCATCATGGCCATCTTGAAAATCTTGTCGCTACTCCTCGTAGATGGAAAGTCGTATCAACATTAGTTTTTTACCATAAGACTTCTTATGATGTCCAGTTGTTACTGAATGAAAATGGTGCTGATCTGATATCCAGTGTGGTCACCATGGCAGTTATCTTGAAAATCTTGTTATTGCTACTCCTAAATGGAAAATCATATCAACATGGGGTTTTCACCAGAAGAAACTAATTACGATATCTAGTTGGTCCTCACTGAAAATTGTGCCAATCTGACCTCAGATATGGTTGCCACTATGAACATATTGAAAATCTTGTCTTGTCTCTAATTCTCATGAATTGATGGTCATCTCATCATATGGCCAAGAAAGCTTATGGTATGGCTCTGTGTCCATCATGTGTCCATCAAAAGTGGCTATTTAAAACCACTGGACAAAAATTCAACCAAATTTGACAGAGAGGATTCCTTGAAAACACTCAAAAGAATTTGACAGAAAGCATACTGGCATGAGGGACTTTCACTTTTTGTACAAATGGTGCCCATCCATTATCAATTATGGCTGCCATTACTAAAAATAGAAAACTTCTAAACAACAACTTCTTAAATATTGACAAAAACTGCTCAACTGAATTTGACCAAATTTTACAGAGCTTCCTGGCATAAAACCTTTCAATTTTGTTGAATGATGCCAATCCGCCATCAAAGTATGGACACTGATACAAAAAACAGACAAACCTTTAAACAACTTCTTCTCAAAAACCACTCAGAAGAATTTGACTAAATTTGACAGAAAGCATTTTGGCATGAAGGGTGGTAAATTTTATACAAAAGATGCTGATCTGCCATCAAATATTGCCGCCTTTACTACAAATTTAAAAACCTTTAAACAACATTATTTGAAAAACTGCTCAACAGAATTTCACCAAATTTGACAGAAATTGTACTAGCTGAAAGGCCTTTTCATTTGATACAAGTGATGCCAATCTGCCATTAAATATAGCTTAGTTATTAAAAATAAAAAACACATTTAAATGACTTTATTGCAAAAACTGCTCCACAGAATTCAATATTCCCATTGATGTACTACAGTACGTAATTCACATACAAAAACTGCTATGTGCATGCGTTTCTAAAGACAACTATGCACATGTACATACAGAAATCAAAGGGTACACATATCAGGTAAGTTCTATACATATCACTTTTGGAGTAAACACAAAAGAAAGAATTTTTCATACACATTTATGAAGTTTACTCCATATGTGTATGCAAATTTGTGATCATGATCAACTAGCTGCTTGCCTCTAGTATGCTAGACTATTAACAAGTGGCTTGTAGGCCAAGTTACTCAGATGTGACTATAACATCAGCACCCACTGGTTGTTGAGTACATCATCATCCAATCATATTGCTCATTCATTAACATCTTACCTATGGTGACCATGTTAATGCAGATGAGTGTGGTGGCTTGTTGTTTCATGAGCACAGATTGCATAATACAGAAATCTATGTAAAAAGAGTATCAGCTTGTGAAAAGCAGGAATATACATATGATCAGTCTGTTATTGAGGTCATGACTGAAGTAAATTTGGAAACTACTGCCCAAAACAAATAGAGCAGATGTGAGCCAGGTGAGCAATCTTAGGCTCACTTGGGCTTCTTGTCTTTGATAATTTCTTTTTTTGGGGGTAAAAGAGTGCTGACTGATAGTAAATATCTAAAACAACAAACCATGAATGTCAAAAACTTATCAGAGGTCTTTGAAAGTTTTTAATGCTCAACACAGGATCCTTTTCACTCTAATCTCTATTCATCCATGTGTCACCTGTAGTTGAGTGGCTTTGTTTTAACATCAAAACCTACAGCAAGCACATGCTGACCAATAGAGATGATCATTAACGAAAAAAAATAAGTAAGCATTGTAAACAATGTTGATCACATGTATGAAGTGCTGTATTGCATGATATGGTTGGTCAAGCTTTTAATGGACTGATATATAACTACATTATGTAAAGAAATCAAGCTGTCTTTGCAGAAAGTTTTAGGATCAGTCTAGTAATTGGAGAATCAATATAAATAAAATACTGAGTGATATAAGCAGCCAGAGTACTAAATAGGAGACACAAATTGAGGATATTTTTGCAACCAATTATTAAAATTATATAGAAATATGGGTTTAGGAATGCAGGCAGAGAGGCAAATGGCAAAGGTGTATTTAATAAAGGGTAGAGGAGCAGAAGGATGGTCAATAAAGGGCAAAAGGGCAGGGGATGCTGCCCATCAGTCCACAGTTAGTGAAAACACTACATCTGTCTGTCTGTCAATCCATCCACTAACCCATTCAAAATATTTTAACCAAACTTGGTTCACGTGTCAAGCATGTTGTGTAGAAGTGCCTTTCTATACTTGGACTTTTCTGCATGCAATAGCTTTCACGTGATATGGAAACAAAGTAGAGTATTAGTAGTATATAAATTGAGAGTGCTGGACCACAGGATACTTTCATTTGGAGTCTTTCTATGAGCGAGGGAAATGGGGATGGGCCATTTCTAGATGGAACTGGCAGAGTTTATGTTAATGTATCACTCTTTCTCTTGTGATGTCCCATAAGAGTCAGTTTTGTGAGTCTTTCCACATTCACATATAAGCACACTATCAGCTAAATTGTCACTACACATCTCAACTCAAATATGGATCTCTTATCACTACTTTTATTAGTCCTTATATAGACCTCTAATATTGGTAGCATTGCAATTATTAGATTATTGTTTGAAATTTCTGAATTAAATCTGATATAATTTAACTTCTATTTAAACTCAGATATAGAAGATCTTACATGAGTGCTTATTTCAAATGAAATTTATGAAATAAGTCAAACAATTTTTATTTTTTGTGAGCTTTGGCAAGCAAAAAATTAAAATTATTAGATGAGTTTCAGAAATTTCATTTGAAATGAGCACAAATGTAGGATTCTATTTATCATACGATGAAAAATACTTATTTTATTTACCGTTTTTACACGCGTATAAGCCAGGTCCAAATGCAAACAACATGGACCCTGATCTGCCGTCGCAAAATGCACCGGCAGATCAGGGTCTATGTTGTTTTTTCTACTGATTAGTCCTTATAAACTGCATAGGCCCAGATCTGCCGGCGCATTATGCGACGGCAGATCTGGGTCTATGCAATTTGCAGTTGGTATAAGATCATACGTGAGTATATACGGTAACCAAACTGCAGAATAATGTAGTGAAATTTATTTGAAATACATTAAATGCCTCGGTCATTACTCCTTTCTTTTGCATGACATTATGACATCATTTGTGATGTCATGTGGTGTTTTGACAGGTGTTACATATATAAAAATTATAATATGAGTATATTAACATAAGTAACACAGTAGTCATGTGATAAATTCATTTGCCTGCAGTGTGTTTAATTTGTTACTCAACTGCATTTACACTTACCTTGTTATCTTAAACTGTGGGGGTATTTCTGTTTTGAATTCACAAATACTTTAAATAATATTGGCAGCAAACAATCTAATTTGCATTAATCTCCTTTTGCTCAGTCTCAGAAATATTTTCCAGACAGCAAGATTGATGAGTATAATAAAATTAAATGCCATTACTAATTACAATAGAAAGGATTAAAAGATTGAAATATACTCATTTTACTGCTGATATTTCACATACCTTAGATATATTATGCCATAAAAGTAATAAGCATATGCATAAAAGTCACCAGCAAATTCACGAAAGTGACAGGAAAATACCCTTTGTCTCTTTTAGTCAAAGATAGTGTCAGCACAGACCCAGCATTGCATCCACAGAGAATATCCAAACCTGTCAGAAAGGAGAGGTCTTTTTCCATTTCAGTAAACCTCATCGTGGGGACACCAATCTCTTTGACTCTCCACCTCTCTTCACAACACAGGTAGAAGTACATCAATAGGAATGCATTTTTGTTTCTGTACTTATGGAAGGGTTAAAAGCCTTTGTACTTTTTTAAACCTTAAATTTCAAGTATGGTCCCATGATACCAGACTTTGCTAATCAGGCAGTTTCATCCTTTGGAATACATTAAAATCTAGCATTTATCATACTTCAATAAAAATTTTAATACGGAGACAGAATTATAATTTATTATATGCTAGGCAGTGAATTACTGAATTTTCCAAGTGAAATAATTGTGATATTTCACTGCAGTGAAAAAATATGATATTTTTTCACTGGGGTGAAAAAAAATATCATATTTTGTCACTGACCATCAATAGACATTGATAACATTATTATAAAGAAATTTCAAACTTTTTGTAAGACACTTGCATGGTGTAAAGGTAAAGATGTTCACCTCGCATCCAGGCGAACCGGGTTCAAATCCAGCAAAGGATAAAAAAAATTTTGTTCATTTTCTTTTTATCTACTGTTTTACTTTGAATTGGGAAGGGACATTATGTAACTACTGATATTTTATGTTGAAATATACACAGAAGAGAGCAGAACATAAACGGTAAACAGCTGACATTGTCACACGGGATACAGCAAGAAATCAGCTACTTCAGTGTGTTATACAAATTGCTAGACAATACACTTCAGCATAAAAAATAAAAAGAATATTTGCTTGCTCCGAATGAATAACGGATATATTTCATCTTGTGGGTGAAAAACTTAAGTATTTTCACTCGTAGCTTCACCACTCGTGAAAATACTGAGTTTTTCACCCACTCGATGAAATATATCCATTATTCACTCGTTTCAAGCAAGTATCCTCTCTTTACTTAAGCTGTATGTTGTGTTAGCTATTTAGAACATACAGGGTTGATCAAAAAGTTCTAGAACAAATGCAATGTGGTGGAAAAATGGCAGTGAGTCCGTTTTTAAAAGTGATTATAAAATTGTATGCAAAATTAGGAAAAATCCTTTACACAGATAAAAGCTGAATTGGATACTGTTTATGGACCTAAAGTACTTGCAGATCTGTAATCAGTAGATGGATGAAACATTTTAGTGATGGTAGGGAGACTGTTAAAGATGATATAAGAAAAGGTATGCCAAGGACATCTCTTTCAAAAGAAATAGTGAAGGAAGACAGATGTATTACTGTCCAAGAGGTAGCAGACAATTTTGATATTTCATATGGAAGTGCAGAGGAAATTTTGACCAAGGAATTAGAAATGCACAGGGTTTGTGCCCGGATAGCTTGATAAAGTACAAATGGATTTATAGGTAAAGATCTGTGGGAAATGTTTATTCAGGTACAAAGATGCAGGCTATAAATTCTTAAATAAGATTATTACATGTGATGAAACTTGGATACACTACTTTGAACACAAGAGTAAGAGACAAAGCAGTGTGTGGAAGCACACCAAGTTTGCCATTGTCTATAAAAGCATGTCTTTCCAAATCTGCTGAAAGGTTATGCACATTATATTCTTCAACATGCAAGGAATAATTTTGAACCAAATGGTACAGAGAAAACAGTGAATGGACAATACTGTGCCACAGTAATCAGATATAAATTATGTGAGGCTGTTTGCAAAAAAGTGTCCAGACCCACTGAGGGGTGGTTTTATTTTGCACCCAAATAACACAACTGCACACACATGCAAGTTTGTAATGCAGACTTTACAAAAACTCTAAGGCACCCACCATACAGCCAAGATTTAGCTCCTTGTGACTTCTGAAACTTGTACACAACCAGAGATGAACTAAGGGATGCAATCAACGGATTTTTATGAATGCTTTGGCATGATGTTCTGCTGCATTTGTTCAAAGACATGGGTCACATGATGGGAGAAGTGCATTCAGTTGAAAGGAAGTTTCTTTGACAAGGACTACTAAAATGATTGTAACCAGTGAAATAACTTTTTCTTTACAGCGTTTGTTATTTTTCATCAACCCTTGTTATGTCATTGATACAACATTTTCATAAACATGTATCAATATTTTCAATATTTACACATGTTATGTTTAATATCCTGATGCAACACAATATACCATTATTGTCCTTGTTTTGAGGTAACTGTACATGTATATGACTAATTGTACCCACCTCCCCCCAAGGTGGACAGTTCACCATTTAATCTCAAACCATTTCTTTTTCTATTCTTATGCTAATTTACATTTCCCTTGTCAGAGTGACAGTTAAAGCTGCAAGCTTCCTCATGACCATGAGTCCTACTGTTGTCCTTTTGGAGATAGATAAACTTGACATTGACTGTGATCAACATAGGATCTTCACTTTTGAGGTGAGGAAACAGTAAGGTCTTGCCACATTTTTAGATCTTAAACAATAGCATTTTTGCATCTAGATTGTGGGGAAAAGTAGCTGTCAGTATAATAATCTTAAAATGAAGAGTGAAGCTGTGTCATATAGTTATATCAGGCTTCTGATGTTAATGTATGGTTCACTAATAAGTAGATAAATATTGATGTCTCCTAAGAGCTTGTGGGTGGGGTTTAGGCATGCATTAACATCAAGATTATGCTGATGATAATGCAAGGACTTAACTCCACCTGCTTTCTGACATGATTAGCTGCATTTAGAACAAGAGCAACAGAACAAGCTCCTCCCCTTAGTTATGTGTCTTGCAGATGACTGGGTAGTAAATATGCAAAACAACGAAAGGAGGAAAGAAAAAATTATATATGATAAAATAATATCTGATAAAGAAAATAACAAAATCAAAACTTCACATACATTTTTATTGCAGAATTTCCTTTTAAGCTATAAATCAAAACAAAATAAAAACCCATACACCGAAAGCACAAGATACCAGAATAAGCAGTTGTAAACTACTCCAACTACTACTACAGGGTGACTAAACTTTTTGCATTAATTCCGTAAGTAAGTCTGTACTTAATGAATATATTCTGCATTTCTAGAAAATTGATACTGAAACAATAAAAATAGCATAAAAAATTAATTTAACTACACTTCCCATTGTATTTTTCCATAATTCATTCCCCAACATGGAATATTTCATGTATCAAAGATATTTTGGACAGAATTTTAGCTTTAGATAAGGGAATTTGGAAGAACTAGACTAGGTATGTTTAGCAATGTAATTTCAGTTATTAAAATAAATCTTGGATTATCACTCTTGGATTATCAGTCCATAAATATCTGCAACTATGACACAAAAATCCTGATAATGTGGACAACTATGACACAAAAATCTTCATAATGTGGACAACTATGACCAAAAATCCTCATAGTGTGGACAACTGGGACACAAAAATCTTCATAATGTGGACAACTGTGACACAAAAATCCTCATAATGTGGGCAACTGTGACACAGAAATCCTCATAATGTGGACAAATTCATACATGTGATCAGCCTGCTACTACTACTACTGAAAAAAAAATTCTCAGCCATCATCATCATCAGGAGCTTGACGTATAATCGATACAGAAACTAAACATCATTTCAAGCTACATGTATAAAAGAGATGCTTTAGAATAGCATTAAATATATCATTTAAATAAGTATCAAATTGCATGGTTACCATTGAATGTGCATTGCATATTTCAGTGGGGAAAAGTTGCTTGCTGATGCTCATCCCAGCCACTTATTAACCAAACAGTACTGAAGAATTAAAAATACTGTGTTGCTGACAAAAAAGAAAATTAACATCCATGACCACTCTTAAACAATTTATCCCCCATAAGATCAAAGATGCTTTGTGCTATCTTCAGGGTATTCATTATCAGTAATCGTGATCTCCTGCACATGGAACACTTCCATTAATTAAATATCATCTGCTTTCTAGTAATTTGATATATCATCTGCCCTCTTGTGTGTTTGTTGTTTGTTTTGTTTATTTTAACGTCTCTTTAAACATATTAATAGCTATATCATGCCAAGGAAAAGGGAGCTAAGTGCCTTTCCCAATGACACTCTGAAGCAGTTGACCAGGGCTGGCCTGGTCAGGTATCGAACCCACAACCTTAAATTATGAGTCTGACTCACTACTAACTAAGCTACCACAGCTTCCCTTGTGTCTTTGCATTCCAAACTGAGATAAGCATGAAAAGATAAATGCCACATACATTGCATGAGTTGCTTCAATTAAGCAGCAGTGACTGTCAATCAAGAGAGTTGTTCATGTTACAAGTGATATGTAGAATGTCTTAGTCATTAACCCATTTTCTGCACTCATGCTTTAATTGGGTTAATTCAAGAGAAATATGCTATATATATATTACAGTCAAACCTGTGTTCAGCAGTCACCCATGAGAAAGGGCCAAAGTGGCCTTTGAAGACAGGTGACCTCTGAAGGCAGGTTCAGCTCTCAAACATGGTTCATGACAAATACATGTACTATGCACCAAATAGCATTAACATTATTAGGAGTAGTAGTAGTATGCTATCAAGATACATATATTTAGTTTAGCTAATTAGCAAAAAGAAAAATAACAATAATAAATAAAAAGTTCCACTTTAATCCATCATGTACATTAAATCATCACTTATCAGTAGAAACGGCATCTAAATAAAATTACTAATTGACAACTTACCTGTGATTGTCAAACACACGACTGACTTTTTGTTAAGCCAGCTGGTATAATTAGTTATGAAGACAGGTGTTCACTCTTCAAACAATTGATGGATTGAGCAGTTGCTCAAACTCAGAGATCAAAAGACAGTTGGCTTTTGTGAGAGATCTTTGATGATTAGGGAATGAAAAGAAGCTTCCTGTGGCTATTGTTAGTAGCATATAAACCATAAGGGATATCACAAGTCCAGTGTATATGTATCTGTACTTATTTGGTGTGATTATTTGGTATGATTGTACGTAATCTCTTACACTCTGGATTAACATTGTTCTCAAAATCGGTCATAATATCTCGCTTATGCTTAATATTCATCCAAATCCCATTACCACTGCAACTACACAACAACTTTGTCCACTATCCAGGAAATGAATTGCTTCAATTCTCTCATGTAAGGACAAAAACCGCTTTGCTTTAGAAGCCGACATGTTGACATCTTTGAGTTCGAATGATAGTGTGATTGGAAATATGGTAAGTACAATCGAGATATGAAATGCTTATGCATCGATTCACTTGATATACCTTTATCTAAACAATGCCTTGCTCATTAAACAAAAGAAGTGTTTAATTTGCGTACTTGGAGCGGTCACTGCTGATATGCTCCAGTGACTGCTTAAGGCAGAATGAAACCATGGTTTGGTTAAGAAACACCTGGCCACTGACCACTGAAAGCAGGTAACCATTAAATACAGGGCATTTATATAGGAAATTTTCCAGGGATAAATTGGAATGACCGCTGAACACAGGTGACCGCTAGGACAGGTTTGACTGTACTTGTTATGCAGCATCATGTGGACATTTTTATGGCAGTATCTGTCTTTAAAGTACTCTAACGTCCCAAACTTTACTTCATCACAAGGCCAACTTCAACTTGATGTCAACTTGGGATTTCAATCACAAAACAGGAGAGCTATTTAAGTTTCAACAATTTAATAAACACTAATAATAATAATGATGAACTGTGCACTGTGTGAGAATGATTTAAGGATAAAAATTATCAGTCTTTGGCTATCCAGCATATTCAATTGAATAAAGTCTTCTGTTCCAAAATAATTTGTATTTGCTCTTGATTATTACATTTACACACTGAATTCTTCTTGGCTTGCCTAAATGTAAATGAATTGTGTGTGGCTCAACATTGAAAGTTAAGAACACACATATAAAAATAATAACTAAAAATATGATTAATGTATTTCTTAGGAAAAAGTGCAAACAAACAAACTGAATTGTAGAACATGTGGAAAATATGATACCACTCGGATGTATTTCCCAATGAATATATCACTTTGTTATGTTCAAGAATGCACTAATACTTTAAATATAAATTTTGGAAATGTTTTTCTTCCTTATAGCGAACCAAACGTCACTTAAAGGGAATATTCACATAACGAATGCTCCCTGTATGAAAAATATAATGGATGCTCCCCACTATACACATTTATTTATTACCTTAGTAACAGTACTGGCACTTTAATATACTTCACTATGCAGTCATATTTAGTGTATTATTGTTTGTCACTTGAGTCAGTATAGAAGCATACAGCCAGTTAAATAACACTCTAGCAGAACAAGCAATGGTGTCTGTAACAGCACTATTATTACAAGGTTAATTCTATGGGAGCATCAATCAGCAACACTGAAGAATATACAGCTTTTACACGTTTATTTTATGTCTCTCTCGAATATTATATAGTGTGGAATACTTTATTTCATTGCACTATATTAAGATTTCCATAGTAAGCAAACCGCGGTCGTATTTGGTTGTATCTGATCTTCAACCTCACGCATACACACTACCGGTGAGAATACATCATCCATAACATGGCGCATGACTGGTATTTATAGCCTTGAGACCCCTTGGTCTTACGCAGAGGTTGACAGGAAAAACCTTGGCTGTAAGCTCACGAGGGAAACACATGAGTGGTTCGAGTGATACTTAACAACACCTTAGTAACGCTCAAAAGTATGATGGTGGGTGGGTTGCAATTTGCACTTACACAAACAATTTGTCAGTGGAATTACTTTATATTTGAAGACTTCTTGTGAAGATATTCACAACGGAACTTAACCATGTATCTCAGAAAATGAAATATACTACACTAAATGGTGTAAAAGGACTTAAAAGAGACCAAAACACGATAACCAAAAAAAACAATTTGGACCAACATTGACAATGGGAGACAAACTCGTACAAAGTAAGTGCCAATCACAACCACCCAAACTTACGGTATATTAATCATTTAAAGTCACATAACGTGATATTAAAATACTTGTACAGTTATTTATTGTGCCTAGCGACCATTCAAGTCCTAAATATCTTCATATATGTATTAAAATTTATCCCATATTGTTGACCATTAATATAGACATATGAAACACTGAAAGTTAGTATTTAATGCTGAGACTTCTGAGAATTATGTTAAAATGAGCCACACACTATTTATCTTTTATGGCACCAGAATTTATCACAAGTACATATAGAATTTAGCACAAGGTATGTGTGTTGATATGCATTGTATCATGATCTCTCTATGCACTCTTATGGTATTCCAACATTAATGTCAATACACAGGTCTAATATTTGGCTATGAACAAATGTAAAATCTCATGCTTTCGAGAGGACATCAGTTTGCAATAATTAGTCTTTCTTCTGTACAATGTATTTAGGGCATTCTGTCTGGAACACTGCCAGATAGTGAACTGAAGATGGAGAGAAAAACTTTCAAGACACTAGAGCTTGCCACAAACAGAGCTTGGTAAGTGATATTTGTATTATTCAGTCCGATATCATTCTACCATATGCATTTATGCAAGGCCAAGCTTATAGCAATTTGGTCATTCATAGTCTTCATTAAAAAAATATGTGAAATTCTTAAATTCATTTTGTTATCCTACTCAGGACAATAATTGTTCAGAATTCCATCTGCCAAAGTAATTGTTATTGTACCCCTGCTTAGATGAGTGGGTGGTATATATGATTCACTTGTTTTCTCTGTCTATACATCTGTCCATCCATGTATATCCAGGCTATGACTTCTGTACTGCTTCTATCACAGACATCAAACTTATCTTGTGGGAACATCTTAGGGTGAAATTGTGTTGCACACCGAAACTAGGTTGCTGTGATGTACTTTCCAGTATTTATTATAAATTGGTTAAAAATTATATCTGGGTCATAATTCCAGTACCTTGTCATCTATTGCAACCAAACTTACACCAAAGGTGCATCTTAGAATGGATATATGTCACAAACCAAAATTGCTTTGCTGTGATTTGCATTCCATTATTTTTTCAAATTTGCTTAAAAATTGTGTTCATCCTTCCTGTCTGGGGTGTGGCTCATACTATTACACCTATTGACATCAGACTTTCATTGTGTTTGCATCTTATGATGAGCATATGTCATGCACCCAAACAATGTCAATATGACGTAATGTTCAGGATTTATTAAAAATAATTCAAAATTTTGACAGTGCATGCTATAATGCTAATACCTTTTCACCTGTTGCTACCATACTTAAACACTAAGAATTGATGTGTGTTGCACACCAAAACTGGGTCACTGTGACCTACTTAAATAGAATTTATTAAAAATTACTTAAAAACTGTGTCCATTCTGCCTGCTCAAGCTGCAGGTTCTGTACTACTGTATATATATATATATATTGACATAAAATTTACACTTTTTGTGCATCTTGTGATTAACATGTGTCATGCACCAAAACTAAGTCTCTATGACCAGCTTCTCATGATTTAATACAAATTGGTTACAATTTTGTTTGGGTTCCAATTCCAATACCTTGTCACCCATTGCTACCAAACTTACAATGAGAGTACATCAGAGAACATAAGCATGCATTTCACACGTGCAAGCCTGGTCACCATGACCTCTTTTGCAGGGTTTGAACATTACTCAAATATAATGTCTGTGCCCTAATCTCAATACTTTGTAATATATTATCACCAAACATGTATTCAGGGTGCATCTGGGGATTGAGCTGTCATACACCAAAAGTTGGATGCTTTGACCTACTTTCTGTGGTTTATTGAACACTTTTAAAAGATACAGACTCATGCCACTGAAGTGAGGGTATCTTTTGAGCTCCTGCTTACTAACAGTTCTCGTTTTCAGATGGCATTTTTCTTGGTTTACAGCTTTAGTTCAAAGTATTTTGTAGTCTACTGTGGATCAGCATTTAAAGTTATATGTATACAAAACAATAAAAAAGAATTGGAAGTGTTTATAAATCAAGAATTACATTGTTTGGACTTGTGATGCAAAACTACCGTATGTACTCATGTATAAGTCGGGTCCAAATTCAAACAACATAGACCCTTATCTGCCATCGCATAATGCGCCGGCAGATCAGGGTCTATGTTGTTTGTTCTACTGATTAGTCCTTACAAACTGCATAGACCCAGATCTGCTGGTGCATTATGCGATGGCAGATCTGGGTCTATGCAGTTTGCAGTTGGTATCCACTTATACATGAGTATATATGGTAATCATGATTATAATCCTGAATTATGTTGCCAAGGGATACCAGTGAAGCTTTTTTGTGTTGCATGCATTGGCAGATAGCAAGATACATGCAGAATAAAAAAAGAAAACTTTAAGGTTAGGATCTATTGTTTAATATTTAATTGCAAGATTTCAGTCTTATTTTTTTTGTTTGTTAAGTTCTTTTGATATCATTGATTACAGAATATAAACATAATGTCAGAAGTCTGAACCCTCCATCATGAAATTGCTTTAAATTGTTTGCAGTCTTATTATTTTTTATACAGCTGCCTAGAGAACTGTTCTCTGCTTTCTGTTTCATAAATTTAATCATCTTATGATTTTATTGATATGATCTTTCATGAATCCATTAACTGTAATATTCATAACAGAGTGTGTAAAGTCATTTCATGACATATTACTGTATTTTAATTTGACAAGTTATATTTTAGTGATTGCAGAGAAGTTTTTATTTTAGCAAGAATAGCCAATAATAGTTTTACCCCTTGATTAGGCTGAATGGCAGATATCCAAATTTCATTTCAGAAAAAATGCCGTTCTTACCATTCAACTTGAAATAAAATTTGGAAGAGAAAATATTGCAATTGGACTATGTCAGTCTGTTCCATTAGAAAAAAAATTAGAATTGTGGTGAATTAATCTGAGTTATTGGCTGGGATTAGGAACAAACAAAAAATAATCTTTACCCTTTCTTTTGTGAGATTAATTGGCCTCAGTATGTTCCCAATTGCCAGTCAAGGTTCATAGGAAGTCCTTAATATACGTGATGGTATTGACCATAGGAATGGATAGCTTGTGGTTCCTTATACTCTTTATGCACAGTCTCACTGACAGCTGTTGATGAATTCTACTTAATGATCATGAAGCCATTTAATATATTTTGTATTCAGTTAATATACATGTACCTAAGACTGGGTGTTCCAGGTAAGGAAGGAACATTTGCTTCTGCTAATATTTTTAGTAAATTGAATCATTTTTTACCTTGTATGGTGGAATAATTTCATTACATAACATGAAAAACTGTTTGTTCTTCAGTACACTATCTGATCATAATATGTTAGGTATCTTCTACTACCTTGCAAACCCAGACCTCCCAAGTGATAAAACAAAGATCTCAATCACATCTTTTGGCATGTTTAAGCAAGAAAAGTGCTAAAATGTTGTCTACTGACTGAGATAGATGTCAGATGAGAGCAGTCTCCCCATGGATAGAGGGCTTGGCACAAATTTCCATCATTCATTAGTTACTACTTCTGTTTGTAACTAGTCAGCATGCTCATTCAAGAGGGCTTGTAAATACTTTCTATTTTATGCTCTTTCTCAAGTCTGAGCAATCCTTTTTGTGCCTGCAAAGCCTTCTCATTGTGGCAGCAGACTTCATTGTCCTAGGCTGTTTGTTTGAAACAGCCCCCTACCACAGTGGTGGTCCAGGAGCTCCCAACTGGATCAATAATTTGACATTTCAGATGGCATAAAGTTCTATCTCTGAAAATGTGAGGACCTCAACTGGCTTATAGCAGGCACCTCACTGCAGGACCAGCTGCCAGAAATAACCATCTGCTTAGATGCCAGCTCATTGGGTTGGGGTGCCTACCTCCCTAGGAGTGAGTAGGAGATGAAAGCCATCATGAATGCCTGGATCTCAAGGCAGGAGACATTAGATGGCAAGGGTGTTCTAGTTCTAGCCCACAACTTGACTGTTGTCAACTACATCAGTAGGCAAGGAGGAACCAAGCCCCAGATCTATGCCTTCTTGTTTGGTATTACCTCAGGTGGTGTCATTGTTGACAAATTGGCCTCCAGTTCTGACATATCCCAGAAAGGTTCAATGCCCTAGTCTTCAGCTGAACCTGCTTACATTTGGGTCAACCTCAGAGAGACTTATTTGTGACAGGTTAGAACACCAAACTCCCAACTTCTCCCATGCTAGAGATTCCCAAAAAATCCTACCATCTCCATGCGTGCTGGAATGACCATGCATGCAGGTTTTCCATCTCAACCCAGAAATGCTGAACCTGCATGCCTGGCTCATATCAAATGAGAAAGAAACATTTCTGCAAACAATTGGTGGATAGAATCCCTCTGGCAAGAAGACCCTTGACTTTAATAGCTTTTGAGGGAAAATGGCAAATCTTCTACCAGTGCTGCAAGTAAGAGAAACCACTCTCCTTCAAAAACCTCAGTACCACAAATCGCTAACTTCCCCTTTGGTTTTTTTAGGAGAAGTTAGCTTCAGTCACAATCAAGGGCTACCATTCCATGATTTCCAACACATTTTGCCAACAATTTTTACTTCTCTCAATTGAAGGCCTTGGTCCTTTGTCTGAAATATAACTTGCCTTGGGTTTTTGACTTGTTTGAATAAGTCACCATTCGAACCACTGTCTGAAGCCTCATAGACTCAATTCTCGTATAAGACCTGCTTCCCAGTCAGCCTAACCTACTTGCAGGCAAAATCAGTTACATTCATGCCTTATCATTTGACCTGAACTATTTGTAGTTCCACCATGATGGTTCAGTTTCTCTCATGACAACCCCTGGTTTCATTGCCAATCATGGCAAAGGGTCCCTTTCATGGGAAATTATCCTTTTGTTTTGAAACTGCTCTTTTCATTGGACCCTTCTTCCTAAAGGCATCTTCAGGACCCTGTCAGAGCATCAAAGTAGGTGATCGTGCTTGTTCTTATCACTTGAAGAAGAAATGGACAGCATTTCCTCTCAGGCTCTTTCGTCCTGGATTCATTGGATTGTCTGCTTAGCCTGCAAGGAATGAAAACAAGACCATATGAATTTCCTCCACATTTCAAATCATGAAGTTAGGGCAATTGCTACCAGCCTATCATTCTAGTGAAACTGCTCCCTGACTGACATTATTCAGGTTGGAGAATAGAGGTCTGATAAGACATTCTCAAGTTTTTATCTGAGAGACCTTTTATCTCAAAAGGCTCAATTTGACCTGGTAGGGTTTTTATCAGCAGTGCAACAGGTTACCTTCCCATGTCACTTGGCAGCTTCATAATGACATTGTTTACTCTACCCAAACTGTATTGGTGGAAGCTAATTTTTTTCCTGAAGACCGTGTATCTTCATCAAGCTATTCTGTCTTTTGCCCATATCTCACATGAGATCTAAAGCTGCTTCTTATACATTAGGAGACCAGTG
Source organism: Margaritifera margaritifera (assembly GCA_029931535.1). Lineage (NCBI taxonomy): Eukaryota > Metazoa > Mollusca > Bivalvia > Unionida > Margaritiferidae > Margaritifera > Margaritifera margaritifera. The sequence continues at coordinate 4,299,440 of JAQPZY010001654.1, forward strand.
TCAGGGCCAACTCCCTCCACCTCTTACCTATGTATTATGATCATGTAATGTATTTGAAGAAGTTCACTCTCATTTGATATCTTTCATCATGGGAAAGCAAAAAGACATGGTTAATATTTTTCTTTTGCTGGAATTCTGTGGTAGTGGAAGAATGTATTATAATCAAGTAATTATTATCAGAGAAAGATATTTTACTTGAAAAATTGATTTCATCACATTTTTAAGAAAACAAAGGTTTACAAAAATTAAAGAACTTTTGGCTATATGTATTTCATGGATAATAAATTTTAATGGGATTTGTTTTCATGATCTTCATTGGGGACCACTAAATCACCAACATTTATCCACTTTAAAATAACCCACTATCTGGTATGTTGTGTCATCATACAGGGTGAAAGTGGGCTGCCTAGGCATCCAGATATAATTATGAGACTTTTTACTACACTGTTTTGCTTTTTTTAAGTAAAATCAGTCATTTTATTTTTAAGTGTTCAATATAATGTCATTTTGGTGTCCAATTCGTATGAAATTTATAAAACTGATTGAATGATTTTAATGCTTTGTTCACAAAGGCTAACTTTTGTAAATTTCACATGAAATGGGCACCCACATAAAGTCTTCAGATTATGAATTTTTGTAGCTCCAATAGTTACCATTGAGAAGTGAACTTACAAGCTATATCTTAATTCATTTGCAGGAATGTTTCATTTGACCTGGTGTCAATAGTCTTTCCTTATGATTACAACTTTGCTTTGTGTTTTGAGGAGGTAAGTTGGTTTACATTTTCTAGAAAAAAAATTTTATGTTGATAGTTTTAAGAAAATTTTATTTATTATCCCTTGTCCAGCAAAGTTGAGAGGGGATATAGGGTTTATGTCAGTTCATTCATGTGTTCATTTGTGCTTTTGTTCATGTGTGTTAATTTGTTTTTCTTTGTTGCACCCTCAATATCTTGGAACTTTTTTACTCTACACTGATGAAAACTGGCATGTGGATACATCTCAACAAGAGTAACTCAACCATACATAAACTAGGTCAATATGACCTAATTTTCATGCTTGAGTGACTTTTGTATTTTCAGCCATTTGTTATGCCCTCAATATCTTGGACCCTATTTCACCTGAACTCATGATAATTAGTAAGGGGATGCATCTCAAGTAGAGTAATTCAACCATACCAAAAACTAGGTCACTATGACTTAAACTTCACAGTTGAATGACTTTTATATTTTTAACCATTTTGCCTACACACAAATTTTTTTATGTAGATGCATGTAAATGAGATTAGTGTGGCCATACTAAAACTAGCCACTGTGACCCGCAGAGAAAGAGGAACTTAATGGGTTGTGTAATGTATAAAAAGGAGAAATATCATAGAACTTTTCAAACATCCTAGCTATATAAGAAAAAAAGAACTTCGTTGGTATAATATTTTAAATCTCCCAGAACAATAGGAATACAGTGAAACCCTGCTTTAACACAATGGTTTTGGTCCACAGAGTGCCACAACACAGGGAAAGGGATTGGGGGCATGGCAAAACAACAGACTTCAGTGACACAGTTACCAACTTGATGCATATTAAATGAGAAATACTTAAAACAGTTATTACATATTAAATATTTATTTTTTTGGCAGAGAACCATTCATTGGTACATACATATACAAGTATAACAGAAAAATTGGCTACTGTAGTGTAAATAGTTAGTACATTTACTCACCAGCTGATCTCAATGCAATTGCAATAACACCAAATATAACTGTCCAAAGGAGAGTAACTTGCTTATACCAGGCTTGGTCATGGTAACATCATTTTCATGCTTGAGTGATGTTTTAATTTCAGCCATTTGTTTTTGGCATCCTCTGTATCTTTAACTTTGTTACATTTACATTAATCAAACTTTGTTTCCACCTTACACTGATGAAACTGTATGTTGATGCATCTTAATTAGTAGTATATTTGCAATACTACCGTATATACTTGCATATAAACTGGGTCCAAATGCAAACAACATAGACCCTGATCTGCCATCGCATAATGCGCCTGCAGATCAGGATCTATGTTGTTTGTTCTACTGCTTAGTCCTTACAAACAGCATAGACCCAGATCTGCCAGCGCATTATGCTATGGCAGATCTGGGTCTACGCAATTTGCAGTTGGGATTTGATTATACACAAGTATATATGGTATTTCCTTCATGGTGGCATAGTCATCAGCTTTGAATCACAACCAGTGGGTACCAGCTTTTAATTCTTTTTAGGCCAGCCCTAATCCGCTCTCATGGCATTGCCTTGGCATTAATCCTTCATACCAATCTGTATATTGGAGGCTACTCCAAATGTTCTCCTGTTAGCAAGGGATTCATGTTTATGTGTAAACCTGCATGAATTTTTTTTTATGGCTTTTCATCCTTCGCAGATAGTCATATTGACATGAGGTTTTCACTAAAAGAGTTCTCAGGCTATGTAGATGGTCTTACACAGAAATTGTGTCGATCTGATGGCCTTCATGATCTCCATCTTGAAAATCTTGTTATCACTACTCCTCCTGAACTAATGGTCATATTGACATTTGATTTTCTTGAAGGGTTTCTTATGCTGCCTAGTTTTGTCCTAAATAAAAATGGTGCCGATCTGACATCCAACATGGCTACCACAATGGCATCCTGAACTGTCATATTGACATTTGATTTTCTTGAAGGGTTTCTTATGCTGCCTAGTTTTGTCCTAAATAAAAATGGTGCCAATCTGACATCCAACATGGCTACCACAATGGCATCCTGAACTGATGGTCATATTGACATTTGATTTTCTTGAAGGGTTTCTTATGCTGCCTAGTTTTGTCCTAAATAAAAATGGTGCCAATCTGACATCCAACATGGCTACCACAATGGCATCCTGAACTGATGGTCATATTGACATTGAGTTTCCACTGAAAGACCTATGATATATGTATGGTTTTTGATGAAAATAGTGCCAGTCTGATGTCCAACATGGGGACCATGTGGCCATCTTGAAAATATTGTTATCGCTTCTTCTCCAGAATGAATTGTGGTATCGACATGGGCTTTGGTTCAAAGATTTCTTTTTATATTAAGTTGGTCCAAATGAAAATGATGCTGATCTGACCTCACGCATGGCCACCATATCAGCCATATATAAAACCTTGTTATCACTACTTCTCATGAATGGATGGTCATATTGACATGGGTTTTGCTAAATGACTTCTTAAGCTATGCAGTTGGTCCATAAATGAAAACAGTGTAATCTGACATCCAACAACATCTTGAAAATCTTGTTATTGCTACTTCTTCTGAACCAATTTACATATCAACATGCGGATTTAACTAAAAGATTTCTTATGATATGTAGATGGTCCTAACATGAAGATGGTTTTGAAATGACATCAAACATGGCTGCTGTGGTGGCTATCTTGAAAATCTTGTTGTAGCTGGCTACACCTCCTGAATGGATGGTTATATCTGCATGGGATATTCACTAACAGGCTTCTTATGAAACAACATCTGTTTAGGTCCAAAATAAAAATGGTACTAATCTGACCTCCAAAATGATTGTCATGATGGCCATCTTGAAAATCCTGTTATAGTTACTCAACCAGCACTGACGGTCATACTGACATGGGCTTTCCACTAAAAGACCTCTTATGATATGTAGATGATCCTAAACGATGTGGTGCTCATCTGACCTCCATCATGGCTGCCATTGGGGGTCATATTAAAAATGTTGTTATAGTTACTCATCCTGAATAGGTGGACATATACAACTTTGGTTTTCATTAAAAGACTTCTTATGATACATGTATCTAGTTGGTTTTAAATGAAAATGACCTAACCTTCAACATAGTCATGGCAAACACAGATTTGTTAGCAGACAGGAAGGTCCAAGTCCAACTATACAGGACTGTAGTATGAACTAAACTTGACTATAGCTCGAGTGTGTATAGATTAGGTGTAAATGTTACCTGCAGATGCTTGATCCAATACACATTCAGGGACTTTGACTTTACCTAGGAGCGTTTAGAACTTCCCCTTCAGAAAGCCTCAGTGTAGAGCAAATGAGCCATCACTTGATTCCAGATGAATGAAACTGGTTTTTCAGTATACTAGTATACTAGTACTACCTAGATGAATGAAACTGATTTTTCAGTATACTAGTATACTAGTGCTACCTAGATGAATGAAACTGGTTTTTCAGTATACTAGTATACTAGTACTACCTAGATGAATGAAACTGGTTTTTCAGTGTACTAGTATACTAGAACTATCTAGATGAATTAAACTGGTTTTTCAGTATACTAGTATACTAGTACTACCTAGATGAATGAAACTGGTTTTTCAGTATACTAGTATACTAGTACTACCTAGATGACTGAAACTGGCTCTTCAGTATACTAGTATACTAGTACTACCTAGATGACTGAAACTGATTTTTCAGTATACTAGTACCACCTAGATGAATGAAACTGATTTTTCAGTATACTAGTATACTAGAACTACCTAGATGACTGAAACTGATTTTTCAGTATACTAGTACTACCTAGATGAATGAAACTGGCTCTTCAGTATACTAGTATACTAGTACTACCTAGATGACTGAAACTGGTTTTTCAGTATACTAGTATACTAGTACTACCTAGATGACTGAAACTGGCTCTTCAGTATACTAGTATACTAGTACTACCTAGATGACTGAAACTGATTTTTCAGTATACTAGTACTACCTAGATGAATGAAACTGATTTTTCAGTATACTAGTATACTAGTACTACCTAGATGACTGAAACTGGCTCTTCAGTATACTAGTATACTAGTACTACCTAGATGACTGAAACTGATTTTTCAGTATACTAGTACTACCTAGATGAATGAAACTGATTTTTCAGTATACTAGTATACTAGAACTACCTAGATGACTGAAACTGATTTTTCAGTATACTAGTACTACCTAGATGAATGAAACTGGCTCTTCAGTATACTAGTATACTAGTACTACCTAGATGACTGAAACTGGTTTTTCAGTATACTAGTATACTAGTACTACCTAGATGACTGAAACTGGCTCTTCAGTATACTAGTATACTAGTACTACCTAGATGAATGAAACTGGTTTTTCAGTATACTAGTATACTAGTACTACCTAGATGAATGAAACTGGTTTTTCAGTGTACTAGTATACTAGACTATCTAGATGAATTAAACTGGTTTTTCAATATACTAGTATACTAGAACTACCTAGATGAATGAAACTGGTTTTTCAGTATACTAGTATACTAGTACTACCTAGATGACTGAAACTGGCTCTTCAGTATACTAGTATACTAGTACTACCTAGATGACTGAAACTGATTTTTCAGTATACTAGTATACTAGTACTACCTAGATGAATGAAACTGGTTTTTCAGTATACTAGTATACTAGTACTACCTAGATGACTGAAACTGGCTCTTCAGTATACTAGTATACTAGTACTACCTAGATGACTGAAACTGATTTTTCAGTATACTAGTATACTAGTACTACCTAGATGAATGAAACTGGTTTTTCAATATACTAGTATACTAGAACTACCTAGATGAATGAAACTGGTTTTTCAGTATACTAGTATACTTGTACTACCTAGATGAATGAAACTGGTTTTTCAATATACTAGTATACTAGAACTACCTAGATGAATGAAACTGGTTTTTCAGTATACTAGTATACTAGAACTACCTAGATGAATGAAACTGGTTTTTCAGTATACTAGTATACTAGTACTACCTAGATGAATGAAACTGGTTTTTCAGTATACTAGTATACTAGAACTACCTAGATGAATGAAACTGGTTTTTCAGTATACTAGTATACTAGAACTACCTAGATGAATGAAACTGGTTTTTCAGTATACTAGTATACTAGAACTACCTAGATGAATGAAACTGGTTTTTCAATATACTAGTATACTAGAACTACCTAGATGAATGAAACTGGTTTTTCAGTATACTAGTATACTAGTACCACCTAGATGAATGAAACTGGTTTTTCAGTATACTAGTATACTAGAACTACCTAGATGAATGAAACTGGCTCTTCAGTATACTAGTATACTAGTACTACCTAGATGACTGAAACTGGTTTTTCAATATACTAGTATACTAGTACTACCTAGATGAATGAAACTGGTTTTTCAGTATACTAGTATACTACAGTCCTACCCACTTATATCGACATCACTTATGTCGACAAGCCGCCTATGTCGACAAAAAAGCAAAGTCCCGGTCCCTTGGTCTACTATTGCTACCAAATTTGTCATGCTTATATCGACGTCGAGATAAAAAATAAACGTACATGTCGACAGAAGCCCTTGGTCCCAGCTTGAACAAATCCTTTGTTTTCTAATCATTTATGTCGACAAGCTGCCAGTTCCGACCGATACTTTGTTCAACAATTAGTTGATCTTGCCGCCGGGTCATTTATGTCGACAAGCGGACAGTTCTGATGTGTACTTTTTGTTCAACAATTAGTTGATCTTGCCGCCACGCTTTACTGTCTCGGTGGATTAAAAAACAGGCTTTTGTTTGGTCCTATAAAGTTGGCCTCTCGCGGCGACTTAAATAACACATGTACCCTTCATCAAAGCAAGCCGGTTACAATATTCAATAAAAACAATCCACCCTTCATTAAAAAAAAAAATCATCACCAAACTTGAATAAAAGCAATGAAATCTGATCGATTGTTGCATTTTCCAAAGTGATCGGTGATTAAAACAAGTTTATTGTGCTGTGAAAGTTTCCTTTTTAACTTTATTTATGTTTACGATGGCTACCAATGGCAGCGTAAAACGCAGATTAAATTTACAGTCTCTGGAAACTAAATCTCTGACTGTTAAGGAAGTTAAATGTAAGGTGGGGCATCTCGCAAATATGTGTTGAAAACTTTTCACTTAAACATAACACCCTGTCAGGATGGATGATAAACCAACAAGTTGTTCTCCACCTTATTTTTTTTTTTTTTTTTTTTACTGGTGGTGGACCAGTAAAAAAAAAAGGAGTAGAACAACTTGTTCGTCTAGATGGATGAAAGCTGCCGAGTCTATAAAGAAAGGCTACGATGAAGGTAAATTAATCATATCAGCCGCATATCTCTTGTTTAATTTTATGTACTTTTCACGATGACTTCCGTAAATAAATACATGTTATCATTTCCCTGTGAATAGCCCCCATCCCCTTGGTAGCCTCGGTAAGATGGGAACATTGTTTCAGGCTGACCAAAATCTAGGCCAATTTATGTACATGTACATGTACTTTGTAGCATGTAAATAACAACTATGCAACCTTGAGCTACTGGCAACAATGATTATCGTAGTGAATTGTGAAGACATGTTAGATCAAATGAGGACAACCATTTTTTATACATGTATTTCCTATCAGGATGTGACCAATGCATACATTTTCTAACATGAGACCCGTACACGAATTCATGCATGTTTCATATACATGCACTTAATGCATTGTGGATTTTATTACACAAAGGTAACCAAAATGTAATTTGTCAATATAAACGTCTATTTCACGCTGGTTTTGTCTTCATGTACTCAAAATTTCCATTGTTTGTTTTCTCAAAGTGTAAATCCGGCTTACTGACGACAGGTCATTCCCCCTCCCCCAACACTTATCTCGACATCCGCTTATGTCGACAATATTTCCTCGGGCCCGAGGATGTCGACATAAACGGGTAGGACTGTAGTACTACCTAGATGAATGAAACTGGTTTTTCAGTATACTAGTATACTAGTACTACCTAAGTGTCCTCTTATCCTTTAATCCTGCATATGATATTGTCTTCAGGCCCAAATACCAAACCTTGTACATTCAGAAACCAAATTTCATTCCATCTTTTGGCATACAAATTCATCCTCACCTAGAAGTAACCAAAATCAATCTTTCAAATATTGCAAAATTCTTCATTCTCAAATCATCACAGTTGTTATCAAAACCTCTCAAAATAATATTTGATCTTTATGAATTCAAAAAATCAGCAAAAAATTCTCTTATTTTTCAATGTAAAGGTGTCTTGCATTCATCCATTTCCAAATGGATGATTCTATATACTGATTTCAATGATTTCAAATATCATATAAATCAGCATGTTCTTCATACTTGGAAAAATATGTCGAATGAAAACTCCACATCCAATCTTCAGAAAATCAAACCCATCATTGGATAGTGGCATCCCTCATATAAAACAAAATTGCAGAATTGAGGTGGTATTGTGCCGATTGGATGTAGGACATGCATACCTGACTTGTGCATACCTCCAGCAGGGTTAATATAGACCAGAGTGCATACCCTGCCAGTGTCCACTGACAGTGGTACACATTCTTGTTGAGTGTGTTGACTTCCACCCTGTGAGACAAAAGCATTTTTATGTGAACTTGATGAAGAACCTTTATGATCATGTACCACCTGAGAAACTCTTGGACTTTTAGATGGAATGCAGTTTATATAACAAATTTTAACCATATGTTTTAAGGATTTTAAATTTTTTACCTTTATCTTTTATTTTGTTTTCACTTTGCAGAATTTTTACATCTTTACCTTTTAACTTAAATCATTTAGTGTTTCATGTTTATGTTTTTTTGAGCGACCTTATCTTCCTAGATCTTTTTGCAATTCTTTATGTTTAACTTTTTGGAACTTTACTTTTAATTGGCACCATATAACCACTATTGTACTGACATGCAATTACACCATGCTACTACTACTGCCATTTGTTTAGTTGTCTGTCAAGTTTTGGTGTAACTTTGCTGATAGTGTATGGTAGTTTGGAGGTTTAATTTTTGACCAAAGTGACTCAATTTATGAATGAAGAAACATGCAGAAAAACATAACATATTATTTTTAAAAGAAGAACAATTCAGAGAAAAAATAAATATGATATAAAACATCAATAATCTGTGAAGACCAAAGTTAAAGGAAAGCAAGATCAAGAACATAAAATTCCATAGTGCAGGCTTTTGGGGGGAAAAAAGTAGGTATTCAAATATGTCATTGTTGTATGGGCTGCTTGAATGCATGATAAAACTTCTTCTACAATAATATAATCCATGGAAATTTGTTAACAGCAAATGAAATTAGCTCATTTTTAGCTCACCTGGCCTTAAGGCTGAGTGTATGGTATGGTTCTTCATTCATCATGTGTTGTTCATTCACAGTTGTTATTTCAAACTTCTTCTCAAAATCCGCTTGACCAATTTACACATGATTTTAGAGGGAGCATTTTGGCATCAATTTGTTCAAATGATGCTGAACTGTCATCTAATATAGCTGCCATTACTAAAAATAGAAAAACCTTTAAACAGCTTATTACAAACCACTAAACAGAATTTGACCAAATTTGGGAGAAAGCATTCTTGCATGAAGGTTGTTCAGTTTTATATGGCTTGCTGTTAAAAAAAATAGAAAAACCTTTAAATGACTTCTTTTCAAAAACCACCCAATAGAATCTGACCAGTTTTGACAGAAATCATCCTAGCCTGAAGGCCTTTTAAATGTATACAAATAATGCCACCATCAAATATGGCTTGATTACTAAAACTTTTAAATGACTTCTCAAAAAGCCTTCATCAGAATTTTACCCAATATAATAGAAAGCATCCTTATATCACATTGTGAGTGAGGGAATTTGTGTGTGTGCACTGTGGAATTAGTTCACAACACTGCATCTAGTTCAGGATGTATTTATTCACAGACATTGCATATTTGTAATAATACATCAACTATCCACCTCATGCTGTCCATAACAAATTGAAAATATAGTTTTTCTTAGTTAACACATTCTATTCCATAGAATTTATCTCGATATGTCTTTTGTGTACATTTTGTAGCATATTAAAACTCCTTCATATCCGCTTTATACAACTGAAGACATTATTTATAGTCATTGTGGTATTAAAGTGAACACTATAACACTGCTCCAACTGAACTCCCTGATTGAGCTGCAGAACTCACTGACTAACTTGTTAACTGACTAATTGACAAACTGATTAACTGACTAATTGAACTCGTATAACTTGGATCTAACTTTATATTCCAAGTTGCATATTGACATTCACTGATTGACAGGTTATCACTTCTGGCTATAATTAAGGTTTCCTAATGGTTAACTCAGGTAGGGAAGGAGGAGTTACTATTCTTCCTAACTAAGAGTTCTATGTGTCCCCTACTATCTGTACACTCAACAGGTATCTTTAGCACATGAGGACTTTGTGTGACCATATGATTTGTGTATCCTGCCAAGTACAGACCGCAACATTTATCACTGGCCTACAGGCTATTGAACTAACATGGCACACATGTAACACCTTGTCATCTAACACTGCTTCTGCAGTATGGCATTTGTAACTACTTACCCACATATGGAATACAGATCTAAGTGCTTTGTAATCCTGAAAACTAGAACTGTAAGATTAAAAACATTTAACATATTAAAAATTATCATCTTTTTGTTTTTCCACAAAACTTGTGTAAAACATTTAATAAAGTACTGTAACTTATATTTTCAAAATTATTATGTAACTCAAACTGTCCCCAAAATCCACTTTGTGATACTGGCATGAATGACTTTCAGATTTTTACAAATGATGCTGATATACCATCTAGATTGCTGTAATTACTAAAAAATAGAATAACCTTTAAAGGACTTCTTTTCAAAAAAATGCTCTACAGAATTTGACAAAAATCGTATTGAAAGCATCCTGACATAAATGGCTTTCAAAGCACAAGTGATGCCAATCTGTCTTCCAATATGGCTGCTATTACAAAACATAGAAAAATTTATAAAAGCTGTTCAACATAATACATAATTTTTTTTATACTAATATTGACAGCAAGTAATTTGGCATAAAGGCCTTTCAGTATTGGATAAATGAAGCAGATGTGCCATCAAATACAGATGGGGATACAAAAGTAGAAAATCATGAAATGATTGTTTTTATAACATATAGTGCAATCAATCGCATTGGAATGAATTTCAACAGAAAGAATTTTGCTCACCCATATTTCTTGGCCAACTGCTCTTGCATTTGTCTGAGGCAGATATCAGCCAGGTGAGCAATCTCAGGCTTATATGAATCTCTTATTTTACCACTACTAGTGCCTTGTATTTTCTAACATTTTCATTGTCCCTTTTAAATTTTGTGTTGCACCCAGACGTGGAGGAAATCTGGACACTGCATTTCTAACTATATGTAGTTGGTCCTATTTAAAAATGGTGTCAACCTGAACTTACAAAATGGCTGCAACAGAGATGATGCAGATCTGACCACCATCATGTCTGTGCTATTTTGAACGAGTCTGAAAACCAAATGTATTTTACTTTGTTGTCAAGTCAAAGGTCACCGCTTGCATTTTTGTACTTCATATAGCTTATGAACATAGTGACTTGTACATATGCAAATGAATTTTAACTAGACTTTGTATTGAGTTGTTCTTCAGTAAACAAAATGATCGTTAGAACTCAGATATGGATTTCAGGATCAAAGGTCTTGACTCTGTTTTTATCCATAATCGCATGTGAACATGATAACAAAAACAAGTGTGAATGTATTTTTATCAAACCAAGTTTGTTGACATATTAGAAGAATCCCTTGAAGGATGCCACTTCAGTAACTTGAGTTTGTTTGTTTTTTTTTAAATATTAATTACGGATTGAACCAACACAGCATGTTGGTACATGTATATCTTGAAGCGTCCCATAGGTTTCCGACACCTGGTGCATATACTCAGCAGTTACTAAGAATAAAAGGAGGTAAGAAACAGACTTCTTAAGAATTACGGCAAATTCATTTCAGCCAGTATAGTGTCAGTCACTTTGATGACTTTTGTTTACCTTTACTGTTTTTACTACCTAACTTTTACTCTGCACTATATGGCCAGCATTGAGCTGATGTGCCATTAAATCCTACACATACATGCATACATATATAACATACATACATACATACATACATACATACATACATACATACATACATACATACATACATACATACATACATACATACATACATATCATTCTTCATAAAGCAAAGAAATGTAAAACTTTTCTGTTGTCTTACCTTCACAAGCATGGTGAGATATAGGAGTCATTTTTCGCATATCTTTTACAGCAGTTGCTGTATTCAAATTGAAACTTAAATAATATCACAAGTTGTAAAGTTTATGCTGCAATATGCTAGGAATTCCTGTTTGGCTTAGATAAATCAGCCCCCAAAACACAAACAAACAGTACAGGTTTGGGGACTGATTTATCAGACTAGCCTTGCCTGTCTCACCTACTTAAAGTTTTGTGTCACATTGTTTGAAACTCACATATCCTGTACATTTGTTGCTACATTCAACTGGAATGTTGATATATTATTACAATAAGTGTAAAGTTTATACACTGATATGTGAGGAGTTACTGTCTGCCTGTCTTGCCTACTTAAGCATTCTGGTTAGCAATGTTAAAGTTTTGTTGGAAAATTTATGGTTATACTGACAAGCATACTGACACAGGTGAGACACCAGGTTCCAAGGAACACTTTTGAATGGACATTCACAGCTATTAGTACAACATAATAGCTTTTCTTTGACTGATATTCCAGACAGGTCTGCCAGGCATTTCTGTCTTAATATTATGAAAATTTTACTTCACAATATGTCCCCTCCCTCCCCTTTGATCAAGATATGCACATCACTTTTTTTCAGTTTGTGAATTTCACCAAATGGCTAAAACTAGTTCACAGGGTGCAGAGGAAACCATTCACTGTCAACAGCAAACTTCCTCCAGATCTGCAGATCAAAGCCAAGGTAAAATTGAGGGGGGGGGGGGCACAATTACAACAAGGGTTGAAATTAGGAAATTCTGTTTCTTTTTCATTAACCTACAGGATCACCATAATAAAATTGTTACTGATTTTGCCTAAATTTCACTGATCCTGTGAAAATCAAATAGAAGTCGGTTCAGTTTCTAATTCAACATTTATTATTCACTTAAGTCATCTCAGAACAATGACAACCGTATTCACAAACAAGACTCATTGAAAGTTGAAAATTCATATTCATTTTCTGTATCTGATTCATCATCAGATCTAGGTCATCCATGAGGCTTAGTCTCTGACCTTCTGTTTCTTGGTCCAGAACCATGCCACAGCTTGATGACATCTCTTAGGTTACAATCCTTGATGTCTGGTGAGTTCAGGAGCACATCATTGGTGTGATTTCAGGGATGATTTATGAAAGTTTTTACACCTATCAACGAATCAGAATTAAATACCCCACACACTTTCATATTTCTCTGAATACTCATTGTAGAAAGTGCACAACATCACATCTTTTCCTGGGACATACTTCAACCATTTGTATTTTCTCAGCATTTCTGGTACTTTCTTACTCTCTTCTGAAGGTCATATATATGATCATGCTCTCTCTTGTCACCTTTTCTGATTGACCAATACTAGCCTGATACCCAATATATTTTTTTAATTATCCGTATTGAAATATAGGTTTTGGGGCATCAGGCTAGTTCCATCTTCGCGAAGACTGCTTTGACAGTAATCACCAATTTACTTGCATGCCTGTCAACTCTCCCACCGGGAGAAAAAAGCTCCCGATTTTTGGGGTTGTTCCACGCCTACCTCTGAATCTCATATCTGCTGACTTTTGTAGAGAACTCCCAATTATTACATTATGCCAGCCAATTTTTCATTTTTCTGAGAGAAAAAAATCCTACATAAATAGCTATATCGTATGCAATCCACAGAAGCCATGTTTTATCTTATCACCTGTGTACCGTATTTACCGTATACCTTGGGACAAGATGTTACATTAAGGTAGGTAAATTATGCGTTTTTATTTGATAATAAACCGAAAGAAACTAACCTTGTACTGTTCTAATTTATTCCTCTTCTTTGTTCTTCATAAGGAATTTATGCATGAAAGACATGAACGTATCCACTATATGATATTGTACCCTGCCATTTACCCTGCAGACATTCACTTCGGTGGTGAATAAACACATCAGGTAGAGAGTAATAAACCCATTGTTTCAACTTAGACTATCAATCACAAAGCAAGCTGACCCCGAAAGCTGACTTTGGATTTTTTTTAAGTGTGCAGACATTTTTATATACAAAGTAGGCCAATATAGGGAAGCCGACTTTGGATTCTTTTAAGTGTGCTGATTTTTGTATATACAAAAGTAAGCCGACCTTGGGAACCCGACTTTCGTTTTTTTTACCGGTATTCAAAGCAATTTTTAAAATAAATTGAAACAACGGAATGGTTGATGCTCTGTAAGTGACACTTTGAGCATACATTCTGTGAAATGTAGTAAAGGATTTGCTGCAACTGAACAGGCGTCAGTTGTGTGGCATGATCACAGGAAGTTCAAATAAACTCTGTTAACTGAATATAGGACTCTACTTGGCACTGAACAAGTATCAAATTTGCGGCTCGATCAGAGGGTTGGGAAAACAAAGTGAGTGCTGTCTTTACAAGCTAAGGGATTTGCACTGGCAGATAACTTAGGAAATATTACTCAGGAATTAGATCTGGCTTATGAAAAAAGCAAATATAAATTAAATCAAAACTGTGATCAAGTCTGGTGTGTGTTAAAGTGAAAGAGTAATTATATATTTACTAATTAAAAAACTATTTAAAGTTGAATGTGTTTTGTTGTATTTTGTCGAAATTGACAATGTTTAGTGAAAACAACGCTAAAAAAATGCAGCGAAAAACCTGCATATTTTAGGTCCCAATCTCCTTATTTTTTTATTCAATCTCCCTACTTGGCTTTTGAAAAGTTGACAGGTATGTACTTGATGCATGGAATAACACCTGTCTGTTTCTGCCACAGGGTATATTCTACCTCGTCAAGTGCAGAATGTTGGTAGGTATTCAGTTAACACAATGAACAGATGAATTAACCATGAAAGGTAATGGCATCTCATGTTTTATTTGATACATCTGACACAAGACCAAATGTTGACTGCTATGATAGCGACCAGCAGAAATTTTCACTGCTCCAGAGGATTAGTGATGACTGTGGTTTAGTGATCTGTTCGCAAAATCACTGACCTGGGTTAGCGGATTAGCATTAATTTCAAGCCCTGATTACAACTATGAATATGGAATGAATTATCTGATTCAGACTTGTAATGGATTCATTTTTATTTACCATCAGTGCCTCGTATTGGCTTGTTTATAGGTCATGCTTAGTAGGAAGCTGCCAGTGAAACACAAACATTATTCCAAGACTGAGTGTTGCGAATTTCCATAGTAACAAGCTGGTTGATGTCATACTTTAAATACTAGTTCCTGGAGTAGCAGTTAGTTGATGTCAGAAGTTACTTTTGACTCAATAATGGTGTCAGTGGTTGTTTCATCCACTAGACAGGCATTGCAGCTATGTTTTATATTTTATATGTTTGATAGATGGAGAGATAACTAGTTAATTGGTCATTGCAACTGGTGTAAAATTGCCTTAGTGCTTCTGTAATGGTATTATGTAACCTCTTTGGGCACTAGTTCCCTACCTCAACCAAGTTTGAAAGTAGACCATTTGATTTCATGGGTAAAGAGGGATCCCCAACAAACAGTTGTAATTTTGAAAAAGACGGAGGAAAGAAAAAGTCAAATAATACCTATATAAATTAAATGTATAATGATAACTATGGCTTTGTACTACGGCAAAACAGGGAGTAGCAAGTTTGATTTTAACAGTAAACCTGTCCATCTCTACAGCTTAAATAGTTCTGTTCCAAAGTTAGGTTCCAACTGCACTACATGTAATCTAAGCAGTGCAATGTAAACTGGCCAATGTAAATGTGAAAGATCTGAAGCTGATGTCTGCATTTCTGACTACATTTTCTAAAAAGGATCACCTCAGATTTTAAATATATATGTATTAGTAATTCCATAGTTTTATAATTAATTCAAAACTTTAATAAAAGACAAAATAATGATATATATTTGAGTTTACATTTATTTTAGAGGTTAGATGAAGTGAGGGGGGGATGAGTGTATTTGGATTGGATACTGTAACAACTGCTTCTGACAATGAATGTCTGACAACAGTTTAGAAATTATTGGGACCTCAGATTGATAGATACTAATGATAGATAGATAGACACATGTAAATGGATAGATAGACAGATATGTGTAGGTGCATAAATTGGATCAGAAATGAGATAGTCACCAATGGGACCACTAATGAGTAGTTAATAGATTGACAGTTGTCAACAGGTCAGTTGTAAACTATTCTGTAAAATGTATTTACAATTGTTTATCTCAATTGAAAGCTTGGAAAGAAGTTAAATAATTTCTATCTTTAGTGTGCCTTTGTTGAGCAAAGAAATAAAATCAATTCAAGTGTTGTCCACATTTCAATTAAATTTTTTTTAAAAATGTAAGATTCTGTTATCACATGATGAAAATCACTGTTAAGTAAATCTGTTAATTAGTGTGGTATAATAATTAGTGTAGTGTAATAATTAGTCTACTGTAATAATTAGTGTGGTATGATAATTAGAGTAGTGTAATATTTAGTCTAGTGTAATAATTAGTGAGGTTTAATAATTAGTGTAGTGTAATAATTAGTGTGGTATAATAGTGTAGTGTAATAATTAGTCTAGTGTAATAATTAGTGTGGTTTAATAATTAGTGTAGTGTAATAATAGTCTAGTGTAATAGTCTAGTGTAATAATTAGTGTAGTGTAATAATTAGTCTAGTGTAATAATTAGTGTAGTATAATAATTAGTCTAGTGTAATAATTAGTGTAGTGTAATAATTAGTCTAGTGTAATAATTAGTGTGGTGTAATAATTAGTGTGGTGTAATAATTAGTCTAGTGTAATAATTATAAGGACATTCAGAAGCCTCAGACTGTATGTATTTGCCTCTTATGACATCATGTGGTGTTACATTTATTATCCCTATCAAAAATATACAGAAAGTCAATGAAACATCATATAAAATAACTACAGTGATAATAATATCAATCTGTCTGTCAGGTATTCAAGGTGGAGCTTGGAGATGACCCATTTGAGGTAAAATTGGCAGACAACTATGAGCTTATGAAGGATGAGTACTCTGAAAATGAAAAGAGGAAGTCTGTACTAGATCAGAAGGTACAGAATCTCAAGAAAGGCTACACCAGCATTCCTGGTAAGTTTGTAGTATGATTATTACCACACATTTTAAAGGGAAAAAATGGGAATTAATTAGTCTTTGCCATCCATTCAGGCATGCATGCATTAGTAAGTCAGACACGTTGCTCAGCACTTGAAAATAAACTTAAAGCATTTTCATTATAATAGTAACAAGAGGTAGATTATTCATATAGCTGTCCAATACTTTTTTTTAAAAAACATCATGCATTTGATAATAATTTTAAAAATTCTGAAATCTCCCTGTTGAAGGGACCTAAAAAAAATATTAACTCTCAATCTTGGAATGTGTTTTATTTCATCTTGTAAAAATGTATCAGACATGTTATATGAAGTACCATATATAGTCGCGTAAATTCCGGGTCCAGATACAAACAACATAGACACTGATCTGCTGTCAAATAATGTGCTGGCAGATCAGGGTCTATGTTGTTTGTTCTACTGATTAGTCCTTACAAACTGCATAGACCCAGATCTGCCAGCACATAATGCAACAGCAGATCTGGGTCTATGCAGTTTGCAGTTGGTATTGGATTATACACGAGTATATACGGTCATTTATTTTTATCAGCTTTGGCTCCAATGCTCACAGTTCTGTCTTGTATAAAATTTCTCTTTCAGCACACAAGCTGGAGGAGCTGTATGCTTCCTTTGCTCAAAGAATGAGTGAAATCTACATGCAGAGGTCAAGGAAACTTTATGGAGATGGCCCAGTCTGCACCAACCTCTTCACTTGGCAGATGGAGGGTCTAGAAATTGTAGCCCTGGCTGACCAGTCCATTCATGGCAAGGACAATGTGGTCATGGCTGTTAAGGAGATAGACCCAAATAGGTAATGAGCCTCAAATATAAAAGTATGGGAATATATATTTGGTGTGTGCCATTGTAAATATTATATAGTAAAATGTTTCATATATGTCACACAGTTAAATGTTAATATGGCAGTTACTGTTTTTTTTTTCAGATAGAAAAGTATGATTGGGGATGTAGCCCTATGCGATGCTCATGTTAATCTGGTTCTGTACCTTATCATTTGGGTGGAGCAACAGCATTTATACAACTTCACTGATGTACAGCTTCCTACGAATCCTAGCCACTTTGGAAATGGTTCAGTAAAAATACCATAATTATTCAAATTTAGGCACTACTCTGAAGTTGGCGTCCTTCAAATCAAAATTAGTTCATTTGTATCTTATATAGGCACTCCCTAAATTGAAAATGAGTTTTAATTTTGAAACTTTTGAATAAAACATTAAACATTTTGAGTAAAATTGACAATTAGGAAAACTTTGATAGCCTCATTTCCCTTCTGAGAGTCTCTCAAATTTATCTAAACTGGCTTTGACCTGAATTTACCTGGACTGTAAATTTGGAATATAATATAACTCTATATAGCCCTTTGGTTCTAGGCATATAAATGTGACAATGGCTGTTGTAATTAAAACAGGAATTAACTGCTTATTCAGAGGTGTTAATTGACAATAGAATATATTAGTGTCTTTGTACATGAGGAAGATCACAATCGTCAGGCAACTTCAATTTTCGTCAATCATTGTTTTTGTTCTATGCCTTGCACTATATCTACATGTAAGCTACAGTATACATGAATGTTACAGGAAGTGGATTAATTATTTAGAAGTTGCAGTTAAAAATAAAAGATCATAACACAATAAACGATCATTAAATCTTTATTTTGTACAAAATAGAATATTAGAATAGAAGCAGAATATTTCATCTGCATATTAAAAAAAAACTCAAAATTTTCATCATCGAAAAAGGTAAACCCTCTAAAGTTAGTGCCTTTAAATTTGAAACCCCTTAAAATGCATATGTTACAAGTGCCCCAACAATTGAAAGGGGCTGAAAAGTGTGAATAAATTAGAATAAAGACTGTATATCTTCATGCAGAGTTTAAGAAAATTTTCTTCCCTTCATTTCTTCAGACTTTTTGATGCTATTTATATTTGAAGAAGCCTTTATGAGTATGAAACCTGTAAAAGACCTAGGTTTTGAAGAAATATAAGAAAAAGCTACAATCCATGTAGATGTTTTTGATATAATTATTTTAAGCTGGTTCAAAGCCAGTTTGAAACATTTAGACAAGTTATCAGACTATGATCAGAAGTAGTACCATATATACTCGCCTATAAGCCGATACCAACTGCAAACTGCATAGACCCAGATCTGCCATCGCAAAATGCACTGGCAGATCTGGGTATATGCAGCTTGTAAGGACTAATCAGTAGAACAAACAACATAGACCCTGCCAGCGCATTATGCGATGGCAGATCAGGGTCTATGTTGTTTGCATTTGGACCAAGATTATACGCGACTATATATGGTAATTAATTGCTAAAAATCATGCAATATAAATCTCTTACCTAAATATGTTTTTCAGTCTACATTTATATGAATGGCTCAAATACTTCACACTTTGGTGTCCCTTTGTGAATATATATCAAGTATAATTTGCTCAGAGCATCAATTGTACCTAAAATAATATTCACATATATTCTTTCACTATTTACATATACTTGCTACATTCAGCCCCTACCTTGAAGAGGGTTTAGAATTCTGCACACTTTGGTGCCGCTATGTGAATGTAAGCCTCCAGAGTTGGATGATACAGCTGCGGGACTATCCACAGTACATGCTGGATGTGAAGGACCTGCATGTTTGGGGGAGACTAGCTGCTGGGGAACAGGAGGGAGCAAAGAGGGGTACCAACATACTTTATATGTTTTACATGTAGACTGTTAAGAAATTGCTGACTCCACCCACCTGTCAGTCATATGTTAAGATATTGTACATATTTTATTCGATCAATGACCAATACAATCATTATAGCATTAATTTCATATTTTAATGATAAATGGCTTTGCTGATTTTTTTTTGTTTTAAGTTAACAAGAAATTAAATAAACTCTTTTCAGAACAAATCAAAATTATTTTTTTATGGCAGATTTAGATGCAACATGTTCCCCAAAAATTTGAAACCAATATTAATTTACTGGTTCATGGATTCACCTTACTTTTCAGCTAAGCGGACCAGTACAGTTGAAGTCGCAGAACCATGGGGACCCATGACTGTTGAAAGGAATCTACCCGCCCTTAAATTTTACCATGATTTTAGCTGTGGTGGGTATTTTGGTGTCCAAATGATCATGTTTGATGGGTTTTAATGCTCCACCTGGACAGTGGTAGGACATTTAGTGTTACTCCTGACCATCTGTCTGTCTGTCATACCTTGGTCAGTTTTCAAGCACTTTGGCAGGTCATCCATGCTTCATGAATGCATTTCAAAAATTGATCTAGATGCTGAAAAAATTAGTAAAATCTCTGTTGTGTGCCCCTTAGGTGAAGAAAATTTGTATTTACATACATGTACTTTTTGAGTTTTCTTTTTACTTGGGAGATTTAATTGATTTGGCACTGTCAGTTAGTGATAATTAGTGATAATTCCTCATGTACAGTAGTTTAATTTATTTGGACAGGTTTACATATAAAGAGGTGACTGCTTGATAAAGCTTAATCTATCACTTTCTTAAACTTTGAAAGGAAAATTTAAAGTTCTTGATTTAATTCGATTGAAAATAATAAATACAAAAAGAAGACTTGCAATGAACTTTCACATCATGTACTGAAAACAGTATTTTAGGAAATAAATGCAGCAGGATATGAAAGATTAATTCAGCCAGTTCTTTGACTGTTTCAGTAAGAATATTGCCTTTGTGATCATTTTATTTTTAAAGTTGCATGATACTCTTTGAAACAAGAAAGGTTTTAGGAATACAGTGAAACTTGTCCAGACTAATAAGAAAGGTTTTAGGAATACAGTGAAATTTGTCCAGACTAACAAGAAAGGTTTTGGGAATACAGTAAAACTTGTCCAGACTAACAAGAAAGGTTTCAGGAAGTACAGTGAAACTTGTCCAGACTAACAAGAAAGGTTTTAGGAATACAGTAAAAACTTATCCAGACTAACAAGAAAGGTTTTGGGAAAACAATAAAACTTGACCAGACTTACAAGAAAGGTTTCTGGAAGTACAGTGAAACTTGTCCAGACTAACAAGAAAGGTTTTAGGAATACAGTAAAAACTTATCCAGACTAACAAGAAAGGTTTTGGGAAAACAATAAAACTTGACCAGACTTACAAGAAAGGTTTATGGAAGTACAGTGAAACTTGTCCAGACTAACAAGAAAGGTTTTAGGAATACAGTGAAACTTATCCAGACTAACAAGAAAGGTTTTGGGAATACAGTGCAACTTGTCCAGACTAACAAGAAAGATTTTAGGAATACAGTGAAACTTGTCCAGACTAACAAGAAAGATTTTAGGAATACAGTGAAACTTGTCCAGACTAACAAGAAAGGTTTTGGGAATACAGTGAAACTTGTCCAGATTAACAAGAAGGGTTTTGGAAATTATAGTGAAATTTGTCCAGACTGGTTCTTGAATGAACCAATAAACTGTATAAATCGCTTGATAATTTTGGTTCCAATTTTACATGTGTAAACAGTGGAATATTTACCTGAACATATCGATATACTGTCTACTCTGTTAATTGGTATTGATATCTGTCTACTCTGTTAATTAGTATTGATATCTGTCTACTCTGTTAATTGGGATTGATATCTGTCTACTCTGTTAATTGGTATTGATATCTGTCTACTCTGTTAATTGGGATTGATATCTGTCTACTCTGTTAATTGGGATTGATATCTGTCTACTCTGTTAATTGGTATTGATATCTGTCTACTCTGTTAATTGGGATTGATATCTGTCTACTCTGTTAATTGGGATTTATATCTGTCTACTCTGTTAATTGGTATTGATATCTGTCTACTCTGTTAATTGGTATTGATATCTGGTCCTGATTATCACAATAAAGTATAATTAGATCTGTGTTAAATTGCAGGAGGATTAGCAATGTCAGGTCTTTATTGCAACCACAAGTACAATATGCAGTGAAATACTTGAAAGACAATCATGTCATGTATTGGTGAAATGTTTATATAGTGCCAGTTCGAATGCCCACACCAGGTGTTGATTAAACATGTATTGGTGAAATGTTTATATAGTGTCAGTTCTAATGCCCATACCAGGTGTTGATTAAACATGTATTGGTGAAATGTTTATATAGTACCAGTTCTAATGCCCACACCAGTCATATAATTGTTAACACACATGGAATCATTGCAAATTTTGATATAATAGCATAATTTATCAGTGGTCTCTGATTCTTAAAAATTAACCTTTTACTCTTGCAGGACATTTGGTCCAACAAAGTTCTGGGTCTTTGCAGGTCTGATTGATGTGTTGCAAAACTCAACTCACAAAAATTAAAGTGCATAAGGAGGAGAATCAGTCGAATTATGTTTAGTCTTATTTAATAGGTCAATTTGTTTGCATTCAAACAGTGTAAAGGAAGTTTGCAAGCACAAGTTGGTGTTTGGATGGAAGGTTATGTGGCTGGTGAAAGTATCTAACTATGAATATTGAACAGAATTTTAAAATTTTTTACTCAGAATTACACATTGGTCATTTGGTCCACTTAAAAAGGAACTATTGCTTGTCAAAAATTATTTTGTTATGTAATGACCAATGGTCCTACACTAATTTCCAAGACTGGTCTCTTATAAAAACAAAAGTAATGATTTGTTCATTTATTGGGTTTTTCACTTTAGTGTTGTGGACATTACCACCATCTGTAGCAATCTTGTGTGTGATTACAGTAATTAGATCATGTGATTATGGTAATTAGATTGTGTGATTATGATAATTAGATTGTGTTTGATTATGGTAGTTAGAGTGAGTGATAAAAGTACATGTACATATACAATGTTCACTCATTTGTGATAGCTATGTAGTTATCATCATTATTTTACATAGTGACCATTAATAAAATAAAAATCAAAGATAAAATCATCTTATTAAGACAATTTTTTATGTATAACTTATATTTATCAAGAGGATGGTAAAATTAGTAAAATCCTGATACAGTAGTAGCCTGCCTAAACTGGTATGTTACATTTGGTTCCCGATTATAGTGGTTTAGTTTCGCTGTATTAGCAATTTTATCTACTCTGTACCTGTCTTCTTCCTACCTTACAGATGTATTGTCTTGGGATATGGCATATGGGGCATGCTGGGAACCTGTCGTAGCCCAGTACAACCTTGCCCTTGACCTTGTGAACAAGCCTTCCATTGATCCAAGCCGTCCGATGCCATGGTGGGACAAAATGAGGCTTCTGCTTCATGGGCGTCTCACGTTGTCAGCAGAGAAGATGAGCTGGCTGTACCATGCATCGCAGGACCCATACAACACCACGGAGCTCATGGACTGGAGCTGGTCCAACCTCATTCTAGATTGGACTAATGGTGAGCAGAGATAGAGATGGTCTGAGCTGAGGTGTCATATATGCTAATTGGAATGTTATTTCCGTATTATCTGCATGTCTTCGGATGGCAACAAATAGTTACTGTTTTCTCTGTCAGAAAAAATCTGAAAATGGTATATTGGGAGAACCATGTTTAACTATTCATTAGGTCATTGACACTAATATAATGAATAGCATTTGTATAAAACTATAGTACTCACCAGGCAAATAAAAAAATATAAATGGTAATGAGGAAACTGTTAAATTAAAAGTTGTCATCACCTCCATTGTGGGTAACACTAAAAACTGCACCTGGTTACATACATGCCAATCAACCAAATCCAGTTTGTGTGGGTTGGTGTCAAAACTTTTATAAGACTGATAGCAAACTCATTTACATTTGAATACTTAAAATTCCTAATATATAAAGCACATGAGAAAAGTATATTTTTGGGCAGGGGGGATTTTTAAAAAAATATATTATTATCCACTAAAACCAATTCCTATATATGTAACCAG
This sequence comes from Margaritifera margaritifera, assembly GCA_029931535.1. Classification (NCBI taxonomy): domain Eukaryota; kingdom Metazoa; phylum Mollusca; class Bivalvia; order Unionida; family Margaritiferidae; genus Margaritifera; species Margaritifera margaritifera. Next base: position 4,323,544 of record JAQPZY010001654.1, read on the forward strand.
TGCAGGTTTAGTATTATCCACAATAGAGGTACAGTGAAATCCCGCTGTAACATGCTTTGATATAGCATGAATTAGGATATAGCACAATCATGATGTGGCACCTGAAATTTTGCAATAACAAGAGTTTGGTTCAACAATTTGGTAAGATGTGTTGTTTTCTTCAACAAATAAAATATCTTCTTGCTTATTTTTGAAAAGACGTTAGCTCATTAGGAAGCTGAAAATTGTTAATCTGAACCATCAACAATAAAGCCATTAAGTCTTCTTTGTGCTTGTCTTCAGTGCATCCTGTGAACAATTGCCAGGGTAAACAATAGCCACCAATGTTTGCTCAGTCATTGGGCATGCTCATCCGAGCACCAAACAGTGCAGAGTTCTTAAAAGTTTCTCACCCGAATTTATAAATCAATTAATTTACCCGCCTATTTAAGGGAAACAATAGATCACCAATGCCTGCTCAATGAACTGTCATACACACCTGTTAAAACAAGTTTAACACCCAAATTGTTGAGAGCAGTTTTAGTCATTGCCACATCCCCACCACCCATATTCCTTTTTTTATTTTAGCAACAGAAATGCAAACAGCAGCTCCAAATCACTTGTATACACAACCCACTGTAATGGTAAAGTTACATGTGTATGGCTTGTATTGCTGTGGACCACTGACTGGAACAGAACCATTTAAGTTGTAGGGGTGGCGGAATTTGCTATTGTAATCAAAGATACTACTCCCAGTTTTTCATCTGCAGTAGTGCAAAGTCACAGTTATAAATAAAATTTTCAATAAATATTGCATTTATTTTATTTATTTTTTCCTCTGTCATTTAGAAAATGACTCAACTATTGTTATGGAGATCACTCATTACCCATGAAATCGAATGGTTTACTCCCATAATGTATACAACTGTTCAAGTGTTAATCTAAAGTACATTACAAGGTCAATACCTTTGACTTCCTGTATGAATGTTCAGTTATTGTATTTTTTAAGCCTAAATACAAGTTTCCTTATAGAAACTCGCAATGTCTGATTTATGCATTTTATTGTTGGTAAGAAATCAGACCTTTTGGACATGTCCAGCAAATATGAATGTTTCAGAAATAGATTGTTTCCTAAGTTAGTGTGAGTTTATGAGGAAGAAATTTAACTATTTGGATTCTAATGGATCTAGCAGAAAATTTCTAGAAATTATGCCTCTTTGTGCACATTTTCGATGGAATTACTATTATGGATACAACCAGATTGGCTTGTGACTGGTGAGTACATGTACTCATAACTATTTACACTTAAGTTGCTGATTTTCGTATACATTTATATACATGTACCAACAAATGGTTTCTCTGCCCAGAAAGTTTTTATTAAATATGTAAAAATTATTTGAAGCAATTCTTGTTTGATATGCAACAAGTTGATACCTACATCAGTGAAGTTTATAGTTTGCATGCCCCCCTCCCGTTTTGTATAGCTAAGAAGATACGCATGCAATATTTTCTTAAGTTACTGACTTGTTTGCCTATAGATCATTATGGTACATAGCACATTCTGTGGACACCAATCATCATGCTATAGCAGGGTTTCACTGCATTAAACAAACTCTTTTAATAAAGGGTGACATAGTCTTCTAATGCCTTTATGTTTGAAATTTTCGTATCCACAGGTAAGTAATTTTGTTTAAAACAAATTTTGTTCATTATATCTGTGTCAGTGAGCAAATGAATAGTGAAATGTTGTTCTCCCAATTTTTGCCAATTTGGATCATACATGTAACTTAACAATGATATTTCCAATTACAAGTAATTCCCCAACTTTCTGAAAGCAGTATTTGTCAGTCTATCATGACTTATCACCGTGGAGCTGCATTTGTATCAGAAAAGATATGTACATATATAAACTTTTTTTAAAATGATGTTCGAACATTAAAATGCAAGAAAATATTGTTTTGGCCAAAAATCTTGTTGTCCATAAACAAACAGTGTCTGAAGACATACAGAAAATACGGCAGTCAATCATAGAAGCTATAAAACTAGAAATAGTCATTGTTAATGGTGATCTTAATATACCTCTGTTATATTGATGCTCCAATGTTTTAAATCAATACATGTTACTGAGGTAACAGTATCATGACCCCATTCCTACTGTATATACTCGCTTATAAATTTAGTCCAATTGCAAAGAACATAGACCCCGATCTGCCATTGCATAATGTGCCAGCCAATCAGGGTCTATGTTGTTTATTCTACTGATTACTTCTAACAAACTGCATAGATCTAAATCTGTCAGTGCATAATGGGATGGCAGATCGGGGTCTGTGCAGTTTGCAGTTGGACTTATAAGTGAATATACACGGTTCTTTGCAAATACAGTTGGTAAAGCTAAAAATAATATTCTTCAGTATTATAAAATAATAGATATGTATGGAAGCTGATTTTTTTTCTTATTTTATCTTTCAAGATTGCCATTGTTTTACTTTTGTGGTAAATTTGTGGTACTTTTGGCCTTAATACAAGTTTCTAAATGTATATTAACATGAGGTAACTTGATTTACAGACTGGTACAATGATCAATTCATAAAACCTGTTTTTAAAACTAAATTCTAAATTAGTTGGTTGTAATACTTTCTAACCAATATATTGACAGTAAGATTTCCTGTCCATCACTATTCCATGTTCATAAAATTTTGTATTTGACTTAAATTCAGGAAGTCTGATGAACCTGTTCTTTATTGCATACAAATACATGTTTTGGTTTGGTATATTATGCCACAATAACATAAGTTGGTTATTTAGACCCGAGGCAATTGGAGTAAAGTGCCTTGCCCATGGACACACCACAGTAGCCAGCCCAGTAGGATTCAAACCCACACCCTTTCAGTCATGAGACCAGTACACTAACCACTTAGCCACAGCAGCTCAAGTACACATGTTGAAACACAATTCCTATTTTGTTTCTCAGTAGGACTTGAAATTTGTTAACATCCTGATGCCCTAACCTTTTAAAATTTGTGAAGATTTAGCTTGGAAAACCTAGTAGAAATTAGATATGCAAAAAACCTAGGAGAAATTCGATATGCAAAAAAACTAGTAGAAATTAGATATGCAAAAAACCTAGTAGACATTAGATATGCAAAAAACCTAGTAGACATTAGATATGCAAAAAACCTAGTAGAAATTAGTTATGCAAGTGCATAATTTAACTGTTTGTTTCAGGCAAATTTGTCCTGAAGGGTGATCTAGATATCTATGCCAGAACGGCATCCAAGTATGATGACTGTCGCCTTCTGTATCTGCCAGGTCTTACTATGACGTAAGTTAATGGAAATGCTTTTAGAGAAAAATTCCACACTTCATCCTCACCTTACTCATTTTGTTGATAAGTTTTATTGTTTAAACAAAAATATATACAATACTCTAGTTTATAATTGGGAATAAATGGCAGTTATTTCAGTGGTAATGCCCATTCCTGCTGATATACCATATATACTTGCTTATAAGTCAAGTCCAACTTCAAACTGTACAGAACCAGATCTAGTGTCACATTATATGCCAGCAGATCTGGGTCTATGCAGTTAGGAGTAATCAGTAGAACAAGTAACAAAGACCATAATCTGCCATTGCATTATGCAATGCCAGATCAGAGTCTGTGCTGTTTGCAGTTGGATTAAACTTGTAAACAAGTATAGATGGTAAATAGTTCAGGTGCGATCCTTGAAGGAAAAGGAGGATCCATGTCATGACTAAGCAAGCTGATACCTTACAGTAAGTATTCTTCATGGATGAAAAAGTTCATGACTTTGTTAAAAGATGGGGGATTTTAGTTTGAGCATTTGTAGATCTGGAAAGATAAAAATTTGTAAATTAGTAAATTTTAAATGGATATATTTTTGTGATCTAACTCTGAGACTGCTAAAGTGCTAACATTTTTTCACCACTAAAAATTCCAGCTATACTGTATTTTTACTCTGAAAATTTTGTGGAGATACAGTCAAATGGTGGTCTTATGTTTGCATGTGCCCATGCAATTAGACATTTTAAAGATCTCATAAAATTTCATTAGGAAGAACATAGTTTTCACTACTCTTCAGTGTTGATGTTTATATATATATTTGAATTTTATATATATATTAGAAATTGTTTACTTTGTACCATCACCTTGGCTGTAAGCACCAATCCCTATATCATCTCGACCATGCACACATCACCAAAAAATGATCTTACAAAGTCTATAGGCATTTGTGCTTAGCAGACATACCCTCATGTTGACCCAGTAATCTGGGTTTGAATTTCTCCATAGAGTATGAATTAAAATTCTCTAACCTGTATGATAATATTTTTTATTCGTATCTTAAAAAATTCTGTTAATGTTATTGAGCATTCTCCTGTAGAATTCAGGTATAGCACTTTCCACTCTCTGTTTGGTGTATATTTGTAATTCTCTCTCTCTCTCTCTCTCTCTCTCTCTCTCTATATATATATATATATATATATATATATATATATATATATAATCTATTATGCCGAATTCCATTTTAACCTTGGTATTACACTTGGAGTGTGACTTTTTCTTTTTGCAGAGTTAAACTTGAGTGGCTATGTCTGGGTGACCCCAATGACCACCATGCTGTCTTGCCTTGTGCCCCTGATAAAGTCCCTGACTACTCACATGAGGTAAGTACCTCCTCATCTCAGTACCTTGTTAAATGAAGCTTTCAAATTATAACACTCCGGAATGCCATGCATTCTGGATTTGGAAGAATTCTTCTGAATTTGTAGTGAAAATTTTGCATTATAAATTATATGGAAAAAAAGAAATGGAAATAACATTTTAAACAGGAGTTTTTTTTTAATTTGGTCACAAATAGGAAGAAAAGTACTTCAACAAAATGATAGTCTGGTACATAGAACATAGTTTCTGAAGGTTAAATACAAAATGCAGTGAAGAAGAAACCAGTCAGTGAGTTTGTAAATACATGTAATATGGTGGCAGAAATGAAGAAGAAAGAAAGATCCGGATTATTCATAAGAAAAAACAATGTTTATGTTTTTGGCAATAACATTGATGGTATTGAATTGGAATAATGGATACAACATTTATTCTCATTGAACTACAATTTTTATTGACTGTACAGTTATGTGTAGGCTCATAAAAAAATGGAGTACGAGTTCACATGTTTATTCCTTTTTAACAACATGTTATCCATTCTGGATGGGCTGACTGGATTCTGAAAAATTGACTCCAGGATTCCTGCTGAGCATCCAGTTGATTTGGCATCTCTGAACACTACATCGCTTATACATACTTTATGGTATGCTAACATCATTTATGTCCAGTTGTTCTCAATGACTCATCATCAGCCTAACAGAGATAAATTTCTTGTATCTGCCCAGAAAATGAAAGTTCCCTCTAAGCTTTAACTATCAATTGAACAATGTCAGATTACATTCATACCTGTCCAAATAGTCACCATCATATTGTGGTCACCTGATCTCAATAGCCATTCTAATTACTCCCCCCCCCCCAGCAAGTCAAGTGCATTACTTCACTGCTTTCTGCATGTGAATGTGGATATATTCTAGTGTTATTGTTGATACACAATAAAACAAGATTTCCTTTTTTTAAAAACTAGTGATATTTAATTCGTGAAACAACAGCCATCAACTTCCAAATTTTTTTTTTTACTGTTCTGTTAGTAAAATATTGATGTTGCAATTTCATTGCAAATAATAGTGAAATTTCTGCTCATCCTTGAGGAAACCTCCTAGTGCCAACTTGGGAATGTTTAGTTCACTATAAATTTTGGAACTCACTTCTCTATAATGAACTGTATTTGTGAAACAAAACTTTTCATGCACCGATTACTCCTTTTGCTTGCTTCTCTTGCTATCCTTGATCACATTTGCTAATTAGTAGGATAAACCACTGATTAATGATAGGTACTTTCATTATGTTACCTACATAATAATATTTATAACAGCGTTTAATTGGTCAATTGACATGAGTTGATCTGACACTAAAACCTGACCGCTAGCTTTTACACAGGTAGGATTTGCATGTCCTTTAACTTTTTTTTATTTCCACCCCCTTTATTTGTTTTGATGCAAAAGATGTAATTAACATGATAGTACTAAGTAGGTCTGGTTTTAATCGATTGTAACAATACAATAAACACTTCCACAAATCGAAGATCAAAACACAGTTGGCACTTAATTAGGTTCTCATAAATGCTTACAGACATAGACTTTTCAAGAGGGCATTTTGCATTTGTGATGATTACACTGAAATCATGAATTTCACTTGACAAAACTTACTTCATTTATATTTATTTCTAAGGCATTACTGACATTTTCATGGATCGAAATATTGTTGAATATTGTTATTTACATTGTTCTGAGATTTTTTTTGTAAAGAAAATTTAACAAAATATATGACTTCTTATTAAAAGTTGCAAATTTCATGATGCTGATTCAAATTTCCAGATACTAACTGTTGTTTTCAACAATAAAATGAGCGATATATCAAAGTTTCATTTACCAGTTTTGATTAAAATTTTCATGTTCAACAAATAGGGGCCAATTCTTTTGGTATTTTCAAGAAACAAAAAAGGGATCGACACCTGACCCAGTGTTATAAGTTTGTTCAAGAGTTATCTGGGCATGAGGGAGAGGGGTGCGTGTGTGTGTGTGTGTATATATATATATATATATATATATATAGTGGGTGTGGGTTTCTGTCTGTCTTTGCTCTTCTAACTATAAGTATCACCCTTTTTTTCTCATTTACATATCTATATACATGTATTATTTAAAAATATCTTTTTGTTAACTTTAATTCTTGGCATATGGTTTTAAGGTGCAAACAAAAGTAACAAGAAAAAGTTCTTTATTTGTAAACTAAATATAATGCAATTTCCAGAAAACATCCCATATTTTGTTTTTACCTTATTTTTTTAACTTTCCTTGTGATATTATGTTGACATATTTTGAGGCCAGCTCAGATCTCAAAAGGGCAAGTTCAGTTTTACAGTCAGCTTTCCCTGGGATATTTATAAAGTTTGTAAAGCCCTGTAGAGGTTGGATGTTCATGCATTTCCTCCTCCTATAACCTATTCTCCTAACTTTTGCGAATGCATTTGATAGATAAAGTACATTTTTCAGTGAATAATGTTTCTCAGAGAATGCTTACCTGGTCACATTACTATTAAACCCTCCCACACCTGCCCACAAATGTGAACATCCTCATCATTCTATTGCTTGGCTTAAACTGGTAACATCCAGTTGATGGGTAGCCATCTAGCAGTGGTAACGGGAATTAATGGGGACAGTTTTTTCCCGTTGTCTATATGATACGTAGACAAGAAAGCCAAAATCTTCATTTTTCCAGGAGGGCTGAATTTTAGAGGTAGTGGAGCTTATATTCCTAAAGTTAATGTGATTGGGTAAGTATTCTTGGAGAAACATAAGTTGCTAAAGTATTTACTTTATATGGTGTTGACACTTTCTCAAAAATAGATTCATCCAGCAACATAGCATACATTAGGATGAATTTTCTTGTGATCACCTAGACAAATTTTGGGTTCCAAATATATGGTGCAGTATTAATATTAGCATAGCCATTCACTTTGGGTAGAAACGAATATGAAATTGTTTGCATTGAGACACAGAAGGTTGGTTTAAACATTTAAAATATTTGTAAGAATTGAATCATTTTCATGCCAATTTTAGCAGTATTATGTTTTAATTTAATCAGATATAGATAGGGGTACAAGCTACAGAGGGTCCCATAGAAAACTATAGAGAATGTGATTGCAATGGATGGGAATCTTGAATACTCAGAGGCCCATTAGATAGATTTAACTGAATATTTTGTGTAATGATCTTAAAGTTAAGGGAGCATGTTGTACACAGTAAGCTCATCACTGCTATTCCCAAAACGGCAAAGATTTTGAGAGTTTATACATTTATAAATTTTGTACAGGAGCATGATTCATTCAGAGCATTCCGGTCTCAGAATATGAATTTACACCTGTCCTTGAAGACCAGCCCTCCCACATCAGCTGACCCAAGAGAGTTTGACCAGCCATCATGTCTCTTCTATGCCAGCACAATACGCTTTCTAGACAAAATAAAGGTAATGCTGTTTGGAGCCAGAAAATATTGCATACTCCCTATACCTTGCACCCTTAATGTCATAATTTTAATATATATATATATAGGATGATAAAGGTTCATATACCGTCTATACTCATGTATAATCCGGGTACAAATGCAAACAACATAGACCCTGATCTGCCATTGCATAATGTGCTGGCAGATCAGGGTCTGTGCTGTTGTTCTACTGATTAGTCCTTACAAACTGCATAGACCCAGATCTGCTGGTGCATTACGTGATGGCAGATCTGGGTCTATGCAGTTTCCAGTTGGTAGTGGATAATATGCGAGTATGTATGGTACATTCATCATAATTAGCTTGTCAGGTTATGCCTTCTTTTGCAATTCATTTAAATCTATCAAAAAATTTTAATAGATTGTAATTAATTTGATTAGTTCATCTGGTACAGAATCTTTCATAATTCTTCATGGTTATTTTATCTTTCTGTTTTATCAGTTAGATAAGTGTAGTCTTGTGATGTAGATGTATGTGTTTAATTTATGTCTATTTTCTGAAAAATTTGGTGAGATGAGACACCTATCTAACCACTTGTCTTCACTGAAGCTGCATCATGCCTTGGCTTTCAATAAAGAGTGATGAATTTGTGATCAGTCTAAATCTAACACTGAAGCACTTTTGTCATGTCCCTGTCCACCTGGCTTCAAACAAGTTCCTTCATTTGAGCTTCTGAGGCACAATATACCAATTTCATGCACTCCCGTTCAATCTAAATATCCATCCTTGGGTATTCATGAAGATCATCAATGGTTTCGTCTCTCTATTCATGTCAAAACCTCATCAGCAGTGACAGCATCATATTGGGACAACATTCTTCAAAAACACATGGTAAGTTCTTCTTAGGTGTAGGGCAGGAACAACCTTCTCCTCTCTCAGCTGGGTTTTTCTGGTGATTTTAAAATTTTGGAGAAGTCAGATCTCACCCTTTCCCAGCATTTGTCCATCTTGGTATGGATTTTTTTATGAATACCAACCTTGTTCAGCTCCCTCTTGATTATTCAGCTCATAGAGTCGATTTCCAGCAGGGAGTGGATTTCAGTGAGAGAGGTTTTGCAACTCTTCAGATTGGTCAAAGTGGCAGTGGATTTTATTCTTCTTGGCTTCCATTTCATGTGTGCTTTGCAAATGGTCCTACTGGCCTAGTGTCACCCTTTTCCAGTTGTCTTGATCACTATGTGACACTCTCAACTGAGATAAAACAATTCCTGCATCAATGATAAGACAATCTATGGTTTATAGCAAATTTCCTCTGGAGAGGTCCCAACTGGAGATTACCATTTGTATGGAGGCCAGGTTGCATGATTGAAGGGCTCACCTGTTGCCCCACTTCGCTACTGTTAGTGGCAACTGGAATGTACAACATGTTTTCTTATTGTCTTAGCTTTGACATGCAGGGTGAGTGAGTTGCATGCATTTTCGAGTTCCAGTTCAGATCGGATGGTTCCATGGTCATAATGATGCAACCGGACTTCATGGCTATGAATTGGTTGCTGTCAGCAGGCAACCAGAAAATGGTCATCTGCTCAATCACAGTTGATTCTTCAAGATTAGTGGCAATGCAAGACTTGATTTAATCTCAAGTATTACTTGAAATACACGGAGAAGGGTTGTGGGTCCTGACAATATCTCTTCTGGTGAAGGCTGGGAAAGAGGATATAATCCCTCATGCTCTGGCATCATGGCTGAAGTGGGTAATTCACTCAGGTCACTCTGAGGTCTCACATAACGAGATAACACCTCATGAATTTCAGCTTATGAGTTTAGAGTGATCTCTTCAAACCTTGCATCAAAATGCAATGTTTTGATCCGAGACATCATATAAACTGTTGGCTGTCATACACAGTCAACCTTCTTGAGTTTCTATTGCATTGAATCTGGTGGTTAATTGGGTGAGGCCCAAATGACCAGCTGAGCTAGTTGATGTCGGCACAACCTCCTCATGGACATGGGTTTAGCACTTTTGCTGGATTCAGCCAGATCTTTTTTCAGTAAGGAAAAGTAATTCTTTTCTTCATGTCTGCCTGTTGTCATAACAAGTTACATGTCCATTGGTTGTGCTGTCCTCATTTTAATAGAGAGGTTTATCTTTCATATAGGAAATCCAGCCATTCTCCTCTTTAATGGTGCCCATGGTAAAGGTAGGATGCTAATCTCTTAACATTAATGTGATCAGGAAATGTATTTGATGGACAAAGTACATTTTGTAGTATATTATGTTTCTCCAAGAATACTAACCCAATCACATTAGTACTAAACCCTCCCATACCTCTCTGCAAATGTGAACATCCTTGTTGATGTATTTCTCAGCTTAACCTGGTAAACATCCAGTGGTGGTAAGGGGAGGTAATGGGTAAGAGTTTCCTCCCTTTGTCTATGTGGTATATAGACGAGAAAGATAAACTTTCATCTTTCCAGGAGTGCTGGATTCATAAGGTAGCAGCATCTATTTTCCAAACCTCTGTTGGAGAATCGTAACTTACTAAAAAATTTATTTTTTTACAAAAAAGGAACAAAAGAAAATCATTATTTATAACCCTGACCAAATAGGCAGTTATTGTATCCATGAAAGATTTGTATAGTATCCTGATTTCTTAGTGAATATCTTGCTAAGATAGGAACCACACATTTTATAATCATTGTTTTAATCTGCAAGAAACAACAGCAAAAATCAGAAAGGAATACAGTTTTATGATTTTAAACAAATTCTTGATAGACGAAAGCTCTCAGTGGTTTATAGTTTAAATAATTAAACAAATTCAAAGTAAAATGTCGGTAATAGATATTTGTTCTTTTTTAAAAAAGATGATCATTTTTTGAAAAATACTTGTTATAGAAATAAATTATTTTCACATTATAGCTGTGTATGATGGGTGTGACTAGACCAACAAGACGAGGAACCCTTTTTGAAAATACAAAGATTCGTAAGCCACAGCTGAGTAGACACTATAAGTAAGTGTTTTACAATAAAAATAATATTCATAAATTGTATGTGTATTAATAATACAAGTTACCCTTACAGGTATGGATTCAAACTACATTTATGCAGCTAGTCAATGATCTGTTTATATAACTTTTATTTCATTTATCTTGCAAATGTGTTGATTAAATTGCATGTACTTCTACTATTTTGTGCAACAAAATATGAGTTTTAAGAATATTTTCTATTTGTTGTGTCAGTATCTATTGAACAATAAGACTTAAGTTCCCTGTACATGGAGGAAAATCATGTCCCTAAATTGAAAGATACAGAACTTCTGAACTATAAGACCCTTCATTATTACATGTTTCCTGTTATAAGGCAGGTAGTCGTGGATTTATTCTGTAGTGGAATTATATGTATAATATACTTCATTATAACGTGGTTTCACTGTACGGTGGTATACTCCATGGATCCCATGGACAGCATTATAATAAGTGGATGCTGTATTCTGTTTTGAAGACAGACCTTCATCTTCACCCTTTCTCAACCAATTCAACTGTCTACATTGGTGTGTACATATTTAAAACATCTTTTTTCATTTTTTTCCATTTATGAAATATCAATTTGTACTTGTGTTAAATTCCATGTGAAGTTTGAGTTTAATTGGTATTTTAGTTCTAAAAACATTTTAATTTCGGTTATCACAAGAGATCAATGACAGTACATGGGATATTGTTATACATGATGCAGTACATATCTTTTTGCCTTGGCTCTGAAGGATTAAAATATTTATACAGCACTCCCTCATTATAAGGCCCTTCATTATAACATGATTCATGTTATAAGGCAGGAATGGTCATGGATCCCAAATCAATAAGTAGTGGTAAAATTATATGTATCATATACTTCAGTCACACGGTAAGGGTAGTATACTCCATGGCTCCTGTGGACAGCATTATAATGAGGGAATGCTGTATCATGTACTTCATTGGGAGGTGGTCTCATTGTAAGGTGGTATACTCTAAGGCTCCCATGGACACCATTAAAATGAGGGAGTAATGTATCATGTACTTCATTATGAGGTGGTCTCATTTTAAGGCAATATACTCTAAGGCTCCCATGGACAGCATTATAATGAGGGAATACAGTATCATATACTTCATTATAAGACAGTATTCTAAGGCTCCCATGGACAGCATTATAATGAGGGAATACTGTATTAATATCATTTTTAATTCCAAATAATATCAATATGCTTTTTATTTATTGTGAAACATCATTTTTAAGTTAACACCAGTTGTTTACATTGTTAAAAGATTTTAGCTCATTTCCTTTGCACATTCTGGATGCTCAGTGATCTGAAATATCTACATTATCATTTATTAATATTGCTTCATACAAGGTTAGCCTCACTGTCAGTGAACTTTCACCAGTTTGATGTCTGCTACTGGATGTCTTTCTCTAAGCAACATGGGGCAGAATTGTGGGGAAAGTCATTTGTCCTGGAGATGTGTAATGAACTTAGACTGGTTCCAGTTGAAGATGGACTGTTTCGCAAACCCAATGCAGAATGGAGCATTAAGAACCTGACCTGTGACCTTTCTGCACTAAAATTTTTGCTTTGCAGCTCGAAACTCAGTCATGAGGAGGAGGTATGTACAGTGGGCTATTAATTACTTGTGTACTGTCATGTGTACCAAGGGCACCACAGAGGCCGCATATAAAGTTGTGTGTAGAGAATGCCTAAATCTGGATTGTACAACCAAGCATATAAAGTCACGTGTAAAGAATACCTAAATCTGTTCTGTACAACCAAGCATATAAAGTCATGTGTAAAGGATACCTAAATCTGTACTGTACAACCAAGCATATAAAGTTATGTGTACAGAATACCTAAAGCTGTACTGTACAACAAAGCATATAAAGTCATGTGTAAAGAATACCTAATCTCTGCTATATGCAACCCGGCATATCAGTAGCACTTTGGTAACTCCAGCTTCTGTCACTTGATTACATGACATCACTTGGATGATTGGCTTAGTCCTGGCATAATGCCATCTCCTGCCTGCAATCTCGAAAACTTGAACAACCAAGCATTCAAACCCAAAATTCGGGTTCACAAAGTAACTGTCCATTCAAGCAAGTGTACATTCAGCACAAGTTTATCTATACAATGATGAGTTCTGAAGAAACATACCTGTCTTTGCAGTAAGCTGTATATTATATACTTACCTAACAGTGTGCAATAATGACTCAAAAGTATCCTACTGGCCACCAAGTCCAGTAACTCTGAAAAGCTACTAGACCTGTACATAATTAGCTGGTTCTGTTGTTTAACATATTTTCAGTATACCAGGTCTGTGTTTGTAATAATGTAATTAAGAACTAAACATTACTTAGCAATATAAAATATAAAAGAAGACAACAAACAGTTCTTAAAATAAAAACAGCTTTACTGTGTAATTTTTAAGTATAATCAGTGCCATGCAGCCTTTTCTGTGTAATTTTTAAGTATCATCAGTGACATGCAGCCTTTTCTGTGTAATTTTTAAGTATCATCAGTGACATACAGCCTTTACTGTGTAATTTTTAAGTATCATCAGTGACATACAGCCTTTTCTGTGTAATTTTTAAGTATAATCAGTGCCATGCAGCCTCTTCTGTGTAATTTTTAAGTATAATCAGTGCCATGCAGCCTCTTCTGTGTAATTTTTAAGTATCATCAGTGACATACAGCCTTTTCTGTGTAATTTTTAAGTATCATCAGTGACATACAGCCTTTTCTGTGTAATTTTTAAGTATCATCAGTGACATACAGCCTTTACTGTGTAATTTTTAAGTATAATCAGTGCCATGCAGCCTTTTCTGTGTAATTTTTAAGTATCATCAGTGACATGCAGCCTTTTCTGTGTAGTTTTTATAGTATCATCAGTGACATCCTCCTTTACTGTGTAATTTTTAAGTATCATCAGTGACATGCAGCCTTTTCTGTGTAATTTTTAAGTATCATCAGTGACATACAGCCTTTACTGTGTAATTTTTAAGTATAATCAGTGCCATGCAGCCTTTTCTGTGTAATTTTTAAGTATCATCAGTGCCATGCAGCCTATTCTGTGTAATTTTTAAGTATCATCTGTGACATGCAGCCTTTTCTGTGTAATTTTTAAGTATCATCAGTGACATACAGCCTTTACTGTGTAATTTTTAAGTATCATCAGTGACATACAGCCTTTTCTGTGTAATTTTTAAGTATAATCAGTGCCATACAGCCTTTTCTGTGTAATTTTTAAGTATCATCAGTGACATACAGCCTTTACTGTGTAATTTTTAAGTATCATCCAGTGATATACAGCCTTTTCTGTGTAATTTTTAAGTATCATCAGTGACTCAGTGACATACAGCCTTTACTGTGTAATTTTTAAGTATCATCAGTGACATACAGCCTTTTCTGTGTAATTTTTAAGTATAATCAGTGCCATGCAGCCTTTTCTGTGTAATTTTTAAGTATCATCAGTGACATACAGCCTTTACTGTGTAATTTTTAAGTATCATCAGTGACATACAGCCTTTTCTGTGTAATTTTTAAGTATCATCAGTGACATACAGCCTTTTCTGTGTAATTTTTAAGTATAATCAGTGCCATGCAGCCTTTTCTGTGTAATTTTTAAGTATCATCAGTGACATAGAGCCTTTTCTGTGTAATTTTTAAGTATCATCAGTGACATACAGCCTTTTCTGTGTAATTTTTAAGTATAATCAGTGCCATGCAGCCTTTTCTGTGTAATTTTTAAGTATCATCAGTGACATACAGCCTTTACTGTGTAATTTTTAAGTATCATCAGTGACATACAGCCTTTACTGTGTAATTTTTAAGTATCATCAGTGACATACAGCCTTTTCTGTGTAATTTTTAAGTATCATCCAGTGATATACAGCCTTTTCTGTGACACCTCTCAATGATCTTCATTGCTCAACTGGTCTTAACCTGTAGCTCTTCAATGGAAACTGGTCATTGGGTACGGGGGCAGGGTTGAGCCACCGTGGTAGGTACTGGGTACCAGACACCTTTCATCAGGGGCACCGGTCACCCAATACCAGTCACTGGTACTGGAACAAAGCTACAGAGACTGGTTACAGGGTACTGGTCACTGGTCACCGAGCAAAGCTACAAATACTGGGCACCAGATGATGGGTATAGGCACTGGGTACCTTGTACCAGACACTGGGTATGAATTACCAGTCAAATCAAATACTTGTCACTGGGCATTAGTTACCAGGGAATATTCTACCTCCTCTAGGGAAGGTGACTGGGTTTATACCCTCTCACTTTAATCCTTATGGGGTTTGGAGACTCCCTCCACCAGGTGGTGAGCCAGGATCTTGGCATTTTCCCCCTTTGGTACAATGGATGAGTTTTCCATGGCCCTGTTGGCTGACAGATTCAATGGACCATAAGCCCTCACCATCCCCCTCTCTGACATCAATATCAAAGAAGAAAGAGGGACCTCCACTCATCTTCTTTTCCTTTGAAAATGGATTCCCATTCCTCTTATTTGAGGAGAGAGAGAGGACCAGACAGTCCTCTCTTACCCAGACAGCAGAGATATGATAAATGAGTTGTCCATTTTAGTAAACTTGAATGAGTTCAAGAAGAGCCCAACTGAGTGGGCACATTCTTCCCATTTTGGTGCCCCATCCTCCATGCCATACAAGTGATATAAGATGAAGATATTTGGACTTTTGACAAAGCAGTCAATGAAGTTTGCTGCCTTCTCGCCCCAGAGATGTGTCAAAAGCCTTCTGTTTTCAGATATGATGATTCTTTCTAGTGTGGAGACACTCTCAGGGATGCAAAAGAAAGCTGATCTTCTCTTGCTTCCCCACTCAACTATGGTAAAAGGCATCACTCAGAGATTGGCACAAGGCCAAGAGGCAGCCAGGCAACAGAGGGGTTGTTCAATCCCCTCTGCCATCCAGCGGACACTGGTGTCAGCGAGAAGTTACAAGGGTTCACTCACCTGCTTGGCCACTTGGACTCAGGAGCATCTCAAGTGGCTATTTCCATGGAGACCTGGGCTAGCACACCTGTTAAGAAACTTGAGCCTATGGAACTTAAGGTGTGAACTTTAGTAACCGTAGCCTCACATGCCAACCTTTAACGTTCTAAGGGAAGAGTCTGTGTCTCTGGCTGCCCTGCAAGGACTCCTGGAAGCCATAGTTAAAATGGAGAGACACTTGCTCTCACTGTTGATGGCTTTGTTGGTGGAGCTACAATATCTTCATACCAATTCCACCCTGGATTCTTCCAAGGTCATGCTAGACCACAGCAAAGACATATTGAGGGTGGACCTGCTGGATGCGGAATCTTTGTTCAGAAAGTTGATCCCCATGGTGATGTCTCAGGATCTGACAGATTAGCAGCACCAGTCCATGGTTGCTGGTCCAGTGCTGGCTAAGTCAGCGAATAAGTGCCCTCAGCCTGAAAGGTCAGTGGGTCTCTCACCTAAGGGCTTTGAGTAAGGGTTCCAACTATGGTCCCAGTGGAATCAAGAGGTGCCCTTTAGAGCTCCTTCTCACTCCTCCCATCGCTTCACAGGGCAGTCATAAGGGCTAGGGCAGGAAGTCGATGGACATCTTCTCACCTACAAGGTGGGAGGTGGTCAGCCCTAGGTAGTTGCTTCCTCTCCTGCTAAGTACCCATCTTCCTCACAGTCCCATAGGTGCCAGGCTGGGCCAATTTTCAGAGGCCTGGTCAGACCTAACAGATGGTCCATGGGTACTCTTCACATTAAGAGAGGGTTACTAGCTTTGGTTCCAGACCCTCCCTCTCTATCACTGACCCCCATGTTTTTCACCAGACCAATCGGGAATCTTAATGGAGAAGGTGTACACCCTTCTAAGGAAAGGGGTGGTAGAGAGGGTATCAAATAGTCAAAGTCCGGAAATCTATTCTCGGATCTTTCTGGTTTATAAAAATGGGAGAAAGTTTCACCTTATCATTGATCTTTCCCCCTTAAACAAGTTTATTCAGGAAGAGTATTTGAAGATGGAGATGGCAGCCTCAGTCAGGAATGCTATTAGATCGAATCACTGGGCAGTCTCCATAGACATTCATGATGCATACCTTCATATCTCCATCTTAACATCCCACAGGTGGTTCTGTCTGGACAAGGAGGTCTTTCAGTTTTGGGCTCTTCTGTTTGGCCTAGCCTTCTCACTTCAGATCTTTACCAGGGTGATGGAAGTTATAGTGGCTCATTTAAGATTGTTGGGGGTTCCAATCATCCAGTATTTCGATGACTGATTGATCCACTATGTTCTCAGGCATAGTTGACTCGGACAAATGTCACTTTGTTGGAAATACTAATACTCTTAAGTTTCTATGTGTTCAACCATTGGGTCAGACCCTAATCACTCAGAATTTATTATGCATTTTCCTTTGGGAGAATCAAAGTCCATGAGGTTCATGTTGTTGCTAAATCTTGGGTCTTTCTTAATCATTCCTCTCTGGATGATATCATGAAAGCCACCTTTTGGTGTTCTCATTCCACTCTCCTCATTCTACCTCTGTTCAATGGCACACTAGAGTGAGGGCATGTATCCATTAGGCCCAATTGTGTCAGCTCAACAAGTTGTGAACAAGTCATCTTTCAGTTTGCAATAGTATTCTGCTGGAAAGAGATGATAAGCTTTGCATTGCAGCTATTTTTTTTAGGCCATCCATCTCCCTCCTAGCTGACAAATTCAACCATGTAATGATAGCCTGTAATATATTACTGCTATTAAAATGTAGTTTTGGGGGGTAAAACTAATTTAATTAGGTAATGCTTGCCTGCTATTATTACTGGATTCACTACTCCCTCCCTACTCTGATGTCCTTGAATCTTGGTCCATGTCAGAGAAGGATGATATTCTGACTGGGATTGTGTTATTTTTGTTTGAGATCTCCAATAACTAACTGGAGGAGGGAATTTTCACCTTGGACTTGGGACTAGCACCTGGAAAAGAGATAGCCATGCAATAATAGCAGGTGGGTTTTACCTAATTAAAATTAGTTTTACCCTCCCCCCAACAAAAAAAAAAAAAAATATGTGTTGTTTCATATACTGTTTGTAATATTCAACAATGTGAAAGCAGATTAGTTGTAGCCCTAACCTTCATAGCCATCATCTTCTATTCTTGTATTTTCAGCTGAATGTGTCAAGCACTGGCAAACCAGTCTCTTCCAACTTCTGTCTCAGTGTCAGCAGGTATGTTTATTATTTCTCATGACATTTTAGTTTATGCAAAAGATTTGACCTTTTTGCTTTCCTTTTTTGCTTACAAAAAGATATTTGTATTCTTTGACCTCAAAATTGTTAGTAAGTTCTTCTTCAAATATAGTACCTGATCATAATACATTAGTAGTCCTTCCGCTACTTGATAAACCCAGTCCTTCCAAGTGAAAGAAAAAAGATGTTAATGTTTTTTGGCTTATTTTAGCACTATAAGTACTAAAATGATATTTGTTTACCAATACAGCTGACAGACAAGAGTGGTCTCCCCATGGAACAGAGCTTGGCACCTAATCCCATCATTTTTCAGTTACTGCATTATCAGCATGCTCATTCAGAGGCCTTGCAAATTTCAGTCACTGCATTGTCAGCATGCTCATTCAGACTCCTTGCAAATTTCAGTCACTGCATTGTCAGCATGCTCATTCAGACTTCTTGCAAATTTCAGTTACTGCATTGTCGGCATGCTCATTCAGACTCCTTGCAAATTTCAGTTACTGCATTGTCAGCATGCTCATTCAGACTCCTTGCAAATTTCAGTTACTGCATTGTCAGCATGCTCATTCAGACTCCTTGCAAATTTCAGTCACTGCATTGTCAGCATGTTCATTCAGACTCCTTGCAAATTTCAGTCACTGCATTGTCAGCATGCTCATTCAGACTCCTTGCAAATTTCAGTTACTGCATTGTCAGCATGCTCATTCAGACTCCTTGCAAATTTCAGTTAGTTTTGTGCTCTGTCTCAGGTCCAAGTGATATAAAGAACTTTTTCATCATAAGGGAAGTATTCTCCATCTATTCTCTCACTGAATTTTGCTCCATCTTCATCGAAGGTCAAAATATTTTAAATATCATCAGAGGAGGGGGCTGAGTTAGCTAAATTGGTACAAACATGTTTATTAGTTGTACATTCTTAGTTAGCTCAGACATTTTACACACTGTATAAACACTGTTTTAAATTGACACATGAAACTTGGTGAGTTGCTGTATCTTGACCAGTACTACACCAACATCAGAAATGTAGATCATTGTGATCTATATTTCATGCTTCACTGACTTGGGTTAAATTTTACATTTTAAGTTTATTTCTCAAGCTCTGTTCATGCTAGAATTGTAAGAATAGATGATTGTATGCACCTCTATTAGTACCATACCCTTGCCACAAAAGAATGTCACTGCGACCTACATTTCACATTTTACTGGCTTAGGCTTTGAGCTTAGCTCATGACCAAATAGGTTTTAGCACCCAGTATATATCCTCTTACACTCAGATTCATGAAACTTGGTGAGGGAATACATCTTGATGAGTACTACACTCTCATCACAAAGATAGGTCATTGTGACCTATATTTCATGCTTCACTGACTTTGGTTAAATGTCATGTTTCAAGTTTATTTCTCAAGCTCTGTTCATGCTAGAATCATGAAACTAGATGAGTGTATGCATTTCTGTTAGTACCATACCCTTATGACAAAAGAATATCACTGCGACCTACATTTCACATTTTACTGGCTTATGTTAAGTTTTACATTTGGCTCATGACCAGATAGGTTTTAGCACCCAGTATATATAGTTTCAGTTTCACTGAATTTGGTTAAATTGTGTGTTGTAAGTTTATTTCTCAAGCTCTGTTTATGCTCGAATCATCAAATTGATGATTGTATGCATCTCTATTAGTATCACACCCATACCACAAAAAATGTCACTGTGATCTATATTTCACATTTTACTGGCTTAGGTTAAGGTTTTGGGATTTAGCTCAAAACCAGATAGGTTTTATTTAGCAGCCTGTATACATACTGTTATACTAAGATTCGTGAAATTTGGTGAGGGCATGTTTCTTGATGAGTACTACATCCTCAACACAGAAGTAGGTCACAGTGACCCATATTTCATGCTTCACTGTCTTGGTTTCAGTCTCTCTCAAGCACTGTTTATGCCAGAATCATCAGACTAGATGATTGTATGCATCCCTCGTACCACACCCTTACAAAGCAAAAAGGTCATTGTGATCTTCATTTAACATTTGAATGGCTTATGTTTTTGCATTTAGCTCATGACCAAATTGGTGTTTTATCTGCTGTATAATACTGCTATACCTGGAATTCTGAGTCATGACGAGGATGTGCATCTTGATAAGTGCTACACTTTCATCTTAAAAGTAGGTCACTGTGAACCATATTTAACATTTCACTAACTTTGGTTCAGTTTGACATTTTTACTGTTATTGCTGTACTCCTTAAACTGAGTGATTTTATAAGTTTCTCTTAGTACCAAACCAATACCAAAAAAGGTCACTGTGACCTATATTTCACATTTTACTGCCTTAGGTTAAGTTGTTACATTTAGCTCATCACCACATAGTTTTTGGCATGCACTGTGCATACTATCCTTTGTAAAATCATAAAACTTGGGGATGCATCTTTATGAGCACTATTCCCTCATTTTAGTAGTAGGTCAGTATCGACAATATTTTATGCTTCACTGACTTGGTTAAATTTTGCATTTTATGTTCATTTCTCAGGATTGTTCATGCTGTAATTGTGAAATTGATGATGATATGCATCTCTGTTACTACCACACTCTTACAACAAAAGAGGCTTATTGTGACCTATATTTCTTTTACTGGCTTTGGTTAAGTATTTGCATTTACCTCATGACCACACAAGTTTTTGACATGTTATATGCATACTATCCTACCTAGAATCATAAAACTTGGTGAGTACATACATCCTGATAAGTTCTATATCTTTTTTGCCATAGGAAGTCTCTGTGACCTATATTTCATGCTCAGTGACTTTGTACACATTTTTTGTTCAAAGTTCATTTCTTGGGTGCTGTTTATGTTCCAGTCATGAAACTTGATAATTGGATCCATCTTTGTTACAATATTGCCCTTAAAACCAAAGATGGTCCCTGTGACCAACATTTTATGCTTTACTAACATGAGTTAAGTATTTTGTGTTTATGATCACATTGATTCATCCATGCTAGACCTATATACATCCTACCCAACTCAGATGGCCCTTTGTGACCACGGCAGTTGCATGTAGGAATAAATATGTTTATCAATGGTAAACTTCCCATGGTAATGACTGTACATTGTATATTGTGATATGTTAACTCCGCAGGTTAAGGTGTATTGTACAGGTGAATGAGTATTGGAATTAGGTGAGTGGACTGCATGCTGCATGCTTTTAATGTGAGGCTCCAACTGTGGTTAATCAAGGTAATTATTGATTAATGAACACTGTACTGCAGGCTGTCACTCGGACTGTGACTTGCATCCAGAAATATCTGGGTCTAAGGGCAGACAATGATAATAGCTTTTCAAGCAGATTTTAAGAACAATGATTTTAAAAAATGAATACAAAAATAACAAGAATCTGTTTATTATCAACTTATTACCTCTACTTTGATATGATAGAAAAGAATGTACTTATTCTTTTATGTTTTTTATGCCCTGTCACAGTAGGTATGTAGGTGGTTTCACAATATGTCAGCACAATACTGGCTATATAGTGCCAATTAAATGTTCAAACTTCAAATTTTAAATGATTAAAAATTCAGATGTAAAGATAAAAGACTGCAAACAAATCTTTAGTTGGAAAAGGGGCCAAGATCACTTTAGCCTGAATTTATTTCCTGCATGATAATATTTACATTGGCTGCTGGAGACTAGTGAAAGTAGAGGTGAGCTATGTAATCATTGATTACACTCTGGTTTTCACTTGGGAGGGCTGGGTATGTGTGAATTAGTGGAAGGACCTCTAACATATTATGATTGAATAAGTATTAATGAACAAAATACATGGTTCATCTTACTCACACAATAAACAGTTTTTTTTTCTTAAAACCCTGAACTTTGTTTGCTAAAGGAAACAATCTTACACATAGTAGTTTTTCAATTATCTTCATAGAGTTTTGTTATATTTGCTCAGTTCTGATAATGATCAGTATGCTTGTTGTGCAAGGAATAATAGCCCACATTCACCTACAAAGTAGAAAAAATGGAACTTGCCCATTACTCATGTATATCACTGGATTGTGCAAATGTACTGTGGGATTTCTAGACTGGTTCTCTGTTTCATACGGATTTATTCATGAAATTTATAAAACCAGAAATCAAAATGTGTATAGCACACATACACCATCAAATGCCTATAATACACATACACATACACCATCTGGAGGAGTAATATGTATGTAAGTTACATTGAATAGATGTGCTCGGATCAGATTTAGACCTTTTTGTGATCAGTTCCTTTGTTACAATATCAATTTCTTTTCTCAGAGTGTCATACCGAAGGGCCAACCCATCTGCTGAAGCTAATAAGGGGGAAAAATTAGAGGTAGGAGACAAAATATGCAAGTTAAATTGAATGTTAAAAATCTAAGTGTACTTTTTTAACATACTGAGACATGGGTACCACTTTTAAGGTGGCAACAGTGGCAGCATCAACAATGTTAAAGTTTTAACAAGTCAGATACAGGTGGGGATACTTAAATAAATGGACACAAATGAGACGGAACACTTATTTCATCATAAACCACAGTCATCTAAATACAAAATTAAAACTGCAAAAAAGCAGGATTGCCATGCAAATATGAATATAACATTAATTTTCACTGGTTTCACTCTTGTGTTGGAGAAGAGCTATTACAGTAAATGTCAAAGAATGAGGCTTTAAACAATAAATTAGGGCTATTCCATTTCAATCTTTCAGTATGGAGCTGAAAGCTTCTTTGATGTAATATGACAAAATTGAAAATCACGCAGCAAAAATAGTAGGTTCAGACTCCACCCCTACAAATATAAGTAGATTCCCCCTTTCCACAGGTAGATTTAAATGGAATAACCCCTAGCAGTTAAAAGGCAGTCAGAAATACACTACAAATGAATCCAATGTTCTTTTGGAAATAAAGGGAAAATTAAATATACATTTTACAGTGCTGTGTAACTTGTCATCAGAAAACACTTGTTTGCTGTTTGTTTTGTTTGTTAAATTTGGAACTAATGTGTTGTCCATAATTGTAATATGTTATCATTAACCTTCACCCAATCAGAAACTGCTATTTGGCCCAATTGAAGAGGTGATACACTCAGTTTGTATCCCTTTGGGTTTTGAACCTTGATGGTGAATAAATCCATCTAAACTGCTTGTCTTTTTGTTTAAAGGCTAAATATTTATTGCCAAAAACATGTTAACATTAATTCACAAGATTTACCAAGACATATTTTTGGCAATTCTGTGATAACACAATTGGAGAATCTCAGGACATGATGAAAGATAAGACCTGAGAAAATCAAATGTCTTCTCCAACCGGAACAGAGGTTTGGCTCAGAACAGAGGACTGGCCCTAAAAAAAAGGTCTGGCCAGGAACAGAGGTCTAGCCTGTGTGGAAAAATTATGAATACAGTAGTCTTTTCAACCCAACATAAATTGTTCCCATGGACAGTATCAAATTGACTCAGAATGGCATGGATTTGATTTTGAAATCTTTTAATTATGAAATACTCTAAATTGGTTGTTCTTACTATGGTGTCCTGTAAAAGTTGTAAACTGTCATAAAAATGTAAACTAAAGTAAAATTGCATATATTTGTAACAATAGGAAGAAGAAATACATTTCATCAGTACTCTTCTCTTTGTTTTAAAAATTGTCACAGATTCCTACACATCAGGTGCAGGTGTATGAGCTACGAGGGATGTGGACAAAACAAAACCGCACAATTCTCCTTGGCCTTTATGACAGCTACACCAAAGCTCAGAGCTTAAAAAGAAACCTGTCTTCAGAGGCCCTCAAGGGGTTCAAGATGGAGGGAGGGGCCTCATCAGGGGTAAGTTCACTTAAATAAGAGATTTCTAATGGACATGTTGGTTATGTCAAACTTCAAGTATTTTCGCTATAGCATTGGCAGTTAATTTCCTTTTCCCATGCTTTATCACTACAGACTAATTCTGAAATAATATTTTGATAGCAGTAATACAAAACCTGTTACTGTTGCGTTGTTTACCTTTTCTTAGAAATGCTGGCAGTGTTTCAAGCTTGAAAGGGGATGTCAGCTTCTTAAGACATTGCTGTGTTATGATTGCCTCAGGTAACATGTTGGTGGTAGCATACCTAAGGTGTCAAGGAAGTACACATGCTCCTTCTTTTTGCATGGAAGTCTGGAACCTACTCTGATGGGTAGTTTCGGAGGAGTTCACACTCAGAGTCCACCATATTCCATGCAAAAAGAATATCCTGGCAGACAGCCTGTCCAGATGGGGACATGTGGTACTCATGGAATGGTCTCTGCACCATTCAGTAGCAGAGTCACTTTTTCAACTGTGTCAAAAGCCATTAGTGGACTTGTTTGCTACAAGACTGTGTAACAACACAAACCTGGAAAGGACCATATTGACCGTTCCAACTATCATCCCATATCATTAGCAAGCTGTATTTGCAAAACCATGGAATGGATGATAAATAATAGACTACTCTGATATCTCAAATCAGACAAACTCCTATCAGACTTTCAACATGGATTCAGAAGTCAGAGAAGCACAATAGACCATCTTGTCAAACTTGAAGCATTTATTACAGAAACTTTCATAAAGAAAGAACATATAGTTCCTGTCTTTTTTAACGTGGAGAAAGCTTATGACATGGAGGTATGGCAAACCTATTCAACCTCAGTCTAAGAGGCTGCCTACCTAGCTTTATCTCCAATTTTTGGAATGATAGAAATTTTAGAGTTAAGGTAGGCAGGACCCTTTCTGAAAGCTATCCTCAGGAAATGGATGTACCTCAAGGGAGCATATTTTCAGTCACGCTATTCAACATTAAAATGAACAGTGAAATGCCTTAATCCAGGAACTGACTGGTCATTATATGTTGACTACTTATAATCTGCTTTCGATCAAAGAGTATGCATACTGTTGAATGTCAACTACAGATAAGCTTAAATTGGGTCCAAAAATGGGCAGAAAAAAACGGGTTAAAATTTTTGAAATCTAAATCTGTTTGCATTTCTGCTGATTACTGTATATACTCGCGTATAATCTGGGTCCAAATGCAAACAACATAGACCCTGATCTGCCATCGCATAATGCACTGGCAGATCAGGGCCTATGTTTGTTCTACTGATTAGTCATTACAAACTGCATAGACCCAAATCTGCCAGTGCATTATGCGATGGCAGATCAGGGTCTATGCAGTTTGCAGTTGGTATCGGCTTATATACGAATATAGATGGTACATCAAATTCATGATGACCCAAAGCTCTGTTTTGACAGCTGTCTTATTCCTGTTGTGGGGGAGACCAAATTTTTTGGACTTATTTTCTACCATAAACTAACTTTCCTTCTGCATATTTTTGGCAAACATCGATTGGGGAGCAAAAAGGAAGGACTTGCTCCAGTTATACAGGTCATTAGTAAGATCTAAACTTGACTATGGCTCAATTGTGTATGGATCAGCCTGTAAATCTTACTTGCAGATGCTTGATCCGATACACAGTCAGGGACTTAGACTTTGTCTGGGTGCATTTAAAACTTTCTCTTCAGAAAGCCTCTATTTTGAGGCAAATGAACCATCGCTTTATCTCAGATGAATAAAAGTGGCTCTTCAGTATACTGTCAGACTATTCTCTAATCCATCAAATCATGCATATGATTTAGTCTTTTGGCCCAAAAACTTTGTACATTCAGAAACCAAACATCATTCTGCCATTTAGCATATGAATTCACCCTCACCTAGAAGCAGCAAAAATTAATGTTGCAAAATATTGCAGAGTTCTGTATTCCCAAATCACCATCTCCAAAAAATAATATTTGACCTTTGCGAATTAAAAATGACCTCAGCAAATCCTCTCCTTTTTCAGAGTAAATTCAATGAAATCAGAGCCTCCTGTTATAGCTATACATCACTATATACATACGGTTTGAAAGATGAAGACAAAGTTGGAGCTGCCATTGCAACACACAATGGCATCATCTTGAGCCAGTTACTGGATAAAGCCTAAATTTTTACCGCAGAAAGTACAGCAATACTCAAAGCTTTGACCTACATTGAAACCTCTCAAAAAGCAAAAGGTTGATATTCTAGAGAGAAAATGGTTCACACAGATGCATCAATCACAACTCAGAGCTTTTCAATTCAAAAACAAGAGATACTGCAATTACATTGTTGTTCACTTTCCTTTTCAGTAATGTTTAGCTTTCATAATGGACTGAAATGATTTTAAGTGGATGCGATGAAACAGTTGGTGGAATCTTTAATACTGTCATGCTAGCTCCTCACACACACTAAAGTCAAAAATCAAAAGATCATATGTTTGACAGCATACTGAAAATTTTCTGAACCTCTGCAATACATCTAAAGTTTATACACTGATATGCTAGGAGTTTGTCTTGCCTACTTAAGCATTCTGGTCAGCAATGTTAAAGTTTTGTGTGAAAATTTATGAAAGTCAGATACAGGGGTTATACTGTCAAGCATATTAATGCAGATGAGACACCAGGTTCCTCGGAACACTTGTTTTATTTGTACCAGAAATTATAAGTAAGCTACTATTTGTATCCCAAGGCACAAGTTATCCTACAAATATGCATGTTTCAGAGACCCAGAGGGTCAACAATTGACCTCTCAACTGTGGAGTCTCAAGCTGCAGACACCCCAAGTCCCCTGTGCAGACTACAGACAAGCCATGCCTACTCCATGCTGATGAAACTGGTTGCAGAGTCAGACAGCAAGTCAGTTGCATTTACTGAGGAGGTATACTACTACTACTACTAATACTACTACTACTACTAATAATAATAATAATAATAATAATAATAATTCACCCTTGTAACAGATTTTGGTGATCATTGGTTACCATTGGTGACCATTAATACATATGTAAACATGAACTGCCCTTAGATAAATGATTCTTAATATTCATCAAGTGTAAATGAAAATAAATATTTAGAGGAAGTATCATATGGCACATCATATTGCATCCAGTGTAAATGAAATTAATATTTGAAGAATTATCGTATGGCACATCATAATGCATCCAGTGTAAATGAAAATAAATATTTAGAAGAAGTATCGTATGGCACATCATAATGCATCCAGTGTAAATGAAATATCATATGGCACATCATAATGCATCCAGTGTAAATGAAAATAAATATTTAGAGGAAATATCGTATGGCACATCATAATGCATCCAGTGTAAATGAAAATAAATATTTAGAAGAAGTATCGTATGGCACATCATAATGCATCCAGTGTAAATGAAAATAAATATTTAGAAGAAGTATCGTATGGCACATCATAATGCATCCAGTGTAAATGAAAATAAATATTTAGAGGAAGTATCGTATGACACATCATATGGCACTCAAGAAGCTTTCATGACTTAAAGACTCTGTTGAGATGTAATATAGAACAGCTTCCAAAGTACCTAGCAGGTAAAGTATAGACATTGAAATAAATCACTCTGGTGTATGGTGTCATACACAAGGACATAGAGTCATATTCGACCATTTCTTTTTTTTTTCTTAGCTTATCTCTAAATAAAAGAGTTTTTTTTTTTTTATCCCCATAATAGGTTGACCACTTTGTTGGGGAACACCATCCCAAGGTCACCTTACAATCAAACATTTTTGGTTATCAGATAATCTAGGGATAATAAATATAATGTACAGAAAAAGAAAAGAAAACACACACACATGCATGTAGCATGCAATCTCTTTTGATACACAATTGAAAAAGACAAACACAAGTATACAGCATCTAGGTGACATAGAATTTGTGATATTACAGTATTTCTTCCTGCTTACCATCAAATCAGACCCAAATAAATATAACGAATTGCAAGAAGAGAAAGGATTCTTACACAAGTTACATATTCATGATTGAGGTCCATTTTTGAAGAAGTTGGTCCTCTTTTTTATTTAACTTAGCAGTGTATTTTTCAACGTTCTTATGCATTTTAATTATTTGCTTAAAGCATAAATGGAAGGATTTTGCATATTGAATCTGCAAGTGTAAATATAATATTTAGCCAAAATAAGCAAGATATTACACAAACAGTCAGATTGTTCACTTCCTAAAATTATTTCTTTTTTGGACAAATGTACAATATTTGGGCAAGAAGGTGCAAAATGTTTAATAAAACGGTACCAAAACTTTGAAGTAATATTGCAATCATAGAGGAGATGTTCAATACTTTCATTCTCACTCTTACAGAAAGTACATTTTTCGATGTCTAATATGTTAATTCTTCTCCAAAAATTATTAGTAACATTTATTCTATGGATTAATTTAAAGTTAAAGTGATCAACTTGGTATCCTTAGTACCCAGCTATAAATCTCAGATCACTCCTCCCTACTTATAATTTTGTTTAATGCTTGTATCCAAGTTTGGCTTTTTTCCTTTTTTAAAAGATCTTTGTAAACAAACTAAACTGAATTTTGTTTTTGCAAGTTCATTATTTTATCCTCCTGCTTATCAAAATTATTATGTACTAAATGGTTTTTGATAGCATCTTTCCATGATTTTGGATATTAAGGAGAAGTATTTCAAGAAATCATTGCATCTAGTTTTTTGTTTTATCATTTCAAAAGGTATTAAATTACCGTGATCATCTACTAAATCATTCAGAATTTCAATTCCGGATTCTGTTCAGGATTTGTATTGATAGAACATTATGGGGGGGGGGGGGGAGGGGGCAAAATTTAAAATACTCGGAGATTAATACTCGTTCGGATTTTGCGGTTCCTCTTTCCAATTTAATACTGCCAAATTACATCTCTCCAAAAACTGTTTTTAATGAGCTATTACTCATTATGTGCCAAACAATTCTTACAAATGAAGGCAACTGCAACTGATGAACATTGTAAGAATCAGGTAATTACACTTAAATGAGTTGATGAGTCAAATAAACAAGGTAGGGAATGTCTCAAAACTGCACCACTAAACTTCCATCTCTACTCCATCATCCAAGAATTTTTAATGGAAAAAAGAAGTTGGTTTCCAAAATTGTATATGATCCACCAGTAATGCTATTACCCTGCATTCGTTGAATATTCACATATCATCCCAACAATTATGAACCATTTCACTGTAAAAATAACCACTTATAACTGTCAAAATCTACAGAGTCATTTTACTAGCTTCCACTTACAGCTGCCATTACTAAACTTTCTAAATAAAAGTGTTATCTCCTCTGATTTACTGATTTACGTATTTAAATTGTGCAAATGACATGAGAAATTCAAAAGCACAGCAGTCTGCCTCTTACGATATTCATCCCTTCTATAGTGAAAAGGTGGCCTCATAAACAGAGTGGCCTCTCTTGAGGGGGACAAAATATATTTGTTCATGAAGAGGTGGCCTCTTCTCATGTGGTGACCTCTCATGAGAGGGGTCATATTAAAGGGGGACTAGTGTAAATAGTATCAAGGATACATGACTGTAGCTTAAGTTATCAGTAAGAATTTAAATTCATCATGTCTCCCTTCCATGATGAAAATGTGGAACAAAAGTAGGTAAAATGTAACATGCTGGAAGTTTGATCTGCCATGGACTGGCATTCCTTCCATGGTAGGTTTATACTTTCTGTTCTTTTGCACCATGTACACTGGTACAGGATCTAGCCATTAATTGGCATAGAAAGACATCCTGCATCCTGAACACTGAAACATTTTAAAATATATATTAACTTCATGTAGACTGGTACAGGATCTAGTCATTAATTGGCATAGAAGGACATCATGCATCTTGAACAGTGAAACATTAAAAAATATATATTAACTTCATGTACACTGGTATCGGATCTAGCCAATAATTGGCATAGAAAGACATCATGCATCCTGAACAGTGAAACATTTTAAAATATATATTAACTTCATTTACACTGATACAGGATGTAGCCATTAATTGGCATAGAAGATATCAGGCATCCTGAACAGTGAAACATTAAAAAATATATATTAACTTCTTGTACACTGGTACAGGATGTAGCCATTCATTGACACTGATTTAGATAGTAGTTTAAGATAAAATGCTGACTGTTCTTCTGCTACCATTTTATCATAATCATCCACTTACAATTCCAGAAATTAGTTTCGAGTTAGGTACCAAATCAGCTGTGCAAGGTGCCAATATTTCTTTATAATACATTCTGAGAAGGAAAGGATTATCAGGATAATAATATCAGTCTGTTACACAACAATAATAGTAAATTTACTCCCAAATAAGTGCAATAATTTGTACATTAATTTGCATGAAAATTATGTGTCCTTTAACCCCATTTTCAGCCATCCCAGAGCAACATGGATCAGTTACATGGAGTGGCGGCCTGCCAGACTGATGATGTTCTTCAGAAAAATTGGCTCAGTGAGTATATAGCACTATAGATGGACTTGATGTGCACTGAATAGTATGTATAATTAGCTAATAGATGGACTTAATATGTACTGAATAGATTGTATAATTAGCTGATAGATTGACTTGATGTGTACTGAATAGATTGTATAATTAGCTAATAGATTGACTTGATGTGTACTGAATATATTGTATAATTAGCTAATAGATGGACTTTTAGTGCACTGAATAGATTGTGTAATTAGCTAATAGATTGACTTGATGTGTACTGAATAGATTGTATAATTAGCTAATAGATTGACTTGATGTGTACTGAATAGATTGTGTAATTAGCTAATAGATTGACTTGATGTGTACTGAATAGATTGTGTAATTAGCTAATAGATGGACTTGATGTGTACTGAATAGATTGTATAATTAACTAATAGATGGTCTTGTAGTACACTGAATAGATTGTGTAATTAGCTAATAGATTGACTTGATGTGTACTGAATAGATTGTATAATTAACTAATAGATGGACTTGTAGTGCACTGAATAGATTGTATAATTAGCTAATAGATTGACTTGATGTGTACTGAATAGATTGTATAATTAACTAATAGATGGACTTGTAGTGCACTGAATAGATTGTATAATTAGCTAATAGATTGACTTGATGTGTACTGAATAGATTGTATAATTAACTAATAGATGGACTTGTAGTGCACTGAATAGATTGTATAATTAGCTAATAGATTGACTTGATGTGTACTGAATAGATTGTATAATTAACTAAAAGATGGATTTGTAGTGCACTGAATAGATTGTATAATTAGCTAATAGATGGACTTGTAGTGCACTGAATAGATTGTATAATTAGCTAATAGATGGACTTGATGTGTACTGAATAGATTGTATAATTAGCCGATAGATTGACTTGGTGTGCATTGAATGGATTGTGTAATTAGCTAAGATGTTTTATAGCCACCCAAAAGTTATGTTGGCAAAATCTGTATGTAGTATTCCCCATTTAATGTGCATGTAAGTTAATATTATTGTGAAATCATCATGATGTAACTGAATGTTTAATTTTCATGGTTTATGCTTGATATGGTGATCACATTTGTAACCATGTATGTGTGTGTGCGTGTATGTGTGGGATGAAAAGAGAAAGAAAGTATATTTGACCAAATAATGTAGAGAATAATTTTGATTCATTTGGATTTAAATGGTATAGAAAGACAGCAGAAGACTAATAAAAACCAAGCTTCATTCATGCAAAGTATAGGTCTGTGTTTGTTACAAGTCAGAAAAGATAAATGTCAAGGACACAAATACATGTAAATGAAGGTTTAAACTTGATGTTAACATTTTTTATGCCACCATGTTTATCATTGGGGGAGTTGTATATACAGTAAAATCTGTCAATAGCAGTCACCCTTGGAAAAAGGCAAAAATGTCCTTTGTACATATGTGACCTGTGTTCTCTCCAATTTTATGTTCCACACAAGATCACTGTATCCTGATCACTTTATTCCATCCCATAAATTAAATCATCATGGACTTAAAATAATCACCTATCTTAGATTGTTTTATTCATCATGACAAAACAATAATTTCACTACTGACTTACAGCTTACATATGACTGTAAAACAGAGGAGACTCTTTTGTCTGCTACCTTGTGTAAGTTTCACTTGGAAACAGCTGTTCACACTTTAAAAATATTATCTTGATAAGCCAGTTGCTCAACTTGCCAAGATCAAAGACAGTCAGCTTATGTGAGAAGCCTGTGATGAATAGGAAATCAAAAGAAGACATATATGGTTATTCTTTGTGATCCATGAACCAAAACTTTGCCAGCCTTTACAGACAAGTTTTAAATATTGAATGACCCCTGACCCTAAAGAATAGGGATGTAACTTGTATCTCTTCTCAAAGATGAATTTTTTTCTTCAGAAATAGTTTTAATTCACAAGCAAATAGATGAAGATATCGACTATACCTGTCACACTAAAACAGAAGGCGACTTCCATTTCTGCTGCGATAAGATGGCTACTTTTCCCACCATCCAGCAAATGAATTGCTTCAACCCTCCACTCTAATGATAAAAATTGCCTTGCTTTTGAATTTAAACTTATTGACACCTTTGAGTTACATTGTCAGCATGACTGGAGTATAGTGAGTACAAGCGAGAGAAGAAATGTTTGCACATTGATTCACATGGTATTTCTTTATCTAAACAATGCCTTCCTCATGAAGGAAAAATTTAGTTTGCATAGACTGATCAATCACTGTTGATACATGCCAGTGACTGCTTAAGGTAGGGAGAAACCATTGTTTGGTTAGGATACACCTGACTGCTGAAGCCAGGTCACATGCAGGACATTTATACAGGAAATTGGGTGCAGGGCAATTAGAATGGCCATTGTGAACAGGTGACTACTGAGTAAAGTTGACTGTTAGGACAGGTTTGACTGTACTTATATTTACGGTAGTTATCATGCAAATTCTGTTGCAGTTGAGCTTCATAACAGCCAGATCATTGTGAAGGGCTGTGAGACCCCAGGGTATGTGATCGTGGGAGCAGGGAAAAGTCAGGTTCTCTCATGTACACACAATCCTGTGTGGGTTCGGAATCAGATTCGAGGTAAAGGAACCTGGGTTGGATCCATAGAGTGTATGCAGGTAAGTGTCAGGTCAGAGGTCACCATGAATTAAAAGTCTTGTTTACCCAATTATCAAACTGTTGCATTATATAATCATAGTATTAGAACTATTTCTTGTATATTTCAAACTATACTTTATTTAATGCTTGATTTAATCTGAATTTTTAATGGGAATAATTTGTATTGGAATATAGAGAATTTATTGGTTTTCAGCTCTACTGGGTTGAAGACTAGAAGAGCTTATGTGGCGGTCATGCATCCATCATCCATCACCAATTAGCAGTTGTTTAACCCATTTGAGATGGGATATGATTCCAGTCATAATTTACCTTTTCATACGTTAACTACATTCCATCTACCACTTCGTGGAAGTGTGCATTTAACCGTGTAATATGCCATTATTTTACATGTACTCTTTTGAAGAGAAGGAAATAAAAAAAAAAAATGGTAAAAATTTTAGTTAAAAATATTAGTTTTAACACGTAGAGATCAAAAATGGTGGTCAGTACTGAAGAGGCAAGTGATGGCAGTGATGTTTTGATAAGTTAGTTGAAAATATAGACAATTTCTTGTGGAAAATTGACATTTTAGGCAGTGGAGATCGTTATATTTACTTCATCACAATGAACAGAGTTGATGATAACTGGTTATTTAAAAGTTTGATTTCAAACAAGAGTTTGAACGTTTGGAGATGAACATGGTGGACAGCACTGATGTGGCAAGATTTTGATGAAAATATAGACAATTTTGTGGAGAAAATTGACCTTTTAGGCAGTGCAGATCACGATCTTGACTTCGACAAAATGAACAGAGATGATGATAACTGGTTAGTAGAAAATTTGATTTCAAAATTGAATTTTAACATGCAGAGATCAAAATGGTGGACAGTACTGAAGCGGAAAGTGATAGCAGTGATGTGGATGCCAATTTTTATGAAAATATAGAGTTTATCGAGGAAATTGATATTTTCAGCAGTGGGGATTGTGATTTTGACAATATCAAAAATGAACTGAGCAGACAATAACTAGTTAATTGGTACTTTTGATTAGGATATTGACAATGATGAAGACTTTGATGGTTTTTAAGCTAACTGGACATTTTGTAAACTTTACTGCTCATAAAGTTCACCCATATACTGAGGTTGGATGTATGCATAATATTATGAATTTTTTAATGCATTCCTGGAAATAGACCAACAAAAAACCCAACAAAGATCAGATATTTTTACATTAGAATTTATTGTAGAATAAAAATTCTGAAACAAAATGAACAGCTTTGTTGACTTTCCAGTAAGGATCTGTTCTGCTTGCTCTCCAATTCTCATGCGAGTAAATTAAATAAAATTGTAATAACCTTTGACATTCTTGATGGATTTTGATTATTTTTTCACCATCTTAAATGGCGTAAAATTCCCCACATTTCATACACTTACATATAGGAGGTAAACTGAATATGGCATATAGAAAAATTGCATTGAAAGTAAGTTATAAAAGAAATGTAAAGCATGTTTTTTTAGTTTGCTTAACTTTACCTTCAACTGAATTTGTTACATCTAAAAATTTTAAATGAAAAAATATATGAATTTAAAGAAAATTGTATGCCTTTTAAAATGGTATATAACTTTTAATAATTATTTAAAAAATCTGGTCCTGTTGAGCTAAATCGACCAACATCACTGCATTCTCTCATGTTGATACATCACTGACTTTACAAATTTCCAGTTCTACACAGCTGACTGTCTGAATGGGCTTCAGTATGAAAAGGGTTAAACTACTTAGAGGAAAGTCATGAAACTTGGCACAGAGTTTTTTCCTGAGGTCAAGCTGCCCCTAAATTACATTGGTCCCCTCAAACATCTAAGATGGCCAACATGATATTTTGTTATCACTACTCCGTGACATTTATATGTAGATGGTCCTAAATGAAAATGGTGCCGATTTGACCTCCAACATGGTCACAATGATGGCATATTGCGATATCTAGTTGGTCCTAAATGAAAATGGTGTTTACCTGATGGCCAATATGGCCACCATGCCGGCCATCTTGAAAATCGTGGTATTGCTACTCTTTCTGTATTGAGATAGGGTTTTCACTGAAAGACATACTGTGGTCCCCCTCTTATGCGCCCACCCCCCACCCCCCTCACTAGTGGCAACCTCTTCTACCTGGCCAGTTTTCTCTGCACCGACAAGTTTGTGTACAAAAGTAGCCCTTGTGGGTGGCAACCCCTCTGATGCAGCATGTGGCCAGTATATTAGTCCAAAAACGTCAAATTTATCTCTCACAAGTGGCCACAATTTATCTGTTCAAAACCAATATCCAATGTCTGTTTCCAGCTGTCAGGTTTTCGTTACTGAGATAATTGATGCCTGAAGTACATTATAACATGTACAACTACGGTTAATATTATATCATTATCTGCAAATGCCGGCGTTTACAGGAAATGGGCTCAACAATGTTGTGATATGGTTTGGGGGTTCACACAGGTGTTGAGTTTTTCTCTTTGATGATTACTACTTTAGGTTATTGTCAAGATCATAACTTGGTCAGCATAGGCTAAATATAGCTTTTGTGGATTCACATGCAAAGAGAAATGAACCTTGAACAAAATAGGGTACCAGGCGAAGACCTTCAAATCATGTGACAGTACATGTATCACTTCCTTTATAAATAAGTCATTTTGTCTACTGTATAAAAGTTTTGTCTGTATGATTAAATTGCAGTTGTTACGATCTAGGGGTTATGTAACAAAAGAAAAGACTCAAACAAGCTTTCAAGATTTAAAATACAAATCTTTAATTTCCTAAAATATTAAAATATTTCAACAAACAATTAAAGTGAAAGAATTAAAAATAACTTACAGTGTAGAATATCCTTAAAAGTCCTAAATTGTTTTAAAGTTCACTGTTCCGGAAGTTAATCCAAATATTCCGAATGTATGTTCCAAATGAAGTAGCCCTCACTGTGCTAATGTGTTAATAATAATTAGTTATATCCAAGTAATCCTTGCAAATATGGAATATCATACAAATGTTTCCGATAATTCCATGGAGCTGTATAATTATTCAGGTTGAAGACACAGTACTGAATCCTAAATGCACTGTATTAATCACAAAAGTAAAATATTCCACACACAAAATGAACCAATTCGTTTATGACCTCTCTATCCAAATGTAACTATGAAGAATGAAGAATACTTGCTATAATTCCTATATATATAGCCTTAATGTGCAGAATCAAAATAAAAACCATACTTCGTCTTCGATAAACAACTGGGTATTTTGAAATAATTTCCTTCTAATAAACACGATTCATTCTTCGGATGTGACCTTAAACTATAATTCCTGGTCAATACAATGTTTACTCTTAAAAGTACGAGAACTAGGTCAAAAGTTCAATCTCATGTGCTAACACGTGATGTACTAAAAACTTCAGCGAAATATCGATCGAGCCTACCGTATGTATACTCAAAAGACAAAAGCTGTTTAGACTAAGAACAGAGATCATAAACTAATAAACTATGCCATTATTAAAAGAAAAGGATATATAATTCCGTAACACAGTACAATTAGCAACATAGGAATAAGTCATTACAAAAGTTGAACATATTATAACGTAAACAGAAAATTCTTACTTTAGAAGAAAAAGTAAAAGTTATTTGACTCAACAACAGTGGGGAGAGTTCAAGAGTTCTTGCCAAAAAATATTATATTGGAAAGACTCAAATAAACAACATCGTAAATGATGAGGAGAATATTCTGCAGCAATGGGAAAATTGAACTAAGGAAAGATAATGATTCTGAATGCCAAGCAATGTTTGTACCAAGATTTAAATGACAAGGTTTTTGAATGGTTTTGCACTGCACATGCCAAGAACATACCACTCACAGGTCGATTGATTCAAGAAAAGGCAACAGTTTTATCAGGTGAAATTAGATAAATATTTTGTGCTTAAGAATTTAGATTTATTAATGTAAGTTCACTTGAAATAAGTCTATTCTTAAGACAAGAAGAACGTTTTGTTAATTATTGTTACTTTTAAATGAAGATATTATTGTTTTGAAGTTACATGTAGCTTTCTTACTTCATACATATACATATACTTATCACAAATATAGTCCCCCTCTGGAAAGTCCACCCCTCTTATAAGGCCACTTTCCTGGTGCAGAAGGGGTGGCCATATAAGAGGGGGACCACTGTATTATGATATCTAGCTGTTCCTAAACGAAAATGGTGCAAGTCTGAGTTCCAACATGGCCATCATGATAGCCATCTTGAAAATCTTGTTATTGCAGCCACTCTTGATTTTACTTAACACTTCTTACTATAATTAGTTGGTCCTATTTAAAATAATGTTGCTGATATGATCTCTCAAAGTGGTCAGAATTGAGGCCATTTTGAAAATCTTATTATCCCTACTCCACCTGAACAGATGGCTGTATTGACATGAATTTTTCACTGAAACATTTGTTATGATATGTAGTTTGTCCAGATGAAAATGTTACTGATCTGAACTCACAAAATTGCTATCACAATAGACATTTTAAAAATATTGTACAGTTCCTGCTTTCCCCTCTGTACAGATATAGGTCATATCGACATAGTTTTCACTAAAACACTTCTTGCAGTGATTAGTTGGTCCTGAATTAAAATTGTGCAGATATGACCCTCCAATATGGTAGCTACAGTGGCCATCTTGAAAATGTTGTTTTTCTATTCCACTTGAACGGATGGTTGTATTGATATGGGTTTTTTACTAAAACACTTATTGCAGTATGTAGTTGGACCTATATATAAAATCATTCTGGTCTAACCTCCAAAATGGCTGCCTTGGTGGCCATCTTTACATTTTTTATGGCTACTTCTTTTGAATGGATTGTTATATCAACATGGGTTTTGAAGACTATAACAGTTTGTAGCTGGTCCTGAATGAAAATGATGCTGATCTCAATTCCAACATGGAAACCATAATTGCCATATCAAACAGTTTATCATTACTCTTCTGCAAGGATAAAGATGGCATTGGAATGGGGTTTTCCTGGGACCCAGGGAAGGCACTTTCACTGTGGAGTAGTCACCATAGATGCAATTTAGAATTTTGTATCATTTTCATATGACGCTTTGAGTAATCAGAGTATCCTCCAAGATATTTTTAAAACACTGCATTCCCTGTGTACCATGTATGTTTAAATGGAATAGCCCTGAATGAAAATGGTCCACATCTAACCACCACAATGTTCATGCTATTGTGAATGAGTTTGAAAAATATACTTAGCTGACCTCCAGGTCAAGTCAAAGGTAACTGCTTGCATTTTTGTTCTCCATTGAGTGTATGAATACAGTGACATGTACATATACAAAAGAAATTTTCAACAGATGGTATTTCATTGTTATTCAATAAACAAGTTGATAGTCAGCACTCTGACATTGATTTCAAGGTCAAAGGTCTTGATTCAGGTTTTTTTCAGCTGTAATAATTTTGTAAGCATGATAATACAAACAAGTATGAATGGATTTTTATCCAACCCAGTTTGTGAATATATCTGAAGAATACCTTGAATGATGCCACTTTAATAACTTGGGTTTGTTCAAAAACAATTTTATGGATTTAACCAAACTTAGCATGTGGGTTTATCTTGGCAGTATTTGAGATGAGTTCAGTTATCTTCAATCCATGATACCAGGTTTAAGATCAAAGACTGTAAACAAAGATATTTGTTCTGCATTTATCTTGTGAAAATGTTAACTCAAACATAGAACAAAATATTTTTGTTTCCAGATCTGGTATGGTAGAGTTTCTCAAGAATATATGAGGTGGTTTTAATACTCAGCATTTAAGCAGAATAAAAGGAGAGAAGAAACAAACTTCTTGTTAATTCCTGTAAATTCTTTTTGTCCAGTATAGCATCAGTCCCTTTGAGGAACTCTTATTAAAGTATAGACATGGTTTTCTAATAACCAAATGTTGGTTCTGATTTTTTAATCATATTATGATGTTAATGAATGTGGCATTTATTTAAATTACAGATTTGGGAAAATAAAATTTAGTCATTTTATGTGTCAGTTCAAGTTTCACCTTTTGTCAAGTGAAAAAACATTTTAAAAAACTCTTAAGAAAAAAATGTATATGATGTATAAAAGAGTGGCAATGACAGTCTGAATATTAAGAAGAAAGGGAATAGAGGGTTCTATATATGCAAATACAGAAGACAATGTTTTGCACTGGTCTTATGAAAATTATGTAAATGGCCATGTTACAAGACTATGTACATTTTATGCAGTGAAAATGATGTCACACATAGTTGATAAAATTGAAGAAGATCACTTATTGTTCAGTAAGACTTTCAAAACATGTATGCATCTGTGACTATAAATTTATATAATTAAAGTTTTATGTTGGTTCTGGGAGGTGCAGTAGCTCAGTGGTTAGTGTGCCGAACTCACGACCGAAAGGGTGCGAGTTCGAATCCTACCACCGGACCAGCCTGGGTCACCTACTGTGGTGTGTCCAATGGCAAGGCACTTTACTCCGAT
This sequence comes from Margaritifera margaritifera, assembly GCA_029931535.1. Classification (NCBI taxonomy): domain Eukaryota; kingdom Metazoa; phylum Mollusca; class Bivalvia; order Unionida; family Margaritiferidae; genus Margaritifera; species Margaritifera margaritifera. Next base: position 4,363,448 of record JAQPZY010001654.1, read on the forward strand.
TGCCTCGGCACTAAATAACCTATTTGTGTTGCTGTGCCATAAAGTAACAAACCAGACCAAATGTTGGTTCTGATTTTTTAATCATATTATGATGTTAATGAATGTGGCATTTATTTAAATTACAGATTTGGGAAAATAAAATTTAGTCATTTTATGTGTCAGTTCAAGTTTCACCTTTTGTCAAGTGAAAAAACATGTTAAAAAAACTCATAAGAAAAAAATGAGTTTTTTCAGGCCTAGAAAATAACAAATTTCCTTGTAGCAAGAAGGACTAGTAGATTGAGAAATTTACTAGTCTTGTTGAAACTTCACTAGTCCTTCCCACAAAACAATGTTAGCTACATATCAAGTTTAACAACACTCCAGGGAGAAGCTAATTTAAAAATCCACTTTTTTTTCAACTATGAATATATCACTTGCCTGTCCGTCAAATGCCTTTGAAATAAACATAATTTGCCCATGTGGAGATATTCCTGCCACATACATGTATTTGGCAGTGTTGTGTGATTTATAATCACTGTAAGTCTCACCTCTACTTTTGTGATTTGAGATTAGTTGGCCTCTGAATAAATGTTTCTGCACAATCAATAATACATGTAGTGACGGGGTAGTTTTCTCTGAAAGATTCCAGGGAACAGTCTCTAATTATTTCTCTTGGAAGTCATATTATCAGTGATTTCAACTCATCTGCTAAGATTGGAATTCAAGAATTGAAAATCTTGCATGCCCATCTGACAGCATAGATAGAAATTTAAATGGTACCAAACACACAGTCTTCACGCACTTGTCAATGTATTTCACACATTAATTTCTACCATAAATTGTGTTTGTGATGATTATTTGAACATCCATTGATGGAACATGAACTACCTCCACCTTTCTTATATTTTCCATCGCTATACTTATAAATTTTTAAGAGAAAACGAGCAAAGATAAAATGTAAACAAAAAGACTGATGTTGTTTTGATCACGGCATGTGCGGTATCTAATGTTCATTTCACTATAGTCATGGCTGACACATCACATGATTGGTTAAAGACGGTGTCTATATATTTCACTATGATAGAATGGTCTAGTCCACTAGGATAATGAAATTTTTACTTTGAAATTATTTAAATGATTTCTTTTGGTGCTGTGTGAATTATTTCAAAGGTTTACACTAAAATGTCCTACATGTAAGAGAACTGGAAGTTGAAAACCACTGGCTAATTATGTTGTTATTTACTCTAACACACAATAATTTACTTCTCTACTTGTAATGATGCTAAGGTAGTGTTGAACAGTATATTGGTGTATATTTCAGTATTATGCTACAGTAGACCCTAACTGTGATTTTGACGATGATGACGTCCCCTGGTTGTCCCGGGAGCATGTGGAGAGCCGTCCAGAAACAAGTCTATCAGGGATTAAGGAGATGGTTGGCAGTGGTCATTCTGTTGGTGGGGTCATCAACACTTCAATAGACTCGGAAGGACAGCTAACTTATGTGAGTTCCCCAAATTGCTAAAGAAGATTTGGAGACTTAACACCCCAACATTGCCTTTTTCAATAAATTGTTATGTTATGTAATGTTCTAAACGCAGCAAATTAATAATATTTCCTATATATAAATGCAAGTTTGTTTTTCTTATCCTAGTATGGGCACTTGAAGTTTAGTATGGGCGGTTAAAGTTGTTGCCAAAGAATGTTTTATTTTCTTTTGAATTTCAGTGTAAAATATGCCCTAATAAAAATAAAAGTAAAGCTCATCTTGAAATTATTTCCACTGTCAAAACTTGTCCTAAAAACAGTTTTTTTTTGTTTTGTTTTTTACCTTGACTCAGAGACAGTAATATGGTCTAATAATAGCTGCTCTTCAGTTTTGAAAAATATTTCATGTGCTCAGCTGCCATGAGACAGAGTGGAAGTATCCTGTAACACATAGGTCCAATACACATTTAATATTTACCTATAATATACCGGTAGGAGGAATATCTTAGCTGTTAGAGTACAACAATTTAGTCACTGTGCATACCATAGAAGACAGTTCTTGTGGCATGAGACCTTAGTCATAAACATTCATAAACTTTATGACACTTTCAAAAAAGTTCAATTTTTCAATCCATCAGGGTTCATCATAAAAAGAACTAAAAAGGGATATTTTATTAGATTGATACAGAAATGGTTAAAGTCACTTTTTCATTTATATGTGTTTATCCAGTTTACAAAGATTTTGTGAAATAGATTTATAATTGTCAGAAAAATCAGTAAAACTAGCACATACCAGTAGCAACAGTCACCTGGCCTTACTTTGCATGTGCATCATCATCTGGTAATATGGCAAGGGGATGCAGCATTGTACAACTGATTATGATACCTGTATGGATGGTTGTACTGAAAGTTCATCAAAGAAGGATTTAAGAAAGTAAGGAAACTATGAAAAGTTGTAAATTAACATTTATGTAAAATAATTTGTTTGAACCTCAAAATGGTTAAGTTTATTTATTACAGAATCAAGCCAACCTTACATCAAGAAGACCTTAGTTTGTTAGTTAGTTATTATCATGATTATTGTTATTATGATTCTCCCAACAGTCCAGTGTCCAGCTTCAACGGATTATCTCCAGATGCAAGTGTCAGTTTTTCTACGCTGATTACAGTGAAATAGACACAGCCAATCTCACCGAGGTCCCACCTCCTGTAAGTAGAGAGGTACCAACACTGGATGAAAAATAGAAAAAATTAACTTATCGTACAAACTTAACCAGAATACAGAGTTGGTTTTTGAATTTCTGGTGCCTCATGTCCATAAGTGTTCCCCAGTGTCAGTCAGCTGGGAATTTTTAATAGATTAGTCTATACATGTTGTAAGTAGATACAAGTTATGGATCTTTACACTTGGTCTGTGGTCATTTATGGTAAAAATAGTACATTTAATGAGTCATTCAATTGATTTCCTGAGCCAAAAGTAAAGCACAAAATTTGAATATGCATAACTGGTTTCACTTTGTAGTAAATGTGAATGTGTACACAACATCCCAAATTCTGCAGTATTGGAGCATATGGTCTAAATGGGGACCTGAACCCCAAATTATGTCTAAATGGGGACCTGTACCCAATGTTCTGTCTAAATGGCGACCTGTACCCAATGTTCTGTCTAAATGGGGACCTAAACCCAAAATTCTGTCTAAATTGGGACCTGTACCCAAGATGAACTCTGTCCTAAACAATTTAGAGTTCCTCAATGCAGAAAAATAAAATAAAAGAACACACCAGATCAGTCACTGATCTGTGTGGGTATCGAACCTGCAACCCTTGGATTAAGATTCTGATGCTTTACCAACTGAGCTACTGAGGAACCCCTATTATACAGAGGTTTTATTGGTATTAGAATGGCCTTATGAAAACCAAATTATTTGGCCAGTCTACAGAATAGATCAGGTTACAGAGTGATCATAATACAGAGGTTTTTTTGTATTAGAATAGCCTTATGAAAACCAAATTATTTGGCCAGTCTACAGAATAGATCAGGTTACAGAGTGATCATAATACAGAGGTTTTATTGGTATTAGAATGGCCTTATGAAAACCAAATTATTTGGCCAGTCTACAGAATAGATCAGGTTACAGAGTGATCATAATACAGAGGTTTTATTGGTATTAGAATGGCCTTATGAAAACCAAATTTAATGGCCAGTCTACAGAATAGATCAGGTTACAGAGTGATCATAATACAGAGGTTTTATTGGTATTAGAATGGCCTTATGAAAACCAAATTATTTAGACAGTCTACAGAGTAGATCAGGTTACAGAGGGGCTATTATACAGAGGTTTATTAGTATTAGAAGAATGATCTTATGAAAACCAAATTATTTGGACAGTCTACAGAGTAGATCAGGTTACAGAGTGATCATAATACAGAGGTTTTTTTTGTATTAGAATGGCCTTATGAAAACTAAATTATTTAGACAGTCTACAGAGTAGATCAGGTTACAAAGGGGGCTATTATAAAGAGGTTTTATTAGTATTAGAATGGCCTTATGAAAACCAAATTATTTAGACAGTCTACAGAGTAGATCAGGTTACAAAGGGCTATTATACAGAGGTTTTATTAGTATTAGAATGACCTTATGAAAACCAAATTATTTAGACAGTCTACAGAGTAGATCAGGTTACAGAGTGATCATAATACAGAGGTTTTATTGGTATTAGAATGGCCTTATGAAAACCAAATTATTTGGCCAGTCTACAGAGTAGATCAGGTTACAGAGTGATCATAATACATAGTTTTTTTTGTATTAGAATAGCCTTATGAAAACCAAATTATTTAGACAGTCTACAGAGTAGATCAGGTTACAGAGTGATCATAATACAGAGGTTTTATTGGTATTAGAATGGCCTTATGAAGACCAAATTATTTGGCCAGTCTACAGAGTAGATCAGGTTACAGAGTGATCATAATACAGAGTTTTTTTTGTATTAAAATAGCCTTATGAAAACCAAATTATTTGGCCAGTCTACAGAGTAGATCAGGTTACAGAGGGGCCTGTTGAGGGATATTTCACTGTATATATATATTGTCTGTCCAGTAAATCCTTTGTTTACTTAAAATTAACAAGTGTATTTTAGTACAAAGTTTATAATTGAGTCAATGGAATTATGCATGAAAACAATTATACTTTTATTTTCAAGAATTTTACTACAAATTCACAACCAAAAGTGTTGACTTGCTGTAGGTTTTTAAATTTAGCTGATGATTACCTTCAGATCTTTGTGTTGTTGCTGTTTTACTACCATTGATCATTATTTTCAGTCATTTTATTTACCATATATACTCACTTGTAAGTCAGGTCCAAGTGCAAACTGCATAGGAGTAATCAGTAGAATGAACAACATAGACCCTGATCTGCCAGCACATTATGTGATGGCAGATCAGGGTCTATGTTGTTTTCAGTTGGACCCCACTTATAAGCAAGTATATATGGTATGTTATGGCCCTTTATTAGATTTAGTTTTTTATTTTCTGTCTTATCTAATAACGTCTTAGAATACTGTTATTCAACTTTGACCTTTTTCTCCTGTTTCAGCCCAGTGAGGACTCTGATATGATGCAGAGGGAAGAGGGAGTAGATGTCTTTACTCTCCTCCATCATGATCTCAACATATGCACAAACTCTGTGAGTACTGAATTTAATAGTTCTCAGTTTCAATCATAATTTAAACCTAATGTCATGAATACAGTTGTCCCACCTGTAAAGTATAGGTTAGACATAGATATCATTTTTTTTTTGTAGTGACATTATTCATGGTGTTGTTGTGGCCTAAGTCTTCATTGTTGTAAATTTAGCTTCTTTTTGCTGAAACTCTTGTATGTAAAGTTATAAAACTTGTTGGGTACATCTATCTCAAGAAGTGCTAAATAGTTCACAGTGACCTACTGTTATGCTCCAGTGACTACATTAGATTTTTACATTATACCCCATTCTTTGACACTGTTGTATGCAGTGCAATCAAAGTTGATGAGTTCCTCATGTCTGATGCAAAATTCTTACCCTTAGGTGAAATTTTGCTATCCTACATCGAAGCACATGAAGGACTGTATTAATCCTGCAGCAATCTTATGTTTTTAGTGTCACACTTGAATGCAGAACATTTCAGTCTGCATATATGTGAAGTTTTGATAAGTGTTTACAGGACAAGTTTTAAATCAATCAGTATATATATATATATATATATATATATATATATATATATATATATATATATATATATAGTAAGCTTCCTGGCAAAAACATGTACCATGATTTTGTCAGTCAGCCAGATGGCTGATGTAAACTGTATCTGTATGTTGCATCTGTTTCAGCCCCAGTACGAGACAATACTGGACATAGTGAATAATCTGCTACTTTATGTGGAACCAAAGAAAAAGGTAACCAGACCAGACCTTAAATTCTACAAATTTTTAAAGTATCAAGTTCTTACTCAGGCTCAAAACTTTGAATGATAATATGTTACTTGCAGTACATCTATGTCATGTAGAATGATAATATGTTACTTTCAGTACAACTATGTCATGAAGCATGATAATATGTTACTTTCAGTACATCTATGTCATGTAGAATTATAATATGTTACTTGCAGTACATCGGTGTCATGTAGAATGATAACATGTTACTTGCAGTACATCTGTGTCATCTTGAATGATAACATGTTACTTGCAGTACATCTGTGTCATCTAGAATGATAATATGTTACTTTCAGTACAACTATGTCATGAAGCATGATAATATTTTACTTTCAGTACATCTATGTCATGTAGAATTATAATATGTTACTTGCAGTACATCGGTGTCATGTAGAATGATAAACTGTTACTTGCAGTACATCTGTGTCATCTTGAATGATAATATGTTACTTGCAGTACATCTGTGTCATCTAGAATGATAATATGTTACTTTCAGTACATCTATGTCTTGTAGAATTATAATATGTCACTTTCAGTACATCTATGTCTCGTAGAATTATAATATGTTACTTTCAGTACATCTATGTCTTGTAGAATTATAATATGTTACTTTCAGTACATATATGTCTTGTAGAATTATAATATGTTACTTTCAGTACATCATTGTCATGTAGAATGATAATATGTTACTTGCAGTACATCCGTGTCATCTTGAATGATAATATGTTACTTGCAGTACATCTGTGTCATCTAGAATAATAATATGTTACTTGCAGTACACCTGTGTCATCTAGCATGATAATATGTTACTTGCAGTACACCTTAGAATGATAATGTTACTTGCAGTACACTATGCCATCAAGAATGATAATATGTTACTTGCAGTACACCTATGTCATCTAGAATGACAATATGTTGCCCTTCATTACACCTGTGTCATGTAGAATGATAATATGTTACTTGCAGTGCAGCTGTTTCATGTAGAATGATAACATGTTACTTGCAGTACATCTATATCATCTAGAATGATTATGTTGCTTGCAGTACACCTGTGTCATCTAGAATGTTAATATGTTACTTGCTGTACATGCATCATCAAGAATGATAATATGTTACTTGCAGTACACATGTGTCATATACAGTGGCAATATGTAACTTACAATATATCTTTGTCATATAGATGATTTTTTACTTGCAGTTCATGTGTGTCATCTGCAATAATAATATGTTACTTGCAGTACACTTATGTCATGTACAATGATAATATCTTACTTGCATTACATCTGTGTCATCTAAAATGAACAGAAAGAAACCAAAGACGTTCTGTTATTTAAACATCATTCTCAGCAAGGCATCTCTGTGTCATAATTTCTGGATTTTGAACTTGTGCTTAAAAAAATTTCAGGAATGCATAGCAAGGACTGTCCTTAAGTTTTGAAGTAGCACGTTAAAGTGGAAAAGTAGAAGGTGGGTCTGAGGGTAAAGGGGTGGCATCCTTTTGGGGGATGGGGAGAGGGACAGGAGGCAAAGCCTGCTTGGATGAAAATGAGTTAAGGCATTTTGTACCTTAAAGTCAAATTCGTCTGATAGCTGATAAGAAAAAAACGTGCCTTTTTCATTATTTGCCTGTATAGTAAACAAAGGCTTATACCAATTGTTTGTAATACCTTTGGATTTAATTACAGTTAACTCAGTCCTTTTATTTGATCTTCAGTCTACTAGACAAATCTTTTTGATCTGTTCATGTAGCAGCTGTCACATGATGCAGTTCAGCTTGCATAATATGACATAATCTACTAGGATGGCCAGGCCTAGACTATACTTCCAGGCTCTGGTTTTGCTAAAATTCTCAAAATGTATCCTCAAATTCATTGTTTACAATATCCTACTTATGACACTTCAGACAATATCAATTTTTTTTATCAGAGGTAGAGATAGTGGAAACCTTTTTATTCTTGAAAAGAGAGATAGGAAATCCCAAAATTTTAGTAAATCCTCAGATTTCCTCAGAGATAAGGCAAGATTTCTTTAAGGAATATTTAAGATTTCATGACTGTATTTTAATCCCGGGTACCTGCTGAATGTTCTGTGAACAAATTGTTTTACCGACCCAGCAATACAAAAGATATTCAGAAATCTCTATTTGAGTAAAAATTTTGAGATGTTTAATGAAGCTTGGACCAGGTACTCAAATTATTTACATGCTTAGAATATTCTTGTGTTGTCTGAATGTAACATTGTAGCTAGGCCCATGTAAAAAAATTTAGACTTTAAACTGAATGTTTTAGATTAACAGACGAAAATTTAAATAGATTGTTTTTAATTAAAACAAAAATTTGTGGTTAGCTTAAGAAGAGTAGGTTTATATTTATCATAGATCCTATAGAAAGACTTATGTAAAACTTAATGTAAAACTTCATAGCAAGACATGCTTATGTAGACGTGGTCTTTAGGAGAGGTTTTATTATTAATAACTGCTTAAGTAGACATGGTCTTTTGGAGAGGTTTTATTATGAATAACTGTTGAAAGCACAACTAAAAACAAAAAACAATACTGTGTTATAATTTACAATTAAGTGTATCAGTTAACTTGTCTCAGTTTCATCCCAATTCTATTTTATATTATATTTTAGTAAGGCTTTCCAACCTAAATTTCCATGCATCTTTATAAACCAACACAATACAGACCCTTGTGACATCAAAATATTTATCACTAACTGATTTTTGGTAATATCTTTTCTCTCCCTTTTGCTTCCACAAAAGTGATTAAATGAAAAAGGACTTGTACCCGCAAACCATTACGATTTTGGCATAATCATTAAAATTGTATACATTGAATTACATTTTACATTCACCTGTGTATGGATTACACTTTTACATTGATAAAAATAAAATGAATGTTTGTCTGGGTTGTTTAACCCATATAATCTCCAAACATTTTTATGTAACAGAATTATTGAAAAGAAGTCTCCTGTTTATCAGTCACATATTCAAAAGGTTGCACTTGTTTTACATGTACTTTCCAACATCCTTACATAGTGCTCAATTTATTATAGCTGTATTTGATGAATTTCCTAGAAAAGAGACTGGTTTCTTCAATATGAAAACCTGTCTCTCAGATTTATTTTATTTATGAAGATAATTGGTGAGAGAACCTATATATATATACTCTAAATAATGGCACAGAATGTCAAGGGCAAGCAGGCTTTATCAAGTACTTCAGAAATATAGATTTTGTAAATATGTCTTGTGTTTGAATTCTTGTACTATTCTACTTGGATTTTGCCCATTTGTGACAAGAACTTAAACTAGCTGCAGATACAGGTTAGTAAATACAGGGCTTTGCAAATTTTGTAAAAGTCGTCTTGCCCAGGAAAAACTGACTGGATAATTGAACTTGCCCTCAGGAGATTTGAGCTTGTCCCAAAATATGACAACATAATATCACATCTAAAGTAAGAAAATAAGGTATAATAAAATAGGAGATGTTTTAAGGAAATCGTGTCATATTTATTTTACAAAAAGGAAATCGTGTTATATTTATTTTACAAACAATAAATCGTGTTATATTTATTTGACCAAAAGGAACTTTTGTTTTCTTTTATCTTTGTTTGCACCTTAAAAACATATGCCAGTAATTAAAATTATCAAAAAGATATATGTAAATAGTACATGTAGTTAGATATGTAGATGAGAAAAAAAGGAAGGGTTAGAATGCTGATATAATTAGAAGAACGGAGACAGACATATACATGTATATAGAGATATAAATGGATAGGTAGATAAGGGTTTTGGAAATAGCTAGAGAAAGAGGGAGAGAGAGAGATATGTTTAGGTAAAAGACCTTGAACTGAAAAATTAAACAACCAAGAAAAGAACTGTGTTAACTTAATTTAAATCATGTTTTAATATATCATGACATTTTGCTTTATCTACTTTTCCACTTAAAGTTCAATTAATCATGCAGATTTACATATCCATCCAGTAAAAAACAAGGTAAAACTGAACCCCTTACTGAAATATTCCAATATCAATGAATTCACTCTGTGTTTTTCTACTGGGGAGTGTTGTGTCCACTCACATGTCTGCTTTCACTTCCATATGTCATCCAAATTTCAATATCACTTTCTGCATCAAAGTCTGCAATATGGGGACCATGAAAACCTACATTCATTAGAAGCTGAAGAGTTTCTTGGTTAAGACAGTTTCTCAGGTTTGTTTTTGATCCTGAAGCCAGATGCCTGGAAGCACTTCAGGGGCTCATGTTGGAAACTCTCAAAATGCTTGTCAATGTACTTGATGGGCTCAATAGATTTGTTTGTGAAAACTTTATTTGACCTATTTATGCTAGCAGACTCAACTACATCAACAATAATGAAAGCTTGACATTTTGTATTGATTTATTTATACTCACAAATGAATGATCTGAGAACACTTATTTTATCCATTTACCTAACAGCTATCACCTTGTCACCTTGAAATTGGTGACATGCATCAAAACAATCTTTGAGAAGCTGACTTTTGAGAATAATTTGAGAACACTTATTTTTTATCCATTTAATTATTTGCCAACAGTATGTATCAGTCTCCTGTAATTATAATGTAAAGAAATGATGATAAACACCACTTGTGGATGTTAAATTTTCAGTACATCAGTTGTGCTTTCAATGAAGTCCAGATGGCTAATTATTAGAGATGAGTGCCTTTCATTTCCAAAACACACCTGTCAGTTTATTGTAATTATGACATGTAACATGTAGATTACACTTTTTATGCATAGATTACATTTTTTGTCCACTTAGATTACACTTGTGACTCTCAAGGGGTTGCAGGTATGAGGACTTCATTTCCACATACAATCCACATGCATACATAATATAAAGACCTAAGGCAGGAACATTTCTGCACAATGAAATGCAGATTGCTTATTTTTCAACTCCACTTCCCATTACCATTTCCACACCTGGATGAAAAAAAACATCCAATTCCATTGCAAAATGGCATATTTGCCCTTTTCTCTTTGAGGATATCTTTTAAGCATTGCAAGTTGTGCATGTTAAATTCCACAAGATACATTTTGGAGTCAGTATCAATGAAACATTTGCATTATATTTTGTTTGTATTAATAAATTTCCCAGTAGAGCATCTAAGTGACATAATAGCAGCAGTGTAGCTAAAGCAGTCACAGAGGCTTTGGATTTTTGAAATAAGTGCTTTTTGACCATGACCAGGACTATAAAATACTTCATGAACAGACAAAAGCAAAAATTCTACCTCCACACATCTTTTGTTTCAGTTTTTAGATGAATGTTTTTCAATTGTGTCTGAGATAGAATATTTACAGCCCAGAGAAGAAGTTGCTGGTGAAATCCCCAGCCCCCATATGGACAGCCCTGCACAGCCAGAATTACCTTAAGCCAGTATTTAAGGAGAATAGGCAGGGTTTTCTTGATGTTATGAGCTATTGTTTTTTGTTGTCTCCTTATAAGGTCCACCTCATTAAATGCAGTGAATGACTGTCTTTACCGGTAAATGAACCACAACTTTTACAGAAAATTCAAGTCATTATATTATCTTCATTAGCATGTTAAATTTTGGGGAAGAAATGGCCTTCAGTAATACCTTTAGAATATTATTTAAAAGTATAATATGGTTAACACTGCAAAGAAGGTTATAAACTTGATGATGGCATGAAGGATAAAGACACGAGTTTTCACAGCAGCCAAATGAGGGATGACATAAAAATACCTGGATGTAAAACTGTCCTATACCATAATATTGTTATTTTATCTACTCATCAAGGTTGTACAATATGACCTTGATAGCACATCTGTCAGTTTTAGCATTATCATTTCTGTTTTCCATGTAAAAATCAATACATACATACATGTACATAACATTTTGATATTCTGAGGTCTGCCAAGTGACAGGGATTATAATATTGAAATACCGTTTTATACACATCAAAACATAGACTTGCAATAAGGAATGTGTAACACATGTAAACACTTTACATGGCAGTGATGATTCCTGATCTGTGCTATGCTGATTCCAGCATTAGAGTGTATTCTGGGCTAATACCAGATTAAGTAGAATCTGTACTATGCCGATTCCAGCATTAGAGTGTATTCTGGGTTGATCTCAGATTAAGTAGAGTCTGTGCTAGGCTGATCCCAGCATATCTGGGTTGATCCCAGATTAAGTAGAAACTGTGCTAGGCTGATCCCAACTTAAGTAGAATCTGTGCTAGGCAGATCCCAGCATTAGAGTGTATTATGGATTGATCCCAAATTAAGCAGAATCTGTGCGAAGTTGATCCCAGCATTAGAGTACATTCTGGGCTGATCTCGGATTAAGTAGATTATGTGCTAGGCTGATCCCAGCATATCTGGGTTGATCACAGATACGTAGAATTGTGCTAGGTTGATTCCAGCATGAAGAAATTATTCTGATTTCCAAATACATGTATCCTAACTAAACTAATTTGAATATCAAAATACTGTGATATGAGTCCACAGTGAGACTTAGGCTGATCCCAGTCTACAAGACTTGTATAGTCTGGGCTGATATCGGAATTCTCAAGATAAGGGGTGGGGGGACAATCCCCTAGTTAAAGTGGTATGAAAAAGTTTACTAAACAGATTTAGCAATATTGTTAGTATAGAATATGAGTATCTGATTGGGGAAACAAGCCAAAACAAATTTGATATTTTTTTGTTTGTTCTATACATAAATATCAAATGAGAGCCGCAATCATTACAAACAACCTGCAGTGAACAAACTTCACAGGTCTATTGTACCTTGTGTAGAGAAGAATGAAACTTGAATGGAAATGGTTATAAATGTGTAATTTTCTGTGGTACAATATGACACCTAATTTTGTGAGGTGACAATGGTGCCAAAGCTTCTCAAAGCTAATCAAGGATTTACTGTTTGCAAATTTAAGAATTTACCAAGTGCATTACATTCACAGATGTGTTAGAATTTCTCAGTGATTGCATAAGTGCATATATTTTGCTGTCCTCTAGCTAGCAGCTCTAGATTTTAATGTGTTACATTTCAGGAGGCAACAGAGAAGCTTCAGAACATGAGGTTCAAGCTGCAGCTATCTCGTGTGGAGGATCAGAAAACACCAATTCTCAATCTACAGGAAAGCCTACGGTAAAATACAAGTGGATCTGTCAATTCACTTTGTGATGGTCATGAAACTGCATAATTTTTGTGAGATATGTTATCACACAAAAATCATTTTAAAGAGGTTTCATAAACCCATCTCATATTCTTGATATTACACATCATGCCATGATGGTAAGAGCTTATATGCGAGTATATACGGTAGTTGTCAGTAGTAATAGTTACAGTCATATAAATACATCACTAGTTATACAGTTACTATGGATCAGTCAATTTAAAATAAAACAGCAACGTAAAAATTTGTCTTTTTGTTATGAAATAATTGTTTAGTGTATATAATAAACACATCATCAGTACATTAACTTGATCAGGGTACTTGTATTGTATTTTGTTTGATAGCAGAAGGACATAGGATTATGCTCAGTTCATCGGGTCTAGCAAGATCCAATATCCTTCCACTACCAAATTTGATGTGATACAAGCACCCAGATTAAGTTACCATACTACTGTATTTTGGTGTGTATAATGTGCACTCTTTTTTACTTAATTCTCTTATTTTCAGGAGGGGGTGCACATTTTATAGAAGAATTTAAAAAAAGCTTTTTTTCCAGGTCGATCTGATGAAAGGATGAAGGCACAATAGCTGCATACACGTGTCACATTCACTCCTTGTGAAATATAACATCTATTGCACGTAGCATTTTAACTAAGTTTTTTATCAGTACTAGCCTTATTAAAGAATGAAATAATGCTTACAGACCTTGATAGTCCTTGTTCTATGATTTTTTATGCTAATAAACTCGTTTCATTTCACATCACTGTTTAGTGTTTTATTCTGTGACTCTACTGGAAATACATTTGCATAACGACTGATAACTTCTTGTTCTAAAACTGCAAGGTACCGCATTGAAGCGGAACAAATATATGATTACTGTACCTGTAAATATTCAGTTTCAACAACTGTCAACCTAATAAAAAATTTTTTTTATTAATTTCTTTATTGCTTGAATATAATATTTAGAATGTTATTTAATGTTATCATCAGAGGCACATTTTGGGGGAATCTCTTTGGTGAAACAGAATAATAAATTAATATATGAAATCGGCCAAGACTTTTTTATCTTTGGAAAATAAGTTTGGTTCTTAGTTTTATTTCTCATCTAAAATCACAGCATTTTGTATTTCTTTGTGACTATACAGTGATAATTGGTTCATTGACTCAGTGTGGTCTTTTCAAGGTAATTGGCACTGGCTAAAGCTTTGATGAGCTAAACATAGTTACATTGCTTTTTCTAGGTAAATTTGCAATTTATTTTATACTTCTTTGTTACAATACAGTGAGCAATGTTTAATTGATTCAACATGGTGTTTTTAAAGGTAATCTGCACTGTCTGAAACTTTGATGTGCAAAACATAAATACAATTCATTGTCCTGGTAAATTCTAGCTTGAACATGGAGATATATTTGCAATTTATTTACTTTTCTTCAAAAAATAAACTTGGTTCTTTGTTTTATTTCTTATCTTAAACGACATTATTTGATACTTCTTTGTTACAATACAGTGAGCAATGTTTAATTGACTCAGCATGGTGTTTTTAAAGGTAACAATCAGCGCTGGCTAAAGCTTGGATGTGGCAAACATAATTACAATGCATTGTCTTGGTAAATTCTAGCTTGGTCATGGATATATATTTTAGAGGTGTCATGATAGTCCAAATAAGTATAAATACTGGACCTGAACTTTTACATAGCATCTTGTGTTCGATCTTGAATCTGAATGAATATAGTCAAAGTATCAACATGGGTCATATAAGAAATTCGTACACTGCAAAAGAGAAGCTAACCATCATTGCCTATGCAGACGCACATGGTAACAGAGCTGCTGGGAGGGAGTTCAATGTAGGAGAGTCTTCTGTAGGAGAGTGGAGAAGAATGAAAGAAAGACTGAAGAAAATGCAGAGAACAAAACAGGCAGATAGAGGGACAAGTGCAAAATATCCGACATAGAGAGTGGAGTCCTTGAATGGGTCATGGATAGAAGAAGACATGGAATCTCAGTATCCAAGACAGAGATTCACTTTCAGGCAATACTGATTGCAAAACAGAAGAAAATAGATGACTTCAAGGGGTCTGTGAGCTGGACCTATGCATTTTTATGATGACATGGTGTATCAATTTGGCGATGTATACATATAGCCCAAAAACTGCCAGAAGATTATGAGGACAAACTGCTCAAATTCCAGAGATTCATCATTAAACAGCACAAAAGATTCAAGTTTGAGTTGAGCCAGATAGGAAATGCTGACCAGATGCCCCTGACATCTGATCTTCCATCCAACACCACTGTCCATATGAAAGGGGCCAGCAACATCAGCAACTGGCAATGAGAAAAATTGTTTTATGGTGATGCTTGCCTGTGCCACTGATGGTGGAAAGCTTCCCTCCTTTGTTATTTTCAAGAGGAAGACACTTCCAAAGGGTGCAGTGTGGCCAAATGGGATCATCACCAGGTGCATGGACAAGGGATGGATGCATGAAACATTCATGAATGACTGGGTAAAAAATGTATGGGGAAAATGGCCAGGTGGTTACACAAGAAAAAGTTTATTACTTCTGGATGCCTTCCAATACCGCAACTCGGACCATGTCAAGGACCTGCTAAAGACTGACTACTGGACTACTCAGGGCATCATTTCTGTTTGTATGACATCACTGCTCCAGCCCTTAGATGTCAGCATCAACAAGCCCATGAAAACCGTGCTCATAAAAAAATGGAAGGAGTGGTATGCTGACCACCAATACACATTTAGACCTTCTGGAAACAGGAGGAAACCTGAGCTGACTGACGTCTGCCATTGGGTAGTGCATGCATGGGTCGAACTAGATCCAAGCATCATCATACATGCCTTCAAAAAGTGCTGGATCTCAAATCAGATGGATGGCACAGAGGATGGATGGCACATCTTTTGGAAGAACAATGTTAAGCATGAATACCACCCAGAGAGCGAGGATGAAGACGAAGATGAGAGCTATTAAGCACCAACACCAGGAATGATGACAGACGAGGACATACAACGATTTTTCGAGAGTGATGACGATGAAGAGAAATTTGAGGGATTTTATCCATCAACAAGGCAAACCTTGAAACAGCCCATTTAAAGGCCATCCATAAAATAAGAAAGATATATTTTCAATATTGCCACTTTTTTCATTCATTATCCAAAATGGCTGACTGTTGTAACACTGCAAAAATGGAGTGAAATTATCAATATTTTAAAATGTATTGTATCACATGTGCATTATATGGCAGAACAAAATTTTTTCCCCTCATTCTGGGTCGAAAATTGGGGGGTGCAATATACACACAAAAATACGGTAATAACCAGTATGTCTCTTCAGTTTTGGACACCAAAAAAACGATATCCCTTATTGCAGTTAACATTGACTCAACCATGTATGTAAAAACTGACATAAATAACAGTCCACCTATATGTGTGAATAAGTAAGTGTGTGTATGTTCTGAATTAACACTGAATGCAGCTTGATACCATAAAAAATGATGTTGTAAGGTCAATGCCTGTTGGTGCCACCATCAATACTCATTATAGAATTACCAGTTACTTAGATACTTTATTTCAGACAACAAATCCAGCGGCTGCGGTATCTTGAGAGGGAGCTGTACCAGATATCTCGTACCCTGGAGGAAGAGTCAGAAAATGAGAGGTACATTTACTTGAACTAATTCTCAGTATATTTTGTTTTTACTTATGTTGAATAATAAGCCCTAACAGCAAAATTTCCTCTTTTACCTGTGTTTAATACATAAAACTACAAACAGCATTATAACCCACATCTGATATCATATTGATTTGGTTAAGGTTTGTGTAGACACTTTCCATTTGAGCATGGACTTAATAATAATAATAATAATAATTACTTTATTAATCCAGGGTGATATAATTAGCTAACAGCTAATCAACATTATGACCCTGCAATTAAAACAAATATACAACAAATATACATGTTATTAGTAAAAATGTACAAAGTTAACATCTTCTGCATAAAGGAAGACAAATAAATCAGAAGATAAATACAAACCACACACAGTTAACATACTGTTATCACATAGATATATCATAGTTATCTCATAGATATATCACAGCAAACTCATAGATACTGTATATCACAGCTATCTCATAGATATATCACAGCTATCTCATAGATATATCACAGCTATCTCATAGATATATCACAACTACCACTTACAAATGTTATGTGATCGTAAAATTTGGATTGCTCATCAAAATATTTGTAGCAATGAATACATGTGACAGACCCAAGATTTCAAACCAGTAGATTTACAAATTTTGATCAGTAGATTGGCTTCTAAACTAGTAGATTTTTTTATTGGCATAAATTTGATGTGTTTTAAGGGGATTGAAAACAAAACAAGTGCATTTTTTTCCATAATATGTCTTCTATTCATATTATAATAAAACAGAAAGTTTTGATCATGAATCAGATTCAGATTCTGATGGAAAATGTTACAATAATAATTAGTTAATATGAGTCAGTATATTGTCAATTAAATGAAAAAGGAAGAGTTGTTCATCTCATAGTTCACTGCAAAGATTTTTTTATAAAATCCACAAGCATTTTTAGTTTCCTTTACAAGATCACTGTCTGGTGACCAATAATGAAATTCATTGTGATTATTAAGCTTCACACTCAACAGGCTGTCAATAGTTTTCTGGTCCAGATTTCCCTTTGAATCACTTTGTATTTTGCGAAAATGGATAATGTCCTCTCTGTATTAGCATTACAATGTAGCAATGACAGGAGAACCATGCTCAGCCCGGAAAGAAGTACTAACTTCAGTTTTCCTGTTGTTTGGGTTTTTAAGGTTGCTGACTGCTCTCCAATACTCCTCCAAGCTAAGTTTACCTCGGAGAAAGTTCCTGACTTGGACTTAAGATATATTCCTTAGCCTCATCCTCAAGGGCTTCTTTCTCTTCTTGGCTCAGCTCCAAAATTCTGTTGGCAAGTTTCACCACTCTAAATAATTAAAAAAAGAAAAAATAGAGAGATTTAGACTTGAAATAAACAAAGAAAAAATATATGAATAATTTATCTCAACTTTAAAATGAATTATCTTGTAATATGTTTTTAATCCACTGATATATTTTATCTAGGACTTGAACTTAATTTATGTTCATGAAAACATGAACTAGTTCATGAATTACAAAAGATGCATACCTGCAATTGGGGAGACATTCTGCATGGTGTCAGGATTCAGATATACTATGGCTCGTAGAATTTCATCATCAAATGGAAACTTGTCAATCATTTTCCCGACCACTTCATAGTATAACTCTCTCACACTCCTGAAATTTAAAATGAAGTATTATATGGTGAAATTCAGGAACAATTAGTAAAAAGTAAAATATATTATGTAAAACAATTATCATATGGTACATTGCAGTTATTATCATTAAGAGATTGGTGTCTTACATGCAGGTAATTTGTATTTTACCCAATGATTTCAGTCCAACCTGTATTTATAGAATTAGACTACCCGTATCTATAGATAATTTCTTTTGGTAATTTCTGGAGCTAGATCTTCATTACTGCTCAGGAACTCCCTGACTCTTCAGCCGACAGCAAGGATACTGTCATTATGCTGCTTTTCTAGGAGTCTGAACGTCACTTTTGTAATGTCTGATTCACTGGTGATGACCTTGGTTGAAACAAACTTTCCTAGAAGCTTTCTTAGTAGCCTGATCATCTCTGCATGTAGATATCCAATCATTGATTCACCAGCCTAAAAAGATGTTTAAATTGACAATGTATTAGTAGATATGCAAAATAAAAATTGCTATATTGTTTGGTTTTTTTTATACCTGAAACATGGTATTGAAGTCATTTAAGATAGGTAGGATGAATTCTAAAAAAGGTGAAGTACAACCACATCTCGTCACTGATTAGATTTGTACAGCATCCCTGGACTCTACCAGGTTTTTTCACATTCTGGATAGCTCTCAAGTAACTTCTTAAGGCTGGCCACTGCTGCAGCATATGCTTAACACACCTTTCCAGTGACAGCCATCTGGTACTGCAGTGTTTAAGAAATTTCACCGGTTCTAAATCAGTGAACTACTGAAACTCTTTCAACCCCTCTTTTCATTTTGAGCTGGAAGATACAAATAATAAAGTGAAAAGCAATAATTTGAATTTGTTAGATATGTACTACTTATGAAGTTGAGAGAAAACAGCTTTATGAATGTCAGATGCTTAACATATACAATTTAAATTATGTTTTTTTTTTATTTTTACTTTCTAATATCTACAATACAAGTTGAAATGATTACAATACACAAGTTACAAAAGCCTGATCTTAAATGAAAATTTGTTTTGTAAAAATTTTAATATTTTTCACTGTTCAGTACCTGCGGTAGAATTGAAAGTACACTTCAGTAAGAAGCTCTTCTAGTGGCAGGGGTAACATCTTTATGCCTTTCTGTGCACAGATGTTTGTCAAGTGGCACACACAACCAACATGAAACACTTTGGGTTCACATTCTTGACTCTGGAGAAAACACTGTTGTGCTTCCCAATCATCACATTGCAGTTGTTACTGAAAAATCCAATACAGTTTGCCCAGCGGATGTCTCTGTCTCTGAAAGTAAAATCTTGTAATGATTGTCATTTTGCACCACATATTCCTCAGAAACTTGTTTTTTTTTTTTACCTATATTTTGCAAAGATGTAACTTCCTTCAATAAGTTGACAAATTTTTTGAAATATTACAAATAATAAAAAATTTAAAATAATTATATTTTTATGCTGAATTATTGCTTCTGAAAAATATTTAATCTCTATAAAATCTGAATGGCTAGGACTTATTATATTTTTTCTTTAAATATAAAACTCTAAAATTAAATAAAAATTTAAAAAGATTGTATAAAAATCTGGTTCAGGAATCTGAAGATCATTTCACTTGTGCCTATGTTGCATGTTGGAATATCAAGGAATCTGGTTGAAATACACTGAACTGTTTGATCATACACAAGGACTATAACATTCAACATTTTTTCATCCTTTTGATCATTTGATTTATCAATCATGGCACTAAAATTCTGACTCCTACACATATTTTCAACTTTTCTGTCCCAGGGGTGGGGGGTGGGGGCTAGGGCCTGAGTGACAATATGTGTTGTCTTTGTATGCTGGCATGAAAATTTGTGTGCAATCTCGAGTCTGGAAGCATGACTTTAAACAGTTTAGTAAAACGATCTGCTGTGAAGAATGATAAATGGTGTTTTTCCTAAAAATTGGCAAACAAAGTCACTGCAAGTGTCAATTTATCCACTTTTTATCCAGTCTCAAATAATGCCTTCAAAGTGGGTGTGTTTGTTACAGAAGATTTATTGCTCCTGTGCGATGGTGTCTGCATATGCCTGGTGATATCGTTTCTTTCTCCATATGCTATCTTAAAATCCACTTTGCTTGAAACACACAATGCAAACTCAGGACTTTTGCTACTCGCCTGCACACACTTAAACTCTGATATCCAAGCGTTGTTGAACTTGTAATATTTCTTAGCTGGTGGCTTTGATCCCTTTATTGCTTATAACATCTCAAAAAACATCCCACATTTGGCCTTAAACTCTCCAAATTACAATAACAAGGTAATCAGTTAGCAGCCTGTTGTGTACACATGTTAGCTGTTCTTTAACAATTATAATCCAATTACTCAGCCACACATCATCACATTGGACGTAACACTGGGGGAACATTTCTGGTCCCCAGTAGACTGGTTCTCGCTGGTTTCTCTAATGTTTGGATAGAACGTGTAACAATACCATGTTTGGGTTCTTTTATTCAATTTTTTAAATAATTCTTTTAATTTTCAAAAGCAGTAGATTTCAACTTAAAATGGTATGTGTGATAGATGGCCTTTAACACAGTATTTTTTGGGCCTACTGCCAGTAGAATCATATGTATAGCAGTGTAATTTCTTAAAAGCTGAAATATTAGGTGCAAGTTTATTATTATGCTGCAAACTATTCCATAAAAATTGTTCCAGCGTAAAAAAAAGATTTCTTACTATACTCTGTCCAAACATTTGGTAAATATAAATAGATGTTTTCACTCAACTGTGTACACCTTGTGCTAATGTTCCTTAAAAACTTTAAAAAATGGATTTTAAATTATTTAGGACCTTGAAAGTAAAAACAGCTTTCTAAAAATAATATAATCCTTAATTGGCACCCATCTAAGAGTGTTGAAAAGAGATGATGTAGATGTTAAAATAGGTTCTTATGTAAGAGGAATTATGGTGTTCTCTACACATAGTACAGCAGTAGATAAAATGTGGAAAAACAACTGTCTTGTAAACTTTTTGATCAACTGATCAGTCAAGAAAACCTCTAACCCTTTTTAAAATTCCTATTTTCTTAGATGCTTTTATCAAGAGTGTTTCAGAGTGGTTGGATAAAGTATTATCAATAAGGATACCTAAAAGCTAAACACATTTGAAAATTTTGGTTTTTGTATCATGTACTCCTAAGTACTATTCTCAACATTTGGGAAAAAAAATGGATTTTAAATTATTTAGGACCTTGAAAGTAAAAACAGCTTTTCTAAAAATAATATAATCCTTAATTGGCATCCGTCTAAGAGTGTTGGCTTTTTGTGCTGAGCAGATGAGCATTAGCTGGGTTTTCTGTAAATTTAAGCTAAGTTTATTGTCATACATCCATTTCATAGCAAATTGTAAATCTTCATTTAGTTTTTGCACTCAACAATGCTAATATCTTTATCGCTAACATATTGTGATGTATCATCTGTATACATAGACACTGAAGAATGTTTCAGGCACTTGGGAAAATCATTTATATATAATATAAAAAAAGAGAGGGCAATGAATTGATCTCTGTGGTATTCCAATGGAAATTTCCTTAAAATCCGAGACAGTACCTCTTTAACTCACAGCTTTTGATGTACTATTGAGACAGGATGAAAACCATTGCCGTGATGGTTTTGTAACATTAAACGCTGATAATTTATGTAGTAAAACTGTATGATTTACAGTATCAAAAACTTTACATAGGTCTGGGAATAAAACCTAATTTCCCATCATCGTTATTCTTTAACCAGTGATCAATCAAACCAGTTAGTACTGTCTCACAGGAATGATTTGGACAGAAGCCTGATTGACACAGGGTTATCAAATTGGAAGTTTTTTGGATAAAAAGTCATAAAATTAATTGAAAACATGTTTTTTTTTATATAGAGTCTCCTGACTTAAAAAGGGGGTAACTCTAGGTTGTTTCCAATCATCTACAAAAAAGTATTTGTGCCTATTGACATGCAGACCATGGCCTTCTTGTTGATAACCATTTGTCGTTTTTGACAGTCAGTGTTCAGATTCATTAATTGATGTAATGTATGTAATATTCATGTGAAGAAGTAGGAATGTCCTTTCTCTGATGTTACAAAATTTAAACACATTGTAATGTTATGACTCTGGGTCTTAAAATATGTAATAGTAAGAAAGTGAAACCAATAAAGTCAAGTAAAATCAACAAGCAATTTTTTTACAGCCAGTTAAAGTAAAAATTCAAAAGACACTTACAATTTATTAGTTATATTCCTAATAATCCTAAATGTCCTCATCACAAGTCCAAAATAATAGAATGTTCCGAATGAATTCCAATAGCCTTGAATGTCCTGATGTACCACAAAGATGTAATCCAGAATGTATTTAAATGAGTTCACATAAATCCCAAAATCATGTATTAATCCAAAGTCAATGAGCACTTTAGTAATTCTAATGAATATTTTTAAAAATTCCTCTCAAATTATATCTGATTTCAACAACACAACTGTAGTTACTAAATTAGATTCCTTACAGACTGATCTTTAGAACCGGAATTCTAGAACAGGAATGAATTTGTTTACCAAAATGTGTAAATAAATACACATGCCTTCATGACGTATGTTACATCAGAATATGAGTACAGTAGGACCCTGCTATGGCACGTTCATTATAGCACGAATTCGGATATAACACGATCGTGGCATGGCTCCCGAAATTTCATCTATTTTTTCGTACATGGACAAAAACATTTTTTTCTTTAAAGTACAAAAAATAATGTGTAAAAAATTAATTATCATTTTGGGGAAGAGATCATGTTGAATTCAGATATAATACGATCGTGGCGTGGCTACCGAAATTTTACAATAATTTCGCCAATTTCTTGAACTACTGCAAAGTTTTGTGCCAAAATAAACAAGAGTTTGATTTAATAATTTGGCAGGCTGTATTGTATAATTGAAGAAAAAGTGTCTTATGATTGCATCTTTCTTTATATGAATAAAGATGCTGAACATTTCTATTTGCGAATGTTCATTTCAAATATGTCAGTAGTCAATCACTGCACTTTGATCTTAGTTTATTTTTGAAAGATGTCAGCTCATCTTAAAGCTGATAAGTGTTAATCTTATTATTACTGATACATGAACAATAAAGTCATTAAGTCTTCTTTTTGTTTGTCTTCAATACATTCTATGTACAATCCTTGCTCAAACAATAGCCGACATATGTTTGCTCATTCAACTGCATACACAGCCAAGCACCAAACAATGCGGTGGTTGATAAAAGAATTTATAAATCAATTAATTTAAGTCATTGACAATCATCAAAGTCAATCTCAAAGCTAAAGGTTGTTCAAACCATGCGGCAATGATTTATAAAACATCAAACAAACAAAAGCCGCCAACACACACATGTGGCTTGGCGGTGTTGTTAGACAATCGCCACACAATCAGTTGACCAGTGAATAATATTGTACATTCCCTATAAAAATGACCTCATTGTTGATTAACAATTATTCTTGCTGTAGCCATTCAAACAAATAGATGTCAGAGTTTTAATTAGTAGTTATTTACAATGGATAATAGTACACGGAAACGTAAAGCTTTTACTGTTAAAGAGAAGCTTGAAGCCATGGACAGGATTAAGTCCGGTGTTTCCACAAGTCAGATTTAATTCCCAAGTGATACTTCCCAAGTTATCTGCCAGTGCACGTGGGCCGATAACCCTTTGGCTTCTAAAAGCACTCACTCTGTTTTCAAGTTGACAATCGTTTTGATTGAGCCGCGAATCTAATACTTGTTCAGTGCCAAGTAGAGTTCTACAACTTCCTGTGCAGATACTTTGACCTTAATCCCTTAGCTTGTAAAGGCATTACACTCTTTGTTTTCCCACGTGACAACCCTTTGATCAAGCTGCGAGTTTGATACTTGTTCAGTGCCAAGTAACAGAGGGTGGTTATTTGAACTCCCTGTGATCTTGCTGCACAACTGACACGTGTCCAATTGCATCCTTTAATAGATTTCTGACTTTATGATCAAAGTGTTACTTGCAGAGCCCAAGCTCAGTCTCTGCATAAGCACCCGCATATGACAGTAAAGCTGAGGAATCGGAGTCGGACGTGATTTATGATGACCAGACGACGATGATTTACAATGACTAGACAGCAATGTAGGATTTCAGAACTTTATCAGACAATGATATTATACTTCTGTGTGCATATTTTCAAAGAAATTATTATGGACTCATTCCTATGCATGCCATGAGATCGGTTGGTGAGTAGACATGTTGATCCTTTCACTATTCATGCTATACAATAGACATGTACATATAAATGTACCAATGCAAGGTTCTCTGAATAAAGTAAAATATTATATGTGCAATCTCTGTTTTCACTGCATGTGTATTTCTCGTTTAATATGCATTGATTTAAGATGGTAACTGTGCCAATGAAGCACGTTGTTTTGAGCCCACAATTTACCACCCCACCCCCACCCCATTTTTTTGGTGCATGCATCATTTTCTTCAGCTAAATGACTTGGTTTTGTCTAGGTTGGTTATAGCACGGTTCGGGACATAGCACGATCTCGTTTTGTGGACCCCGACCATCGTGCTATAGCGGGGTCCTACTGTAATTCTAATGGAAAAATACTGGCCTACCTGACATGTCACAAAAGTCAAATTGCAAAATGCCTATGAAAATATTGGCCTACGTGACACATGTCACAACTTACAAGCATGGACAAAAGTTAAGTATATATTTTCAAATAACCATACATCTTACAAGTATAGACAAAAGTTAAGTATATAAACATCATACATAACAGTAAAACTTTAATGCACTAGTTGATAATTCAGCTTTAAATTACAAAAGTATTATTCCGGAGGAATCAGAATATCTGAGATTAATGACAAATTGCAGTCAAAATAACCTTATTCAAGGAATCAAGGCTATCAACATGGTATTTTTTTTACCTTTTAGTCACTTGACATCATCAGCATGATCAGGATCCAACAGATATTGCACCTGGAGCCAAGTGCTACCAGAATGCCACATATAGGCTACTAAACATCAAAGTTTGGTAGCCCAGGGGCTACCAGAATGATGTATCTGGGCTATTAAACATTGAAATTTGGTTTTCACAGGGGCTACCAGAATGCTGTATCTGGCTACTAAACATTAAAGTTTGATAGCCCAGGGGCTACAAAAAAGCTATATCTGGCTTACTAATATTGAAGTTTGGAAGCCTAGGGGCTATTAGCATGCTGCATCTGACCTGATAAATATGGAAGTTTGGTAGAGCAGAGGCTACTAGAATGCTGCATCTGGGCTACTAAATATTGAAGTTTGGTAGCCCAGGAGCTACCAGCATGTTGCATCTGGGCAGCTCAATATTGAAGTTTGGTAGCCCAGGAGCTACCAGCATGTTGCACCTGGGCAGCTAAATATTGAAGTTTGGTAGACCAGGGGCTACTAGAATGCTGCATCTGGGCTACTAAATATTGAAGTTTGGCAGACCAGGGGCTACTAGAATGCTGCATCTGGGCTACTAAATAATGAAGTTTGGTAGACCAGGGGCTACTAGAATGCTGCATTTGGGCTGCTAAATATTGGTTGCACAATGGCTACTATATGATATCATACATTGTTCTATATTTCTTCAAAACATACCTTCAAAAATATTTTATGAAGGATAATAATTGGTAATAACATAGAATAGTCTTGAAGCTAACTATTTCATATTCAACTGTCTTCTTTGTCTTCTGTAGGCTACTAAATTTAAACTGGGCTACCAGGTTCTTTTTCAGGCCTCTCCGGGCTACTATTAAATTTTAAAATCTGGACCTTGATGATAGTTGCCCATTCAATATTTAGAATATTAAACTTGTAATATAATGTCAAGACATCAGACAAGTTTTAGATGTGATGTCTTGAGCATCTGAATGTATGTTTAATCATTTGATGAAACATTTTTATGAATTCATTAACACCCACATGAATGTACATAACACAGACCAACTAACCCTTAGGATTTTATTATAAGGCTTATTGAGATGATCCTTCAGTTACTGACTAACAGAACAAAAAAAAATAGCAAAAAACTTCATCTGGATCCAGGCTTTAGACTCAGTGGAGTTGTCCAGGGAACCAGACTAACTTTGCAGGGGGTACCTCAGTTGCTTTAATATACTTATATTCATGTAAACTGTCTGCATGATCAAGCTTTTCCATTGTCTGAAAATTCATCCAGCAAACAAAAACATGTTG
The DNA here is from genome assembly GCA_029931535.1 of Margaritifera margaritifera. Classification (NCBI taxonomy): domain Eukaryota; kingdom Metazoa; phylum Mollusca; class Bivalvia; order Unionida; family Margaritiferidae; genus Margaritifera; species Margaritifera margaritifera. The sequence goes on from JAQPZY010001654.1 coordinate 4,390,172, forward strand.
AAGGTGAAGGGGAAAATCAACCTAAAAAAATGTCCAAAGAGTTGGCACAGAAGTATAAAAAGTGACATTCAGAACCTTGGCCGTGCTTGGTGAAAAAGCATGAAAGGTGACAATTACATTTACTGGAGATGATGTAGTGTCAATTTGAGTATTGCTCATGGCAGGAGAGATGATTGCTGCCTCCGTATGCATTAAAAAAAACATAAAGGTTATGTCCAGTTGGGAGATCTAGCAAGAAGTCATTGACCTCCATTTGGCTTGGAACTGCAGATTTTTAAGGCCAGTGTGTTCTTTATGAACCTTTTAGCTGAACATAAGGTTCCCTTTGCTTCATTGGACCATACTTCTTAACATTTCAAATGCATGTTTTCCAAGTCAACAATAGCAGTACATGATATTTCTTTTAACCTTACTGAAAATTGATCTAACATATGGAAAAATATTGACTGCCTTACTGAGATCTTTTTAGGGTTGGCAGGTCTGCATAACATCCTAGATTTATGCTCATTTCATATAAATATTATTCAATAATGTCAGTGTTCTGCTCACCTAGCCTTGCAAAACATATTTTTAAAAAATTCATTTCCAGATTTCCTTAATTTTTTGGTGACTGTACAACTGCTAAAAGTGAGATTCCATTATTCTTTTTTTTTGTAACAGTGACTTTTCCAATGAATTGATGGATGAGAAAGACGTGATAGAGAACAAGCTGAAGGAATGCAAAGAGAAAATCAACAGCCTTAATGAGGAGCTAGGCATTCGGATCAGGTCAATTTTAAATAAAAAATAAATACACAAATATGCAGTATTTCTCTTATGATTTGCCCAGGGGACCAGTATTGTAAATTCCATTGAAAAAGTTGTGAGAAGTGTTTTAAATTTAAAAGCTTTCATTAATAAAAATTTCAAAATTTTTTAAAAAGAGAAATGGGCATATCATAAAGCATGGACTTTCCATTGGAGACATGCAGTAAATTATGATAAATGATTAGCTTTGTGTAAATATTTGCCAGAGCATGAGGGAAGAGTTTGAGCATTAGGGTGAAGCTAGAAGATTCCAAGTCTTTCCTGAGTGTTTTGGTAAACATTTGCATACAGCAAACCATGTATGAATGTTATTTTTACATGAGTGATCAATTTAGGAAATAATGACTTACAATGGGTATTTGAAAAGTTCTGAATATTTTGTTAAAATTTTTTTGTTTCTTTGAATCTGTCAGTAAATTTAAATCTGATTGATAGAGAAAATGACATTCTGTGAAATGATCAGCAGATGCATGTGCAGTAATCCGAACATGTTCAGATATATGTGTGTGATGTAACATAGGTAATCCGAACATGTTCAGATATATGTGTGTGATGTAACATAGGTAAATGACAGTGACATAAAAATGTTGGACAAGGAAAACAATTCTGCTACTGAGCAAACAGCATACTGTAAAATCCAGATGCTCCTTGGGTACTCTCTGATAGATATCGAGGCTGACTTGGATAAAGTTTATAGATGTAAATCTCTGTCATATTCTACAATTTTGAGGTAGTTTCATTGTTTTAAAGATGGTAAAAAATCCATGGAAGATGACCCTGGAAGACTTTTTTGCGATCAGTAAGTAGGAAGTGGCTGCAGTGAAGAGGGCAATTTATGAAGATGCTCGATATGCAATCGAAGATATTTCTGTTATTGCAGGGATTAATTTGCCAGTTGTTTTTAAAATATTGAAGAATCATGTGAAGCTCAGAAAAGTTTCTGGAAGATGGATCCCACATTTGAATGTGATTGTCACAGATGATGAAAGATGGATTTACTTTGTTTTAACCTGACATGAAAGAAAATAATAAATCTGGTTTGGAGAAATTACAAGCAGAGACCGCAAATTGCTTGACATAGTTGGACTGTCAAGAGAGTTTTATACGCATTATTTTTCGATGCAAAAGGCCCAGTCATCCAGGTACCTGTGCCTGACTCTGTTTGTGTCACTGGACATTTTTATGCCACCAAAGCGTTGCCAGAAATTATGGTGTACTTCTGAACCACCCGTCTGCACACTGATATCCAAGATATCCATCTACTCCATGACAACACACCTTCTCTTAAATCTGCCATCGTGACAGACTGAAGGAGCACAGCATCCAAACTTTGCCAAATCATCCATACAGTTCTTATATAGATCCAAATGTTTTTTGATTGAATTCCATTATCAAAGATTCGCTACAGTCATTAATATTCAGAACTTTTTAAATGCCCCCTTGTAAAAAGGGGTCTCTATTTCAAAAGATAAATGCTTGCTTTTAATGCACCAATTTTAAATAATCCTTGAGCACATCAGTATGAGGAGTTGATATAATAAGTGCAACACTGAAACAGGTATTTATCTTTTGAAATAGATACCTTTTTTAAGTCATTACTTTATTCTGACATAAAAACAAAATTTGGTATGACTATGCAGACCGCACTCTTTTCAACTAGTGCTACAATATGCAAGCATTTTGCTCAGCTGTTGGCTTTGCACTCATGTGATGGTGCTGGATTGTCATGCCATACAGAGTTTTACAGTTGGTGACACATCCGAAAGAGATATCTATTGTGTGAAATTAATTTGTATATGCAGGGACATGAAATAAGTTCGTGTTAGAATACCAGGTACACAAATTATAACCAAATATAGCTTCTGCAGAATGGAGTTTTTTAAACATGACAAAAAACCTGTACTCAAACAGCACCTGCAATTCTAACGTTTGAGGATGGATGAAGTCACAAAATCATACATGTCAAACCAATTGAAACTGGCCAGATCATGTAAGAATAACTGACCTTGTTTGCATTGATCAGTGTCACAATGTCACATCTTGAAAATGGTGTCACTATATCAGTGTCACAAAGTCACATAAAAAATCATGTCATATGGTGTGACACATCAGTGTCACAATGTCACATAAAATTCCTGTCACATGGTGTGACATATCAGTGTCACAGTTAAAATCATGTCACACTGTCACATATTAGTGTAACGTAAAAGTCGTATCATATGGTGTGACATATAAGTGTCATAATATCACATTATAAAAATCCTGTCACAAAGTTTAGGTAGTTATTTGGTGAATAGAATCTCAATGCCATATTCATCAGGTATGAATTTGATGAAACTCGTGGATAATACAATGTGCCATGCATTGCAGTCTGATAACATTCAAAATTTCCAACTTAATCAAGATCTGATACACGGTCATGTTCTGTTGTCCTTAAGATTCACCAATCAAAAATTATGAAAGTAAAAACTTCATTCAGAACATATAATTTCTTATCATATAGTTGGTATGCTTTACATACAGTGTTTGCGGTTTAATATTTTTGATATGTCAACAGATTAACATATCACTTTCTTTGAATCTGATTGGTCCAAATAAGCCCATAAATTCTTGTGTAGTATTTTCATTAATGATTGGCTTCGACCGTGGGAATTTTCCTTGCCCCACCTTCTGGAACCTTTTGTTTTTTCTATTACTATCAACAATATGATGGACATCTTTCCAACCAGAAGCCCAAAGGGACATTGGAAAAAACAGGCTATCACAAATGTCAAATGTCAGAATGTGACCAATTTATCCTACGTAGAATTCACTGAATGCCAGCCTAAAATAAGAACATGGGTACATTGCACACACACACACACCCAGGACAAGTGTGGTTTAAATGTCAACCAATAGGAGTAAATAAATTCACCTCTCATGAAAAGAATGCCAACAAATGCTGGTCTCCCATTAACAGAAAGTTATCCAACCACTGTGTGACTGAATTCTTCCAAATAAAATTAATGCAAATATCTCGTCACAAAAACATTAAATCTTGAACCACTATTATACACAGCAAGACCTTTATAGTCTAGATTTGGTAAAATTTCTGCATCCATGAATCATTCCTTCACATGAATATCCAACACCTGGAATGCTACTTTGTCTGCCATATACAATACTACATCTGTGGTGAATGTCATAGTGGAATCGACACACTTTTCAGTGGAAACAATGTAAATAGTCTCATTGAAATCCATGTATATGGTGGGTCAACTACTCCGACTGACCTGACCCGAGTGAACTATGTGACATCACACAGGAATTTCCATCGGAAATCTGGTTTTGAAAAATTATGTTGTCCGTGTCAAATGTTCTACTAATTTGGATTTCACTTGCTCTTTGAATTATAATTTGTAAAAAAATATACTTTTAAATGTTACTGGTTATAGAATTGTGCATTTTTTATTCAACTCACATCTGGGGATATTTTTTCCCGCACAAGAATTTAAAGGTGCAGGGTCTGAGCCAGAATTTAATGAAATGACAAAAATCATCTGTTCTTCTTTCTATCTAAACTCTTTGCACTAAAATAAAAACTATGTGATAAACAGAATCTCAAATGAGTAATGATTTCTTATTAAATTATGAAACTCAGTGAATAATTTCCAGCTTTTGCTTGCAAAGCTTGCAGAAACTGGAAATTGTTCAACTCGTTTCATTAATTCAGTATTAAATCATTACCCATTTGAGATCCTCCATTAATGATAACCTAACATGAAATGCAGTGCTTCATCTAATAGTCTACTAAAAAAAGTTGATCAGGAATTCCAAAGGTTGGAAGAATTTGAACCATTATTGGTACCTTTGACATATGCTTATCATAAGTAGATCTCATTGCAATTTGTTTAATAAATTTCATATCTGATCAAAAATCAATTACTTTTTTTAAGATTCTATATTTATTGTAAATATCTGGCCTTCATATGACATGATATCAGATTTTTTTTACTAGCACTGCATTGTCTTTTTCCATTTTATTTTTGTCCAGATTGAAAAGCACTTCTAATGTGGATTGATCTGTTCATCTATCAGTCCATCAATTTGTATGTCAATCTAGCATGAACACTTAGGTTAGGGTCCGTGTTTAACTTGCTTCTGAAAAACCTTTTACTACAGAGTCATTTATCTTAATATGCAGATGAGTCATGAGGTGTACTACATCGCTATTTTTTTTTTACATGTGATCTATAAATGTAACATTAATTTTTGTACTTGGAAATAGCAGATACTTTTTAAATGATACCCAAAGAATTGCATTAATATTGAAAAAGACATTTTAGTTTCTAATCTGTATGCATAAGAATTTTTTTTTTTAATTGACTGTTATAAATAATTTTATTAATTTCAGCTGCTTCAAAGAAAATCAACTGCAGTTGAAATCCCAGTTAAAGATGACACAGAAAGGTAATTCACCGTGACAAAAATTATATTGTTCATTTAATCATATTATTTCATTTTATATTGTCTGGAATAAAAAACAATAATTTTTCACCCCTAGATTTTGTAGCAAATGTTACATACCACAAGGTTCAATAATACTACAGTAGAACCTGTATTGAAAGACTACCCCTAATGTCAAGGTGGTCTCTCAAGACGAATGGTCTCTCATGACATGTTATAACACTGTATAATCAATAAATCCATGCATTGAAAATCTGGTCTCTTAAGACAGGTGGTCTTGCATGACAGGTTATAACACCGTATAATCAATAAATCCATGCATTGAGAATCTGGTCTCTTAAGACAGGTGGTCTCTCATGACAGGTTATAACTGTATAATCAATAAATGCATGCATTGAGAATCTGATCTCTTAAGACAGGTGGTCTCTCATGACAGGTTATAACACTGTATATCTCTCATGACAGGTTATAACACTGTATAATCTATAAATCCATACATTGAGAATCTGGTCTCTTAAGCTAGGTGGTCTCGCATAGCAGTGGTCTTTGAAGAGAAGTTTTGTGGTATTAACAATCACTGAATTATTTCACTTGACTGTGCAGAAATATAACTTCTCAGTATCATTTGCTATGGAATTTGTCACAAACATATGTTCAGATATCTTATTTTAGTTTAGTCTGTACTTAATAGTTATATATAAAAATTCATAAGTATAATACTTTTTTTTTATTGGTATACTTATTAAATGTGAAAATATATTCTTATCTTTCTTACCTACACAAATACTGATATCCTATAATGCAAAATAATAGTGGACATTTTCTTATTGTATTAGTTGTACTAACTTTTGTTAGTTATAATAGGCATGCAGCAAAACCATGTCTTTCATTCACTCAGTTATACTTTACATTTTCATCATGAAAATTTCTAATATATTTAAACCAACTCAAACCTACCATTTTCTAATTTTGTCAACTTTCTTTCAAAATAATAGGCATTGTGACACATCCAGAGTAGACTTTTCCATTTGACACTACTTTATGATTCATAGTATGGTTTGTGATAGGGGTGGGGTTGGATGTGTAGGTTAACTATAGAGCTGTTCATCTTCAAATGTAGAACAAAATTAGTGCACTACTTCCTCATTTTAGTGCACCTGGATAAGTCTCTAACTTGCTTAAAGCATGATGGCAGGTGCGCATCCCATTTTTCTTCTTACAGAAAAGGCATAAAATAGGCTGCTGTTTGCTTAACATTAAAAAATCCCTATCAAAATTGGAAATTGAAAACTTGATATATCGTGTGCTTTATCATCAATTTGGAATGATCATAAAATCGGCACATTTGAATAAAAATCATGTTTTGTTGGATTCTCGTTCACAAAAATATTTTCTCAATAAAAAGCACAATATATGATGCAATATCTATCAATGATAACATTGATAAATGCCTAATGGGGGCAACAAGGTATGAAATAAACACCAATTAAAGCAGTCTTGTTAAGTGAAATTCGTGTTAAATTTTATATTTTAATTGGGTTTCAGTGTAAAGATGATAAATGTGGTATGTCCTTGTCAATTCAAGCATGACGAGTCATTTGACTGTCAAAGTGATGCCTGTGGGCAGTTCAATGACAACCTAATTAGGTGTGTACTCAGTTGCCAAGCTGACTTTATTTTGACAACTATTGAGAATGTAATGGTCCTTCAACATAAATGACAAGCTAATTAATAGATTAGTTGTCTCCATCCAATTACAGTACATGATAGGTGCTGACATCACAGTACCACCCAGCTGTAGATCAGCCATTTTTCTGGTTAAAATAAAAAGTTATAGACAACTTTTAAGTGTTTCCCTTTTACTAATCTGTGGATTGTTCTTCAAACTTTGCTGTGATGCATGAAAAAATAACTTTCTACTTTGAAAAAAGCATACATATTTCTGATTTTCTACTTTTTTGATCTGCATTTTTTTTTCTATCCAGATGCAGTGTTCTGAGACAGTACAACAGCAATATGCTGTGTTTATTAGTACAGATGTCATTGATATGTGTGCTATCAATGAAGAAGTGGTGACATTTAAAATCACTATCTTGAGGAATTAACTAGTGCAAGTGTTTGGTTCCATTGATTCATGCGTGTAATTCAAGCTATGTTCATCTGTGTTTGCTTATGATGGATACACGTGGTTTGATACTGAGAGAGAGGCAGCTTTATTGACTTTTTAAGATAAAACATCCATTAATATTAAAATCCATTATAGGAATATTTGTGTAGGACAAAGGAGATTCTAATTCTCATGTATCAACAAAAGTTGCTATCATTGCCTCCTCTGATCCCCAAACTGTCAATTGTTAGCCAAAAATTGTTTCCCTCTCTATCTTGCATCCTCACACATGCTGTGGTCAATGTTTATGGACCCTGTTACTCATGAGGAGAGGTGTATGTGATAACAACGCAGTGTTTCTTTTTCTGAGTTAATGCCAGATATATTTTATCTTGTAAAAAAATTTTTTTACAAATTTTTTCATGACTTCCTTGCATTTATAAATTATGTTTTTGTACTAAATGATGAAAATAATCCAATCTTAACATAGGAAGAAAAGAAAGTATCCTCTATGTATTTAAATAATGATACACAGTGATCTAAAAGGAAGATGAGATCTCTACTGGTACCTGTCTGTTTTCATAGCCCAACAGGCCCAGGTTGTGCGGCGTAATGAGGTGTGTTTCAAGTTTGCCCAGTGGAGGCTGAATGAGACGGATGGACAAATTGGACTGGCGGATCTGGCGCTGAGAAATTTTGTGTAAGATGTCTTTGTCCTGTTAAGTGATGAGATTTTCATTGAAGCATCAAATCCTTCAAGAATCTTTGTGATTTTGAACTAGCCGTCAGTAAGTGGGAGGAAATTTTATGTGTTCATGTGTCGGCAAAGAATTGGTAACCTTTGTTGGGATTTTTTATGTATATATTTTCATATTTTTCAAAGTTTGTTTTTTCAGATCAGGTAAGTTGGATGCAAAACCATCACATATGTACATGCTTTATTTTATAATTGCTAACATGGTTGAAAGTGATATTAGAGGGTGTTGTTGCTGAATTTTCATAATTTTGGGTTGTTCATTCTTGGGTTTTTTCGCTGTTGTTCTTGTCTTTTCAGAAGCAATAACAAAATGTAATAAGTGTCAGGTACAAGGTCAGCGAGGATAATCATAAGTCTTGCCTCACCTATACGAAATGTACTTGTACAATACCATATAACATTTCCATGTCTTGGTCAGAGGGGACATGGCCTTCTATCCACAGAAAGAACATCAAGGTGAAAGAGTGGAAGGCAACAGTAAAGTATACGATTTTCCGGATTTTGACATCTTGTGTCTTGACCCAAAAGTCTTCCTTCCCCCAACAAAGATACCCAGGAAAGGGCCATCAGCTACCATTACATCCAATCAGTTAGAGATGGATAATGCAGTTGTCTGGATGTATCCAAACAACACCAAACAAATATCTTAACAAAGTCAGTGATGAGGAGATTGATCAAGGAGGCAGCAGAGCAGTTGCTCTCATCAGGGGAATTGTTCTCCCCACCCCATCTTCTTCATCATGTTTGTTTAATAATACTTTTGTTTTGCTGGGTGAGTGTCCTCCTGATGTTTGCAAACCTCCAATAGTGGCTTGGAGCTTATGGAAGAGTGTTCTCCCTTAGACATCCCAGTGGGCACAAGTTCCCCTGCAAGTCTGAGTATGGCCTTCGGGCTTGTAAGGCATGATGCATGGAGTTTGATTCTGATTGCTTCATGTTGCCATACTTGCTGTTAACCATCCTTCCATGCCTTTCTTTCAGTCTGGCGATAGAAAATAAATTTTCTTTGTGAAACATGCCACATACCGGCTGTCCATTCCGTTGTGTGTGGAACCTTACAGGGATCGGGATAACCGTCCATTTTGCCAGCCAACTTCCTTCCAGCCATCCTTCAGGCCTTCTGTACATCCAGCCTTCCAGCCTGATGAAACATGCATTATTGTTTGCCCAACCTCCAGCCTGACAGTATTGGCTTACCGATAGGGAAATACGTTCCTGCTGTTAAGGACGATGCTATGACTACTTCCATGCCTGTTGTATGCTGATATGGAAGCAATGCCATATGAAGACAATCCCCCTCCATCAGCATTGGCAGAGGAAAACCCTGCTCTGACAATTCATGCCAATCCCACCATGGAAAGGATGGAACTTAGTTTTAAAGCTGTGGTGGTATAAATATATAGAATCTTAACTTCATTAGATTTCCCACCTCCTCTATGTACAAGCCACCACTACAAAGTCAGGGCTTCAGTAGATGTTGAGGATAAGGAAGAAAGTCAAGCATTTCATCTTCTTCCACAGTCAGCAAAATCTGAGATCTCTGGTCACCTTTTAGATGAAATCTGTGAGCTGGGGAATTCACGAGCCTTCTTTTCTGAGAGCCTGTTGCCAGTACCATGTAATACATGCTGGTACCACACATACTCAGACACATACAGCATTGACATTCAGAGTGTTGATAAGAACATTGTGACAGTACACGTTTCAAACCCACTGTTCTATAAAGTTAACCACAAAGTATTTGAGGCAGCTTCAGAAATGGTGTGGAATATGGTTGCAACTTTATCAATACTAGACTTGGCATTGGCAATTTTTGCCTAGCCAAAAAGCAACTACCAAGCATGCATGGGAGTTGACAGCCTGCACAGCCAAAGTGATCATGGCAAATGCCCTTATGGCTTTGGCGAATCTTGATTTTATATGGTGTGACATGTTTCTATGTTCATCATTGCTGAAGATGCATTACCCGTTGGCTTTGCCATCATTGCCATTCAGCTCACTGCTGTTGTTTGGGGGTCATATAGAGGATATATGAAAGCAGGTATTGCAAAAGGTGCTCCTCCAACTCTCCTTACCTACTTCTCCCATTTGTTGTCCCCAACAGTATCTGCCACAAAGGAGAGATGTTAGGAGGCAGAGGGATGGATGACAGTATCACTCTCAATAACAGCAATCTCACCCACTTCAAGGCTTCAAATCAAATGGCAGATGTTTCAGTCTAGGAGGCAGTTCAGTAAGGGAGAAAGGAAACAAAGTTTCTCAGTCCCAAAGCTGCCAAACAATCGTATGTGACTAATTAACCTTACTGCCCACAGAGATTCTCCTGGTCAGTACCAGACTGCTCCATTTCATTCACGCTTGGATCAACCTTTTTTTGAACAAGGAATGGGTGATTTAAGTAGTTTTGTAGGGGCTGCAGATTTCATTTATCCAGCCCCCCACCCCTCTCATGTTTCTTTCTATGATGGACATTCCAACAGATCCCATGGAGATTTTAAAGGAGGAAATCACATTGTTACTCTCCAAATGGGTGGTGGAGAGCATTCACAAACCAAACTCTCCACGTTTTTATTCAAGGTTTTTCCTGGTACCAAAAGCCAGTGGGAAACTCTGGCTGGTGATAGACCTTGGTCGGCTAAACAAATTCATATTAGCACCAAAATTCAAGATGAAAACAATGCAATCAGTATGCCTTTCAATCAAAAGGAATGGGTTTGCAATCAGCCTTGATATGACCAGCACATACTTTCATGTCCCAATCGATCCATCTTCATGCAAGTTCCTTTGATTTGCATTAATAGAAACAGTTTACCAATGTGTTGCTCTACCTTTCAGACTAAATCTCAGCTCATAGGTGTATTCAAAAATAGTCAACTGCATCATCTCCTTGTTCTGGACCTCCTTGTCAATAGCACTTTTGTTTTAGAAGCCTAAACCAGATTTCATGATTTGTACTGATACTAGTTTGTCCATCTGGGGGGAGGTTCACCATGGCAAGTGGCAACTGGAGCCCGCAGGAGAAATCTCTTAATGTAAACCTCCTGGAAATGAAGGCTGTAATGAACACCTTTCATTTGTGATGAGAGAACCTATGTGGGAAAGTGATTCTCATAATATCGGGCAATTCTGTAGTGGTCACTTACCTCCTCAAACTGGTTGGCCAACTCACCTGACTTAGGCATCCTGGTCTGGGAGTTTCTCTGCTGGTGCTCCTGGCACAAGATAACAGTCCAGATCAGACACATTCCTGGCCAACTGAATGTGTTAGCAGATTCTGTCAAGAATGGATAAAACTCTGCACACCAAGTGGTACCTTCATCCATTGATCTTTCAGCAGATTTGCACACTTTGGCTGCATTTGATGATAGATCTCTTTGCAATGAGATGGAATCACAAACTGCCAACCTTCATCACTCCTGTCCCAGACCCAGATTCCAAGAGTTGTTCCAAAAATCAGGGACGAGGATTGCAGTCATTCTGGTAGCCCCACTTTGATGAGAAAAGTCATGGGTGAACAATTTGCGATAGACATCCCAAGGAATAGGTCATCAAAATTCAATCTGCTCAAACCATCCCGCTGGCAGGTGTTTCAGACTTGTGCTTCACTCCTAGCTCTTGTCAGGAGAGCCTTGCATAAAGTAGTTTCAACCTTCAGTCATGAAGAGAATCTCATGACTAAGAAGGCCCTCCATTTTGAAAGCCTACAAAGGGAAGTGGCAGGTATTCAGAGACTGGTGCAAAGATAACAACATCGTCCCCTAGAATGCCTTGGCTTTTTGAGGCGTAAAAGTTAGCATCGGTTACTATCAGGAGATATCACTCTGTGGTTTCTGACAAATTCAGGCATCATTATAGAGCGAATATAGGTCATAACAGGGATCTATCAGACTTGCTGGCCAACTTTGACCTGCAAAGGCCTAAATCACTCACCAAGTTTCCAAAATGGAATCTTTCATGGGTTTTGACTTAACTCAACTTAAAGAAGTTTTAACCTTTAGCCAGAGCCTCTTTGAAGCTGCTATCTTACAAGACATGCTTTCTGATAGCACTAGCCTGGCATGCAGGGTGAGTGAGTTGCATGTCCTTTCAATGTACCTGAACAATATCCAGTTCTGATCAGATGGTTCTCTGATGCAACTGTGTTTCATAGCTAAGAACTGGTTACCGTATCTGGGCAATCAAAAGGTGGTTATCCAAGCTCTCTCTATCAACATGTAGAGAGGGGCAGCCAAGCAAGACCTGGTCTGTGCTCTGAAAATTTATTGTAAATGCATGGAGAAGAGCAGTGGGTCCCAGAAATGTCTTTTTCTGCCTGTTAATAGAGGATATAACCTCTCAAGAACTGGCCTACTGACTGAAGTGGGTAATATGCTCTGCATATTCGGAATTATTTCAGGACCTGATACGCTGCATGAGAATTTCTGCTAATGAGATTAGAACAATTTTGGTGAGTCTCACATTCAAACGCAGTGTTTTGATCCAAGATATAATTGAAGCTGTTGGCTTTCTTGCATATTCAACCTTCTCAAGATTTTATCTTCGAGATCTAGCATTACAGAGACATGAATTGAGTCTGGTGGATTGATATAATATGTTATTAGGTTTTATATGATACATGTTATTTGGTTTGATATGATATGTTACTGAGTTTGATATGTTATACATTATTAGGTTTGCTATGATATGTTATTCAGTTTCATATGACATGTTATTAGGTTTTATATGATATGTTATATGTTATTAGGTTTGGTATGATATGTTATTAGGCTTGATGTGATATGTTATTAGGTTTGATATGATACGTGTTATTAGGTTTGATATGATATGTGTTATCAGGGTGTGTACTATGCATGCCCAGCTGCAGAGTAGCCCAGACCTGCCATCACATAATGACTCAGTGGTTCCAGTTCCATACTGTTTGTACAAGTTATTATAATTTCAAGCGAAAAATGTTATTAGTTACATGGTGTTTCTAGCAGGGTTCTTTTTTTTAGCAGGGTCTTTTTAGTCCCAGGGTGGATGGGAATTTCTACCTGTTAGATTCTATTTCATTCTTAGCTGAAGGTGAAGGTCAAAATGAAATCAAACAGGTTGGAATATTCCAATTCATCCCACTGAAACACCATATAATGATTTTGTTCCCATTTTAGAGAAAACATTGACACAAGCAGCAAACCTTATCAGTGTTTTAATGTTATTTATACATATGTAGCATAAGTGAATTGAATTGAATAGTCTAACAATGGCCAAGTGTGAACATATTTGAAATGACCTGAAAGAGCCCCATTTTGCTGATGGGCTGCAGACACTTTTATGTATTTTGTCAATTATAAAATTTAAGAAAATATGATTTTAATGTATTTTATGTGCATTTATGAAGTAATGGGTGCAATTTATACCAGAAGTTGTTCTCTGCCAGTTGGTTTCAAAATTGATATCTGTCACCTGGGACCAGAATTCTAGTCCCAAACTATACAGTAGCAGTTGGACTTTCCAACTGATATAGGATTTTAGAAGCCTTACGATTGCTGACGGGGCTAACCTTTGTATCTTGTATCCAGACAGAAAACATGATCTCACTTCTTTTAAACCATTACATAAAATCTTTTCAAATACTCCCTCGGATTAAACAGAAATCCTTCTCAGAATCAACCATCTTTCAGGTAACAGCTTTTAAACATATTAAACTCTTAATCAGTTTCACAATTATTCTCTGCCCCAGCCAGTTATGTTCATAAGTGGCTGATAAAGCTTCTAATTTTTTACAACCCAGTAAAACCAGTTACTATCAAGATTTTCTGAAAATGTAGCCCCCATGTTTTATTTTCCATATTACTTGCCAATTCCATATTACCCATCAGAGATGGGGTGTATTGAATGGTTAGCCTTGGTGATTAGCCAATCAAATTTTATGTGAATAGGGATGCAAATGCAACAACAGGTCTGTGTTTATGTTTTGGGGGTTTCTTTCAGTTGGGTATACATTATACTGAAATAAATAAATATGGTGTCTGTTCATTTCTCTGGCACTTATTTCAGTTACACCAAAGTGAACCGTGATGATGACACATGGACTCACCAATTGGAACTTGGCTGGGTCAAGGTCACCAATCTCCTGCCAAACTCCTATTACAAGGTAAAATGTAAACTAAACCGGATTGTTACTTAATAATGTAAGATGTCATGTAATCATTGTGAACACTTGTTCATTCACAGTTATGTTGTTTGATCATTGTCATTGATCATTCTTTCCCACATTTATGTCATGTAATCATTGTGATCTCTCCTTCTTTCCCACATTTGTTATGTAATCATTGTGATCACTCATTCTTTCCCACATTTATGTCATGTAATCATTGTGATCTCTCCTTCTTTCCCACATTTGTCATGTAATCATTGTGATCACTCATTCTTTCCCACATTTATGTCATGTAATCATTGTGATCACTCATTCTTTCCCACATATATGTTGTGTAATCATTGTGATATCTCATTCTTTCCAACATTTCTGGTTTTGTTTGATATGAATTATAGATACCATGAACTGATTGTTGTGGTCTGCAAGAGTTCAATTATTAACTGGAGTAGACTGTAGACAAGATGGATGGATAGGTGAATAGGAGGGTTGATGGATGGTTAGATAGATTGATTGATTGACTAATTGATTGATTTGATTTAATCCATTACAGGAAGTCCTTGGTATTAGAGATAATCTGTTTGGTGGGGAAAATGACAGTCGCAGAGTAGCCTTAAGGATCTTATGCAGTGAAAAAGCACCAGGTACATGCATTTTATGATGAACATAGGATAGTAGTTCTGTACATCGTTATACCCCATGCCTCTAATAGCACCAGGTACATGCATTTTATGATGAACATAGGATAGTAGTTCTGTACATCGTTATACCCCATGCCTCTAATAGCACCAGGTACATGCATTTTATGATGAACATAGGATAGTAGTTCTGTACATCGTTTATACCCCATGCCTCTAATAGCACCAGGTACATGCATTTTATGATGAACATAGGATAGTAGTTCTGTACATCGTTTATACCCCATGCCTCTAATAGCACCAGGTACATGCATTTTATGATGAACATAGGATAGTAGTTCTGTACATCGTTATACCCCATGCCTCTAATAGCACCAGGTACATGCATTTTATGATGAACATAGGATAGTAGTTCTGTACATCGTTTATACCCCATGCCTCTAATAGCACCAGGTACATGCATTTTATGATGAACATAGGATAGTAGTTCTGTACATCGTTTATACCCCATGCCTCTAATAGCACCAGGTACATGCATTTTATGATGAACATAGGATAGTAGTTCTGTACATCGTTTATACCCCATGCCTCTAATAGCACCAGGTACATGCATTTTATGATGAACATAGGATAGTAGTTCTGTACATCGTTTATACCCCATGCCTCTAATAGCACCAGGTACATGCATTTTATGATGAACATAGGATAGTAGTTCTGTACATCGTTTATACCCCATGCCTCTAATAGCACCAGGTACATGCATTTTATGATGAACATAGGATAGTAGTTCTGTACATCGTTATACCCCATGCCTCTAATAGCACCAGGTACATGCATTTTATGATGAACATAGGATAGTAGTTCTGTACATCGTTTATACCCCATGCCTCTAATAGCACCAGGTACATGCATTTTATGATGAACATAGGATAGTAGTTCTGTACATCGTTTATACCCCATGCCTCTAATAGACAGGAGTACATAGGATTCCACATGTTCATCCATTCATGCATACCCTGCTTCTAATAGACTAAAGTATATATGATTCCTCATGTTCATCCATTCATGCATTCTTCTTATACCCTGCTTCTAATAGACTAAAGTATATAGGATTCCTCATGTTCATCCATTCATATGTTCTTGTTATACCCTGCTTCTAATAGACTAAAGTATATAGGATTCCTCATGTTCATCCATTCATATGTTCTTGTTATACCCTGCTTCTAATAGACTAAAGTATATAGGATTCCACATGTTCATCCATTCATATGTCCTTCTGTCACTATGTCCTTCACACAATCATGTTAGTGCAACTAGTCTTGCAGTTTTGGATGGATTGCTGTGAAACTTGGTAAATATTATTGTCATCCTCTGAAGATGCACATATTGACATATTGCTGCACTCCGACAATTTTTATTACAGTTATTGTCCTTTTTCACTTACAGAATCCTGTTACATTCATGTGACAGAACCAGGATTTCAAACCAGTAGATTTAAAAATTTTGATCAGTAGTTTGGCCTCCAGTAGATTTTTTATCGGCATAAATTTTATGTTTCAGGGGGGTGGAAAACAAAACAAGTTGGTTTTTTGTGCCATAATATGTATTCTCTTCATACTATAATAAAACAGCAAGTTTGAACATGAATCAGATTCAGTTTTCGATCAAAAATGTTACAGTAATAATTAATACGAGTCAGTATACGGTCAAATAATGAAAAAGGAAAAGTTGTTTATCTGATAGTTCACTGCAAAGAATTTTATTTTATAAAATCCAATAACATTTTTAGTTTCATTCACAAGATCACTGTCAAGTGACCACTAATGACATTCATTGTGATTATTAAACTTAACACTTAACAGGCTCTCAATAATTCTCTGGTCCAGATTTCCCCTTGAATCACTTTGTATTTTGTGAAGAATGGATAATGTCCTCTCTGTATCAGCATTAGAATGTTGTAATGACAGGACAATCACATTCAGCCTGCAAAGAAGTTCTAACTTCATTTTCCTGCCGCTGATTTTGTAAGGTTGCTGACTACTCTCCATTACTTCTCCAAGCTATGTTCACCCCGAGGAGGAAGTTCCTGACTTGGACTTTGGATGTATTCCTGAGCCTCATTCTCAAAAACTTCTTCCTCTTCATGACTCCGATGGAAAAATCTGTTAGCATGTTTCACCACTGTAAATTTAAAAAAAAAAAGATTGATTTAGACTTGAAAGAAAAAAATATACATGATGTGTTTATGAATAAAATATCCAAACTTTAAAATTAATTATCTTGTAATATATTTTTAACTGATATATTTTATCAAGGACTTGAACTTAATTTATGTGCATGAAACTTCAAATAGTTTATGAAATACAAAAGATGCATACCTTTGAAACACACAATGCAAACTCAGGACCTTTGCTACTTGCCTGCACACACTTAAACTCTGATTTCCAAGCATTGTTGAACTTGTAATAATTTCTTAGCTGGTGGTTTCTTAGCATGGGCTCAATGATTTTGAGAAAGCACATGTTTCGTCATTTTGATATGAATTGAACAAAAAATGTAAGAGTTGTCCTCTTAAAACATCTTGAACAATACAATAAAAATTGAACAAGACAAAAGTCAAAATACTTTAGTGTCTCTGCCGAAATCATATTTTTTGGTCTGTCTCTTCATTTTATCCCCCCTCTGCTAAGGGTCAGCAGATTTTCATCAAAGGCTCAGAAGAGATCATGGACCACCTTTTGTCCTTTTATTACTTGTAACACCTCAAAAAAAAAAACATCCCGCATTTGGCCTTAAACTCCTCAAATTTCAAACATAAAGTAATCAATTAGCAGCTTGCTGTGTATGCATGTCAGCAGTTCTTGAACATTTCTAATCCTGTTGCTCTCTCACGCATCATTGCACTAGTCATTGTACTAGTGGAACATTTCTGGTCCCCAGTAGAATGGTTTTGGCTGGTTTCTCTAATGTGTTTATAGAACGTGTAAAAGTACCGTTTTGGGGTTTTTTAAAAAAATTTTGTTTTTTTAATTCTTTTAATTTTCAAAAGCAGTAGATTTGAACTACTAAACGGTATGTGCGGTAGACGGCTTTTAAAACGGTATTTTTGGCCTACCGCTGGTAGAATCACATGTATGCTGTTAGGGCAACCAGGTAGTCTCACAGTTTTGATTGATTGCTTTCAAAATTTGGAAAATATTATCATCATGATCATCTGAAGATGCGCTTATTGACAAATCTCTGTGCTGCCATGATTTCTTTTCGAGTTTTTGCCCATTATCACTTACAGCTGGATGCAGTGCAAGACTGAATCTCATTAGTACTAGTATTAAGTCTTGCAATTTTTGATAGATTACTGTGAGTACATATAATGATTATCAGTCAAACATGCGTATATGGATGAATCTCCGTGAACACATGTAGGGCTGAGCAAATCAAATAGCCAGATGTCCCAAACTATTCATTTTCCAAGTCGGGCAAGTGAAATTTTCGAAGTCACTAGTCTGGGACAAGTGATTTTTTCCTATTTTAAAAAAAGTCAGGCAAGTACTTATTTCCATGCCATAATCACTTTATCTAACTTTATCTGGCCATTCAAGCCCTCTGGGTGTACTGAATGGTTGATTCTACCCCTCTCCATGTATTTATTTACACCCTATATCACACCTGCCATATTGGGCTAAGCGACCAAATTATTGGCCAATCAAAAAACATGAAACAAAACAAAGCCAGTATGATTAATTAGCAGTGTTTTAAACGGCTGCGTTATATTGTGTTTACTCAAACCAGATCCTCACAAACGACTCACCAGTTGATTTTAATCCAGGGAGTCGATCCAATTAAATGGATGATAGGCACTTTACTAACATTTGTGTTGGTTCCCTTTATGAACTGATTAAATGGCAGTGATGATTCTTTAAATTTTAATTGATTATACAGAGTATTAACTTTAACGTCCGATATTGCGTTTGAAGCGAAACAATTATGCTAATTAAGAAACTGTCTCTGTTCATATTTAAAGGATAAAATGTATGTTATGATCACTTTAGAAGTAATTGTCAAGTAATGTGATATTTACTATGTGGATAAAGCAAGTTTACTAATTATTCTTGCAAGGAAGTTAATAAGGAAGATTCAGAGAAGGAAAATTCATTTGAAAGTGATGGGGTAAAATGTAAGACTGCCACTGAGTGTGAGGTAACTATTTCTCAAAAGAGACATAGGCCAGACTCTGTGGCATCAAAAAATGAGAAGAAGTTAGGGAAAGTCTGAATTCCAGTAAATTTCTTTCCATTCTTGCTGATGGAAGTACTGATGCTACTGTATCGGAGCAAGAAATAGTGCATATAAGATACCTGGACAATGGAAAACTGAAAACCTCAGATGTAACAAAATGTATAATATCAACCTATGTTTTTGAAAAACTATATTCTTTTAAGAAATATGTTGTACATTATTTTGTTTGTTCTTTCTATGGATTAAAGTCCATACATCTCATCAAATCTTGACAAGTGATTAAAATTTTGGAACAAGTGAAAAGGTAGGTGGGACAAGTGAATTTTCTGAAATCACTTCTCCTGGACAAGTTGATGAAACAAAAATTTCCTCAGCCCTGCCATGATTTTTGCCAGTGTCAATGGCCATTTTACTTGCAGCTGGATGCAGTATATGACAGAATCTTTTGAACACAACTAGTCTTACAGTTTTCAGTGGATTGCTGTTAAACTTTGTACATATTATGGTCACATTATAGTCATTATCAAATGTGCATATCGATCACTCATTGTACTCCTGCAATTTTGGTACGAGTTATTGCACTTTTTGATTTAGTAAATTACAGCTAGATGCAAGATATGACTGAATTTTTTGACTGCAATTAGTCTTGCAGTTACTGATGGATTTTAGTGACACTTGATACATAGCACACTTATCATATGAAGACATACATATTGACTAGTCATTTTGTTTAAAGGATTATTTTGAGACTTACCATATGTACTCCCCTATAAGTCGATACCAACTACAAACTGCATAGACCCAGATCTGCCATTGCATAATGCGCTGGCAGATCTGGGTCCGTGCAGTTTTTTAGGAGTAATCAGTAGAACAAACAACATAAACCCTGATTTGCTGGTGCATGATGCAACAGCAGATCAGGGTCTATGTTGTTTGAAGTTGGACCAGACTTATAAGCAAGTATATATGGTATTGCCCTTTGTAACTTACATCTCTAGGTGACTAGTCTCACAGTTCCTTTCAATGAAGGCAGATTTTAGACTCCTCTCCATCAGGGTTTTATGTATGAGGGGTGGGGGCATATTTATATGTGAGCAAATTGCTCACCATTTCTCTGGTTGGTTTAACAAAAAACAAATACTTTTAATAATGGTATTATCAATTAAATGTTAAATAGTTTAAGTAGTTATTGTGATGGAAGTTCTGCTATTTGTCAAATGGATACTTTATACACTTGCTTATAAGTTGAATACAACTGCAAACTGCACAGACCCAGATTTGCCATCACATAATGTGCTGGCAGATCTGGGTCTATGCAGTTGGTTAGGAGTAATTAGTAGAACAAACAACATGAACCCAGATCTGCTGGTGCATTATGAGATGGCAGATCAGGTCAATGTTGTTTGCACTTGGACTTGACTTATAAGCGAGTACATACGATATGTAGCTTTATTGATATTCAGAAGCAAATATTGCTATGAGACTAAAATGATGAAAAAGCTAAAAAAAATAATGAACAAGGTACATGGTTTGAGAAACCATACCAATTTAAGTATTCCAATTAACAGTCATTTTGCAAGAGATTACAGGCATTATTATAGAATTAACCATGCTTTAGTATTGATGAAGGTGGCAAACTATTGAAACTAAGACTTTATAAATAACTTTGGCAGTCCACTGAATTAACATTCATAAATGTTATTAGCTCTAACCTTTGAAATTATTGATAAGGAAAAATTCTAAGATTTTGTGAAAAGAAACTTTGCTTAAAAGTATTATATCAATATGAATACCAGCGCTGATGAGAAATTAAAAGGAATTGGAGTCTAAAATTAGATATAAGTTTTTCTTGATGATCAAATACTACATGTATGTTGTTATACTGTTGTGGTGATACAGTACAACCTGATTTGAGCACCCTCTGCTATGATCAACTTCCTGTCATTTATGAACAAAGTGGCTGTGCACTGATTGATTTTCTGTTATAAATCAGTGTCATAAGTGACCACACGTTGAACACAACCAGTAATCAAAAATTTTAGGCGAAGTATGTGTTTCAACACTGCTATGAACAACCGTATCACAAAACCAGGTACAAGCACTACATACCCTTAATTAATCTTATATAACCTTGATCACAGAGGAGGATGTGATAGCATAGTGCATATTGTTCTTAACTGAAGAAGAAAACAAAAGAAGCCAAAACTTGAGTCTGGCTACCGTTTCCTTAAACTACATGTAGCATCATATACTGTAAACTGTAAACCAGACTAAAATACATGTCACTAACCACCATTGTAGTGCCAAAGTCATGTAATCCCCATTACAATTCACCATTCCTTCTCCAAGGGAAGCTGTCATGAATGTACATAGTCAATTTAAAGTTAGTATTGTTTCTGAAAACCACACAATGACAATAATGTCAAAATGAGAGATTTTCTCTCTTTGCTTTCACTGTAGCACGTTGAGGACATCATTTGTCTATGGAGTTGCTACATAAAAACATGGGTTAATAAGGTCTTTTTCTTTCTCTCTTAATTAGTACTATTGTTTTCTAGGTGAATGAATTCTATTGTCATTGTAAAGGTTTGCATTGTTTGTTGCATTATTGATATTACAGGTATTAAAACCCACACACCAATCTGAAAGTGCCAAAGTCAGAGATATCATCTGTTCACCATAGCATGTTGGTTACATACGTTGTTTATTGAGTTAATCTATGTATGTTGTAGGTGAATTCATGCTTTGGCATTTGTTTCTAAATAAATTTTAAAAAATTTCTGATGAGGTTAATTTTGTCTCTTCATTTCATTGGTACATATATATTCCATATTTTCCCAAGGCCTAATCAGAACTACTAACTTTGCAATTCATATGCTAATATACATGTATATGTGGGGTAACCTTGACATTTATGGACAGTATAAATACATTTTCTCATGAATAACTGTACAATTGATTCACAGGATGAGTAGCTGTTACCATAGCTAACTATGGAATTCATGACAAACATGTTACCTTAGTTAATTTTATTATTTAAAATAGACAACACCAACACATAAAATCCAGACTGGTTTCACTTTATTGCTTCTTAAGACTGAATTAAAATCATTGATTACATCATTAAACCCTTTGGTTTCTAGGAGATCAACATTATAAAACAAAATGATATCATACACTGTATCCAAACAGGGAATCCAGTGTTTCCTTTAATAGATGTTTCATTTAATATTAATAATGCTAATGAAGATATACACAATTTACATTATTAATTCTGAAATGGAATGTATATTAAAGGAAACATTTTGGATTCACCATTTGAATACTGTGTTTCCAAAATGTTTTAATTCTAAGTTTATGAATAACTTCATTATTTGATAAATGTATAATATTTAATCAATTTTACATATTTTAAGGAAAATTAAACTGTTTGTCTCTATTTCTTACTTAACTTTTTGCAATTTATATGCTAATGAATGTGAACTTCAATTATGAATGATAATGTTTGATGATAGAAATATATCTTTATCGCTATAAAAAATTTATATTGAGGTTACCGTATATACTCAAGTATAATCCGGATCCAAATGGAAACAACATAGACCCTGATCTGCCATCGCATAATGCACCAGCAGATCACGGTCTATGTTGTTTGTCCTACTGATTAGTCCTTACAAACTGCACAGACCCAGATCTGCCAGTGCATTATGCAATGGCAGATCTGGGTCTATGCAGTTTTACAGTTGGTATTGGCCTATATGCGAGTATATATGGTAATTCATGTAATATTTTATCAAGAACTATGTATAAAGAATGTATAGTAATTGTGATTATTTGTCCCTCTTAAGTATAGTTGAATTTAGACCTTGAAAACTGGCCCTCATGCACAAATCTGTTATGATAGACCATCTGTCTTGAGAGACCACTTTTGTTGGCAGAAGGGGTTGTCTCTCAGGACAAGTTTTACTCTACATCCATTTATGAATTAATTACTTTGTTTGTTCTACACCAAGAAAGTGTTAAATATTTTACTTTTTAATAAATTGTTTTTAAATTAGGGAATTGATTGAGTTAATGAGAATGCGAACACAGTAGTCTTATTGTACCCTGGAAGCTGGAAAATCTGTTTAAGATTTGTTTCTCATTCTGTTAGATTATTAGTTTTTGTACATCAAACATATTAAGGGCTTGAAAAATGTTATAGCTGGCTACTTGTCCTGCTGTGCAAGTGACTTGAAACTTTTACTTGTCCTGCATCAATTTTACTCGACCTACACTGTGCCTGAAACTGAATCTGTTTAAAATGCCACTCATCCAGTTGGATAAACATCTTGAAAAAGTGACTTTTTCAGCCACCACTCGTATATACAAATGGATGAGTGGAATTTTCTAGCCCTGATATTATTCAAACTTTAGTATTTTGTCAAAAGTCTTAGGCATATGGGCAACCATGCACAAAAGTTTCCATTGATAAAGTTTTGTGTAAATTTTTGAATGTCATTTTAGATACCTCATAGAACTATTGTAGGCAAAATATGGTGTTCTTTAAACCTATAGAAATGTATATTGTAATAGTGTTGTCCTTATCCTATTTTAGGAGGGCTATGCACTCTGCCCTCCCTAGATGTCACCCAGCCCTCTCTACTGTGCACCCTGCCCTTGGTGACTGCCTTGTGTAAAATCTCTGGAGGTTTAATACAGCAAATATGATAGCATTCTACATGTGCACATCTATTTGGAATCATTAACCTCTATTTTTCACTCGCAGTACAAATGCATTACTCCCCCATTATAACACTTGTTGGGATCCATGGGGTATACCGTCTTATAGTGAGATCACCTTATAATGAAGTACATGATACATGTTATTCCCTTATTATAACACTGTCCATGGAAGCCATGGAGTATAGCACCTTATAGTGAGATCACCTTATAATGAAGTACATGATACATGTTATTCCCTTATTATAATGCTGTCCATGGAAGCCATGGAGTATAGTACCTTATAGTGAGACCACCTTATAATGAAGTACATTATACATATATTTCTACTACAGAATAATGAAATGGGGATCCATGATCACACCAGCCTTATAACAGAAACCATTTTATAATGAAGTTGTATTATCTTAAATGCACAAGTTGAGTGCTTACAAATGCCCTCTTTTGTATTGGGGTTGCCCTCAGAAGAGACTTTTCTACATTTAAAATGCCTTGACAGGCATCTAGTACCCTGCCCTGAATAGTGGTCTGGGAACAACACTGCTGTAATATCATATGTTGTATTATTTGCCATTTGAGTCTTTGAAAACTTTTATCATTTATTTCCTAATGCCTAAGTTAAAATATTTAAAGTCTATAATGTGCTTATTTTGTCTGTTTGTAGTTGGTGGTATAGCAGTAAAGGAGCATGTGGAAGTGAATGTTGTTCCAGTCAATATTCAGATTACTTACCAGTTCTATAAAACCATGATGAACTTCTTCTTCCCAGGAAAAAACATTGAAAATGAGGAGACAGGTAATGATTCAGACATCCTAACCATACTAGTGTTACTATGGCTAGGTCTGAGTATTTATATTGTATCCATGTTAATCAGTCATTTGCGTATCAATTTACCAGCAAGAAACGCTATCACTCCATTGTTACTACCTGATTAAATTCTAAATGTGACCAAGCACAAAGAATATCTTTAGATTGTACCACCTATCATGCTCATATGCACAACACACATACTCTCCTACATATGCATTCTTATACTCACTTTCTCTTTCTAACACACACACACACACACACACACACACACCTGCAGAAAGAGGCCTCAACATAGTTCAGGAGAGTCAGGTTTATTCAACAAGCACTTTTTTCTCCCAAATGTTTCACAGAACAAGTAAGATACATATTTTCACTGATACCAACATAATCTCATTCCAGCATCTTTTCATGGGAGACTTTTTGTACACTTGTTGTACAATTTAAATAAATAATAAATGTGTTTTTTTAAGCAGATACATTTCAGCTAGAGAAATACTGTGAAGGTTCTTTGCAAGTGTTTTTTTTTTTTTTAACTCTACTGGTCGATGACCAGAAGTACTTTTGCTGTGGGTATGCATCTATCATCTGTCTGTCCATCATACCTCTGTCCATTGACCATTAGCAGTTGTTTTATTATCACTTCTCCTCCTCAACTACATGGAGGAAAGTCATGAAACTTGGCATATGGTTACATTATGAGATCTAGTTGGTTCGTTATGAAAATTGTGCCCCAAAGACATCCAATATTATGGTCATCTTGAAAATTTTGTTATCACTACTCCTGGATGGATAGTTGTATTGACTTGGGGTTTCAATAAAAGACTTCTTATGATGTCTAGTTGGTCCTAAATAAAAATGATGCCGATTTGACATCCAAAATGGCTGCAGTGGTGGGCCATCTTAAAAATTTTGTTATCACTACTTCTTCTGAATGGATGGTCATATTGTCATGGGGTTTTACTAAAAGACTTTATATATTATTTAGTTGGACCTAAATGAAAATGGTGTTGATCTGACATCCAACAACATCTTGTAAATCTTCTTATTGTTACTTCTCCTAAATGAATAGTTGTAATGACATGAGGTTTTCACGAAAAGACTCCATATGATTGGTCCTAAATGAAAATGATTCAGAGCAGACCTCCAATATGACAATAACAGTGACCATCTTGAAAATCTTGTTATCGCTACTCCTCCTGAACAGATGGTCATATTGACACAGGGTTTTCACTTAAAAAGACTTCTTATGATATCTAGTTGGTCCTAAATGAAAATGGTGCCAATAAGATGTCCTGTTTGATGGTCATGGCAGCGATATTGAAAATCTTGTTACTGCTTCTTCTCTTGAAGGGATGGTCACATCAGTATGGGGTTTTCATTAAAACACTTATCACAATATGTAGTTTGTCCTAATTGCAAATGATGCAGATATGACCTTCAAAAATGGGTGCCCCAGTGACCAATGTGAAAAATCTCGTCACAGCTACTTCTCCCAAAGGGATGGTTGTACAGACATTTAGTAAAATAATCCATCCAAATGTCTGCCTTGAGGGCCATCTTGAAAATATTTAGATGGATACTTCTCAACAGATGGCGATATGAACAAGGAGTTTTCACCAAAACAATATACAGTAAAACCTGTCTTGAAAGACAACTTCTATGAGAGACCACCTGTCTTGAGAGACCTGATTATCAAAGCACAAATTTATTGATTATATACTGTAATGACCTGTCATGGGAGACCACCTGTCTTGAGAGACCATGACTTTTTGGCAGAAGGGGTGGACTTTCAAGACAGGTTCTACTGTAGTAATATGTAGATAGTTCTGAATGAAAATGGTGCTCATCTGATCTCCAACCTGGCATGATATTGGTCATATAAAAAATCTCATTATCATTACTCTTCTTGAATGAATGGTGGCCATGACATGAAATTTTTCACTCAAATTTCCTGCACAATGTAATTGGTTCTGAATTAAAATTGTGCAGATCTGACCACCAGCACATCCATACTTTTGTGAAGGAGCTTGAAAATCAGATCTAATGGACCATGGCATCAAATCAAAGGTCATTGCTTACATTTTTGTACTTCTTTGAGCTTGTGAACACAATGACTTGTACAAATAAATTTTGACTTGACTTTGTATTTAGTTGCATTGCACTATATAAGTTGTTAGTCAGCACTCTGATAATAATAAATAATGTCTTTATTTAAAGAGGGTAACTCAATTAGTTAAATACAACTAATCTCCCTGGAGGCCCTCTACTAAAAAAAAAAAAAAAAAAAAAAAAAAAAACGCAATTACAAAGTATTATCAGTCATATTAAGGCAAAATATCTTAATGCAAGTGTTTTTTCTCTTTCTGTCTTGAAAATAACTATTTACAAGTAAACACATCCACAAATACATCCTAAAATACATTATGAAAGTAGGTGGATTTAACTGCTTATATAAATTTTCTCTTCAACAACTAGGTTTTGAAATGACTTTAAGCAAGATCTTCATGTATACATAGCAGTTAGTGATCAGTTCTGCTTAAATATACCTTTTGGCTATTCTGCAAAAATGTGGCATGTAGTAAAGTTTATATCAGTGTTACACTTTGCATTAAAACATTAATAACTACAAAAGTAGAGAAAGGTTCATATACTGACTTTATATATATATAATACATTTTACACATACTTTTATAAATATGCTAATATAAAAGATACAAAACAAGCAAATAAAACATTTTATGAGTAGTATTGTGATAAATCTCAGAACTCAAATCTTGCACTTGCTGATAATATGAAGTGATATGAACTTACTGATATTTAATTTTAAGGTCAAAGGTCATGACT
The DNA here is from genome assembly GCA_029931535.1 of Margaritifera margaritifera. Classification (NCBI taxonomy): domain Eukaryota; kingdom Metazoa; phylum Mollusca; class Bivalvia; order Unionida; family Margaritiferidae; genus Margaritifera; species Margaritifera margaritifera. Next base: position 4,417,676 of record JAQPZY010001654.1, read on the forward strand.
TAGTTTTTAACTATTCTGCCTTGTGAGCTTGATAACACAAACAAGAATGAGTGGATTTTATCAAATTCATTTTGTGGATATATCTGAATTATGCCAGTTCCATAACATGGTTTTTTCCCCAAATTATAGATTTAACCATAGCTTGTGGGTATATCTTGATAGTGTCAGAGACATGTTCAGTGCATACCTGCCAATCTTCCAGGTAGTGTTGTGGTGTTTTTGAGGCTCAAAAAGTGTGTTTTGTGGTTCCAAAGGGGGTCAGTGCCCAAGACCCAAGTAAGCAATGTTGTACAATTGAGAATAAGTTTTCTACTCAATATAAGCTTTCAGTAAATGACTGGAAATTCATATTTTGAATAATTTAAAATAAAATAAAAGTGTTTTCTTTGAAGCATTTAATACACTTCTAAACAAAAAATAGCTGGTTGACTTAGCACTGTCATATATCATCACTGCGCACATACTTATAGGCGCACACACTCACATAAGCACAACCACACAGACATTAAATTAAAAATACACAAAGTTTTTGTCTTTAAAAATCCATTGCACTGTGGAAGTATTAATTTGTAGTTGCAGACTTCATTGCTCTCAATAGTTCATTGATGGATTTGAAAGTGGTGCAAGTTTCATTAGTGTTCATCTTTGCACTTAATAGAGACTGGATGGTACTGTTGTTCAGACTCGCTTGAAGATCTTGCTGAATTTTTCTCAGCATTGAAATGATCTTTCTGCATCTGTATTGCTATGAGGGTGTATCAGACTTCTTTAACAACTGAATTTCTGAGTGGTCTATGAACATTTTTCTATACACAGGTCTGAAAAATGACCCACAACTGCAAATTTCAAATTGTGCTTTGCAGTCAATAGCATAACAGTACCTCAGCTCTTTTGACTTGGTCCATCAAGGATTGTTTTAACATGTTAGTTACTTTTGGGATTGAGCTCTGCAGTCATATATTGTCCTCATGCAGGGTGGTGTTACTATATGACTTTCAATAAATGTTGTATAAACTGGAATGACTAATGTTGATATGGTGTTTGCAATCTTTGCAAAGTATAATATGCTCCCATTTGCTGCTGTACTTCACAGAGTCCAAGTCCATCAACCAGGAGTTCTGAATTTTAGTTTTGCTGGACTTTGCTTGCTTCACAGATGGCTCCTCCTCCCCAGAATCACAGCTGTGTTCTGAAATGTTGCCTTCAAAAATGAATAAAACTTCCACACTGTTCTTAACTTTTATCATTCCAACTACAAAAATAATCATGTTTTGCATTCTATGTATGAAGTAAAATCCGACTTAAAAGAAATGTTGCTGCTGATCACAAAGTAGCCAGTTATCTCTAATAAAGATGGGTTAAACATTCTCATTCCAGGAAAGTGAAGTGTAATGACTTTTGTGTTTTCAACACACATCTCAGATTTACCAAACTTCAGATGGATTGGGTTGTTCCACCTTGTGGACTTTGTGTGTGCAAATTAGCCTAATGGGCTCTCCAACAGCAGTGCCCAAATCACTAGCAAACACAAAATCACCTTAGGTATTGTTTGTCAATTAAGTAATCTGTGGAATGGTGGTTATTTATCTCTGACTGCCTTTACCTTTTAATCACCTCTATGACAATTAACTCTACAAGCTACCCAGCTTGAAAGTTGAAGCAATGCAAATCATGACTATTTACTGTTTTAATAGGTTACAGGCAGATATTGCCTGTCAAAAAAAAGTCTCTCTTTCTCTCTTTTTTTTTTTCATTTTTTTTTTCTTAATAAGATTGTTTGGAAATCATGTTTTTATAAAGATGACTGTGTCATGGGGTTGGGAGTCAAAACTCATGTTTTTCATGTGACACACTGTGATATGGCAGGTATGTCAGTGATATCATATCCATGATATTAGGTTCAAGGACAAAGAATTTTATATTACACTTACATGTATCTAGTGAACAACTCAAACACATAAGAAAATATTTATGTTACCAAATTTGGTGTGTTGAAGTTTCTTAAGAATATCTGAGTTGTTTCAGTACTCAGCAGTTAAAAAAAATAAAAGGAGAGATGAAACTGACTTATTGTGGATTCCCAGAAATTCTTTTTGGCCAGAAGAGCATCAGTTGTTTGGGGGACTCTTGTTCTTTTTCTTTTTTACTAATAAATTGTGCACATAGAGTTTAAGCATTTAAATTGTATCATCTTTCTATCATTCCATTGTAATCATTTAATTTGAGCGATGATCCTACAGTGCCAGATAAAAAGTGAGTAGCCACCTGAGTAAGAAAAATTGACATCATTTAGTGAACTGTGATTTCAAATAGTCACTGCATGGATACAAATCATTCTTTAAGCTTAATTTTGCTGTGTGCAATAATGAACACCATGACTGCAGTCTGAAATTGTAAATTTGTACCAAGTGTTATTTCTAGACTCTCCTGATGATGTAAACAAAAAATGGTACCTCACAGTAAACAATTGACAGTCAGAAGCAGATTATGTAAACAAAAAATGGTACCTCACAGTAAACAATTGACAGTCAGAAGCAGATGATGTAAACAAAAAATGGTACCTCGCAGTAAACAATTGACAGTCAGAAGCAGATGATGTAAACAAAAAATGGTACCTCACAGTAAACAATTGACAGTCAGAAGCAGATGATGTAAACAAAAAATGGTACCTCGCAGTAAACAATTGACAGTCAGAAGCAGATGATGTAAACAAAAAATGGTACCTCACAGTAAACAATTGACAGTCAGAAGCAGATGATAATTCTCACAGTAAACAATTGACAGTCAGAAGCAGATGATAATTCTCACAGTAAACAATTGACAGTCAGAAGCAGATGATAATTCTCACAGTAAACAATTGACAGTCAGAAGCAGATGATAATTCTCACAGTAAACAATTGACAGTCAGAAGCAGATGATAATTCTCACAGTAAACAATTGACAGTCAGAAGCAGATGATAATTCTCACAAAAAACAATTGACAGTCAGAAGCAGATGATAATTCGGTTAGCTGAGAAAGAGTTTAATGGTAGCAACATTCTCGGAAACAACTGGAATATTGCATTCTATAAGTAAGAAACTTCTGAAACAACTGGAATATTGCATTCTATAAGTAAGAAACTTCTGAAACAACTGGAATATTGCATTCTATAAGTAAGAAACTTCTGAAACAACTGGAATATTGCATTCTATAAGTAAGAAACTTCTGAAACAACTGGAATATTGCATTCTATAAGTAAGAAACTTCTGAAACTGTTTCACAAATGGCGGTTCATAGAAAATGAGAAATAAACAGGGAAACCAAAAATCACAAACAAAAGGGGTGATCGTGTGCTTTCTCATCTTGTTCATTGCAATATTTTAGTCTGTCAGTGTTAATATTTCGAAAGTGTGGTCAACAGAAAATTAGCGAGTTTATGATTCAGGAGATGCACTCTAAGAAAGAAAACTACAATTTCTCAGCAGAATTGTGCATCATGTATTTCATGGTATAAAGACAGACATAACTGGACAATTGAAAACCAGTAGTTAAGAGTAATTTTTAGCAATGAAACTAAAGTTGTTTTGGGTAAAGATTAAATGTTTGTGATTGGAGAAAAGCCAGTGAACAATGGCAATCAGAGTGTTGAGGTACATATGGTGTACACTTGCCATTCAGGAAATATTTTGGCAATATTTTAGGGGGTGTATTACCTGCAACAATGTTGGAAATCTGACCCCAGTGGAGGGGAAAATTGACACTGACAGGTGTATTAGCATCTTTGATGAAAATTTTAGGTCAGTTATTGCAGAAGAGTTTCCAAATGGGATGGATATTTGACTGGTCCATATTTCTAGGAGGATACAACAGTGGAAAAATTATAAAACACTGAATTCTTACCCTGGCCATTAAAGACTCTGAACCTTAATATTAATGACAATATATGGCAAACAATTAAATCCAGGCTTGAAAAAAGACTGCATGAAATCAAATCCAGGTCTAATTGATATGTGTTGTTATTGACTCTTTGGACTCTCTCAGTCAGTGTTGGCCAGAAAACTTCACGACTCTATAACTGAGTTATCACAAGCGATTATAAGAGCTGAGAGATTAATCACTCACTGCTGAATGTGTAAGTATCATTTTCTTTCATTTTTTTGCCTGGAGATTTTTTAGAAATAACAATGATGTTAGTTTTTGTGACTACTCATTTTTGACCTAGTACTGTATATCCAGACATTTATAACTAAGCTTCATAGATTAGAGGTATTTAGTATGTTGACTATTTGTTTGTATCCTGCCTTTAGAGGAGGAAACAGATGGAGGGGCCATCAAGGGGACCCACAAGAAGCTGGAAAAAAAGAATTCTTCAAAGGAGAAAAAGGAGTCCATAAAGAGAACTGCATCAGCCACTGCAGTTGATGACATTGACAAAATGAAGGTAAGGGAATCCAGAGCAATATATAAGCATCACAGGTATTGGAATACCGCATATAATTGCATATAAGTTAAGCCCAACTACAAACAACATAGACCCTCACATAATGTGCCAGTCAATCAGGATCTATGTTGTTTGTTCTACTGATTACTCCTAACAAACTGCATAGACCTAGATCTGCCGGTGCATTATGTGATGGCAGATATGGGTCAGTGCAGTTTTCAGTTGGATTCAACTTATAAGCGAGTACAGACCGTAGTGTATCCAGCTTGTATAGTTAGACTATTGAGGGAAAGATTGACAGATTTTGTCTTGTCATTGCAAAGTAGAGAAAGGTATCATTTAAATGTTATATTTGGATGATAATCATGCTTTGGTTTCACTGACAAGTACTGAGTCAGGACCAGCTTAACTATAGATTCTAGCAATATAATTGAATGAAATTTTTGTCTGACTTAATTCTGACCAATTAAATACGTTCTGTCTAGATTTGAACATGTTACAGAAATTGGGGCAAGCCTCCATATTCTTGAAACTCCTCAACTTGAGTGTTTAATCAAACTCAGAATGGCCTTTTGTCAGCCTTATATTTGTAAGATTGTTTCTTACCAGGGTCCCTGGGTGGTCGAGTAGTCCAAGGGGCTCGCCTTTGCAGATCGCTCACACATCTCATATTTGTCCACATGAGTTCAAGTCTTGGCTTGACCAACGTGGGTATGTGTCAAAGCTTGTCAGTATCTTCCCATTGGTGGTTCTTCCTCCACCAAATGTACTGGCTGTGATGTAAATCCTATCATGTGCTGAAAAATGGCATTAAACCCCACAAAACCAAACCAAAACCTTTCTGACCAGTACAGTTGAAAAGGAGAATAGCTGTCTTTGTTCTAGGTACACTGTTCATATTAATAACTTGATACTCTCTATGTTATGGTAGGTCAGTCACCTTAAATAGGTATAATATTTGTTCTTCATGTGAATGGGTCAGACATCACAAGGACGGAGTAGTTCATGTGAAGCCACAGTTGTAGCGGATGTTTGAGATGGTTTCTCACGAGTGAACTATTGTAAATACTCACTTATAAGTTGAGTCCAACTGCAAACAACATAGACCCTGAACTGCTGTTGCAAAATGGGCCAGCAGATCAGGGTCTGTGTTTGTTCTACTGATTACTTGTTACAAACTACACAGACCTAGATCTGCCGGCACATTATGCAATGGCAGATGTGGGTCTGTGTAATTTGCATTTGGACTCGATTTATAAGCAAGTATATACAGTATATTTCCATCAGTAGTTATTAGAGTTGGATGGAAGGGCTGGGATTTTTTGTTTTCAGCTCTCAATTAGCTTGAAAAAAATATTCTTGCTCTGATTTATAGAAAAAACACCCTATGACATGTATATTCATTATATTACTTGAAAAAATTAATTATCTTGAGGTAAAATTAAATAAAATATCCCAGCTCGAAAGAAAATCGCAGGCCCCCATCCTTCACTCCAAAATTAAATGGTCAGTATCTTACAGCACATGAATTTGCTACGTGTATGGTAATTGTTGTATAAGTTGTCATCTAAACACTGTAACTAAAATGGAATGATTCGGCTTACACTACAGCTGACACCCTGTACAAGACATTGTGCTGATATTAGAGAATAAAAATGGGAAGTGTTGACACTGGAGCCTACAATCTACATATACTTACTACACTATTGATATATAATAGGCAGGGAAACTTTGAGTGGGATGCCAACACCTGGGCAAGATATTTATCAGATAGGGCCAGTAAACATAAAACAAACACACTGATGCAACAAACAAGAAAATATTGAGTGGACTAGAGAAATTATGTAAAATTCAAACAGGGAACAACTGCTCTCCAGAAAATCATAGGATGATTCTCGGTTATATAAAGGAATGCATGCACTTATTCATTAACATATGCTGGTAAATAACTAAAAAATTACATTTTTTTTTCTCTTTTTTTAATTCGACATTTTTCCGAAAGTTGGATTTAGCCTGAATATCACTTACAACATCCCATTCAGCCTTCATGTTTTCATACGTGACATGTGTCAAACATTTGATATAAGGTTCATAAATATAATTATTTTTGTAATATACAAAATTATTTTGTGACAAATACAACTATTTGGGGATAAAATTAATAATTTTTAAAATTATATTTTTTACAAGAAAAATTTAAAACATGCTTTTAATATCATTAAATTCGTAACAAGATTACTCAAGAATTTCCATACTTCCCTTACTGACAGAAACTACTGAAGTACCGATATAGTGGAAAAGTACTGTTGTACTAACCATTTGCAAAAATACCTCATTAAACCGGTATACCGATAATACTGCACACCTCTAGTGTTTATAGTGGCAGTTACTCAAAGGTTGCTCAAGGGCTGTTACTTCCATGAAGTAAATCTGGATTTTAGGCATTGAAAATGATGATAGCTTCAGAAGCTGATTTTAAAATAAATGCTTTGAGCTTCAGAAGCTGATTTTAAAATAAATGCTTTGACAATTTTAAACAATTACTCTCAATTTTGTATCAATATATTGAAGCATGCCTAATTTAAAATTTAAAAAAATAATGCTCTGAGTTATTGTTGTATGACTTTAGTAATGACCTATCACATCTCATAAAACAACCTATATCATTATTGAACCTCATCAGAAAGTTTCTTTTTTTAGTTGATCGTCACCATACTAGTGGTATTTAGATAGAATATTAATATGAATTTAAGCCACTGTACAAAAATATAAATTTTTAGTTCTTGCATGATTTATATGCATTTGGACAACAACAGATATATTACAAAGATTTTAAGCATGGGAATGAAAATTAGATCGTTGCTACCTGTATTTGTCAGGAAATATATTTTGTTCTCATTGAACACAAGCTTTGAGTTCTGAAGATTACCATATATCCTCACGTATAAGTGGATACCAACTGCAAACTACATAGACCCAGATCTGCATTCACTTAATGTGCCGGCTGATCTGGGTCTATGCAGTTTGTAAGGACTAAACAGTAGAACAAACAACATAGACCCTGATCTGCCAGCGCATTATGCGATGGCAGATCAATGTCTATGTTGTTTGCATTCTGACTGGGCTTATATGCGAGTATATATGGTAGGTAGATGTTTTTTAACATGATTATATTCATGTTGGTAACCAATGAATGATTTAACAGAGTTTGACATCTCTTTAAAGCCTTTCAGCTGGCCCTGTTTCACATAGCACTTCAACGTATTTTCCTTTATGTTTTCAGAAATTAGTCTAACCTATTTATCATGGGTCTTCAAATATATGTCTGTGACTTTTTTTTCTCTCTCTCTCTCTGCATATAAAGAGCACTTAACTAACTGACTAAACATTGAATGTCAAACTTTTATGGGAATTAGTTTAATAGTTGAAGGCTGTTTTTGAAATCATAGAGTTTCAGCACAATTTAATTTCATTAATTCATAACAATCTATTTTGGCCCCTAGCGGAGGGGGTCAGTCACCTTACGAAGGAACTCCTTTTCAAGTAGAAAAAGGAAATCGAGTGTATCTGACATCTGTAAGATGAAGGTAATATATCAACCTTTTTATGTTAATGCTGTTGTGTTTGAATCTAGTTTTAGCAGTACCACTTTATTTATCCAAACCCCTAATTGTGAATATCCAGATCTATTTATATTAATTGGTAGCATGTGCCCTAAGCCACTATTCTGCTGTAAGCTTGAATAAACTTTTCCTATCATGGAAATCTCTATTTATTGAAACCATTTTCATTTCCAACTGAAAATTTAAGGATTTATTGTTCCCATGGTTACAATAAGTGACTTTGGCAATAAAGGGCTGCAGTGTTTGAAACTAACTTTTAGAATCTGCTGGATTTTGAGCCAGCAACTACTGAAGCGTATAGTAGAATCATTTGAAAAGTTACCTGTCCATTCCGAAAATAACTGATTTTGGGCTGCCGAGCAGCTGTCAGTTTAAAAAACTTCATGGTTGAGTTCATCTTAAATGGTCATAACGCTTGTAGGGTAACAACATGTATTAATTGTAAAGACTTATGTAGCTTAACTAAGGAAAAATTAATTACTGAATGTGAACAACAATTTAGATATTATTTCAGTAATGTGAAATTAAACTAATTACCATATTTCTTGTAATTTTTCACACATGAAAAACTGTATATCGTTTTCATAGTAAGAAAAATAATGTGTACAAAAATTAATTATCATTTTGGGGAAGAGATTTATATACAAAAAATTGAAGGATCAGACAAAGAGGACTCCAAAATATCTACATGATTGTAATTATTAAATTTATGTGCACAGCATGCAATTGCGCTAAAGCATGCTCTAGTACAGTATGTTGCTTGAATTTGTTTACATAAATGTGTATTGGAATAGATAAGTTCGAAAACAGATACAGACATAGGTGTTCCATTATCACAATTTCATTCTTACACCTCTTAATCCAAATAAAATATACTCCAATATGAGAGGGAGAGAAAGAGATTTGAGCCCTTCTTTATGGCATATTGCTTCATTTACCTTACTGTCCCCATTTAGCTGAAGCTTTTGTCAAAGAGAAGACAGTAATAATATAGTACAGTCAAATCTGTCCAAATGGTCACTTTTACATATCTAACCTGGTCACAATGGTCATTTTAATTTTCCCCAGGGAAATTTTCTGTATAAATTTCATGCATGTAATGGTCACCTGCTTTTTGTGGTCAGCAGCCAGGTGTTTCCTAACCAAACAATGGTTTCTCCCTGCCTTAAGCGGTCACTGGAGCATATCTACAGTGACCACTCAGTCTATGCAAACTAATCTTTTGCTTTATGAGGTTAGATAAAGAAATGTTGTGTGAATCGATGTGCAAACATTTCTTATCTTGCTTGTACTCACTGTACTCCAGTCACTTTGTCAATAGAACTCAAAGGTGTGAATATGTCAAATTTGAAAGTGAGGCAGTTTTTATCATTAGAGTAGAGGGTCGAAGCAATTTGTTTGCTGGATTATGGAAAAAGTAGTTGTGTTATTGCAGCAGAAATGGAAGTCACCTTTTGTGCCAGTGTGACAGGTATAGTTGGATATCTTCATCTATTTGCCTGTGAATTAAAGCTATCTCTGATGAAAAAAGTTAATCTTTGAGAAGAGATATGAGTTATATCCCTTTTCATTAGGGTCAGAGGTCATTCAATTTTTAAAACTTGTCTGTAAAGGCAGGTGAAGTTTCAGTTCAGGGGTAACAAAAATAGCTGTATGTGGCTTCTTTTGTGTTCCTATTCATCACAGGACTCTCACATAAGCTGACTGCTTTTGATCTTGGCAGGTTGAGCAACTGGCTAATCCAGATATTGCTTTTGAAGCTTGAAAAGATGTTTCCAAGCCTACTTTATACAAGTTTGCCAAACAAAGAGTCAGTGCTCTGTTTTACAATCATATGTAAGCTATCAATCAGTAATGAAATTAGTATTTTGTCATGGTGAACAAAACAAACTTAGATCTGTGATTATTTTAAGTCAGTGATTTAATTTATAGGATGGATAAAAGTGAGCAGAATACAATAATCTTGTGTGGAACATAAATTTGGGAGAGAACAACATATATGTGTATTTTAGGATTTTGTTGAATAGTGCACATAAAACAGTCCTGATAACATAATAATAATAATAACAATAACACCAAAAACTGATATCAAAAAGTGAACCTATGTGCAGAGGTCACCTGTGTACAAAGACCAGTTTTGCCGTTTCCCATGGGTGGCCACTATTGATAGGTTTGACTGTAAATGGAAATTATACAAATTATACCATACTCCTTCAATTTCAGAGATACATAATTTATATTTAAATATTCACGATATTTATATCCATATAAACTCCATTCAGTTTAAATCCTAAGAATGATCATTTAGAATGCTGTATTGTTTTCTGTGCAAAAAAGGTAAAATGACATCAACATTCCCACCAAAGATGATTACCTTTTATCAGTAAGTGTCTGTACACTTCCTGTAGTTAGGTGGCATTTGGTCTGATCTTTGCTTATTGTCAAGCATAGTTGTTATATTGATTCAAGATTTTACACTTTTGTTGGCAATTACAAAGGTGTCACTAGTCTTAACCAGTCATGAGTAGCACCTGGCATTACAGTCTACTGTATATGTTAACATAGATAAACATTGTTAAATGAAACAAAGAAAGATTGTTAATATATACCAAGCAGCACAAGTCCAAAAACTAAATCAGAATAAATATGTTGATTAGTAAACTGTTAATTTCTTTAAGAGTTAGACCAAGAAAAAAAGGTGGAATATAATGTGGGCTGTATAGAGAAGATGATTTATTCTATGGGCATTGAGGGTATTTTAAACTGGAATCTTGAGACTGCAGATGTGAACCACTGTCCAGATGAATTCACACAAGCTTTATGTACTTTCACTCAAAAATCACTACTCAAATAATAAGTTCATTAGGTCCTGATTGTTTCACTCATTGTTTTCACTTACAAGGGGATTTGACTCTATAAAACAAAGCCCTTGTACAGAATCATCATGTCTTTTTGGTATATACTTAAATTTGTTGATTGGGGTATGGGCTCCTATTGTTTCTACAGGAGGATTATTTGTTGGGTCTCTAAATTGATGGTTTGTAGCAATTATAAAATCAACAAAAACTGACCCCACAATAATAGTGAATGAACATTATTCAAAATCAGTATTAACATACCTGACAACCATCCAGACAGTGTTGGGCCTTTTTTGAGACTCAAAAAGTGTATTTTTGCTGTTCTAATGGGGGTAAATTGCACACGACCCATATACTCATATAAGCCTCTAGAAAATGACCAGAAATTCAAATTTGAATCAAAGAAAATAAAATGTTTTCTTTGAAGCATTTAATACACTTTCAAATAGAAAATAATTGCATGACTTAGCATTGTCAAAAACCATCACCACACACACACATATGCACACACACTCACATAATCACAACCACACAGATATTAAATTAAAAAAATACATCAAGCATCCGTCTTTTAAATCCATCTGGCAGTGGAATACAATCTAGATGCAGTATTTTCTGCTCTCATTAGTTCAATGGGGTGGTTGGAAGGTGATGCAGGTGTCGTTAGAATTCATCTTTGCACTTGTCAGAGACTCGGTGGTTCTGTTGTTCAAACTTCCCTGAAGATCTTGTTAAATTTTTCTCTGCATATTGCTGTGATGGAGTGTTAAACATGCAATGGCTAAACATGTTAGAATGTTTCAACATGTTAGTCACTTTTGAGATTGAGGTCTGCATTCATGCATTGTCCTGATGCTTGGTGGTGTTACTTTGTTGACGGATGTCATACATTCCAGAATGACTTAAGATGATGTGGTGTTTAAAGTATTTGCAAAGAATAAAGTGCTCCCCTTGCCACCATGCTTCACAAAGTCAACCTCCATCAACCACGAGTTCTAAAAATTTAGTTTTGCTGGGCTTTGCTTGCTTACCAATGGCTCATCCTTTCCTGAATCACGGCTATATTTCAATATTTTGCCTTCAAAAATTAATCACACTTCCACACTTTTCCAACTACTGAAACAATCATGTTTTGCATTTTACATATTGAGTAAAACCTGACTTCAAAGAAATTTTGCTGTTGATGACAAACTAGCCAGTAATCTTTAATAAAGATGGCTTACAGGCAATGAAGAATAATAACTTTTCTTCTTCAGCATGTATCTCTTTGATTTACATAACTTCAGATGAATAGGGTTGTTCCACATCATATACTTTACCTATGCAAATTAGCCTGATGAATTATCCCACAAAAGATTCTTAACTTCACCATCACCCTAGCTATTGTCAGTCAGTTAAGTAATATGTGCAAGGGTTGTTGTTTATCTCTAACCAACTTACCTTTTAATCACCTCTTTGACAATCAGTTGTATAAACTGCCCCGAGGTGATAGTTTTCCATGAGCATTAAGTGCGAATGTTTACTGTTTATACATTTCATACATGTGACAGAACAGAGAAGTCAGCCTAGGACAGATCAGGAGATTTGCAAAATTTGGTCAGGAGTTTTGACTTAAAAATCCGGAGGATCTGCATCAACCCAATTTTTACTGAACAAATTTCCTTCTATATTAAAATATGCACATCATTTCATCATATCAGTCCTTTCACAGTAACTTGTCACCTTTCATACTTTCTTTATATGTAGTGCAAGCATTTTTAGCCTTTCTTAATAGATCGTTACCTGTATTATATTTCTGGCAGTTCTCATCATTGTTGATCTCTACACTTAGGAGATGATGCATCATTACTGGATCCATGTTTTCTCTGTAGTCCATCTGAATTTTCCTCAAAATAGAAACTGTCCTCTACCAAGTCCACCAAGAAGTTTAAATCATTTCCTGTCTGTGGGTAGATTCAGGTTACTGACTGTCTGCCAGAACTGCTCAAGATTGGTGCTGTTTGGGTCAAATTTGGGAAGTTCTTCTTAAAATCAACTCTACAGGAATGACAGAATGCATATTCATGTCCCTTTGAACTTTATTCCAACCACTAAAATTCCTGTTTCCATCCATGATTGAATTTCATGTGATATTTTGGTTGTTTAGATTTTGGTGTTTTAGCACTGGGAGATTGCACGTTTAGATATCTTGACAAACATAAAATACTGAAGCTAAACCAACCTGTTTTATGCCACTTAGCTCTTTAGTAACGATTAATCCAACCATAATCCATGAATGTCTTTAATCCTTTCTGAATTACTTGTGATCACACATAGTATAATCCATCTCGACAAACTTTAAACACTGAAGCCAAACTGACTCTGCCAAAAACATCCAAGTAATGTTAATTGTTTTATGCAACCATAATCCATTAATATCTTTAATCCTTTATGAATTCTTACTGATCAGATATAGTATAATCCATCTCGACAAACTTTAAACACCGAAGCCAAACTGACCCTGCCAAAGAATCCAAGTAAAGTTAATTGTCTAATGTTGCTTGAGCTCTTTAGTAATCCAGCTATAATCCGTTACTACTTTAATCCTTTCTGAATTGCTACTGATCACACATAGTATAATTCATTGATTACATTTATGTTTTTGACTGTTGAATTAGCAATTAAAATGTCAGTTCACAGTCACAGGAAGTCTTTACCATAGATATACTGCACTGGAAGCAAGGTGTAAAAAAAAGAGAAAGATTTCTCTTCTGGAATTTTTTTAATAAATAATTTTGAGTAAGCAGGAGATTTTAATGAGTCATGTGAGGGACAGGAGGATAACCACCTAGCCAGGAGAGTCACATGTATGCAGGTTATGGGCATATATCATGGAGTCAAGAAAGGTCTCTCTCTTTTTTTGTTTTGTACTAAGATTACTGAAAATCATCTTTTTTTAAACATGAATGGTGGGGGAGAGTCAAAAATCATGTGTTATTTGAAGGTATGCCTTCATTAATCTAAATAACTGCAAATTTTCTGAACACCATATTTTAACATTTTTTATTATTTTCAATAGTACATACAGGACATATTTTAAGCTAACAGGAAAACATTTCAAAGTGAAATGTAAACTAAGGAATGTTTTACCCATACTCAAAAACAGGTCCTTTGAATAGATGATGGTCAGACCTTGAACTGCATTTATTACCATACTTATAGAGCATGTTCCTCTGGCCCTCCCACCTTTCTTATCTTTTGACTCTTTGGGAGGGCCAGAGACCAGCAGGTAAACCAGTTATGAAGATTTTGACTTTTTTGAGGAATCATCATATTCTCGCTACTCTCTTGCCTTATCTAAAGCAATACATGATCGGGAACTAGTATGAAGAGAGGGCCAAATAATTTTACTTTCAATACATCATACTACATTAAGAATCAAACTATACTTACTTTTCTATGTAGTAGCCATCAAATTTTCATAACTGAGGTCCATTGGTTCTGTTACCATCATCGTTGTTTACACTGAATGGACTCGTGTGCAAAAAGGGAGATGTCATTCTTACTGAAAATGATAACTCTGCTGGATATGCACGTCTAACACAACTAGACCTTTGTGCACACTCACCTCCAATGGCAGTATATCTACACAGACAAAAAGAAAAACGAACACCAAAACTGCCATATGTCTTGTATGATGTGAAAGGCAATACAAATTATTATTATTATCATTATCATAATTATTAGTCGAAGTGATATGGCATATTTGCATATTTGAGGGAATCCCGGCCATATTTGGAGTTGTAGTGTTGAGATTGATTCAGGCATTCTTGAAAGAAAATATGGCTTATCTTTCAGATTTTCATAGGTGAGATAATTTGAATAGATGTATATCATTTTAGCAATACATTCTGTTGTCACAGACAATCTTTGTGTTATGAAACAACCTCAATATTAAAATTTGCTCCAACCAGCAACTGCATGCACAATTATAATCAGGGTTATGACCATGGTTGGAGATAAATTTCTATCAAAGATTGAAACTTGTTGGGCCTTAATCAGTTGATTTGTTAATACTTTATGTCCATTCAGATAGATAAGCAGCATGATATCTGCACTGGTTCATGAATTTGCCCCAAGTTGACAGAAATTAAAGTAATTACATAATATCAGGCCAGTCACTGCAGATATTTTAGTACCATGCACATTTGTCACCAATGACAGTACATGTACACGAACAGACTAACAGTTTTACAAACAATAAGAAAGTTTTACAAACAGTAAGGAAAACAAACACTGGAAATGCAACCAGAATTCTTTATTTGTCTAAGAAAACTAGAAAAGATCATCATGTGTTCTTTATTGGCAAGCAAGGATATAATGAAATCTTGTTTATCTAGCCCACTTCCAACCAGCATTTAACTTGCTAGGCACATCAATATACAATCATCACAGTAGAGTTAGGCCTTATTAATTTTCCAAGAAAAACTTTTGGGAATAATTATAATTTTCATTAGCAATTACATTATTTGGATGGAGAAAAAAGTGATTATTTTTTAATGTCCATATATATACATTAATGACAGTAGCCTGTCTTTGGTAGTACAAAACTGTATTGCAGGTTTATTTTGCAGGACTTTTTTAGCAAAAATTAAACTTCCATAAACATTTCTTAAAGTGTTTTAAAGTAATAAAAGTTATGATAATAATAGTGTAAATATCCAATGGACAGCAGCAACATTTTTTAAAAATGTGAAAAATATAAGAAAATGTTTAAAATGTGACAAATATAAGAAGACCCAAAGCACAAAATTTTGGCACATTGAAAATATCCACCCATATTATGCCCCATGCTAAATTTAGCCCACTGGATATTATTTAGCATACATGCCATAACACGACGTGTCACGCGAAAAACATGATTTTGGACTCCAAAACCCCCTGACGCAGTCGTGTTTAGAAAAACATGATTTTCAGCAATCTTAGCGAGAAAAAAAAAATTCCCACAAAAAAGTACATTTCATTATCACAATGATATATGCCCGTAATCTGTGGTATGTATAAACAGTAAATAGTCTTGCTCAGAGCTCATGTAAAACTATCCTCAGGGCAGTTTATACAGCTGTTTTAGAGACAATTAAAAGGTAAGGCAGTCAGCGATAAACAGACACCTTTCAGAGATTTACTGAATTGGCTCACAATAGCTAGGGTGATTTTGTCGTGTCAAATCCTTTGAGCACTGCTGAGGGAGAGCCCATTAGGCTAATTTCCATAGGTAAAGTACACTAAGCGGAACAACCAAATTTTTCTTAAGGTAAGTACATCAAACAGTTGCGTGTTGAAAAACAAATGTTATTACATACACATCAATGACTGCATTGAATGAGAATGTTGAAGCCATCTTTATTAAAGTTTGTGATCAGTGGCAACGTTTCTTTGAAGTCGGATTTTTACTCCATATATAAAATGCAAAACATGATTATTTTGGTAGTTTGAACAATAGCACCATTCAATCTCTAATGCAGTGTTGCAACTAGGATCCAAAGGTCAGGGGACACTGTGTCCCTCACCCTCCAGAATTGGGGGACACACAACACTTTAAAGGGACAAAGGAATATTGTAGTACATAATCCACTAGAAGTGCTAAAAAAATGAGAAAATCTTATATGCTTCGACAGTTTTGCCACTTTAACTTTCTCATATTTTCCTTGGACATGTACATGATTGCAATAAACGTTTTATCATGTGATCAAGTATCTCATGAAAACATCAACATGTTTGAATATCTGGTTAACCTGAAATGAACTGTACCATGGAATTTTGATAATATAAAAGTATTAAATCATTAATCAAATGACAATTGTGTATTTGCATAAATTAGTACCTTTTTTTATTAATTCAGCCTGAGAATAAATTAAATCTTCACTGCCTGACTTTAACCTCGAAAATACATTACAAAAGTGGCAGTCAAAGACTTTAGCAACTCGGCCGACTACCACAAACCTTAAATGTTTTCATTGCCAGATTCATTGTTTTGAAATGGATATTCATTGTCATCTTACAGGTTTTATCACTTTTAGCGACTTTGGCCATTGCTTGCGCCAACATAGATGTGGATGCACATTTGCGAAGGAAAAGTGTAGGCATATTTGTGAACACAAATGACACTTGCATTACCATCAGACCAACTACTGAAAGCAGCAAAGACTACATGTAATTAAAACTACATTCCACTGTCCAGTGGATTTTAAGACAGTAACTTGGTGTATTTTTGTATTTTAATGTCTGTGAGGTTGTGACCATGTTTGTGGTGATGTTATTTGACAATTCTAAGTCTACCATTTTTTTTCATTTTTTTTTTTTTTTTGTAAGTATATTAAATGCTTCAGAGAAAACAGATGGTATTTTCTTTTATTCAGATTTGAATTTCCAGTTATTTGCTATAGGCTGATTTGAAAAGATAACTTATTCTCATTTGGATGACATCGCTTTAGGGGGGTCATGCACTCTGACCACCCTTGGAACCTCAAAACACACTTTATGAGTCTCAAAAAAAACCCCAACAATGTCTGGGAATATGGCAAGTATGTTATTTAGGGCCATTCTCTTTATCTTTGCTCATGAGGTGTAGCATGCCACTCCTTTAAACACTCTCCCCTCACGAAAATAAAGAAAATATAAAAGGAAATTTCCAAGTGGTTTCATTTTCGCATTTTCTTAACCTGGCCCCATATTCTTCAAACTTTTTGTGCAAGCTCAGATTCTCAAAAATTTGACAGTCTGTAATTTTTATTGCAATAAAGCTAGAATAGTAGAATTTTCAGATTTTTACAAATTTGGATCCCTGATCTAGATTGCTGATTTTGCATTACATATGTGTACGCTGAATTTGCATTACATATGTGTATGCTGAATATCCATTACATATGTGTACCCAAGGTATCATATCTGATTTTAGAGTTTTTAGCTTGAGTTTGAGTTTTTTGCTCAAAATGTTTCATGAGTGCGGGGTCAGATCACACAAATTCAGCCTTACAGAAATGTAATAAAATAATTGGAAATTTACATACAGTATATACTCACTTATAAGTTGAGTTACACTGCATATCTGCCATCACATAATGAACTGGTATATCTGGGTTTCTCTAGTTTGTTAGGAGTAATCAGTAGAACAAACAACATGGACCCTGATCTACCAGCACATTATGTGATGGCAGTTCTGGGTCTATGTTGTTTACTGTTTGACTTGACTTATAAGTGAGTATATACATGTACAGTAATTGCAAAATTATCAAAATGATCAGAATCTAAGATTTGGAAAACTATAACAACCCAGAAATTTCCCTATATGGGGTACAATAGAAATTTTGCAATGTATATAAAGTTTAGTGATCTGAAGATGTGGCTGCGTTTTGCATGGTATAATGTGCATGGTCCATGTAAAGACTATGGTCAGTAATAATAATAATAATAAATATAATAGTAATGTCTTTATTTAAAGAGCATAACTCAATTAGTTAAATACAATAAATCTCCCTCGAGGGCCTCTACTATATAAAGAGAAATAAAAAAATTACAAGGTATTATCAGTCAAATTAAGACGAAGCATCATCATGCAAGTTTTCTCTCTCTGTGCCTCTCTCTTGAAAGTAAGTATTTACAAGTAAACACATCTACAAATACTCAATTACATTTTGAAAGGAGGAGGATTTTATACATTTTTGTTTCATGTTGCCAACTACTGTGTTTTGAAATGACTTTAAGCAAGATCTTCATGTATACATAGCAGTTAAAGATCACTTCTGATTAGATATACCATTAGACTGTTATGCAAAAATATGGCATCTAATCATGTATATATCAGTGTTATACTTTGGCATAAAACATTATTATGTACAAAAGCAGATAGGTGAGGATGGCATTCTAATGTGCATGGCCCATCTAAAGACTTTTGCTCAGTTTGGCATTCTAAAGTGTGCATGTTTCAAACAGAGATAAAAACGATGGATGCAATTTTCATGAAAATTCCAGTGTAAAATTTCAGTGAAAGTATAGAGAAAATTGTGCTGATAATATGTTCATGACTCTATCTGGCTGTGCACTGTGAGTAATTGTTTGCAGTGATCACCTGCTATTCACAATTAGTTCAAGTACCCCACTAGACAGGATAGACATTTCAAGCATAAAAAATGTTTAGTCAAGATAAAATCATATGCTAATGATGATGCCATTTTAGAGATCACCTGTCATTCAGTACCAAAAAATGTGATTAAATATTTAATAGTCTTTAGATGTTCAGTAAGACCATCAATCTTCAGATACCTCTTCCCCTGCCCCCCGTTTTTTTTGTTTGGTTCCCCTAAAGGGTATCTAATCCCTTGTTTCATTGTACATGTACTTGCTCAGGCCTACCTTCAATCACAAACAACTGAATTTCACTTGCTATCCCATCCTATTCAGGTCTATTGAAATGAATGGTATTAGGTTAATACTGATTTTGTTTCTGACAAATGAGTATACACAAAGGTTATAAAAAGTTTTGTCAGATACAGTCATACTTTCCTTAAAGGTCACCTGTATTAAAGAATCACATGTCTTAAACAAGTTTTTCAATGTGAGTATATACGGTACTCAGTGTCAGATTGGTCACAATCGTACTGAGAGGGACTTATAAAATCTATTATATATATTGATGTGGAATAGTGAAATCCCATGCAAGGGGTCATAATTCGCGGACAGGAATGAGGCTTTTCCATGTTCCTGCCATGAATTATGCGACCCAAGGTAGGATTTTCATATCCCACACCAATACACATTTGATTATTTCTCTCACATTCCCTGCAAGTTTTTAAGATAATAGCACCCAATCAGTGCAACTTAAAGGACAAAGTATTCATATACAATTTTGGATCATTAGGTTGAGCATGTAAGACTCTGTTTACTCTGAAGTAAAACAGATAACTTTAAATTCTGACATCAGACTGATAGAAAAATAGCAGATGACGTGACATCATATATGTGATGATCAGAGATCCTTAATGCCCAGTATTTGCTGGACATGTCCAGTAGATCAAAGATTTTGACTGGTATATACTCTGAGCAACCGGACATCGGTCATAGGAGTTTTCAAATATCATTATATCAGCTTGTCTTTGATTTGTTTATCCATTAAATTGACAAATAAACACCTTAACAATGATCAATTCAGAGGTCAGTAGGTCTAGTTTACACATTGTTTCTTTGTCGAACAATCAATAATGATGTTGCTGATTAAGTTTAATTCAAAGGCGATTACATTGATTTAAGTTTAATTCAAAGGCGATTACATTGATTTAAGTTTAATTCAAAGGCGATTACATTGATTTAAGTTTAATTCAAAGGCGATTACATTGATTTAAGTTTAATTCAAAGGCGATTACATTGATTTAAGTTTAATTCAAAGGCGATTACATTGATTTAAGTTTAATTCAAAGGCGATTACATTGATTTAAGTTTAATTCAAAGGCGATTACATTGATTTAAGTTTAATTCAAAGGCGATTACATTGATTTAAGTTTAATTCAAAGGCGATTACATTGATTTAAGTTTAATTCAAAGGCGATTACATTGATTTAAGTTTAATTCAAAGGCGATTACATTGATTTAAGTTTAATTCAAAGGCGATTACATTGATTTAAGTTTAATTCAAAGGCGATTACATTGATTCTTTGTTAGACAATCAGTAGATGTGTCGCTGACTGAGCTTGTTTGGTGATTATGTTTTCCCAATTGTTTAAACACTCTATTGCCACAAAACACAAGACAAAAGAGGTATGAAGCTCGTCTCTTGGATTGGCAAAATCCCTGTATTTGAAGGAATGCCCCAGGGTCTGTACTATAGACATCAGGCCCTCATACCATGTGGTTTGTTTTGCGATGTGTCAGCACATGATACCTTTAGAACAGAATATGTGAAGCCTTGGCACAAATTAAGAAAAAAGGATACTTGCAACAAAAACTGACTTTTATTATCTTTCATCAAGACTTACTTAAGGACCTGATTAAATAAAAGGCATTAAAGATGAGTACGTACAAGATTCATACAAAGATTAGTAGTGAACCTGTATAAAACATTACAGGTGAGTACATAAAGAACATTGTTTTAAAGAAGAGTAGTACTGAATTACACAAAATCATACAAATAATTGCTTTTGTAAATGTTAACTAAGAAGCGTCTTAAAATCTAGGGAAGAGTCAGCTGACCTTATATAGGGTGGAATGGAATTCCATAGTTTGGCTCCAGAAAAAGCAAAACTCTTTTTTATAAACTCTGAATTTGGTTTAGGTCAATATAAATTGTTGTTTGAGATGGATCTTAATTCATACATATGTACATTTTCCACAAATTTAAAATGACATTGAAGATAATCAGGAGCCAACCCATGTAAAGATTTGTTGACTAGTAAACCCTTTTGAAGCTGAGTTCTCTGTTGAAATGGAAGCCACTTAAGGATTTTTAAAAGATTTATTGATGGTGTATCTAAATCAGCATCAAGAATAACTCTAGCTGCTCTTTTTTGAAATTTCAGTAGTCTTTCATGATTTTCTGTATCACTATTACCCCAGATAGAACAGCAATATTCTAGATGTGGCATGATATAGTCATTGTAGAATATCTTTCTCTGTTCTTGAGAGAGATAAGATTTTATTCTGTTCAAGAGAAAAAGCAGTGAGTTTACTTTTTTAATGACTTTATCAACTTGCATTTTCCAGCATACGATATTGTCTATTATAATACCAATAGTTTTTCATTTTCAGACTATTCTATATCTATTCCTGTTAGGATTACTTGGAAGTCATCTTTCTCAGCTTTTACTTTGGCTCAACTATCTATGATCATGGCTTTTGACTTGGCTGCATTTATCTTCATACCATTGTGCTCACACAAGTTATTTATGTTGGTGGTGGATAGCTTAATGTGATATGGCAAATCATTGATGTACAGCAGAAAGAGTAATGGTCCAAGAACTGATCCTTGTGGAATACCTGACTTTATGAGTTTCTTATCTGAAAGCTTATTTAAAATAGAAACTTCTTGTTGACTGCCTTCAATATTGGATTGAAACTAAGTTAAACTTTAATGGTTCATTTGATATATGCTGAGTTTTTGCAGCAGGATTTTGTGATTAACAAGGTCAGAAGCCTTTGTAAGGTCAAGAAACACTGTACCTACCAGGTTACCTTGATCAATTGCTGTTAACCAATCATCCACCATTCTAGTTAATGTAGTCTGGCATGAATGTCGTTCACCAAAGCCAGATTGTCATGAATGTAGTAACTTCAAAGATTCCAGGTAGTTTTGAAATTCATTACAAACATGTCTTTCTAATATTTTTGAAAGTGATGATAAAACTGATATAGGTCTATAGTTATTCATATCAGAAAGATCTCCCTTCTTGTGTATTGGAGTTACTTTTTGCCAGTTTTAGACTGTTTGGAAAAATACCTGCAGAAATACTTAGATTGAATATATATATAATATATATAAGTGAAGGTGCAATCACTTGAGATAAGAGTTTTAGGAAATTTGCACTTATACCATCTAGGCTTATTTTAGATATTTTGAAGTAGTTTTCTTTGCAAAGTTTTGAGGAAATATGCTCATGTAATTCATCACTTGAGAATCTTTTATGAGCTGTGAGATCCACAAGTTTTTTGGTCATGTTCACAAAGTAATCATTGAGTGCATTTGTAATTTCAAGAGGTTCTTGCTGAATGTTACCATTTTCATCACTAATACATATAAATGGCAGGTTATTGACAGATTTGCTTTTCAAGTCATTGAAGGTTTCCACAGTTTTCTAAGGTTCATTTTCATAATACACTGTACTATCTGATATTTCAGTGGAATAGTAAGTTTTCCTTGTCTTTTGAATCATTGAATTGACTCTGTTTCTCCATAATCTGTAATATCGTTTAATTTATGAAATCTATCCCATGTCTTAACAGCATTCAGTATACATGTATCACTTGTGATCCAATTGGATTGATTTTATTGCTTAACTCTCTTGAAATTAATAGGAGCATGACTGTTCAGGGTGTCAGTAAACATATCTATCCAAATGTCGAGAGCATCTGATGGATCATCAAAAGATTCAATTATTGACCAAGGGATATCTTTCAGTTCTTTAAGAAATATTTGTGCACCAGATCTTGTCATTATTCGATACTTGATATATTTGTGATGATAGGGTTTATTTTTTGACTTCATTTTCGTGTACAGCATATAGGATAATGATCACTTATGATTTCATCTAGTTTTGAAAAAAGATAATGGATGTTTAAATGGCAGATTTTGAGACCTTTTTGCTGAAGCCACTGATTTTAAAACAGTTCTCAGTTTTGATGGTCTTGATATGAATGGCATGGAGTATCTGAGTTAATATTTTCACTATCAATATATGAACCAGGATATTCCTCTAAATTATCTTCATTACAGTGTCTGAAATCATGACTATCAACTGTTTTTTTCAGAAGATTTTGTAATGAGTCTTGAAACATTAGCACTTTCAGCAGTTATCTCAGTAACAGTTAACACATTATGTGGACACTTTGAATGATGGAGGCAATTAATGGGATTGCATTAGAGGTAATTCCATGGGCATCATCACTCACTGGGGTATCAGTAGTTTGTTTTCTATCATCACTGGGAGAATCACACATAGTAGATATTATACCTTGTTTCAGTGTTTCTGGAAAATTGTGTTTGGTTTTTAGACTTATGGCACCATCTTCATTGCCATAATCCTAATGCTGCATAGTTGAGTGGAACATTTAGCAGTGTTTCACCTTATGTCCATATTGTAGACAGGCATGACAATTAATTTTGCAGGTATGTCGGCATGATTCCACATTATGCCCTGGTTCAAAACAATAGAAACATCTCCTTGATTCCTTATGATGGTTAAGACAGTTAGCATGGTCCCAATCATATTTATGATCTTGGTTTCTATGACTTTTAGAGGAGTCATAGTTGTCCTTTAGTATTGTTAGCAAGTTCAGGATGGTGTGGCAATATATTGCAAGTTTTATGTGAAAGTATTCAACAGATTTTGAGGTTTATTTTTTTCAGTTTTAAATGGAAGTTGAGCAAGGTGTCTAACTATTAAGTGTACTGATATTTGAAAATATGTATAAATGCAAGATTTGGATACGTTGATAACGTTTGAATTGAATTGTTGTTTTAGCACTCAGCAACGCATTATTTAGGTTATTTAGAGTTGTAATAGTGTAATATGAATATGATTATTATTATTATTATTATTATTATAGCAAAGAATTCCAGTATTTTTATCATAATATTGCATGGGTATGTAAGTAATACAAGTTAATATTATTCATGTTGATGTCTGTTTTTGCTACTGTTATTTTTCTTTTCCTTTTTATTCTTATTTTTATTACTATTGACTGTATCCAAGACTTTATCAAGGCAGTGAGAGACAAGAATATCACAGGTGATATAGGCAGTGGTAAATGATATGAGAAAAAGTTACAAGAATCTACATATCGCTGGATGCTTTGTCCGAAAAACAATATGGTGGAATAGAAAGCATCCGGAGGCAATGACATCATGGTCTGTTTTTAGCACAAGGTTGATTTCAGTACAGACGCCATTCAGAATTTTGAAGATCAAGCTGTTATGCTTGTTATCAGTTCCTTGACCATATCTTGAGGTCAGCTTGTTATGCCATTCAGATATAAACTTGATATTACTAGCAGTTTGTGTTGTACATTAAACTGTACTTATCAGCATCAACATCTGACAGTTGTTTTGTGGGAGTGGTGTCAATTTTGCTTTGAGAGAATCCAGAGAAGTTTCTGCCTTCAAGTGAGGTACCATCTATACTCACGTATAATCCAGGTCCAAATGCAAACAACATCAGGGTCTATGTTGTTTGTTCTACTGATTAGTCCTTACAAACTGCATAGACCCAGATCTGCTGGCGCATTATGCCATGGCAGATCGGGGTCTATGCAGTTTACAGTTGGTATCGGATTATACGCGAGTATACACGGTATTTTGATCAAACACAATAGATTTATGGAGTCTTCCATTGTAAGAATTAAAGGTAAAGCATTATTTCTTGAGGATATATTATCATATTTCAAACAGAATTAAGCTTTTTCAATACAATGTTTAGAGGTAATACTTGTTGTAAGAGTTTAGAGCAAATGGTAGGAAACTGTCATCTCTGGTGGACTATGAAAAGGAAAGCATAATCGAGATTGAAACTGTTACACATGACATCAATAGAATATTTTACCATAAGGTACTAATTATCAGTTTGATAGTAGGGTTCATTTGAAAGTTTCTTATACACTGAAGCTGCCATTTGGCCTGAATATAATAAAACACAAAAACAAATTTCCTCCATTTTGAATCCAATTGTTCACATTCTGATGTAAACATTGCTTTCCAAAAACAACTGCCCCCCAAAATTTTGTTTACTAAGAATCATTGAATTTGAATAATTAACTATGGTAGAGAGATAGAAGATATGATTACTCCTTGAAGTTTGAATTGAATAGACCTCCAGTGACGAGTAAAACTGTTGTCTTGAATATCCATATAACAAAGGAATCATAATCTGAAATATTGAATCTGGCTGCTTGTTGAGCAAATTTTCACATCACAAAATAATCCTTGCATAGCATGGAAAGAGAAAAATCTGTGTTACAATGCAATCAACTTGTTGTTAATCAATAATTAATTTTTAAAAATAGTAGAGTAGAACAAAATACTGTTGTTCAGCAAAATTCTATGGTATAGTTTTCAAAAAGAAAAAATGATTTTTTAAATAAAGAATTAGTTTGAGAGGAAACCAGTTAATTGTGGAAGTATTATACTTTCACTAAAGCACCACAAATCCGGAATGGAAAATGACAAAATGACAAAATAATTAGGTATATCAATCATGTTATATCTGCATTGAATGTTTTTATATTCAATTTCACAAATATTAATCTTCTGGAAAAAAATGTCTGGCAAGAACCATTAAAATTTAAGGATGATGATATCATAAAAAGGCAGAATAGTAACGCACTGATGAAAATGCTATAGTGACATGTGATATAGGATAATAGTCAAATAAAGCAGGATAAGGAGTTTCAGCACGGGTTCTGCCTTGAAAATCTCTATCTATCCTGATAGGAGCTGTGAAAAACAATTTTACTTCCACAGTGGATCTGCAATACTCAAGGACTGGATAATGCAGATTCCATTGTATTTATTTTGAAAGTAAAAGTGCATTCAAATTGCTGTATCAATCTTTTGCTTATTACATTTACTCTGTAAGTGCAACCTTTCATCAGTGACTTGTGCTTACTTAATTATGTAGAGCCCTTTCTGTTTCTCCTGAGATTCCTACACATATGTAAACTAGACTTATCTCTCTCACACTTTTTGGCAATAACTATGAATAGTATTGGTAGTATTAGTATTGTAGTATTTCGGGTTCACCAGTCTTGAGAAACCACGATTATAATGATATGGCATGATTATGTGCATTATATGTCATACAAGCATGATTGTCGTTTTGATTTCCGTGGTAACTGTGCATGCATTTTAATGTTGTATTATAAATATTGATGTCCCTTATAGTATCACTAAGGTATGGGGACATAGCAATAGTCATTGCCTGTTTGTCAGTTTATTAGTGCAACCAAATTTTGTGTGAACAATAAGTCATCCAGTTTTTTTTACACATTCTTTGATACTTAATGCCAATTTAATTCCACATTTAAGCTTTTGAGATTTTTTTGCAGAAAATGATGTCTATTTTACAGAGTAGTAATGGACTGATATGAATATCTAGTGTGCGTAATTAGTATTAGTGTTTGATGGATAGTTTCTATACTTGGAAGATTTTTAAAATAAATATCAATATACCATATATACTCACATATTAGCTAATACCAACTGCAAACTGCATAGACCCAGATCTGGCATTACATAATGCACTGGCAGATCTGGGTCTATGCAGTTTGTAAGGACTAATCAGTAGAACAAACAACGTAGACCCTGATCTGCCAGTGCATTATGCGATGGCAGATCAGGGTCTATGTTGTTTGCATTTGGACCCGGTTTATACGAGAGTATATACGGTATATCTTTCAGCCTCTCTTTCGGAGATAAAAGTTGTAACATATGCCTATCTTAATATATGCATGACTACTCCCCATAGCAACTGGGTACTAAAGTTATGTTAGTGAGTTATGTTAGTTTACTATCTACCTTTAAGCCTTAAGTTTACTTTAAAATAAATTATTACCACTGTTATATCAAGTTTTTTTTTTTTTTTTTTATTCTGAGCTATCAGTCATGTCAGAAGAGGGTCCTGTATTGTTGAAGTGACTTTTCACTACAATAACTTAGTGCCCTCTGCACAGGGTTTTGCCTCTGGACATCTTGCAATGGCTATTAATTTAATAGAAACTAACTTTTTCACATGCTATTTATTTTCGTAGAGTATGTGAGGATTGCATCCATGAAAGTAATTCACTGTAATATGTTTACCATTTATCCTTGCGTATAATATGATACCAACTGCAAACTGCTTAGACCCAGATCTGCCATCGCATAATGCCCCAGCAGATCTGGGTCTATGCAGTTTGTAAGGACTAATCAGTAGAACAAACAACATAGACCCTGATCTGCCGGCGCATTCTGCGACAACAGATCAGGACCTATGTTGTTTGCATTTGGACCCGGCTTATACGCGAGTATAGATGGTAAGAAATAAGACATTCTAGAAGATATCAATCTGAGCAAATAAATTACAGTAAAATATATCTGTTATTGGGAAACCCAAAATTTAACAGCCAAGATGAAAGATGGTTGACTGTATTTTGTAATTCCTTATTGGATATTGTTGGACTGATAGAGGTATATTTTATAGAATTACTGTATATGCATTTGTAGTGTCATGTTCTTGGCTATCAGTATTGAAATGTTTTAGATACTCTTCCTTTATTTTGCAACAAAAACCATTAGAATGTTAGTAGTGCCGTATATACACGCTTATAAGTTGAGTCCAACTGCAAACTGCACAGATTCAGATCTGCTGTCACATAATATGCTGGCAGATCAGGGTCATTGCAGTTTGCTAGGAGTAATCAGTAAACAAACAACATAGACCCTGATCTGCCAGTGCATTATGTAACAGCAGATCAGGGTCTATGTTGTTTGCTGTAGGACTCGACCTGTAAGTGTGTATATATGTAGTAGTAGTATTTATTCTGGAATGTCAAAATTATATGTCTTTCTATTAACTGGAAAATAGCTAGGTTTTAGTTTGAAGCCGTTAGCAGATCCTTGATTTAGATTATTTTTTATCAAGCATTTATGTAACAGCTGAAATACAAATATGTACCCTTATATTTTCCAGGAGAGAGCAGCCAACAACAATATGTTTGTATATGTCAAGATCCCAGAGGTGTCATTAAGAGTCAGTTACAAAGTAAGAATCAGTGTCTTGTCAGAGTTTGTTAAACTATTACCTTTCTTCTCTGACTTTGTGAAACAGTTTGATTTTATTCTTTATTATTTCATGGTTAGCACTAGTGACATTCATGTCATGAAAATATTCTTATTTGGGGGTATAGACTCCTAGGCTCAGGATTTATGGATTTGTTGTTGACTTTTACCTTATTTTCCTAGTCACTATGTAATTGTTACATCAATTGGCAAAAATCACCTCAAGTGCAAATTATTTCATAAATCATTTAAGTTTTTGACACAGTAATACTATATATACTCGCCTATAAGTCAAGTCCAACTGCAAACTGCATAGACCCAGATCTGCCGTCGCATAATTTGCCGGCAAATCTGAGTCTATGCAGTTTGTTAGCAGTAATCAGTAGAAGAAACAACATAGACCCAGATCTGCTGGCGCATGACGTGACTGTGTTGTTTGCAATTTGACTTGACTTACAAGCAATTATATATTAGTGTTTCTCAAACATTTCATTAAATAAAAGGTTGGAAAATGTTAAAGTTATGACTAGTTGAATTTGTGCATGATATATAGTGTCAGTCAGCTAGGTGACAGACATAAGACTAGAATGTCTGACAAGCTTACATTGGGTGTGCTATTATGTAATGCCTCACACCTTTGTCAGTGATAGTATTGATCAGTGGTATGAGCACATGTTATGTTTGACTGACATATGGTGATAGGTTAATTGGAAACAGTTGAGCAGTATGTCTCTTGTTCCATTTCATCTCGCACCCATTTTGTGCAATTTTAACATAGTGTGAAAATAGGATGATGAATGTAATGATACAAGTTTTGTAATTGATGTTAAGATTGAGACAAATGATACTGTTGTGATTGTTGCAGCAGATGATATAATTTATGCTATTTGTGTATTTATTTATTTACTAGTAATGTTTGTGCATGTCAGGGTAAATAACTCATGTTTGTATCAGGGGGAGAAAGAGAAGAACTTGGAAGATGTACATGAATTCAATCTTGTCCTTCCCACAATTGAGTATCACAACAGTATCTGGACCTGGTTTGATCTACTAATGGCCATGAAAAATGACAGCAAGAGGGTCCTCATCTCTCAGGTAGGTTCAATAACAAAGCACACATTACCATGGCAACAGAGATGTATGTTGTATCACTTCATACAGTAGAGCAATACAGCTGTACCTTGTTTGACCTGCCAGTGGTCATTACAAATTACAGCATGAGGGTTCCATCTCTGTGGTAACCATGGAAACATTAGTTTCCATAGTGACATAGGCTTACATTATAAAACTACCCACAGTTGAATATAATGCCTAATTTTACTCATTTGAAGAATAAAAGGAAGAAATTCTCAACTACTGTAATGAATGTAAGTCTTGGGACATTATACAGGTTGGGACACCCTTGAGTATTTTTTTTAAATAATCTTTTCCATGCTCAGTAAACATTGGGTCACAGAATCATACTGATTGTTTCATTTCATGTACTATAAGTTGTGAAACACCTGAGAACTTGTTTTTATATCCAACTTTCTGATCACCATATTCTATCGGTCATAACGATTGAATTCCTGACTTACTGGTTGTTAATTAACTACATTACTCAGTTAATGAGATTATTATAAATTAGGTTGATATAAATTGCTTGAGAAACCAATACGAATATTTCATTTAAATTTGTTATTTTGTTATTTTTATGTGAAATATGAATAATTTTGTTGGACACTGACAAGCATTTAGCATTATTACAATGTTGACACAAATAAACAATAACATCTCCCCCTCCCTTTTTTTTGTGTGCACTAGATTAGTTTACTATTGTGACTTTATGCATTACATTAAAATTGTTACCAGTCACGACTCACCAGTAATTGCAATATTTTCTGCCTTGAAAATGAACTCACTAAAATGTACCAATGAACAACAAAAACAGCTCTTGCTTGTATGGGTCATCACTAACAGTGAGACAATGTTTTATATCATGATATCACAACATGTGCCTGAAAATGTTTAACTCCTGCTGAATAAAGTATGCTATTTGGTTTCCATATATAGGCACCACTGTACAGAGCTCAATTAATGCCTTAAAAAAAAAACAATAGAGAAGTCAAAGAACTATTGCTTTGAAAATATTTGAAATCCGAGCAAGGCAGTAGTTTGTCTTGATTTAAGTGATTTAATGTATTTACATGTATACTCAGCTATAGTAATTGCATTAAAATTGTTTATACTCAACTGATCAAATGTTCTAAACTGCCTATGATTGGTAGATCTAATAGGGATTTTTCTTTTCCAATCTGAGTACTGCAATAATGAACTGTATTTTCCCCCTCAAAATCACCTTCAGATTTTAAAGCAGGTAGTTTTTTGGATTAATGTTGTAGAATAAAGGGTGTTTTGCCACCAGACAAATTTCCCTCCTCTCCCTTGAACTAATTTCAGGGTGCAAAACATTTAATTGGAATTGATTACTGTTGTACACAATGACATATTTCTGCCAGACAAATCCAACAATTATAACCAAAATGATGCACTGAAACAACCACCATGCCAAATTAAAAGTTGAATAAATCACATGTTGAAATAATTTATGTCAAATAGAAGAAAAAAAACCAAAATGGATTGATCGTAAGCTACCATATATACTCGCATATAAGCCTGTTCACATATAAGCCGACCACCCAAACTAAATAGGTAAAAACATTCAAAAGTGCATGACCTGCGCATAAGCCAACCCATAAGTCATACATATATATATATACCCTTCTAACCTGAACCCCCAGGTCCTCATGAACTGAGGTGTCCTGGTTAATGGCTTATAAGGTGTTAGTACAGCTATAATAGACCTTAACCCGCAGATAAGCCGACCTCCCTTCTTCCAGGTTTTTATTTTTTCCTAAATTATTCAAGTATATACCGCAGTTGGATATTTATTCAGCATTTGAGCATATATTAATTCTTTAGTGAATATATGTTGGGTATGTGAATATATGACAGTTATGTGCTTAATATATTTATAAATATTGATTGAACATTCATTATCTTTATGTTCTTCGTCCTTCGAGTTTGAAGATGACCATTACATCACTAACTGGTTTGGTTTTTGTGAGTACGTGAGTGGCTGATCATGCAAATTTGTGCTCTGAACTGTCTGTGGCACCTTCAACAGGAGATGCCACTTGGGGTTGCTTTATCAATAGAGGATGTGCTGCAGTTCTGAGATTTACACTGCTCGCGCTTCTGCACTGCCTCAACAATTCTTCTCAGGTGGAGCAGTTCAATGCGAGATCTTCCTAAAACTCATGGTCAGTGTTGAATTGTTTCAAGGATGACTTGAGGGAATCTTTGAAGCGTTTCTTCCATAGAAGATCGTCTTTGATAGTCTTCTGATATCCTGGTGTGGATGCTTGATTACACCACATTGTAGGATCACTTATATCAATGCTTGATTACACCACATTGTAGGATCCCTTATATCAATGAAAAATTAAAATAATGGGTACTTTTTGTCTACACAAAACAATCGAAGTTAATAAAATAGCAATGGAAATATGGCAAAGATGCAATCTGGAAGAATGAGATATGATAACAAATAAATAAATTAAAATCTACTGATAATTTTTGTTTCAGAATAAAAAAAAGAATATAGTCTAGCTGATGCTAAGCTTGATATGTACTATTTTTAGTCTCATGAGTAATGTACCATTTATACTCACATATAAGCTGGGTCAAAATGCAAACAACATAGACCCCGATCTGCCATCACATAATGCACTGACAGATCATGTGCTGACAGATCTACTGATTAGTCCTAACAAACTGCATAGACCCAGATCAGCCGGCGCATTATGCGATGGTAGATCTGGGTCTATGCAGTTTGCAGTTGGTATCGGATTATATGTGAGTGTATATGGTAACCATGTGGCCCATGTTGAATTACCGTTATTTTAATTTTTATGTTGGAGAAATAAGCAAATAACACAATAAAACAATATAAAAGCAATCACTGTTGTGTACAACAGTTTATTAACTTGATTACTGAATGCTAGCTGGTCACTGCTAATGTAAAATGTGGTGATCTTGCCAATTATGTCTCAAATTTGTAATATCTGTAAGACTTTGAACACCGAAAAGGTTATATTTTTTATGAGCACACAAGTCTTTGGACACGAAAAATAAAACAATTTGCTGTCCCAAGACTTACATTGATTATGGTCGGTATATCTTGAGTAACCAGAGATTAAGGATGACATAGTGACAGGTGTACAGTACATGTCTGAAGTGGTGTCTAGATCACCTTTTGACAGCCTTATAGAATGAATGGGTCCTCATCTCTTTCATGGGTATCATTGCTACATTAGTTACCATAGCAACATGGGTTTCCATTGCACAAGTAAATACATGTACAGATCCAGGATTTTTTCTGTGAGGATTTGATTTTGAGAATGGAGATAGCCAGTTTTGCGCAAGAGTGCCAACTTTTTTTGTTTTATCACTACAAAGTGCATTATTTAGAATGGAAAAGTATGGGGGATTCAGCTTAACCCTCAAACCCTCTTGGATCATCCACTGACATAGGCCTGATTGGATTGCCTATGTTCATGAAATGTAATAGTAAGTGATTTCTTTATATCTCAGTAGGGTAACCTTGATGATAAAAATATTAACATGGCAGTTCCACAATGTTTTCTCCAAGTTGTGCCCTTGCACCTATTACCACAGTTAAATGAAAAAGGGGCACACATAAACATCAAGAACACATGATGAAAGGTGCACAAAAAATGTCTGTCTATATATCTTTTGCACAAGCTTGTGCTCCGTGTCCAACTATTAGGAAAGCTTACTAAATCATCAAAATAATTGATTTTATCCCTCGGGCAATGCTGCGAGCTTCTCATCGAT
Source organism: Margaritifera margaritifera (assembly GCA_029931535.1). Lineage (NCBI taxonomy): Eukaryota > Metazoa > Mollusca > Bivalvia > Unionida > Margaritiferidae > Margaritifera > Margaritifera margaritifera. Next base: position 4,450,971 of record JAQPZY010001654.1, read on the forward strand.
CAAGATTACCCCATGCTTTCATATAGTTCTAAGCAAGCAACTCATGAACAATGAAAGAATATCTGATGTTTTAATGCTGAATAATGAAGTCGATGAATGTGATAATGACTGATGATCAGATACAAATGTAAGTACTATGTATTTGGGGGCTGAAGCAAATGACAATTAAAATTAATGATAAAGACAAGGAAAGCATTGCTTGAGAAACTGATACCCATACTGAGATGGTTGAGCTGATCAAGCCGAATGAATACACAAGGAATAGTCACACTGTTCATGATCTCAAATAAAAAGAATACACAGGAAATACTCACACTGTTTATGATCCCAAATAAAAAGAATACACAAGGAATACTCACTGTTCATGGTTCCAAATAAAAAGAATACACAAGGAATAATCACACTGTTCATGATCCCAAATAAAAAGAATATACAAGGAATACTCACACTGTTCATGATCCCAAATAAAAAGAATACACAAGGAATACTCACACTGTTCATGATCCCAAATAAAAAAGAATACACAAGGAATACTCGCACTGCTCATGATCCCAAATAAAAAGAATACACAATGAATACTCTGTTCATGATGCCAAATAAAAAGAATACACAAGGAATACTCACACTGTTCACGATCCCGAATAAAAAGGTTGGCTTGAAAATGAACAGAATGAAAAAAATAGAAAATATTTGCTTGTTCTGGGTAACTAAAGGATATGGTTTATCGAGTGGGTGAAAATACTAGTGTTTTTCATCTGTGAGATGAAATATATCCATTATTCACTCAGAACAAGCAAATTTTCTTTTTATTTTATGCTCTGAAGTGTTGGTTTTCTCAAGTATATAACAAATTTAAAAGGCAGATGTCTTATGGTAATCCAGCTCTTTACTGTTTGTGCTTTGCTGTGTTTTGTGTGACTGCACACAAAAATGGTTCCACTTCAAATGGATATAACTTGTTTGATAGTTCCTTAAATACAGTCAACTATTTTGAAGGATAGCAATAATTATTAATAAAATAAAAAAAACACAATTTGTTTATCTATGTTTATATATCTATCATGCAATATAATATCCAATAAGTTCAAAATGAGGTTAATGATAAGATGTCATTTTTTAACATTCATATTGGTGAGAAAGGATGATTGAATGAAACTGAATTTGGTTAAACAAACAAGAACATATAAACAAGTAAGAAACTTTAGACTGTTTATACAACATCTAGTGTAGATTTTAAGTGTATTTTAGTCACTGTCAGTGTCACTGTTTATACAACATCTAGTGTAGATTTTAAGTGTATTTTAATCACTCTCAGTGTCACTGTTTTATCCAACATCTAGTGTAGATTTTAAGTGTATTTTAGTCACTCTCAGTGTCACTGTTTATACAACATCTAGTGTAGATTTTAAGTGTATTTTAGTCACTCTCAGTGTCACTGTTTATACAACATCTAGAGTAGAGTTTAAGTGTATTTTAATCACTGTCAGTGTCACTGTTTATACAACATCTAGTGTAGATTTTAAGTGTATTTTAGTCACTCTTGGTGTTTCTGTTTATACAACATCTAGAGTAGAGTTTAAGTGTATTTTAATCACTGTCAGTGTCACTGTTTATACAACATCTAGTGTAGATTTTAAGTGTATTTTAGTCACTGTCAGTGTCACTGTTTATACATTTAGTGTAGATTTTAAGTGTATTTTAGTCACTCAGTGTCACTGTTTATACAACATCTAGTGTAGATTTTAAGTGTATTTTAGTCACTGTCAGTGTCACTTTTTATACAACATCTAGTGTAGATTTTAAGTGTATTTTAGTCACTGTCAGTGTCACTGTTTATCCAACATCTAGTGTAGATTTTAAGTGTATTTTAGTCACTGTCAGTGTCACTGGAAAGAATTTGTCCCTTTATGATAATGTACCACCTGAGAAAATCTTGGACTTTGTGAGAGAATGCAGTATATATAACACATTTTGATCATATGTTTTAAGAATTTTATGTTTTACATTTATCAATTAATTTATATATATATTACAGAATTTTAACATCTTTACCTTTTTTTAATTTATCTTGTTGTACTTCATGTTTACATTTATTTGGAACGGTTTATCTTTCTGAAATATTTATGAAATTCTTCATTCTTACATTTTGAGAAGATTACTTTTAATTGGCATCATGTAGTCATTATTGTGTTGAAGTGCAGTTTAAAGAACAATCATGCCCCCAGTAACATCAAATCTTTGTTCTGTCTGTGAATATTGACTACTTCCATCAAAGAGCAGAAAACATGGCCTTGTAAAGTGGTCAGGATTATACTCTTTTTTTTACCTTATATTGTCAGATTTGTATTCTGCATCTATATTTTATCTCCTACACAGGCAATCAAACAGAAGCTGCACATGCGGTCACGGGCTGGGGAGGAAGGTATCGTCACAGACGTACAGCAAGAGGAAGATAAGGCCAAGATGCTTCTTGGAGCTAAACTTTTGGTAAAGATCTTTCTAATTTCCTCATAATAGGCACATAGTCTTGAGAATTTTATACATGAATTTCTTCATCAGATACGCTCCCTGATCATAATACATTAGGAGTGCATCCACTACCTTGTAAATCCATCCCTCCCAAGCTAAAAAGAATGTTTAGTACATCTTTTTGCTTGTTTAAGGATCAAAGTGCTAAAAAAGCATCTGCTTGCATAGGCAAAAATCAGCCCCTTAGATAGAGGCACCAAATCACATCGGTCATCAGTTATCATCGGTCATCAGTTACTATTTCTGCTTATGTCTGTTCAGCATATTTTTTATGAGTCCTCGCAAATATTGATCTCCTTTGTGCCATTTCATCAGTTGAATGATTCCTTGGAGTTTTCTTGGCTCAGGGAAGTATATTCCATCTATGTTTCTGTCTAATCTCATTCAATCTTCATCATAGAATAATATTTTACACTTTATTTGTCAAACTTCATTTATGGTAAGCTAATTAGTGTTCTCATAATTGCATAATTGCATGCTCTGTGGTCTGTAGTACCTACAGTTTAACTCAGTACTCGACCCTTTTGTAAGTTAAATCAGTAAAATTCTCAAAAATAAGATCATTTCTGCATTTTTTCTATCATTTATCTTGATTCATAGCAACTACTTGACAGCAAGTTCAGTATTATGCTTGGCTGATTTCGCCTGTATATGCCATTGTGTTGGTTTCTCTACTTACAGGTATCAACATCAATGGGCAGGATTAAATGTGTGGGGTGTAGTTATTTCAAGCTAGCTGGGGATAATCACCCCACCTGTATTAATTGTTTTGGGTGCAATTCAAATCATATATGTGACATGTGCTCAGACTGTCCTGAAGAAAGATGAGCAACTGTCACAGGCAAGCATTTAAGGCAGGCAAATGAGAGAGCCAAGAAACTCATTATAAGGATGTGGATGCCATCAGTGTTGTCTCTGTCACCAAGTTTCTGGTGTCTGAATCTCTGCAGATCACCCATTCAGACAAAAATTTGGCAATCACTGATATTATCTGTTTTTCACACAGCCACAGAAATCCGAATGTCTTTGACCTTTTCCATCGCTTGCTAGAAAAAAATCTCCAATGTAAATAATGGCCATTTTGAACTAGTTGTTGTTACATCATAATAACTTCATGACATCCCAATGACTAGATGATGTTTCATCATTAACAACAATGTAAGTAATAGTTTCAGGTTGTTGAAAACAAATGATTTCTTCAATTTTTTTAATTACAAAGTACCAGGAATAACATTACAAATTAAAAGAGCAGGTATTTCATTGATTGTTGAAATGTCTAGTGTTATTTTCAACATCTATCATTTTATAAGAATTTGTTTTTCACACATCTAGCCAAATGTTCTTCTGCCAAAAACTTAACAATTTGGGAAGTATCACTATGATTACCTCCAAGTCTGTTTCAGAGAGTTCAAATTATTTGACTCCCATCAGAAAGAGACATGGATGTCAGCTACATCCTGCCATCACCACCATTGTCACAACCAGAACATATCATTATGGCACAACCTATCAGGCCAATATCAGTATGGTATGGAAGCCCAAATAGACCAGTCATAAATATTCTATCATCACAGACAGACTCCAGCACTGGCTATTGTGATCTTTCCGGGATAGCCAGTGCCAGACTTGGATGACCAGCACTGGATTTGGTGAACAATTCTCCCAACTATTCAGTACTGGACCCATGGAAGTATTGCAGACTAGCACTGGACAGGTCCATCACATCCCAGTACCAGCTATGGTGACTCCCCATTCCAGGACACCTGGTACCCACCTCTGACCTTTATGATGCTCAAAGTGAACACCAAAAGATCACAGTTTCCCAGCATGACAGACTCTTAGCCCTGGTGCCCTGCTTTGCCAGCTTGGTTGTTGCTACTTTCGTAGTAGGTTTTTCTTGACACCCAACTTGTACAAGATTGTAGACAAATGCTCACAAACACTATTTTCCTTCCTGAATCCAACATTGTCCATGGAAGACCCAGCCTTTCTTGAATTGGTGGAAGTAACCTTTTGGCCTTTACCTCCTTATGCTCCCTCAGTGACCTCTCACAGAATTCATGCATCTGCTGACGGGAACTTGTACATGTGAGGAATTGGAAACTCTCACTTGATATCACATTGGCACAATGAGATAATGCATACCGACCAAATCTCATAAGGTTTACTGGGAGTGAAAACAAAGGAGTAGACAGAAAGTGTGAAGGGTTAAGAAAGCTTTGCAATTTTGAATTTTACAGATTGTTCAAGGATAAACAAGAAAATATTTAGACTTCAATCGCTATGGATGAAATGTACCATTTAATTTATTTTGAGATGTAAAAGCTGTAAACTTGTGCACCTGTAAACCCCAAATGCTTTATTCAGGCACGTTTTTTTCCTCCACTTAAGACTTTATTGATGCTGCATGCTGTAAGACAGAATTAATATCATACAAATAAGCACAAGTGTTTGTTCCTTATTTGAAAGTTATAAAGGCATCATCCCTGTAGTTTCTTTGTAACTGACATTTAAGTTTTGGTCAGACTTGGTAAAATGTAAAAGTGCTTTAAACCTTGATGATATACTCGCATATAAGCCGGGTTCAAATGCAAAGAACATAATGCACCGGCAGATCAGGGTCTGTGTTGTTTGTTCTACAGATTAGTCCTTACAAACCGCATAGACCCAGATCTGCCGGTGCATTATGCGATGGCAGATCTGGGTCTATGCAGTTTGCAGTTGGTATTGGCTTATATGCAAGTATTTACGATACTACTATTGCACTGCATCATAAGAGTCCATATCACAACTACTATCCCCAGGGATATTTGCAATGGAAAAAAGCCACAGGTCAGTAGCACCAGAATTCATGGTAGTCATATGACTACATTCTATACCTGCCATAACACGACATGTCACACTGAAATTTTTTTTTACACCCAAACCCCCTGACACGATCGTGTTTCAAAAAACACGATTTTCAGTAATCTTCTGATACAAAACCCACCACTTCATTATATGCCCGTAACATGTAGCATGTATAAACGGTAAACAGTCCTGCTTAGAGCTCATGTAAAACTATCCTTGGGGCAGTTTATACAGCTAATTGTCACAGAGGCAATTAAAAGTCAAGGTGGTCAGGTATAAACAACCACCATTTCACATATTACTTAATTGGCTGACTGTTGTGGGGGAGCCCATTATGCTCATTTGTGTAGGTAAAGTTCACAAAATGGAACAGCCCAATTCATTTAAGGTTATAAGTAAATCAAAGAGATGCGTGTTGAAAAACAAAAGCTATTTCACATCATTGCTTTGAATGAGAATATTTAAGCCATCTGTATTAAAGATTATTGGCAAGTTTATGAACAGCAGCAATGTTTCTTTGAAGTAGGATTTTACTCCATATATAAAATGTAATAAAGCATGATTATTTCAGAGTTCGGAATAGTGTTCAAGTGTGATTCATTTTTGAATGCAAAATGTCAGAATGCATTTCCTGTGATTCAGGAAGCAACAAGCTATCAGTGAAACAAGCAAAGCCCAGCAAAAAACTTGATTTCAGAACTACTTGTTAATGGAGTTTGACCTTGTGAAGTACAGCAGCAAGAGGGAGCATTGAATTTTTTGCACATATTGCAAACACTATATTGACATAAGTCATAATGGAGTGTACAACGTCCATCGAAATAGCAGCACCATCTGTATGTAACATTCAGATTAGTTCTTTTTATTATTATTCATTATCTTAATCTTGTTAAAATACCAACTATTAATTGATCCATGCTTTTCAGGATGATTTTAGCCATGAAATAGGTTAATTGAAAGACAATAATAAGCACATGCTCGTGTTTGCACATTTATGTTGATCAAGCATTAACACCCGTACTGGACAGAGGCATTTATTACTGCTGTATTATCTGTAAGGCCCCCATTAAACTTGAAAATATTATGTCCCCTTCCCCCCCTCCCCCTTTTCCCCAATAAAGTGGTCAGTCCCAAATGTGATGTATATTCTTTTTCCTATAGAGACAAGCATATCTCATGGTCAAACTGCATCAGATACAGTTCCATACTTGCCATATTCCCAGACAGTGTTGGGGTTTTTTTGAGAGTCAAAAAGTGTGTTTTGGGGTCCTAACGGGGGTCAGTGTGTGTGACCCCCCAAAAGCAACATCATCTAAATGAGAACAAGCTATCTTTTCAAATCAGCCTACATCAAATGACTGGAAATTAAAATCTGGATAAAAGAAAATACCATTTGTTTTCTCTGAAGCATTTAATATACTTACAAACAAAAAAATGGTAGACTTGGCATTGTCAGATGACATCACCACACATATGGTCACAACCTCACAGACATTAAATACAAAATACTGTCTTTAAAATCCATTGGACAGTGAAATGTAGTTTTAATTACATGCAGTCTTTGCTGCTTTCAAAAAGTTCAGTAGTTGGTTTGATGGTAATGCAAGTGTCATTTGTGTTCACAAATATGCCTCCACTTTTCCTTTGTGGATGTGCATCCTCATCTATGTTGGCGCAAGCAATGGCCAAAGTCACTAAAAGTGATAAAACCTGAAAGATGGCAATGAATATCCATTTCAAAACAATGAATATGGCAATTACAACATTCAAGGTTTGTGGTAGTCGGCCGAGTTGTTAAAGTCGTTGACCGCCGCTATTGTAACGTATTTACGAGGTTAAAGTCAGGCCTATGGCAGTGAAGATTTCATTTATTCTCGGGCTGAATTAATGAAAAAAGGTACTAATTTATGCCAATACACAATTTGTCATTTGATTAATGATTCAATACTTTTAAATTATTGTAATTCCACGGTGCAGTTCGTTTTAGGTTAACCAGATATTCAAACATGTTAAAGTTTTCACGAGTTACTTCATCACATGATAAAACATTTATTGCAATAATGTAAATGTCCAACGAAAATATGAGAAAGTTAAGGTGGCAAAACTGTAGAAGCAAATAAGATTATCTCACTTTTTTAGCACTTCTAGTGCATTATGTACTATAATTTTCCTTTGTCCCTTTAAAATGTTGTGTGTTCCCAAAATCTGGAGGGTGAGGGACACAGTGTCCCCTTACCTTGGGATCCTAGGTGCAACACTGCATTAGAGATTGAATAGCGCTGTTGTTCAACCTACTGAAATAATCATGTTTTTAATATTATATATGAAGTAAAAATCCGACTTCAAAGAAACGTTGCCACTGATCACAAACTTTAATAAAGATGGCTTCAACATTCTCATTCCATGCTGTCAATGATGTGTATTAACATTTGTTCTTCAACACGCATCTCTTTGATGTACTTAACTTCAGACAAATTGGGTTGTTCCACTTAGTGTACTTTACCTATATGCAAATTAGCCTAATGGGCTCTCCCTCAGCAGAGCTCAAAGGATTTGACACAACACATCACCCTAGCTATTTTGAGCCAACTCAGTAAATCTCAGAAAGGTTTCTGTTGATCTCTGACTGCCTTACCTTTTAATTGCCTCTAAAACAGATGTATAAACTGCCCCGAGGGTAGTTTTACATAAGCTCTGTGCAAGACTGTTTACTGTTTATACATACCACAGATTATGTGCATATATTATGGTGGTCAAGAAATATACGTTTTTTTCTATTTTTTCTTCTTTTTTTGTGGGAAAAATTATTTTTCGCTAAGATTGCTGAAAATTGTGTTTTTCGAAACATTACCATATCTGGGGGTTTGGTAGTCCAAAATCGTATTTTTCGTGTGACACGTCGTGTTATGGCATATATGTAGTTCTGACATGTTAACGTTATGGTCGTCAAGAATAACTCGGTTCTGACCAGGATTCGCTCAGAGAATCTAGCAGGGAAGTTTGAACAACAGTATCATCTAGTCTCTCATTAATGCAAAGATGAACACAAATAACACTTGCATTACCTTCAAAACCCCTATTGAACTATTGAGAGCCACAAAAACTGCATCTAATTCAGCCTATATTTTTGCCATCCAGTGGATTTTAAAGACAGAAATTTTGTGTATGTTTTTATTTAATGTCAGTGTGGTTGTGATTATGTGTGTTTGCAAATATGTGTATGTGTGTTGTGATGATATTTGACAGTGGTAAGTTTACTTAGCTTTCTTTTTGTAAGCGTAGTAAATACTTTAAAGAAAACAGACAAGTTATTTTCTTTTATTCAGATTTGAATTTCCAATCATTTTCCATAGGCTTATATGAAATGATAGCTTGTTCGCTATTGGACAACATCACTTTTTTTGGGTCACGCACACTGACCCCCCATGGGACTTCAAAACACAATTTATGAGTCAAAAACCTCCCAACATAGTCTGGGAATATGGCAGGTATGACATACCATTAGTCTGGGAGATGAGATAGTTCAATCTTCCACATCACGTTACTATGTTCATTAAATCTGAAAGTGTTGTCTCAAGTTTCAGCTTGTAATGTACATATAATAGTTCATGCAGATCACACTGGATGTTTACATTGTCCAGGTAGAGTTCTTCCAAGGCATGCTTGGATATAGATGTCAAAACATGTATTCCAGTTAATCTTAATTTGTCTTTTAATTGTTGACTGGTTCAGTTATGAGGCACTCTTCTGTGTTTAGAATGTGGTTTTTGTGATGTGGTGATTATAGTGGGGCCTTGAAACCAGAATTCTAGTTAATCATGTCCTGTTGCTGTATCAAGCACATCCAAGATAAAGACATTCCCATGAAATCACGTGGTAGAAATAGTGAAAAATCACAAGGTAAAAGGAAGTTCTATAGAGAATAATATTAAAATTTCTTCTGGAATGCAAACATCCTGATATGCTGGTATGCAGACAGATCACATAACTGAGTTGTTCATCTAATAAATAATTATTAATGAAAACTGGACCCTTGGCTAAACAAGGGAAGCCCCTGAAGAGGCATGGGAGGTTACCTATGCAGACAGTTAAACGTAGAGCACCAGGGATCTGTGGAATAATGTTGTGTATAAACCATGCTTATGAATAATGCACAACATATTTGTATTCATATGTTGATGACCTGATTAGAATATCAGCCATTACTGCAATTTTTCAAGTTTTTATTTATTTTTTAACTTTTTAGATTTACGCAAATTTGTATTCCACAAACGTTGCTTGCAAGATAAAGCAAAAACTACTCAAGGTTGTAAAAGGAAATTTGGTAGGCATGTTTGTACTCATATGTTGATAACCTGATTAGATTTTCACTCCATCATAACAATGTTTCAATTTTTAGATATTTTTTAAAACTTTTTTGACTCTTAAGCATGAGCACTTGAGGTAAACAAATGAAATTTGCTATCCATGACTGTATACATATTCAGTTGAATATTGACACTTTTGGACTTAGGCTGTTTGGTCTGCAGTGGGGGCATACATGTTTTACAAACACAAATATAGCTTTTGTTGTGGCTATTTAAACGCTTTTTAAAAAAACTTTACTCTCACAAGTGAGAAAGCCCTGTTACTTGAGCAAAATATTTTTTAAAGTGATTGTTCTTGCCTGAAAAATAATTGAGAGTTAATAATAATCTAGAACAACCTGTTCTGCCATCATTGATAGTGTTGTATCAGTGGAAACAATATGGAAAAAATTAGCCTGCAAGGTTGCTGGCATTGGTTTATCAATTACATATATGGACCTTTTAAAGAAGTTGTCCAAATGACCATGTTTCTAATCTTTTCCAGGCAGGACAAGAAAAACCAGCAAAGAAGACATTATTTGGAAAATCTCAGAAGTAACCAAATGGAAATGGCTTTTGAAATCATCAGATGGAGAGAGTCAAATATAAATACAGATCTTCAAAACATAAACTGCTAAAAATAACTATATCTTCCAGATAACAACTTGTCTTTGATTTAAAATAATGGTGTCAAGACTGAATTTTGATGCTTACAATCTTGATGGAGTTTATCAGTGGTTCTCATTTCCACAAAATGAAAGTACTGTATGTACTTGCATATAAGTCCAATCCAAATGCAAACTGCATAGACCCAGATCTGCCGTCGCATAATGCGCTGGTAGATCTGGGTCTGTATAGTTTGTTAGAAGGAATCAGTATATCAAACAACATAGATCTTAATCTGCCAGTGCATTATGTGATAGCAGATCAAGGTCTGTGTTGTTTGCAATTGGACTCCCAACTTATATGCTATATGGTAATTGGAAGATTTATATTTACTGTATGTAAATTTATGCAAACAAAATATTGGCTATTAGGAAAGCACATGATACAGTCACTTCTGGTGTATTATATATAATGTTTCAAGTTATGAACATCGGACACAGCAATATGAATTTTGTAGTTCATTGGGCTTTATTATATCTGGAGTTTGTTTACTGTATTTATGAGCTCACATGTCCATTACATGTACTGTTATGCATCAGTTCTTATATTATTTATGAGCTCATATGTTCATTACATGTACTGTTATGTATCAGTTCTTATATTATTTATGATGTCCATTACATGTACTGTTATGTATCATTTCTAATATTATTTATGATATCCATTACATGCACTATTATGTATCAGTTCTTATATTATTTATGAGCTCATATGTTCATTACATGTACTGTTATGTATCAGTTCTTATATTATTTATGATGTCCATTACATGTACTGTTATGCATCAGTTCTTATATTATTTATGAGCTCATATGTTCATTACATGTACTGTTATGCATCATTTCTAATATTATTTATGATATCCATTACATGTACTGTTATGTATCAGTTCTTATATTATTTACTAGTTCATATGTCCATAACATGTACTGTTATGTATCAGTTATTATATTATTTATATGCCTTTTTATTCACAGAAAAGACAGCCATATGTTATAACTAACCAAATTATGTCTTGTTATTAAAAATAGTCTTTTTCCTTATTATGGGGTCATTAGGTGCAATTCAGACATTTGAAATTGTAATCATGGAAATTTGCAGAATGCATCTTTTTTAAAAACAATTGGATTGTATTCTGTGTGTTTATAAATTTAACACATTTTTTGTGAATGTTTGATGTAGAAAATTGGATGGAAACCAATTTCACTGAAATAACAGGTCACAGTTGTAAAGTGCACCTTAGCAAAGTTCTGGAATTAAGAAGAAATGAAAACTTTACTTGTTCCAACCAAACAAGTTACCTGTGTTTATCTTAAAGCCAACTGTACATGTTTTTGCATATGTATTTGCTCTTAGGTAGTCAGAACAAAATAAACAACACTGATAGGCAGCATGTGTAGACTTGAAAACAATAAAGCACAGTATCTGTTATGATCTTTGCTATCTGCCAATCGGCATTTACATATCTGCAGAGTACACTGTGTATGACTGTACTCCAGTATCCATTGAAATTATTCTCTTCCAGTGAAATCTGCTCATATGCTGCTATTTACACTTACTGTATATACTCGCGCATAGTCTGGCTCCAAATGCAAACAACATAGACCCTGATCTGCCCTCGCATAATGCACCGGCAGATCAGGGTCTATGTTGTTTATGTTCTACTGATTATTTTTTAATGACTGCATAGATCCAGATCTGCTGGCGCATTATGCGACGGCAGATCTGGGTCTATGCAGTTTGCAGTTGGTATCCCCTTATACGCGAGTATATACGGTACATGTAACAGTCATGTTTACCTCCTTCCAGTTGCTGTGGCAGCAAGTATGTATGAATCGGCATTTACATTTGGCCTTGGTTGCAACAAAAGTAGGTTTCCAAGCAAATAAATTCTAATTTGTTAATAATACCAAAACTTTCCTAACTTGCATTTGTGTAATAAACAAGAGCTTTATAATTTTATCAAAATCTATAAATAGGTCCATTTAACTGTCTCTGTCAAATTTCTCTAAAAATGCATAATGCATGTTCGATTACTGCAGTATGTCAGCTGTAATGTTCTGTGATATGTGTTTGGTGAAGCTGTTATTCTGGATACAAAAATATTTGAATCTTTGCTGTTAAAGATTGTTTTCAAGAATAATTTGTTTTCAACAATATTTCCATGCCTAATTTATTGCATGAATGTGTACGGTTGACAATTACTGTATACCTGATTTAAATGAATAGCCAAGACAAAAGAATAGTGAGTTGCAAGGCAAGACTATTTGGTAGAAAAATTCAACCCAATTTGCTAACTCTTGCTACAGTAGTAACATTACCCTTGTAAAACTAGCAGTTGGTTAAAAATCATGAATGTACAATACATTTTAATGATTATTTCCACAATTGAAATTTTTGTTCAAATGCTTATGTGAAATCTCACACAATTTCTAAGGGGATTAGTGCAATAATGATAACATTGTTTCAGTTACGAATGTGAACAATGGATCAGTTGTTTCATAGGACGTTGTTCCACAATCATTATGTAGGTTTCCAACAAGTAAACTAATTCTGGTACAAGAAAGAGTTTATTCTGCAGCCTTTTTAAAGTTTAATCATTCACAGTTTGTACTAGCCTGTAACCTTTCTGCGCCAGTTGAAAATAAAATACAATACAAGTAGCTTTAGAGCTGTTTAAAGTTGCATGATATTGCGTTAAACACACCAAGGTCACTTTTTTTTTTTCCCTCTCCTGCACATTCACAATATATATACTTATGCTGCTAAACTACAGTATGAACTTGAGCTGTGTTCATATTTCCATCACTGTTAATACATCAAGAACCAGGCATGAACTTGTGCTGTGTTCATATTTCCATCACTGTTAATACATCAAGAACCAGGTATGAACTTGTGCTCTGTTCATATTTCCATCACTGTTAATACCATCATCAAGAACCAGGTGAGGGGATACATCTCAGTAACATATTGCACCAAAATACTATGAACTAATTTATTTTCTTGGGTATCAAATTTTGCAGTTATGCATGGATTGGGGTAAGGGATCCTATTGTTTCTTCAGAAGAATCATTCTTCACTGGTGCTTTAATTTCATGGATTGGGGTAAGGTGTCCTATTGTTTCTACAGAGGGATTGTTCTTCACTGGGGCTTTATTTTCATGGTTTGAAGAAACTACAAAATCAACAAAAATTGGTACACTTACCATATGTACTCACATATAAGTCAAGTCCAACTGCAAACAACATAGACCCTGATCTGCCAATGCATAATGTGCTGGCAGATCAGGGTCTGTGTTGTTTGCTCCTAACAAACTGCATAGATCCTGATCTGCTGGCACATTATGTGACAGCAGATCTGGGTCTGTGCAGTTTGCAGTTGGACTCGACATATAAGCGAGTATATATGGTACAAAAATAGTGAATTCAAAGTATACCAACAAAATCTGTGACCTACATTTTATCAGTGAATAGTTGCCTCTGTACATACAACATGCAGTGGTATCTTTGCGTAAAAAACAAATTTGTAGTTCATCAGAGGATCAATTAGCATGGAATTATGTCTGGAATTTTTATAGTTGATTTATTTTTGGCCAGAAGTTGTAAAGCGAGGGACTCTTAGGGCAATCAGGAATGGGGCCTGTAACCATCAATTTGGGAAATAAGATAGACAAATTGAAGCAGTTTGTTCACAATTTAATTACTAAAATAGAAAATTTGCATGATTTTGAAATATTTATCATAGGGTCAGAGCTATTGTCCCCTGAGAACCTGACAATAACATCCCTGAAAATGTGCTATCAAGTAGCAAGAAATTCTTGTACATGAGACAACTCCCAAAATTTGGTCAATTAGGAATCTTGACCATTTAATTTTGGATATTGTTGGTTATTATTATTATTATTATTATTATTACTTTAAGTAGGTATTTTTATAGTAGGATGAAACATTTGGCGTAGATATAAAGTGGATTTTTATTAAGCTGCCGTTAGTTAACAAGCGAGACACAGCAGTCACTTTACCTGGGACAGTAGCAGCATCAACAGATTCGTTTAGGTCTTGAACAAAGTTTTTTATTTGCATACATTTCCTAAACTCCTAGATGGATTCTGTTCATACTTAGAATGTCCTAAACCCCTTGATGGATTCTGTTCATATTTGGGATGTCTTAAACCCCGTGGTGCATTCTGTTCATACTTAGAATGTCTTAAACTCCTTGATGGATTCTGTTCTTATTTGGGATGTCCTTAACCCCTTGATGGATTATGTTCATACTTGGAATGTCTTAAACCCCTTAATGGATTCTATTCATAATTGGGATGTCCTAAACCCCATGATGAATTCTGTTCATACCTGGGATCTCTCATTATATAGCACAGATAAGTTATTCTGTGACACATTTGCCCATTATACCTTTTCAGTTTAAATTTTTTTCATTTTGTCATTTGATTTAATTGGTACATTTATTCATATTCCATATTTACCCTAGGCCTGATTAGAACTGATACAGTCTCTATTACAACTCATCATGGATATGTTAACATTTCACACAAATAGAAAGATTCTTTACTGCTATTTATAATTCTTTTACAATGAATGCATGTAATATGTGAACAAGAACTATGAATAAAGAATAAAATAAATGTACAGTCGGTGTGGGTATTTTTCCTTTTTAAACTTTGATGATTTTCAACCTTGAAAACTCCCTTCTGCACAGGCCTATTATGAAAGATTACCTGTCTTGAGAGACCACATTTTGTTGGCAGAAGGGTTGTCTGTCAAGATAGATTTTACTGCATATCAAAGGAACTCCAATGATTAGATGTCTTGCCTGCTACCCTTCCAGATGGAAGTGTTTTTAATTTCAAATAATGTTGACTTTATCTGAGGGTAAGAGAGAGAGTAGAGGTTCATTAATATGAAAGGGAAGTGCTTACTGGTTCTACAGTCAAAGTATAACAGCTATTCCTCCCAGGGTTTAGGACTTGTAACCATACAAACAAGTTTTAACAAAACACTTAATCAAGATTTTCAAATGATCTTGACCTTGCAGGGGGGGGGGGCGGGGGGGGGGGGGGGGGGGGGGGGCGGGGGGGGGGGCATGGTATAAAAGGATAGAGCTTTCTGATTATACAGTTTAAGTACATGTATGATAATTATCCTATTCCTTCCAGGGTTTAGGCCATAATGGAAACTTTAACCAAAAACCTAAACCAATGTTGACAATGAAGCTGATAGTGGAATGACTGATACCTGTGTCTTGCCTATGCTAAAGTGGCAAGACAATAAACTAGATGATTGTATGTATCTCAATGAGTACCACACTCTTACAACAAATTAAGATTACTGTGACCTACATTATACATTTTACTGTCTTAATTTAAGTCTTTGCATTTAGTTCATGATCAAATAGGTCTTTTGTTATACCTGGTAGTATGAAACTTGGAGAGTGGATGCATCTTAATGAGTTTTACACCTTCATCATGAAAGTAGTTCACTGTGACCCATATTTCATGCTTCACTGACTTGGGCTAAATTTTATGTTTTTAGTTTATTTCTCAAGCTCTGCTCATGCTAGAATCGTAAAACTAGATGAGTGTACACATTTCTATTAGTACCAAGTTGTTTACAACAAAAGGTCACTGTGACCTACATTGCACACTTTACTGTCTTAGGTTACATATTTGTATTTACCTCATGACCAAATAGTTGTTTTTTTTTGCACTAAGTATACATTCTGTTAAACCTAGAATCATGGAACTTTGAGGGGGTGCATCTTAATACATATTAATATGTACTACACCCTCATCACACTGTGATCTATATTTGATGCTTCACTGACTGGTTAAGTTTTGAGTTTTAACTGTTCATGCTAGAATCATTAAACTAGATGATAGTATACATCTCTATTAGTACCACATCTGTACAAAAAAAAGGTCACTGAGCCACAATTTCACATTTTACTACTTAGGTTAAGTTTTTCATTTAGCACATGATAACATGTTGTTGTTTTTTTGCATGCTAGGTACATACTATCCTATCTAAAATCATGAAACCTGGTCAGAGGATGCACCTTGATGAGCACTGCTCTCATTGCAGAAGTAGGTCATTATGACCCATATTTTACACTAATCTGACTTGGCTTACATTTTTTGTTTGATCTTTGATTTTCAGGCACTGTTCATGCTTGAATTGTGAAATTGATTATATGTATTTCTGGTAGTGCCACATCATTATGAAAAAAGAAGCTCATCTTGACCTATATTTCATCTTTTACTGGCTTTGCTCACGTTTTTACATTTAGCTCATAACACCATGATATTTTATCCTGCTATACTAGCCTACCTAGAATTGTGATACTTGGAAAGGGGGATGCATTATGATAAGTACTACACCCTTACTGCAAAAAGAGGTCTCTCTGACCTATCATGCTTCAGCGACTTAGTTGAAATTTTGTGTTTAAAGGTTATTTATTGGGTGCTGTTTATATTAGAATCATAAAAATTGATGCTTGGATACATCTCTGCTAGTACAACACCTTTACAAGAATAGGTCACTGTGACCTACATTTTATGAATTACTAACATAGATTCAGTATATGTGTTTTGCTCATGACCATCTAAGTTTTTTCATGCTATATAAATCCCAGTCCACACTGAAGGCCATTTATGACCAGTTCATTAGAAATAGGAATAAATGTGTTCACTGAATGATAACTTTTCCATATTAATGACTATACATTGCAGTAGGTTACCCTCAACAGGTTAATTGTGTATTTATTGTACATGTGAATGAGTATAGGAATTAGACGAGTGGACTGCATGCATTTTGTACAAGGCCTTTGCAATAGTGGCTAACTAGGGTAATTACTGATGCATGAATTATGCTTCTAATAAAGGTCATGACTAGCTTTCACTCCTAGGTTACTCAAAGCCTGTGTCTTTAACCAGGCAAAATCTCGCTTCTTGCAGGTAAGCAATGATAATAGCTTCTGAAGCAGATTTTAAGAACAATGAAAGAAAAACAAGATTAATCTCTGCTATTTATCAACTCATTATAATATCTCTACTTTGATATCACAGAAAAGAATGTTCCGTTTTATTGTTTTATTGCCTATGGAATCACATAACTTGGCATGTAACTCAAAGGAATCAAAAATCTGCAAAGAGTGTAAACCTATAAATTAAAATGAATGTACAATATTTATAGTTTGCAATTTGCCCATACCACCACTGGCTGTTTTCTTGCATACTAATTCCACACTACCATTGACTGTTTTCTTGCATACTAATTCCACACTGCCATTGACTGTTTTCTTGCATACTAATTCCATGTGTATTTAATGTGGGATACATTTTATAATGTACCTTTTTCTGTTTCTACATCTAAAAACAAGATGATGTCCTAAATCTGGTCATCAGTCATAAGCATTGTTTTTGCTACATTTGCCTCTTTTAAAAAAGTTCCCTATTGTAAAAGGTGCCCTCTTACCCATCCATATGTAAAACACAAGTCCCTCAAAGGGACTGATGCTCTCTGGTTGAAAAGAATTTCCAGAAATTCAAGATAAAACCATTTCTTCCTTTTAACTGCTGAGTGTTGAAACCATCTCTGATATTCTTCAGCAATAACAAGGTTTTCAAATTAGCTGTTATGGTGGACATACTGCATGTCAGATTGGCACCATTTTTCATTTAGGACCAACAAGACATCATAAGTAGTGTTCTAATGTAAACCCCACAATAATATGACTTTATGTTTTGGAGGAATAACGATAACAAGATTTTCAAGATGGCTGCTATAGTGGCTATATTGGATATCAGATTGTTACCATTGCCGTTTACGACCAACTTCACATCATAAAAAGTCTTTTGGTGAAGGCACAATATTGATATGACCAGCCATCTTGGAGAAGTAGCCATCAAATATTCAAGATGGCCATTGTGGCAGCCATATTAGAAGTCAAATTGACACCATTTTCATTTACAACCAACTAGACATCATAAGAAGTCTTTCAGTGAAAACCCTATGCTATTCGCTTAGGAGAAGTAGTCATAGCAAGATTTTCAAGATGGCCACTGTGGTGGCCATACTGGATGTCTGAGCAGCACTATTTCATTTAGGACCAGAAGAAGTCATTTAGTAAAACCCCCAAGATGATAACAACCATCCATTCAGGAGGATTAGCAATAACAAGATTTTCAAGATGGCCATATTGGATGTGCAAGTGCACCATTTTCATTTAGGACCAACCAGACATCATAAGAAGTCTTCTGGTGAAAAAACCCGATGACAATATTGCTTTTTATTCAGAAGGAGTAGTGATAAGATTTTCAAAATGGTCACTCTGGTGGCCATATTGGATGTCAGATCAGCACCAATTTCATTCAGGATCAACTACCGGTAGACATCATATGATGTTTTAATGAAAACCCCATGTTGATATGAGCATCCAATGAGGAGGAGTAGCCATAACGAGGTTTTTAAGATGGCCACTGTGGTGGCCATACTGGACATCAAATCAGCACCATTTTCATTTAGGACCAAGTAGACATCACAAGAAGTCTTCTGGTGAAAACCCCATGTCAATATGACTTTCTGTTCAGGAGGAGTAGCAATTACATTACAAGATTTTCATGATGGTCACTGTGGAAGCCATAGTGGCTGTTTGAGCAGCACGATTTTCATTTAGGACCAACTTGACGACGGGATGAATGTGTGTGTAAAGTTTCATGGCAATCCTCCAAATAGTTTAGGAGGAGTAGCAATAAAAAAATTATTGCTAACGAATGGAATGGATGGACAATGGACAACAGACCATCCTATAAGTATTGCTCAATATGAAAAATGACCTGGACAAAACTTAATGAAAGGCAATGACTCATGAAGAAACATTTAAAATTGACAATTCTAAATATGGCAACAGAAAATGAACAAGTAACAATAACTTCCAAAGAAAATTGTTACAAACATCCCTCTTGATGCATCCCAGATACCAATAACCAGTACATCTTGATTGTTTCATTATCCAGACACCTACAGTCACAAAAATGTGAGACAATGCATCCCAGATACCAATAACCAGTACATCTTGATTGTTTCATTATCCAGACACCTACAGTCACAAAAATGTGAGACAATGCATCCCAGATACCAGTAACCATTTCATCTTGATTGTTTCATTAACAAGACACCTACAGTCACAAAAATGTTATACAATGCATCCCAGATACCAGTAACCAGTACATCTTGATTGTTTCATTATCCAGACACCTACAGTCACAAAAATGTTATACACTATTTTTTTATGACTTTGAAAAGAGAAAATTATAATAACATGAGAAGTGATTTTAAAAGTTTAGAAAATTTAAAGTTGAAATGGTGCAAACAGAAACACAATCCTATTTCTGCTCTTAGCAATATATAGTTCAAACTGAAAAAAAAGAGAGAAAAGGGTGAATTTCTTTTTAAAATGATTGTTAATTACTCTCTCCAGAAAGGAGGGTTGAATGTGTCCTTGTACAAGTTTAGTGTTAGTCACAGTAACATGGGGCATCAGACAGAACGATATCTCAAGTGGGAAGGCATTTTGGTGGTAGGCGGACTTTATCAAATTAGTGGGCTGACCATTCACATGTAAATTCATAATTAGGGACAAACAGTGAGATTAAGAGCCCTATAGTAATCACCTTTTTTATCCATCCATCCATTCACACTTGTAACTGCCAAATTTGATGCTGTATTTTTGTCTGTGTAATGCATATTACATTAGATGTGCCTCGTAAAGGTTTGATCATTTTAGTTACATTGTTGACAGAGTTGTTGCCCTTTCTCCATCAATTTTAAATCTCCACTATAGCAGACCATTGTAAACAGCATAGTTCAGTAACCATTCAATGTATTCTGTTGTAGTTTGGTGTGTACATCATCCCATATGTGCCTTTCATGTGTTATGTCTCATCAACTTCATTTTGGGATACAGTTATAATCTTTGACAATTAACTTCATATCTTTACATGGGATATTGCTTGTTACCAACATAGCTCAAAAACCATTCAACCTATGATGCAATTTGGTATGAACATCGTCTCATAGACCTAGATGTTCATTTTGTGGGCTTTGTCTCATCAACTCCATTTTGGAGAGAATTGTGGCCCTTGACAATTAACTTTAGATTTTCACATAGTATTTTGCTTGTAACCAGCACAGCTCAAGAGCTGTTGAACATATAGTACTGCAATTTGTATAAACATTGTCTCATTGACTTAGATGGCTTGACACATCAACTCTGTTTTGGATAGCCCTTGACCATTAATTTCATACCATCATATGGAATGTTGCTTGTAACACATAGCTCAAGAACCATCCAACTATTCATATGCAATTTGGTATAAACATTGTCTCATAGACTTACATGAGCCTTTTATGGGTCTAGTCTTGTTTACTCCTTTTTAGACAGAGTTATGCCCCTTGTCAAGCAAATTCTTGCCTTCTCATGGAAACTTGTAATGATGCTTGAAATCAACATAATTCATTAACCATTCAACATATTCTGATGCATTCTGGTAAGAACATAGTGCCTTTTATCGGTTTTGTTTCATCTATACCATTTTGGACAGAGTTATGGCCCTTGTCGACCAATTTCATATCTTTGTATGCGATGTTGCTCGTATTAACGAGTCCTTGAAGGAGTTGGATTTCATACATTCCACATCGTCATTTAGAAAAGTCATGTTCCCTGAATGTTTATCTTCTCATAACTTTGGTTTCCCCACACAGATTCTCTGTTTAATGTCCTAAGGAAAAAGCTGTAGTGAGCAAGGGCCCTTTGCAATGCACCCATCAGTAATGGCTCTAATTTGTAAAAGCTTTTAGGCAAATATAACCGCCATGGCTGCCCTGGTTCCCTTGTAACAGTTTGATACAGACTAAAGCATTTGAATAGATATCAATTGTGTGCCTGTGTTTCTATATCATGACTGCACCCGGCTTTCTTTTTTTGCACCATTTTATCTTAAGTTTTACTTGAAAACATAAATTTAGCATTGTTCATAGCTGTTCTGCTAGTTTTTCAGATACAGCAGTCTGGAAGAAGAGAATATAGCATTCATAACCAATGAAAGCTAATGGAAAAGTCATCAAGTTTCTTGGCACAAAAGATACAGGTACCCTGAATAAACACATTATATAACAATGTTCAAGCTGCATTTCTTCAACAAAAATGTGTTAAAGATATAATTACAATGTTGACACTATTGCCACAGCTGCTTTCCCTCAAATGACACTAATAAAACTGTGCTACAGATCTGTATAGATCTGTGCATTTTGTATTTGAACTTGAATCATTCCAGTTATAAAAACTTTTGCTATCCCAAACAATTTCTAAGAATGAGTACTTTATTCGCAGCTTGATGATCCAAATTATAGGGGAATTCACTTAAAACAAATTCTACACACCAGTTAAAAAGTATTCTTTCAACAGTATAAAATTTTGTGTTTGTATGTGCATATATATATATACACATATATATATATATATATATATATATATATATATATATATATATATATATATATATATATATATATATGTATATAATACGATTTTTAATAGTGACTGCCAACTCCGCAAGGAAAACACAACTGAGTTTCAGTAAAGACAAGCAGAGTTACCTTTCTTTAGCATGACGTCATTGGTGCCACTCTTCACCGAGCAATTATCACTGCTTATCTCTGCCTGTAATAATGTCTCTTAATGTCAACTTACTTTCAAGTCATTGGTTGTAAATAGAAGACTACAATTTTACATACTTTAAAATCTTGTCACTAATTTCGCCCTTACCCTTTACTCCAGTTGTTTTGCATTCTTTTTTTAAATCCACTGTTTGGAAAATACTTATCTCACTTGTTCATTAAGTTAACATGAAACACACTCATGCAACAAACCGAGGGCTATTCTAAGCAATTATCTGTCAAATTGCCTTATATGTATAGAGATAGAGAGAGAGGGGAGGGTAGAAAGTAGTAAGCAACAACTTGTCTGAATTACATCAAAGCAACTTATTCTTGATAGTTTAATATAAAGTAATTCTACCAAGATCATATAGACACTCATTAAAATAAACACTAGATATGGCAGATTAAATAAACACCAGATATGGCAGATTAAATAAACACCAGATGACAGATTAAAATAAACACCAGATATGGCAGATTAAATAAACACCAGATATGGCAGATTAAATTAAACACCAGCTGTTAAAAAATAAATAATATGAAGACTTATTTTATTGTCTCAAGTTCTCGAATTATAGGAGATCAGTGGATTGTCAGCTATGTTGAAAGTTTATTGTGTGCATCTGAGGGAAGAAGATAATTACTTTATTGCTCCATCTAATGAAAACACTAAAGATAATTACTTTATTGCTCCATCTAATGAAAACACTAAAGATAATTACTATATTGCTCCATCTAATGAAAACACTAAAGATAATTACTTTATTGCTCCATCTAATGAAAACACTAAAGATAATTACTATATTGCTCCATCTAATGAAAACACTAAACCCTTATTCAAAAGTAACAGCCATCATTCTTGTCAATTACAGCTAACAACTGTATTCACTTCCTGGTTTTACTATAGCTAAAATATTCTCATGGGAAACAAAGTGTCACACTGTGAATGACTGTGAATGACAACGAGCAAGTTTTCTATCTTATCATCCTTCACTCTTATAATGTTGATTTCTTTATCCTCTTGTTTATTCTCATTTGTTTATGCATTCATAATTCTCTTGTTCATCTCCTTTCTTGTACATTTATTCACTTTTGGATTCATGCATTTGTTCTTATACTTACTGTATATACTCATGTACAATCCAGGTCCAAATGCAAACAACACAGACCCTGATCTGCCATTGCATAATGCAGATCAGGGTCTACATTGTTTGTTCTACTGATTAGTTCTTACAAACTGCATAGACCCAGATCTGCCAGCGCATTATGCGATGACACGTCTGGGTCGATGCAGTTTGCAGTTGGTATAAGATTATACGCAAGTGTATACGGTACTCTCTTACTGTGCTCTTGCATCTGTTAATTTATTTATTTGTAAATTCTTTTTATAAATTCATATTAATTCAAAGGTTGACTGATGAAACTGCAAATTTAATTGAACTGATCAATAACGGCAGCCTAAATTTAAAAATTCAGAAAAAAATAAACTGTCAATAAAATCTTCACGCACATAATGATAAGTAAATTTATACTTCTTTCAAGAAATGCCCAGGAAATTAACAAATCTCAAATTGTCTTTTTTAAAAGCAAAGAGTACGGTCAAAGAGAAACCCCGATTTCTATATAACTAAGGGTCCAAAAAATTAAAGATCATTAAAACAGAGTATAGGCTGGTGTGCATTTTCTTGTTGAATATCTATTGCCAAGTCATTACATACAAAATTTTAGAAAAAAATACTCTGCCACTAATACCCATAAAATTATAGCTGAATATTATATACATGTATTTGGTTGAAGATCACAAACTCCTCTTAAAAATTCTCAAAGAAAAAGATATGTTGGGTGAGTTAATTTTTTTTCTGTACAACACAATTATTTAAATCACATTGGTTTTCCAAACAGAAAGCCTATGTGGTCAATTTATTGAAGGTCACTTAAGATTTCCCAAGGTCTTGTATACTTTTGTTTACTTTATAATTTTTAATTTTTCTTTCACAGGACTGTTATTGCAATTATTAAAAATGCAAACGGATTTTTCTTTTTCATTTTTACCAAGAGTCAGAAGTCACAACCACATCATTTTATGTCCAATCCCTCCCACAGTTCATAACACTATAATAAACCTAAGTAAAAATCCGTCATATCAATGATGTCATAATGTAAGGACTACATCATTTTATGTCCAATCCCTCCCACAGTTCATATCACTATGATGAACCCAAGTAAAAATCTGTCATATCAATGATGTCATAATGTAAGGACTACATCATTTTATGTCCAATCCCTCCCACAGTTCATATCACTATGATAAACCCAAGTAAAAATCTGTCATATCAATGATGTCATAATGTACGGACTACATCATTTTATGTCCAATCCCTCCCACAGTTCATATCACTATGATAAACCCAAGTAAAAATCTGTCATATCAATGATGTCAATATGTAAGGACTACATCATTTTATGTCCAATCCCTCCCACAGTTCATATCACTATGATAAACCTAAGTAAAAATCTGTCATATCAATGATGTCAATATGTAAGGACTACATCATTTTATGTCCAATCCCTCCCACAGTTCATATCACTATGATAAACCTAAGTGAAAATCTGTCATATCAATGATGTCAATATGTAAGGACTACATCATTTTATGTCCAATCCCTCCCACAGTTCATATCACTATGATAAACCTAAGTAAAAATCTGTCATATCAATTATGTCAATATGTAAGGACTACATCATTTTGACCTGCACAGTATGCACTTATTTTACAAAAGTGAACTACCTCAATGGATTACTAAATAATTCTGTTCCTTGACTGCCCTTTACACTGCAGACACATTTCATTGTGCTGTATTGGGGGTAATGATTTCATCAGACAATCTATAGCAATCTTGCTAATAATGTATAGTATAAGATATACTGCATGTTCAACTGACACTTATCTGTGCAATTAATGGAAAAGTCTGCAAAACTGTAAATCAAACAATTAAATATATACTGCAATCCTGAGGTGGCAGTGTGTTTCTCTTTACAGACAACATGTAAAACTTGCAAACAATGGCATACTACTTTTTAAAAACAGCATGAATCATCACATTAGTGGGTGTTGGGTCCTGGACTTACAAAGATCCTGAACTTGAGTGTACAACAGGAGTTCCAACATTTTTTGAAAGTCCTGGACTTCCATGGTTGGAAATTTAAAAGTCTTGTACCTCATGCCTGGAGGTCTCATAATAATTTTTGGACATATGGTGAAAGCATAATTAAAATGTTAGTTGTCTCTATGTGATATATACTGTTACAACTCTAGGTCTTAAAATAATGTAACAGAAAGAAAGTGAAACCAAAAAATCAAGTAAAAATCAACAAGCAAATTATTTCTAGACAATTAAAGTGAAAATTCAAAAAACACTTACAGTAATGTGAATTAGAATCCAAATAATCCAATAATCCTAAGTGTCCTAATCACAAGTCCTAAATATAGAATGTTCCAAATTAATCTCAGTAGCCTTGAATGTCCTAATGTGTTTGTAGTCTTGAATGTTCTAATATGCCTGAATGATGTAATCCAGAATATCTTTGAATAAATTTATATAAATCCCAAAGTCGATTATTAATCCAATATAAAAATGAGCACTTTTGGTAATTTCAATTAATATTTCAAATAAATAATTCCTCTCTCTGAATTTGCTCTAAATTTTCACAACACAACTATAAACATCTGATTATTAGAATGATTCTTCTTAGGCTGACCATTTGAAAAAGAATGAAATATTGTCAACCAAAATCTCTATATATAAATATAAGTGAAGTGACAGAATGTTCTAGAATATGCCCAACTCTAATGGAAATTTTCCTCTGCGGACGTGACTTTTAGCACATAAGCAGAGGAAAATTCCACTCTAATTACTAAATGCTATGTAAACAAACTGACCTTGAACTCAAATGCAGTAAACATGTTGTTTATAAAATGACTAAAGTACAACTTACCTTATGGACACATATTATAAATTCAATATACATAACAATACTCAGTTTAAATTGAATCATAACATGATATTGACACATGACGATAAACATACAGACATAAATGATAAACATGTACTGCACTGAATAATATGTACTGTATTAAATGCTTGGTGCAACCTCAATGAAATATTGGGCCCTAGGTCACACAAGACTGAAAGCCCAGGACACAGGGATAAAAAAAAAATGTAAACCCCTGATACATACATACATACATACATACATACATACATACATACATACATACATACATACATACATACATACATATGTACGTACATATTATGAAACACCATGTTTTGGCAGCACAGTTTATATACAGTATATTATGAGTAATTAAATAAAAATATTCCATTACCATAACAACAAAAAGAAAATAAAAACTTAAAAAAATGTATAAAGGAGAGCTTTTCTTTATTATTTTTTATGTTTAACAATATTTAGAGAGCTTTTAAAAAGTTTTATCCGCACAGAACACCAAAACAAAAATTGTACTGGATAGCATTGCACACTTTTTCCTATGGTAAAGGTCTACTTAGAATAACACTTTATTGATAAACATTGATTGAATATAAATGGAGATAATGTATTTACCATATATACTCGCTTATAATCAGAGTCCAAATGCAAACAACACAGACCCTGATCTGCCGTCGCATCATGTGCCGGCAGATCAGGGTCTATGTTGTTTGTTCTGCTGATTAGTCCTTACAAACTGCATAGACCCAGATCTGCCGGCGAATTATGTGATGGCAGATCTGGGTCTATGCAGTTTAAAGTTGGTATCGGCTTATACTCGAATATATACGGTAATAATGACCGAAGGAGTTGTACAATTTATAAATCTTCTAATCAAAGACCATACACAAGATACTTGACAAGTATAGGCTATAACATAGTTAAAAGTGTTTTATGAAAAAAATAAACACCAGTGTGAAGCACGAGTGTGTTAAAGTTCCTTATTAATCAAGCCTTAGATAATGCTGTAACATACATCATTAAATATCATGAATATATGTGTTAGTTTCAGAACAACTTTGCAAGGCCTATTTACCGTATGTACTCGCGTATAATATTATACAAACTGCATAGACCCAGATCTGCCGTCGCATAATGCATCGGCAGATCTGGGTCTATGCAGTTTGTAAGAACTAATCAGTACAACAAACAACACAGACCCTGATTTGCCAGTGCATTATGCGACGGCAGATCTAGGTCTACGTTGTTTGCATTTGAACCCAACTTATACACGAGTATATATGGTAATCTGTTCATCATCATAAATCTCTGTAATTTTGTTTCTTACCATTACCACCACAGCCTTGTACAGTTGAGCTCTACTTGCTTAAATTTGTTAAAGTGATCTTATATGGTATGTACGGTATTCAAGAGTCCAAGCAGTACCAATCTCAGCAGAGCTGAAAGTGACTAGTGTATGCATGTTTTATAGCACCACCCAGTAAAATCATGAAATATATATCTTGAGTTGTCAGCACTCAGTGCCAGCCACACTGTCACTATGAATTCTGAGGTTCAGTACACATGTACCTTTAGCAAGATGCTGGCAGTAGATAGCTGGGAATAAACATTATTTTTGTATGGACAATTTGTTAAGATTTGTCCAAATCAATGACTAACACCTCTGACTCCATTATTCCCTTATTAGTGTCCACACAAGGTTGACTCAGTAATGGTGACTAAGCAGGAAATAAAACAGGATTGGCATTGTTTTCTTTACTGGGTATTGCAAATCAATTAATAGGCACATTTAACTGGGTCTGGAAGCAGAGAAAAGTTGTATTTAGGAATGGATGGGAAAAGAGGGTTTATTATTTGGGTGTACAAGTAGAAGAAAGGCAAGTCCCTATTCTGTTCAGAGGCAGAATTCTGGATGGCCTGGAGAAAAAGTTGGGAGTATATGCCAGAAAGTTCATTAATGGAAACCCCAAGTACATTGCCAGTAAAATAGTGTGTTTGCCATAAACATGACATATTTTGTTGAAACTATATACATGCAACTTTTCATTCTTTGCAATTTACTGGTTCTAAAAATAAGCTTCAACATGCAAATCTTGTTTTAAGTTAAATTTGTCCTCTCTTCATCTTCCAAAAATGTTGTTTAAATGTGCACTTATGTTAGAGAGTTTCTTGTACATACAACCCTGTTTGCCTAATTCAAATGTCTTCTCCCTATGGCTTCAGTCCTCCATATATCTAATGAACATCTGTTTCATGATGGGATCAATCCTGCCTGCACTTTTCATTGTACAGAGTGATTATCTATCTCTTCTACTGTAATATTAGGGCTGTGTTCCCCTTGATGGGCCTCAATTGTGAATGGAACCTTCCTGATAATCTTTGGCATGTTACAGTCTGTATACCCATGAGCATGTCTGTAATGTACTTGTAGATATTGTTTGGTTGTGAATGCTGATTTACAATGCTGCTCTCTACATTGAAATGGCTTGATCCCGGAATGGCTCAACATATGCACCTTTAAATTGTTTCCATCACGAAATCGCTTGCCACATTTCTCACAAAATAAAGAATAAGAATTGTCATGAATTTTCCTGTGTCGTAACAATGTAGGTTTACAAGTGAATGACTTATTACATCTTTCGCACCTGTAATTCTCACCAGTGTGCATTTTGCGAGTATGTGACTCAAGTTTCCAACTAGTGTCATATAATTTTTTACAAATGTTACAGACATAAGTCCCTTTATTTCCATGGGCCATTTTTCTATGTGCATTATACCTGACTCTACTGGTATAGGGCCTGCCACAATCGGAACATGTATAGGCTCCATGACCCTGATGATAATGTTGTGCATGTGTACCCAATTCACTCTCACTGATAAAAATTTCTCCACACAATTTACATTGACTTTTTAACCTGCATATACCTCTAGGATGGAATATCATGATATGTTTGATGAAGTTAAGCTCATTTTTTATTTTTAATTTACATCTTGTGCAATAGTAATTACCACTTTCATCTGGGGCTATATTAAAGTTCACTGTCACATAAGGTATGAACTCATGAAAGACTATAAGTTCATCACCTGCTTCAATTTTCTCCTTTGTGATGAAGTAAATATGGTCTTCCTGTGAAAATGAGATGAGGTTGCACTTCTCCAAGTCAAGGGAGGGCTGAATGTATCTGCAATGAATATAAATACATTTAGTTGAGCAAGAAACAAGGACAAAACAACTAATGTCTAATGACTTGATTTTTTAGCATAAGCATCTAAAACTACTTGCAAATGTTTTCAATTCAGCATTATTTAAATGCTGGCAGTTTTTATTTAATGACCTCAAAAGTACATGTTAGAAAGCAAATGTAATAATCAGAATTTATTTCACATATCTAGGAAAGTACCACGAGGAAAAGATGAGAGACCCGTGAAAGGCCTCAAAAGCAGTTTAGATTCTACCTGGCCTGGGTTCAAGGTTTATCAAAGGTGAATAAAGTTTTCTTTGATACCCAAATCTTATTAAGAAGGGGTGATAAGCTAATAACAGACATGTTTCCTACAGTTTACAGAGCTTTATTTCAAGCATTCCACAACATCATTTACAGGAGTCATGCCCCCTGATTGCCAGTTTTCCTGACTTTGGTTTGCACAGCATAACTATACCACAGTTAGTTGGATTTCAGTCAAATTTGGTAAGCAGCTTTGTACTGATGAGAGCCTAAATGAGTTCATCTTCCAGCATACCACAACATTATTTAGAGGAATTATTGCCCCTTATTTCCCATCCTCATAACTTTTGTTTCTGCAGCATAACTTTACTAAGGGTTCTTGGATTTCAACCAAATAAGGCATGCACCTTTATATTTATAAGACTTTGAATGAATTTTATTTCTAACATTCCATGACAGTTATGCTGGGTCTATTCTTGAGCTGAAAATTTAGAGTGGAAATCCTCCCCTCCATTTAAAAAAAAAGAGGAGAATTTTCTAAATGTGGGAGACTTAGCAAATTAAACAAGTTAGGACTTGCAAATATGATGCATGATTGCTGTGCATTCGGCGGCTTTTTTCTGTCACAATGTTTGTTTTTTTTTAAATTAAAAAAAGCAAGTGTTCCTGAGAATAGACCCTAGTTGTGACCCTGGATTGTCCATCCTGATGACTTTTGTTATTGATAAGACTGTACTTACAACAATGTCAGAGAAACTCAGCTAAATGCAAACACTTAAAATAATCACTGGATCATGAAAAGTAAGTCACTGTGACCTACTTTTGCATGTGGTAAATACTGTAAAATTATTAATATTCATGGGGATAACATTTCATGGGCTGACAGTTTACCACACAGTTGTTCAACAATACTATCTTTCATTGTGGATTTAATTTCATGGATATTTGTTCTCCATGAAATTATTAAAATGAAATCCTCCACCAATATCTGATTTTACTGTAGTACCCTCCAAGATGTACTGGTATAGACCTTTCAAATTTATTACTGTACATACAACAGTGTCAGAGAAACAAAGCTACCCAACAAATACAAAAATGCAACATAGTCAGTGGACCATGAAATGTAGGTCACTGTGACCTACTGTTGCCTGTCATGAGTAGTAACTACCAAGATGAGTACACACAAGAAGTTTCATTAATGTAGATAAAACAATGTCAGAGAAACTAAACTAAATGCAAAAATATAAAATCTGAACCATGAAATATAGTTCACTGTAACCTACTTTTGCTTATAGTGAGGACTACCCTCCAAAATGAATAGGCCATAAAATTTCATGACTACATATAACAGTGTCAGAGAAACTGAGCTAAATGCAAAAACTTAACATAATCACTGGACCATGAATGTAAGTCAAAACAATCTACTTTCTTCCTGTGGATAGTAGTACCCTCCAAGTTGAAACATCAAGATTCATGACTACACACAACAGTGTCAGTGAAATGAAGCTAAAATGGAAAACTAATGAAATCAATTGAACATGAAATGTAGGTCACTGTGACCTATTTTTTCCCAAATCGCGTAGTACTCTCCAAGATGAATAAATCATGACTGTACTTACATCTGTATCTTAGAAACTGAACTAAATGAAAAAACATGATGTTGACACTAATGCCTCATCTATGCTTTGCAAGTGAGACAAAAATTGAGATTTGTACATAACTAAGGGTCCAAGCAATCCAAAATCACTAACAAATTTTAAAGGTGGTATGCATTTTTTTGTGCTACTATTAGTAAAATATCTATCTCTAGGTAAGGATCATTACAAAGAAAAGTACATGAAAATGTAACCTATCACATATAAGCCATAAAATAACAGATGAATGAATATTTCAAAGGTAATCAAATTTGCACAGGTTCATACACTCCCCTTATCAAATATTCAAAGAAATGTTTATGTTCACAGTATAATAACAATGCTGTATGTTTTTCAGGAAACTGTCATTTTCAAGCGAAGCCTTCTTATAGCTATTGTGGATCTCCAAATGAATCACAAAACCAATAGTGCTGCTCAAATGACCATACAGTCACTTTTTTGGTAACACCCTGGAAACCATGATTATACAAGGATAAGAAATGTAAATCTGCAACATATCCATAGGTTTCCAGTATAAAATGTAGCATATTTTTAGGCTATATAAAAAATAGTAGGTGCCAAATTCACTTAAAAATCACACCTTCCGAAAAACATAAGTCTTTAATACATGACTTTGTGAGTGAATTTTTTCAGTATGATACAATAATTGAAATCACATCAGTTTTCCACAACAGAAAGCCTGCACATCTGATTTCATGGCAGGTTGTAAATCACTTATGATTTCCCAAGTATCACATATTTTTTTGTTTACTAATATTGAGATTATTAAAATTGTATGATCATTTTCTTTTTCATTACCGTCTATACTCGTGTATAAGCCAATACCAACTGCAAACTGCATAGACCCAGATCTGCCGTCACATAATGCTCTGGCAGATCTGGGTCTATGCAGTTTATAAGGACTAATCAGTAGAATAAACAACATAGACCCTGATCTGCTGACGCATTATGCACCAGCAGATCAGGGTCAATGTTGTTTGCATTTGGACTAGGTTTATACGCGAGTATATACGGTAACATGTGCATTTTGGGACATTCAACTTGGCATCATAAAACTATATTTTTCACTTGCACTGCAATTATGTTAAATGCAATAGTGGAATGCATAAAAATGCCTCCTCTCATTGACAGGGTAGCTTTAGAAGAGATTTTAGCCTTTTTAAAATTCCCTGAAAGGCAACCAGTACCCTGCCCTGCCTAGTGGTCTAGGCACAACACTGTATTATACAGATAATCACATAAAGGTACTGTTTTTAGTAGGCGTAGTTTGCTTTTGGATTAACAAAACAAGACTGTATGAAATTCCTTTAAATATCAGCATCAAAACTAAGATTTTAACATAGTATAAAGTAGCAAATGTGTGACCTGACCTACACCAGTTGCTCCTGGTTTCATCTTCCACATCCATGTATGTCATCTCCTTCCACTCATCAAATTTTGTTGTGAACCATATATATGTAAAGTCTGTCTGAGGATTTAGGTCTGAGAATGTCAAGGGAACACCAATAGCTGGACCAAATTGGGTTCTTTTTCTAATTGTTCGTGATGCAAAGACACCTATATAACTTCTATCTTTCACAGATCTTGAGAGGTATAACTGTGCAGGCAATGTTGACAAAGACATGATTTTAGAGTTTAGACATCCAGCTTTGTCCATCACAAAGAATTTAGGCTCCAGCAATGAACATGGAGGCTTATGCACTTCATCACAATACAAACACCTCTTTTCCACTTCATAATATTCAACAGAATATTTCTGATGTTTTTTGTTATGTTTTGACATCAGTTCTGTCCTAGTTCCTATGAGCAACAAGCTTGTCACAGAATCAGTATTGTTTGCTGTATGGTCTGTTCTTTCAGGTAAGTTTGTTGATGTAGATTGTGCTCCTTGATCTACCCTTTTCAGGTTCTCATGTCGATCACTAAATTTTGAATTAGCATCCACTGTTCTCCATAAACGCTCAGTCCTAATTATTATTATTTTTGCTCCAGGTGGTGACTGAGACATAGTTTTACAGGGTTCTTTGTTGTTCTGAATATCCCCTTTTGGACCCCTGTACATCATGGTTTCAGGACTTTGTTCTGAATATCCCCTTCTGGACCCCTGGACATCATGGTTTCAGGACTTTGATGTACTGAATATCCCCTTCTGAATCCCTGGACCCCTGGACATCATGGTTTCAGGACTTTTCAATATGTGACTAAATTTTGAAACAGAATTTGAACTCCCAGGTCTCACTCTTTCCAGTGTTAATAAATTTTGGTATCAATTAATCATCGTATTATGGTCATCTTGAAATTCTTGTTAGAGATCAGTGGATGAATTCCATGTGTTTCATATTCATGTCCAATTATACTGAAATACAGAGGACATCAGAAGCCTTTATTCTTTAAAACAAAGTTAATCACAATTTATGCATTTGGTTAAAAATAAATTTCAAGTCAGATCCAACTGCAAACTTCATAGAGTTGAGTAACCTCAACTTTACAACTACATGTTTAGGGAGTTAATTCTAAGTTAGATGTGAATCTTTTGGACAGTCATTTTTTTGTGATGTTTTTAAAAGTATTCAATTGCTTGTTCTAGTGGCATTTTGATTAACTATTTATACTATTTGTAATTACAATAATTTCATCTAAGCACTCCATTGCTTTAGGTATTCATCGATGATGAACTGAAGAATAAAAGTACCTGAAATGGCACACGGCGAAGTCGCGCTATCAAGAGTTTTTTTTAGCACTGTCAAATATGGAAATATTGTGCCATGCATGCCATGAGGGTGCATCTATTTTTAGAAAAAGGGATTTTCTTATTATGACCTCTCTCTTTCTAGCTTTGTTACAACAATCCCTAGATAGGATTGCAAATTTATGGTTTTTATATTTTGTCTACATACTTGTAATAACATCTTGTATTGGTTGGATATTATTTGCTTTGCTGCTTTTTTCATACTTTCACATAAATGAGTGATATAAGAAAACATCCTTGACTTTACTGCGCTTCTTGAATTCCACAACATAGCATTGTCCCATACATTTCTTACCTCAATCTTTTTATTTTTAGTCTACATCTTTTATCACATAATATTTAGACTTTGCTTTCAACAAATTGTATATTTTCCTTAATTTATATGCCCAATGAATTACAAAAACACACAGTCTAACGAAGAGGTACTTCCAAGACACAGTGATGTCTGCAGGTTCACTTACGGTTTCAAACTAATTTTATTTTTAAAAAATAATGCAAGCATGGCAGTTAAAGTCTTCAAAATATATATTTAGAAAGTTCTTTCTTTCACAAATTGTTATTTACATATAGATATTTTAAGTTTTGAAACACAAATTGGTATGTTATCATCATCAAATGATAACTTGTGGAAATTGGACAGCAATATCTTGCAGTGGAAAGAGTTAATGGTCAATCAGCTATTAAAACATGTGCCTGTGAATGTGCAAGAGTTTGTTTTGTTGGTGCAATTGATATGAACACCAGCTAGGGACACATGCAATACATTTCACCTGGAGCTACAACAATAACTACTTGGCTGGGTTGAGGGAGCATCTCAAAAGCCATAAACTACTGTCACTTGGTGTACATCAACAAATAATGGCAGTGCAAAGTCATTTTTGCTTTCCTAACAGACGAAGGTGAAGATTACATTTTTTCAGCAACATTGCTGCCCACTTTGTCTGGTAGTGTGACCCCTACAGTATGTGCAAACAGATAACATATGTTCAATTTCTCAAAGTTTTAATCAAAATCCACTTCTCCTTTTCACTCAAAAGATTATTGATAAGTGACAGTGTCATTTTTGTTTCATTGCATACAAACTCCATATAGGGATGTACACTGCTTAAAAGTCTGGTGACAAAAAGGTATGGAATTTTTTTATTTTGAGTTATCCTTTCACAAACTCACTGCTTAGTGCTACAGGATACTTTATTGAAGGCAATACTACATCACTACTGTATTACCAAAATGTGTAGCCATTTCTTTATAATGAGAGTAACATTCCCCACCCACCTGTACTGAATTGTGTATTACCAATAGCCCTTAACATATTGTAATCTAGGTATTATCAGCAGTTAGAATTCATAATGAATAGTTTCTCATGTGCTCATTTGAAGTTATACTATCAAAATTCATTGTGTAATAATCAAATCCTATGATGAACCTTAAAGCAATTACAATCATCACAATCACAGGGGTTCGTATAGTTGATTACAATTTACCTATAAATTGTACACATTATATATATATATATATATATATATATATATATATATATATATATATAGATAGATAGATAGATAGATAGATATGTGGGGGGGGGGGGGTTAAATTGTTAGCAACGATACGAGCCCCTGTGATCACAATCATCCACTGTGGCTTCCAAAAACATCTTTTACACCATTGACGGCATTCACTGATGCAGGTTCCCACAGTGTGACAATAACACATAATTCTACTGACTTCGTCGGCAAGTGACTACAGAAAAATAAAAAGACTTGAACACATTGACCTTCTTTCCTCATCCTTTCTTGCAGTAAGTCCTACACATATTTTTGTTTGGCAGAAATAGCCGAAATAGTCCGAATAATTGTCCGTTGACACATGTACTGGTTCACTGTCTCAAAACATTCTTAGTATATTGGCAAAGTTATCGTTGCCTTAGTGCACCGGTCTGGTAGAGACCAACTAAATCGAAATGTGCTCGGGCCTTTTCTACAGCCTGGTTCCCGGCCCGTACGTAGCAAGTCTACCATTTTTGTCGCATGCTAGAAAACTGCTAGCCTGGTTCCCGGACCGTAGGAACCTACTGATTCATATTTTTTAATTCATTTCTCCCGCAACCTGGCTGGTCGTAGGGGCGCCACTTATGACTTTGCGACAATTTCTCTCCATTTTGCCCTGTTCTCCACTGCTCTTTGGGACTTTGCAAAGACCACATCTGTCCACTCTTTGATATTATCTTCCCATTTCTTCTTCTGTCTGCCTCTTTATCTCTTTCCTCTTTCTGTGCCCTGTAACTTTATCTAAAAAAGTTATTCGACTCGCCGCGGAAAGAGCAATCGGAACATCCTCGGCTATCGGACGCATGTTGGCGCAGTAATTTACAGAAACAAATCATACATTTTGTTCGTCGGAAATTTCTCCGCAAAAAAAGAAACTGCAATCTATTCAAAATGTACAGGCTATTTCTACAATTGAATTAAGTGTAAGATTAACCGAGAAGTTACAAATAAAAAAATAGTTTGAAGCATTCGCAACTTCTCGGTCAATTCTTGTTTCGTAAATAGCCGAGGTAGTTCAAATGCAGCTATCTTCATATATTCGAGGTATGATCAGTAGGATTGACCTCGAAGATGCGAATGCGGTAAGAGAGGACAATGTTCTGAATGGAGACATTCTCTGCCAATCGAAACATTATCGGCCTGTTTCGTCAAGTCGAGAAAGCAACATCGGATGTAATTTACCGTCATTGACACCTATATACTGAACTACTTTTGTTCACCTAGTTTTGATCACATGGCACAATATGGCGTCCATTCGGAACAATCTCGCTTATTTCTGCGAAACAAAAATATCTCTCCGATCCAGGTTAGAAAATTCTATAAAAAAAAAAAAGAAGTTTAAAATTTTTTAACAAATAAATTTTGATCGGCGGAAATTTCTCCACAAAAAAAAAGAAACCCAATCTATTCGGATCATCTCCGCTATGTG
This sequence comes from Margaritifera margaritifera, assembly GCA_029931535.1. Classification (NCBI taxonomy): domain Eukaryota; kingdom Metazoa; phylum Mollusca; class Bivalvia; order Unionida; family Margaritiferidae; genus Margaritifera; species Margaritifera margaritifera. The sequence goes on from JAQPZY010001654.1 coordinate 4,487,935, forward strand.
TACGATTGTATTAAATGTACGAATGACCCAAAAAATACGAATGAAAAAGAAAGAAAAAAAAAATAGTTTAATCATTTGTAACTTGTAACCTGTTTTAACTTGTCGATCAATCATTGTTTAGTAAATGGCCGAAGTGGTTTGAATATGGCAGCTACAGCTATCGACATTCGTTCGAGTTTTGATCCGTAGGATTGACCTCAAAGTTGCAAATGTACGGCGGCGGAAGGAGACAAAGTTACAATCAGAACAATCTCGGCCTTTCTCTCATAACATGTGTGGTGTATTCAGCCGGAGGCGAATCACCAAACCTATCAAATTGATGTGTATTGACCATTACGACATTGCGAAATCACGCACTCGGGAGCCGCGTTAGATCACGAGACTTTATAAGTCAGGGGGATACGACTATGTTCACAATATTGCACTGTGTTGTGTTACCAAATTGTATCTACTCTGTTTTCACTAACTGATAACAGCCATAAACGACATTGGCTTATGTTATTTAAAACATTCCGTTTTTCGTTATATTCCATTGTAGAATGTATTTCTTTTTGTGGTTCCTTTCTTACATTACAGTTAGAAATGTGGTATGTTGGGTGTGAGCCGACTTTACATCCAAATGAACCTAAAGATCGTGCGATTTCCTATGGTCATCCTTCCTTTTTATTTTCATGTTAGACTTTGTACTTTTTACAGATAGATTCGCAGTTTCACGTGTGTGTGGAAGTTATTTTTAATTGGTTTTCCTCGCTGTATATAGCGGGTCCGCAAGGATCAAAAAGGGAGTGGTAATTATTCACCCAAAAGGGCACTTCAAACGCGTATCTCATGATCAAAAGGCATCTTGTTTTAAAGTTAATTGTTGTTGCTACTGTTATTATTATTATTATTATTATTATTATTATTATTATTATTATTATTATTATTGTCGTTGTTGTTGTTCTTCTTCTTATTATTATTATTATTGTTGTTGTTGTTGTTGTTGTTGTTGTTGTTGTTGTTGTTATTATTACTATTGTAGTTGTTGTAAAAATAGGAAAGGGCGGTGATCTCCTTGGGATAGGTCGGCATAAATTTGCAATAAAGTGTAGCAGATACAGTTAAACTGAATTCATTTTTAAGTGTGTCCTCTATCAAACCAATTGAAATATAGCATTTGCTTTGTTCCAAAAGCAATCAAATTTTCTTGGTAGCCCTTAAAATTTTAAAAATGACCGATTATTTTCTTTATTTCGGATTGTTATAATACTTAAAATGCGTTGATACTTTCTACAATCTTGCACTTCCACCGCTAATGTGGGATTTCAGATATTCTCTAAACATGCCAAAGTTTCATCTAATTTGGCGAAAAAGTTAGGGGTTTTGTAATGTTGCTTAATTTTACTTTTTTACATCTTTAGAATAAGCAACCCTCCCCAGCAATCATTCAGTCAGTTTCAAACTAACAAATTAAAATATATTTGGGATGCGTCCTTTGACAGAGTAATGCACTCGTAATTATGGCAATAAATTATAATTGTTATTGTTTGAATAGTAAATATTACGAATTTAATGGAAAAGGTATATATATATATATATATATATATATATATATATATATATATATATATATATATATATATATCATGAACCAAGCAAGAGTTTATTGATATGTAAGAGAATCAATTTTATGAGATGGCCTATCCAAGCTAAAAGTTTGACTTTTTATGATGAATGATCATCATAACTTTTATCTATTTACTTTTCTTTCATTTTATTGTAGGATGAAATTATCTGTTAGTACTAGAAAAAGTTATTCAGGTTATTAAAAAAAAAAACAAAAAAAAAACCAAAACAACAACGACAAAAAACCAATTACAGCAACAACAGCGAGATACGTTTACATTTTTTTTATATCATAGAAGATAATATTGCTTATCATTGCTTACAATGACACTTAGAAAGATAGCTGATTCCCATTAATTTTTCACGAAGATTATATCAATTTTCAAATAAAATATCAGAAACAAAAATGAAATTTGAAAGTCCACCCAAGGTTCAATTATTATCTTAAGATAATATGCAGTGACGAAGCGACTTACTGAGAAAAAAAAGAGAAAAAACAAAACAAAACAAAACAAAAAAACAACAACATTGAAATCTAAAGAAGTATATAACAGTGTGCGAATTCATATTTATATTTAAAAAAAAGGAAAAGAAAGAAAGAAATTACGCAACAACCTCGTCAAAAATCTATATGTATTGATCAAGTGAGTAAGAAGCATTTTAGAGTGTAAATAAATTCTTGTTTTGAACTACTGCGCCTGTTAACTAAAGTTATCGGTTTCAGTCTGAGCCAATAATATCCGTATTCATACAACTTATTGCATATGAAAATTGAACTGATATAATATAAAGTATTGCTAACATGTACAAGCTTCAAAATACATTTCCCATAGCGTCACGGATTTCAATACACATGACCCTCAAATCTCGCGGAAACGAGATCCCGTTTCCAGCGTGATTTCGGAACGTGAAACTCTAGAATTTTCTATTTTCGATGTTATTTCTCGACTTGGCGGATTGCCACTCCGCACCATCGCCCCTGAGAAAATACCAGAACTTATTAAGTTTGAGTAGAGACCGACATACACTGGTCTCCTGTCGTACATTTGGATCGCTACTGAGACCGATGAGGAAAGCTATTCGCAACTTCGGGGTCAATCCTACGGATCATATGCCGATAGCTACATTCGAACCACCTCGGTTATTTTACTCATCAAGGATTGACCGAGATGCTGCAAATGTATCGAACTATTTTTGTTTCATGCGTAACTTATCGGCGTCCAGGTACCCTGGGTCGTCTGTTAAAACGCTAGTTTTAAACCGACGACACAGTGTACCCGGATGAACTTATTGGTCAATCCCTACAGTCAATCCAATTGTAGAAATAGCCGAGGTAGTCAGATTGTGGTTTATGTGCTTGCGGAGAAATTTTCGGCGAGCAAAATGTATGATTTTTCAAAGAATTACCACGCCAATATACATCCGAGGCATATTTTTGTTTCGTAGAAATGGCTGAGGTTTTCCGAATGAAGAAAGCGTTCCTCAATCGGAACATTCTGGGCCCTTTCCATCGCATGCTTGAAGAAACCTCGTATGTAAATAATAGCCATTTTGAACTGCTATCAAGCCCGTGATTAGTATTACGTCACAATAACGTCACAATGACTAGATGACGTTTCATCACTAACAGCAACTTAATTGTTTAAGGCTATCGAAACCGAATAATACCTTCAATTTTTTCATTACAAGGCTGCAGGAATAACATTAACAATTAAAAGTCCAGGTATTTCATTGACTGTTGACACATTGTCCAGTGTTACTTTCAACACCTATCATTTCGGAACAATTTGTTCTTTGCACATCTAGACGGATGTTCGTCCGCCAAAAACGTTATTCGGGGAGTATCGCAACGATTATATCCGAGTCTCTTTCAGAGAGTCGAAGTTTTCGATTCGCATCGGAAAGAGACGAAGATGTTGCGACTTTTCGTTACGAAGAGTAACAGTGTTGAGAGCGATCAGGGAACCAGACTATTCCATTCGTCTGCAAGGGAGGTAATGGTTACAGTGCTTTGTTCTCTGCAATTTACCTTCAATAATACAAAACCAGTCTGATGCGAATTGTAAACGTTTGGGCGCCATTAGTGTCGTTGTATTTCGTGCGTGCAAGGGTGCAATCCGTTTCATCCTAGCTGAAAAGCAGGTCTTAGACTTTTTCAAACAAAGCGAAACGAACACCTACATTTCACAATGTCCATCGGTGTACCAATTAAGGTTTTGCATGAGGCAGAAGGACACATAGTTACATGTGAAACTACGACCGGCGAAGTGTACAGAGGAAAGCTTGTTGAAGCTGAGGACAATATGAATTGTCAGATGTCCAGCATAACTGTGACGTACAGAGACGGAAGAGTCGCTCAGCTTGAAAATGTTTATATCAGAGGCAGCAAAATCAGATTTATCATATTGCCAGACATGTTGAAAAATGCTCCCATGTTCAAGCGTGTGCAGGGAAAAGGGCCGAGTGCAGGCAGAGGAAAATCGGCAATCCTGCGAGCACAGGGTACATAATTCAATAATTCTACGGGTGGCTAACGCATGCATAATGTTGAAAATAATAAATAAAAGCAATGACCTGAAGAAAGAAAACAAAAGCAATGTGAAAAAGATACTCGGATTACTGCTATGACCCGTTCCGATACTGGACAATGTCCAACATGCAATAAAAGAGGCAAGGTTAGTAAGTTCGAAACGCTCTGTTCCGTGAAGGTACTCGGACACAATATATGTTACGCCCGATATATTTTTCTATTCATCAAGCCGTCGTTTACTTTCCTGCGCTCAGCCAAACTGAAGTTGTAGGCCCTAAACCATAATAATTGTATGAATATTTATTTCCCTGGTCTGACCAAGATACGCTCGCCTATACTATAAAACTGAAATACATATTTTTACCAAAACACTCGTGAAGACGAATGTATTATGATTTGTATTTGTTTGAATAATAATAAAAGCAAAATAAACTTGAGTGATTTTGATCATAATTGTTTACTTTTTACCTATTTATGGCACAATTCGTGAAATGTCGTCACTCGGTCTTACTTGATTGGTCACTATGCTATGATGATTTTTTTTTTATTTGTCTATACTAGATCATTAAAAGTTAAAGGAAATATATAATATAATGTCGCCGAATACTTTCGGTACTTTTATATTTTTCACTTTCATGCTGTGTGTGTATTATGATTCCCTGTTTATCATGCCTATCCGATCAAGTATGACTGAGTGACATCATTACATGAATTGTGTTATAAATGGGTAAAAAGTGAATAATCTGTATCAAAATCACTTGCATCAAAGTTTATTTTCCATTTTATTATTATTCAAATGAATAAAAATTATAATACATTCGTCGTCATGAGTATTTTGGTAACTGTATTTGAGTCTTTTTAGTAATTGCTCATCTACGGATTGCTGATAAGTGCAGAGATATGTAACTCAACGAAGCATTCTTTCAGCAGTTTGAGAATAGACAGATGCAAAGTTAAGTTTCTACTTGCCATTCAATCGAATCGGTTCTCATAATCCTACAACGTAGAAGAGTTGCATGTACTTGCAAAAAGTCCACTTGTTATTCCATGAATACAAAATTCAAAATCTCCTGACTAAAGAGTTCTTTTGTGGCACACACAATTTCATTGGTGAAAGCTGATTGGCTGAAAGTTGATACATGCATTTTCTTTCACCAATGAAATAAACAACATTGAGTGGACTTGTTATTTATCTCGTTTAAGAATCAAAATGGTATGTATTGCAGGTACTTTATATTTCACTGTTGTTTTGTTTGTTTTTATGGGTTCAACGCCATTTTTTGGCACATTATAGGCTATACATGGCAGCCAGTATATTTGGTAGAGGAATAACCCCAGAAGAACCACCGACCCACGTTGGTCAAGCAAAGACTTGAACTCACATGGGCAGAGGTGAGATGTGTGATCTGTAGAGGCGAGCACCTTAGACCACTTGGTCACCATGTTTCTCCACTGACTTGTGTATTATGCAAAAGAGCTTTTCGGTTCCAATTTTGAATTTTGTATTCATGGGATTTCAAGTGAGTGCACTTTGCAAACATGTATGTAATTCTTCCATGGAATAGGATTCCGATCACTGATTCTAGTGAATGGTAACTAGAAACTTGCCCATGCATCTACCCATGTTCTCAAGAAATGAAAGAATGTTTTGTACAGTTGCACATCTCTGCAAGTACTGGCAATCCATAGGCAAGCATAACTTTGTCGGACCAGGCACAAATTTGTGCAATTCCTATGTTTTGGGGCCAGTTTGTTCAGTTTTAGTCCAGCAAAGAAAAGTGAATGATGGCTTGGTGAACATAAAAATATATCGGGGAGTAAATGAGCCAGAGATTGAGGGTCAGCTGTGGATTGATGTGTTTCAAAGTTACTAACCTTGTGTCTTTTCTTTTATGATGAAGAGGGTCCAGAGTCCCAATGGGTCATAGAAGAAATCTGAGGAACTTTCGTCACTAGTATTTTTTTTAAGGCTATTGCGTATTTCAGCATTCAACTTGCATCAGCTACCTGTGAATAAATCCGTATGCATTTATTGTCAACATTTGTCAACATTTATGGAACCAATTTTTGTCTGAATGACAGATTTTTTATATTGTGTACTGATCTTTCTGCATTTGTTTCAAGGGTTAGTTGTTGGACCCGTTCATGTTTGATGTACAGTACAGCTAGTGTGATTTTTCGATTCCCCATGCTTCACGTTGATGGTGGAGAGGATTAAGAAATAAAATGCCACCATCTCTCTGCGCATCCTGATGGAGTTGCCACGGCATCTCGTGGAGAATAGCTCTACGCAGTACTTTCTTGTGGAGTCGCATCCCATGACCACCACAGAGTGGACTTGGTCTCGATAAAATGGGAATGGTTTACTGTTTATGACCTATGCAAGCATGTTCTAAAGAGGTTCAGATAGAGATGGGCACTGATTTATTTACATTATCTCTTTCGGGAGTCTCATTCTTACTTTTTTATACTGAAAAAATATGTAGTCATTCGGTAAATTATAATATCTGCTTGTTCTAACGAAGATAATGTATGATATATAATGCCAAATCAAATTTTAGATTATATTAACATAATGACAATGTCTCGCAAACTATTAATACTAGGGGTGAAACGATTCATCAATACATCGATGCATCAATACTTTTGCCATATTGATACACATATCGATACAAGAGGTGAAGAATCGATACAAAACTAGACTTACCCTATACAAGTTACTTTAATCTTCAGCAGTCATGAATAATTATTAGTCTGCCTTTTTATCCTTTAAACTGAGAATCGATAATGTATCGTAGGCTGTGTATCGTGAATCGTATCGATGCGTGGCACATATGTATCGATTCACCCCTAATTAATACTACATTTTGTGCAATGAATCTAATCATATTTTTTTCCAATACTACATTGTTGGAATCTACAGATGCTTTCAGGTCCTTATTTCTGTTGCAGTTTGTGCAATATACTTTTTAATGATTCATATGAAAGTCTGTGATATTGTTCTCCCTGTAGTGACAAGAATGATAAACATGGAACAAATTAATAACAAAATCGCATTCATACCGGACTGAAGTAAAACAAAATCGCACAAGTTCTAGTGTCTCCCACAGAAAATGGAAAAGGCATGGTAATAATCCTCTCCCAAGGGCACCTTCTGTACAAAGAGGGCACTCTCGACGCGCTCATAGTATTTTTAAGGGCAACCCTTTTTATTGTAATGTAGTGTTTAGTTTATATTAATATTAACAATAATAATAATAATCATAACAGTTTTTTATTATTATTATTATTCTGTTATTATGATTAAATTGAATAAGTTTTAGAAATATTTTGGCATAATAAACATGTTCTAGATTTTTTCATCTTTAAAGCAATTATAAATAGCAGACAGAGCTTTAAGTATGATCATGATTTATGCATTCATGCTATAAGAATATAAAATGATCGAAATCTTTGCAATACTTGCTTTTTTCCCTCCATTTCTTTCAATCTTTTCATAGATGGTGTTTTGTCATAGAGTTGCTAATCAGTGTGAGAGGTTGTAATTTACCTTTATTTAATCGCTGCAATTGGTTGTAGCTTCTCCAATTAATGGCCAATAATCGGGGAGTCATTTAGAATAAAGAAATTAAAAAAGGTGCTTCTTTTAATAATATCTACTCACTGGCATGTGGAATACTGTTCATTGAGTGGACACACTGCCGCGAGCAGTTCAAATAAACAAAAACTTACTTTATGCATCATCACGTGGTGTTAATCAGTGTATACAATGAGTAGCCTCCGATTCTGGCACAGATGTATTACCATTTACAATCATCGAAATGATATCAAGCACATAAGCAACCATTTTGTTAGCAAGACATGAAGAAGGCAATTATAGTTGGAAAAATAATACCTTTAATCATATCTACTCACCGGCTTGTCAGATGCTGTTAAATGAATGGAAACACTGTCACAAGCATTTCAGTTTGCATATAAACAAATACCTCTGCCGCTTATGATCATAGAAATTATATCAAGCATATAAGTGGCTGTTTTTGTGAGCAAGATACGAAAGGAACGTTTTCCAACCGAAAAAGGGCAAGTTGTTACAACAAAGGTCAGATAGAATGTTAAAGACAGTGTGGCGTGGAAAAATAACAGCATGGCGCATGAATAAAACACTGACGCAACACCATCCTAAACTGGCCTGTAGGAAACACTAAAGTTCCAATGGTTACCCCATGCATGAGTTCTCATTAACACAATGTACAATTTCTTCTGACATCCAATCACAGCATTACAGAGGGGTAATTGAAACTTGAGAAAGTATTGTTCTGGCTATTACTGCATGAACATGCAAAAGCAAATCATCATTGCTGGGGGGAAAAAACCCATTAGGATTTTGTATCCTTATTTTAATTTAAACTGTACTATTTTGTATTAATTATCCAAGTAATTTTTTTTATAAAAAAATCACAGATGGTCACAAAAAGTCATCCGAGATACATGTAAGTTGACACGTACACTTTTCGAAGAGAGCTCGAAATAAGATTGTTTAAATTGGACAATGGTCTTGCTCCAAACTACTTACAAACATGTAATTCAACCTTTTGTTCTTAACAATGATGCCTACATCACTTGATCATTCGGCTCCCTTTCTGTAGAACTACCTTGTATCAAAATCAATTCCTGCCTTTTACAATTTACCAACAGAAATTATAAGGAACTCGTCTTTACAAAATCTCAAAACTTACTTGAACCGGGATAAACATGTACCCATTTGTTGTATGTAAATACTGTTCATCAAATATATACCTGTATATTTATATCGCCAAGTAAACTCCAAAGTCAAATGTGTGTGTCCAAGTCACACACTTTATCCACTCAGCCACAGTAAATGTAATTGTAAAGCAATATACTACATACAGAAACGTGCCAAACACTATTCAAAGAAATTAGTTTACATCTTTTTTTTATTTGTCTAAATAACAAAATGCTCCAACAGTCACAAACAGGAAACTGCATACTTTAATATCTGCTTCAAAATAATTATAAGAAATAGATAAATATTACGATTAGGTTATTGACATCTCATTTCCATATGATTTACTATTTTTTCTATGATAAAAAATTTTTTTTTTTAATTTTCTCCTTACAAAAATGAGCAAATAGTAGGATACGTATGGAGACGATACATGCATGCAGAATGCCCTACAGTTGTTGGAAATTAAAATCTCTAAGCATCTTAGATTTTATAGTTTTCCACATTATTATTCATTTCAGCAGTAAGTTGAGTACAGATTAATTATGAACAATTATCAAACTTACATTGTTAATGGCGAGACCATAATTGTGGCTGTTAAGTACAATACGCCAAGTCAGATGGCTTAGTACAATAAAAACACCTTTCCCAAGCTGAAATTGACATCATCTTTTGATGCTAATCCTTGTACATATTTTATAACTGTTGACAGTGGTCACTGGCTTGATTTCTGTAAACATCCGCTGAAGTCAAGTCTTTATTAGGGAGAGACCATTTCATTTTCTAAAGGGGGGAAGTTAAATGCTTGAAAACAATTGCAATTTTCTGATTTGTAGTATTTTTAAAAAAGACATTCCATTCCTGATTTTTCTTGAAACAAATTTATCGTGATGAAAGGAAAAAATTTTCCAGTCGGAAAGAACATTCAGGCCCCATAAATTAAATGGTCAGTCCCTTACAGCACACATACAGTCAGAATTGAACTACCGGGGTAGTTCAAAGTTGTATATATTCAGCCTCGTGACTGTGCCATTACTGCTTACAGACTAAGCATGTGGTTCGCATTTCAGTGTAAATTCAATGTTTTCTGTTTGGTTGTTTTTTTTAAACAGAAGCAGTTATGAATTTGGAATTTAATTGTCTATATCTCAGAGGATTACTTTTCCTTTGGAGCAATAAGATAAATTTATGCTGTTCAAGAGAAGCTGAACAAGGTGTGCCTCTCGTCAAGTCAGTGCACAAGTTTGTTCAGAGTTCTTTGCATAAAGTAAAAGAGTAAAATTATTGCAAAAGAAGTTGATCAACCTTTTCTAAATATACATGTAGTGAATAAATAAGATTTTTGAAAATATTTTTTTTATTGTCTAAATATGTGATTGAAATAAAGATGACTGATTCTTCAAATGGTATCTGGTTGTTCATTACTCTTGACATCTTGGTCTTTGCATGGGTGGTCTTCATTCATTGGTCGTTCAAATGTCAATCAGTAATGTCGACCATCTCCTCCAGGGTGGAGTTGCCATTGACGTGCCTGCCAATGTGCGGTTGTGATTTGTAGGTATTTATCCCTCCACCATGGAGCGTTGTTGCAGAGCGAAAGTGGAAGGAATTAAGTCCCCCACCGCAAAGCGTGGGGTTTCGAAAAATCTTGTGAGTTGTACTGTATGGTTGAGCCGTTAAAGAATTGAGTATTATTTTCGACATATTTGAACTATTTCATTAAAAAAGATACAGAAATACAGATGAAATACAAATGTAATCTGTATATTTTCCTGTATTTGCACCTGTAAGTGCAAATATGATAAAGTTACATATGTGACTTGATGTTTATAATAAAGTTCAGACATCAGTTATTATTTTTCATATCGGGTTTGTGTATCTATTATGTACAGTAATTCAGATACAGGCAATTTAAAAGCAGTACAATTTTCATTTCTTTTCTCAAACACTTCAGCCCTGAGGGATCTTGTGCTACAAAACTAGATAGCACTTTAAGGGTTAAGTGCTATGCTTTCCTTTGTCCCTTTGAAATGTTGTATGTCCCCCAAATTTGAAGGATGGGGGAGACCGTTTTCCCTGCCCTTGGGATCCTAGGTGCAACACTGGTGGAAGTCTTTATACATGTCAGTTCAAACACAAAGTGAAATATCATGATCACAAGAACTTGCATCATGGATTTATCAATTCCTGCAAAAAATATTCACTTCTCAAGCATTGTATAATTTGACTCAGTCATTGCCAAGTTGGTCTAACACGTTTTTTCTACGATTTCTTAGTCCACCAAAAGAAACATCTCCTCCTGAACAGTGATATACTCGCAGCAACAAGTGATTCAAAATATATAATGCAGGAAAGGGAAATATTTATTGCAGAAATTGTTAAATCCACAAACCCAAACATCTGTCATCATTATCAGACTCCAGTGTCGCTGGTGTTCCATACCGGGATTTGAATACCTCGTGATTGAGTAACAATTCCCCTCTAGTTGGTTCTTTTAGATATTTGAGACATTTTTTCCTCCCTGTACAATATTTGGGAATACATTCAACAGTATTTCTTGCTGAAAATTTCATGTTTTCTTTTTTACATTTTCTATCCATAACCATCAATCATGCACTCTCAATTGGTTCACAGGCTAATAAAAATCAGCAAATTATTTCTGTCAGCCAGTGAATTTGTAATAATCTTGTACTTTGGCAATAAGCGCATTATATTTAGTAAGCCAACTTGAGGTGCCTTGACTCTTTCAGTCCAGAATCAACTGTAGCAATCTTTAATCTTTATATTCTGGAGTCTTCTTATGCACCTGACAGGTGCTCTAGATCTAACTTTCTTGCACCACAGATGAAGAAAAAAAATGTGCAAAGTCAAGGCTGAAAATAAACACTTAGCAGCATGGTCAATCCACTTGGTGTCTACAGTGTATCTAAAAATTATGAGAGTCACAACTTTGAGCAGAACATCAAAGGGTTGATATGGGGAAAAAGGGGGATTACTGCTTTATGGCAAGGCAAAATTATTTCATGGACTACATTTCACCTGAATTCCTCCTCTCATGACTCCTGTCATGAAATTCATCACGCACATAATAAACCCAATAAAAGCTTGTAGCTAAATTGGTCGGCAAATTTGCATTTTTGTGGACAAAATCAGAAAATGTTTTTATCCACTTGTTATTTTCTGACATTTCTGGCCATGGTAAGGACCAAGTTTACAGCAGCTGATTCAATGGTGTATATGGTCTGCAGCTTGCACCTAATGAATTCACTTGTATGAACTAACCTTTGTAAAGACAAAAAAATGGTAAAATGAGAGAAGTAGTGTATTAAGCTCTTGGTCGTCCCCAGTTAGAGTATGCCACCTCTATCTGGGATCCACATACAAAAGAAAATGTTAACAGAACTGAAATGGTTCAGCATCTTACTCTGTGCTGGACCCTTGGCAATTATTCGATCTCAAGAGAAAATGTGGACAAAATTGAAATGGCTTAGCATTGTTCGGTGCTGGAGTTGCGACACATTCAAACTTGAGTGTCTTGGAGATTCTTCATATGTTACGATGGAGTTAATTGGAACTAAGAAGGTCAGATGACCGCTTGTGTTGCTTCTACAAAATGGTAGATAAATTCACAGTGATCTGGGGAAAGTTATTAGCCAGTGGCTATTCTGGCTGTCACTAATGGAGCATAGATTATCATCACATGAATTATCCTTATTAAGACTTCTTGGTTTTATTTTCAGTGGCTGCAAGAGGACGTGGTAGAGGTGGTGGTGGAAGAGGCAATGTGTTCCAGAAAAGGCGCTGAGCATGTTATATTGTGGTCTTGTATGTATATGAAGATATGGTGGAAGAAAAGACTAGTGAATTCTGTTTTACTTAAGATTGTTAAAAGAGTCTGAAAATACAACTACAAAGATTCTGGACAGTTTAAAAAGACTTTTACCTTGATGAAGTCCTTGATCAGTTAGGTCAACTGTGATTCAGTATTTGATAATGAATGTAAATGAAAAAGACAGTCAAGTTGAGTAGAAACTTCATGGAGGAGCAAAGTTCAGACTTTAACCTAAAAAGCAATGCCTCAAAGCTGTCCATGTCCCATTTTTATTTTTCACATTGTAATTTTTTTTTCTTTTAGTTTTCCTTTTATAAAAACGACCCCAAAACAACAGAACAAATCTATTGAAAACTAAAATTCTCCATTTTGAAGCGAGTTAGAAGTTTGTATTCCAGAAAGTTTATCCCAGCATATACATTTTTTAGCTCTACTACTGATCATAGATCAGAAGAGCTTATGGGATGGCCTGTTGTATGTTGTTTGAAGTCCATCCTTCCATTGGCACAAGTTTGTTATTACTAATCTTCCTAAACTATTTGAAGCATTGCCATGAAACTTTACACACACGTTCATCCCAAGGTCTAATTGGTCCTAAATGAAAATGGTGCTGCTTTGACATCCAATATGGCAACTATGGCATACATCTTGAAAATCTTACCACTAGTCCTGAATGGAAAAACACGCTGACATGGGGTTTTTCACTAGAATTCTTGTGATGTCTCCTCGGTTCTGTATGAAAATGAGGGATTACTGTACTTCAAATCTTTTCATGTATTGTTGAAAAAGCATGACTGGTGGTAGGTAGGGAATATTTAAGCAAAGCTTTGCAGAAAATTATAAAGTTTACGCAGAAATGTTTTCCCTATCGATTTTTTTTATACAAATGTCACTGTTGTTTCACAAATCATATTCATATCCATCAAGATTTATTGTTTCAAAGAGGGGAATAATTTTTGTATTGTTTAAAATCAACTCCAGTAAAAGTACGTACCTGAAATATCTGTACAGTTTTATATTAATTCATATGGTAGCTTGTAGTTAATTGTCAGAATTATTGGGCATACAGTATCAGAAGTATCATGGTGATTCAGAAAAGATTAAGAATTGTGTGCATAAATAATGTTTGCTTCATGTTGTCAGTCTTTAATAATCATATGATCATTTGGCGAGTCTTTTGTATAGTTCATGTAGGTCATTAAAGAATGTTATAGACCCTGTTTGTTGTTATTCATTCTTTAATTACTATAAATTGAACTGTATCATAATGGAGCAGATTTCAAATTTCCAACATTATAGTTGCTATAAGTTTTGTTTGTTGCCACATTATTGCATTACATTTTACTTGTGTATGTCTTGTGCTTTTATTGTCATCACGTTTTATTAGAACTAAAATTTTGGGTACTTGCTGTAAATTGTTGCAGTTTTTACCCTGGGAGGGTGGGGTGGGAGGATTCCTTAAAGCTTGTGGTTCGGGACCAGGGTCTATTCTAGGATGTGGGTTTCACACATATTTCCTTACAAAATCAAGCAGAAAAATCGACTGTGTATTATATTTTCCAGCTCAACCTTTATTTTTTCACTGAATCTCTCCTATATTCAGAAAATTCCAATTTTTTTTTTTTCATCAGATGGTGGTGAGTAATATTTCTCCCTTTCCCCTCCATCCCAACTCTCTCCCCTTAAATTTTCAGTTCTTGAACAGACCCTGTGGAACTTGAAATTTAGAACTTGTGACCCAAATATAGTCCCCATGTTAAAAACTATCAGCTGGAGTAGGTGTGTGCCTATTGATTATTGTTCAATGTAAACACAAAACATATTCCTTGGGGTTTCACCTACCAGTAATGTGGTTTACAAAAGACCAGTTAAGATTTACCTTGTACCACAGCTAAACAAATTATTCATAAATGATTAATTGCTTTGCTCATCTGACCTGTATCTAAGGGTAACTGGGACAATACCTGTCCGATTCAGCTGCCTTGTGTCCTTGGGGAAAACCACTTAGCTCCCATTTGCTCAGCATGATATAGCTAAGTACATCCAAACATACAGTTAAACAAGAAAATAGTACATGTGAAGAATGTGATAAGGTGATTACAATGTAGGCAATGTCCTATCATGGTAATGAATGATGTCACAGTAGAAATTAAAGGAGAGAATATTTTTAAAAAATGAAGTTGATTCTAACTACATTTTGAGAAGGTCTAGCAGTGATACACATACATACATACTCTGTCAACTAGGCATCTTTCCTGGACAAAATTTATGCCATGAACAATTTTAACTCGTCCATAAAACCTTCAGTCACAAAGAATTACCACAAAATTAATTGAAATGGCTTGATTTGTGAATTTTTTTATATCGTCTGTATGAAGTATAAACTGGACCTTTCATAGTCTCTCACTCTCTTTCTCTCTCTCTCTCTCTCTGTATGTATTAGGGCTCAGGAAAACCACTCGTCCTGACCAGGTAAAAAGTGACTGTGCAGGAGAAAACTGGTACTTACTCGTCCCTGTGCCGAGTAGATGCAGATTTGCACCTTGAAAATAAATCTGCACATTTTCCACTCATAACAAGCGGGTAAGTTGAACATTGCTTAACATCTAGCATGTGTCAATTATTGATTACTTGTGTGTATATTGCCTACTTGTTTTAAGTCCAAAAAGTGCAGCAAAGGAAGCCGACTTTAATTTATACACAGTTACTCAATGCAAACTCGACACTAAAAGGGCTCCATATCCTGAAAACATTATGTTCAGCGTGAAGACGACAGTTGAATACCTTGTAAGTATATGCGTTAGAGCTGTGATAAGTTCAGAGTCCGAGAATGTTAAAATCTTATGATTTTTCATCTGGTCAGCTTTATTGATACTTTGTTATGCCAAATCAAAGACACCAGCAGACAGCTCTACGAATATGTAACGGTAATTATTTTTCACAAGAAAATATTGCAAACTTACAATCGGAAGAAGTATTTTAAGTGTCTTTGCGGATTCCCACCAACTTTCATTCAATGCATGCCATTGTATTCTATGTATAAAGCACATAATGTTGAGACATGTTTGGTTCTAATTTAATTGGGGTCATGGTGTAACAAACTTCCAACTCTTTTGGCCAACCAGCAATCTTCGTTTTCATAGGTGCCCTTTTGAGTAGTGAAGAAGAAATGTAGGCTCGACTGGAATGGATTTACTTATAGTACGAAAATTGGTTAAATTGAAGAGATGCTTGAAATTATTCTTCAAATGTAAGTTAGGGACATTTTTTGTTTGAAAAATAATTGCATGTACTACTTATAGAAATATCTGCTGGCATTTTCGCTTTGGCGAAACAAAGTATCAATAAAGTTTAACATTTAAAACAAATACCGGTGACCTAGGGCAGCTGGTGCAAGGGTATTTGGTGCCCTAGGCTAACCTTCAGCCTTGTGCCCCCCCCCCCCCCCCACATACACACACAATTGACTTTCGAAAATGAATATTGTACATTTATTATTTCCTTCTGTTTTTCTTTCTAGTTTTAAATGTTTATTATCTTCTTTTATGCTATTTCTCTTTCCTTTTTTATACATTCAGTTTTTTTGCCTGCATCCCCCACCCCCCACAAATTTTTGGCGCCCTATGCGACCACCTAGTTTGTCCTAGCGGTTAAACCGGCCCTAGGGGCAAGCGTAACACATCGACCAGATGAAAAATTATGATTTTTTACATTTTCTGACTTAACTTCCCACATGTCTAACAGATAAAGCTGTGTCATAGCTAATTAAAAAACAAATTTTCTCCACATTAAAATGGCACCTAGATTACAGAAAAGTATCACTGTAAACATGAACACCATTCAGAAATTGAGTGCTAGGTGTGAAACTGCATACCTTTTCTCTTCTTATAGATTTATCTAAGGGGTTACATATTAGAATGGTTGTAAAATCACTTTCTTCACTCTGAACATACTATTTTCATGGTTTGGACCCATTGTAGTATCAAGCGTGCATCCGGTGCCAGTGGATTTATTTTGCAAACACAAAACAGACCAGACATAATAATAATTATGTAAACTTTTGTAATTTCAATGCTTTTTTGTGTTTGTTGGGAACAGGGTGCAGAAAGAGAGCAAACAAGCCTGCTAACTGCATCCAATTCTCTCAGAAAGACTGCAAAAGTGAAACAAGAAACTCTGAAGGACCTTGAAAAGGAGATAGAGCAGAAAAAGTTTGTTTCTCACTAAATACAAGAAAGCAACTGGAAAGCGATGTGTTTTGTTAATATTGTAAATAGGAACACATACAAAGACTACATAGGATTGTTTCTTTTTTTCTTTTGAATACAAAATACATTGAACATTGGATTACGACATGAATTACTACATAAAGTCAAGGTGTGCAAGCCCAGGTAAATTTAAAATGTACATATTAAAAATATTTGTTGTTAACTTATTTGTTATTTTTCATTGATAGATGTCATTCTTTATGTTAATTTACTTGACAATGCAAGAAAGTGTGGTCCTTGAGTTTTGTGAAATTGCCCTGGAAAAGTTTTGGAAAAGTCATGGAATTTGTTTTTGTTAAATCTGCAGGAACCCTGTGTTTGTCTTTTCTCTGTTTCGTGTTTGCCTTTGAAAAAGAATGGGAGTCGAAAGCGCTTAGGCTAGTTAAAAACTAGTTTTGCACAGTTGTCAGTTTATTGCATTTATCTTAATCAATCCCTGACCTCTATTTTCATTATGCATACATGTATTTGCATTTAACATTGATTTAATCAATACTATATCTTCAAATAAAAAATTCACTGTTTTGTATTTATATTATAAACACAATTTGTAAGTGCATGAATGTATCATAATCATATGTAGTGTATCCATACTTGAAAGTGTGTACATTTTTAGTTTCTAAAACTTCACTAGAAAATGGCAGTTGAAAACATTTCTAACTACTTGGAAACAACCCCTTTACCCTATAACATATATATCCCTTACCTGAATGATTTAGTTGCTTTTCGACGTGAATGGCCGCACACGTTAATCCAATGAACGAACGAAAATTTAGTTGCTGTGAATAAGCTGCAACTTAGTGGCAACTAAGCTGCTAATAAAGACCATTGCCACAGGTATTGGCCAAAAGCAAACCTAAGTAAACCACTAGAGGCAAACACTTTTGGCTGTTTTTTGGCAACTGACACCCAATTACACTGTTAGCCAGAATATAACCAAAAGTAGCTCTGGGAGCATAATTCCTTCCTTGGATAAGAGTAAGTTTGCCACAACCATACCAGAAAAGCACCATCAATTGTCCTCTATTTTAACACCATGCACTGTTAACCACAAGAAAAACCAGAAGCTTTAATTGGATGAATTTGTATTGAAGACTTCATGAATATAAAGTTAAGTTTGCCACAACACAACCAGAACAATTTGTTAAACTTTCTTTCAACCATTATATGGTGACCTTAACATAACCAGAAACAATGCTTAATTCAATAAAATGAATGACAGAAGACTATTAATAAGTATTCAAATTACAAAATTTTCTGGCATGAATTACTTACATGTTGTTCTTTAACAATAAAGATTACTTGAAGAAGAAAAGAAATTGTCAGAATAAACTTTTTAAGTAAATACTCAATAATAAAATCATTACAACAATGCAAATAATTACCTGCCTTAAATAGCTTAAAAAATGTTATTGGCTTGGGACTCGAGCTCTACGATAAAGATAAATAACAAAGGCTTATATAGGTGGACTGTCACTTTTAGCATGGTATAGCACTTACAAAACTGCAGCATTCTATACTTCTGCTGGTAAAATACTGCATCTATACTGCAATATTCAAGTACATTTCCAGCATCAACACTCACCTATGCTGATTTTCAGCATGGACTACTATCACGATGAATATGTATGCTGCAGTCATGCTAATCTGACTTAATAAAATCACAACAATTCTGCTTTCCAGCATGAATTGCTGTCATGCTGACTTTGCTTGCTGCAGTCATGCTGAACTTTGACAATTTCACAAGTATGCTGTACCCCAACATGTATTGTATCATGCTGAACTTTGACAATTTCACAAGTATGATGTTCCCCAGCATGTACTGTATCATGTTGAATGTACATATCTAACATTCCCTCAATCAAATGTGGTGATCTCATGATTTCACATGACTTTTTTTCTCTGCAAGTCTCATGACCGCGTGGATATGTGAGAACTTGTAGATTTTCAGCGTGCAAGAAACATTACAATCTGGAATTTCTTGCATTCAGGACATTTTTTCTTACTGTTCCCTTAAGTGTTTCAAATTTTGTCATCCTCATCTGTCAATAAAACATTTAGACTTTTGTAAAAAAAAAAAAAAAATTTTGCTTAAACAGCATACCAGTAAGTGTTACTGGTACTAAGAAATAAATGTAACACAAGTAGGTTAACCAGAACACAGGAGAAACTGAGTTTGGTAATATATATCTCCAAATCTGTGTGAAGCATATATTTTTACTCATATTATTCTGAATACCTTAAAACATGCATATTATCTTTTAAATTCCAGTAATTCCATTTTGTTAGATACTTCATATTATTACTTGATTTATACCAACCAAATTTCTGAAAAATGTGGTAAATTATCAAAACCTAATAATAACAATAATAATAATAATAAACAACTCTTAGATTAGAGAAAAGTAAATGCCTGTGATTTTATTTCCTATATTATAACTTTCTATACAATATCAATGGTTAAATAATGAGTATTTTTTTGCCAGAAGGAAGGGGGGGGGGGGGGGCAATAATTATTTATAAAATTCCATTCTTCTTATCTATTTATGTTTCTCCTTATTATTAGACATAATACACCCATTCCTGTGTTTATTAGTGTAAGTGTTGTTGCAGTCATTATATATATATATATATGTGTGTGTGTTATTACATGCACACACACACATAAACACTCTGAACTAAGAAACTAAATCTTGGCTAAGTCACAAGTGGCACTTACAAGAGGAAAATCACCATGGGCAGATTAAACTCGGCAAATTGAAAATTTTGCCCAGATTTTTTATAAAGAAGATATTCCAATCTCTTATGCCAGTGGTTCCCAAACATTTTTGAACATGACCCTAAATACCATCTTTTGCGACCCAAAATGCAGTTTGGGAACCACTGTCTTAAGCCATACAAATAAATACAATTTTTTAATCACTTGTTTTCACCCTTTCCAAACTAACTACTAATAATTTAAATTAGCACACACTTTTGGCGCAATAACATTGATTTATTTATATGATTTATATGCCGTATCAAATTTTAATTTTCCACTGTCTCAGAACACAAAAACAAAAATCTGAGTGTTTAGGAAGCCGAGGAAGTAGAAGTCCTATCCTACTATTTGTCCAGACTTACAGTTGCTTTACACTCAACACTGATAGGGTCTTTGGTTTTCCTCTTGTTGGCAAGGTCCATCAGGCAGTGCAGGATATGCCCATCTGTCTGGAGGCAATGACACTTGTCATTGATTTCTTGCTGACACCTGACCACAATCTTTTCTTGAGATCTGGTAGTCTGATATTAGATTCCATCTCGTCTCACTCCTCTCAGCAATGCATTCCGGTGTCACAGCCTGATCTGTTGATGGACATTGTAGGGTCAAGCCAAAAATGAACAGCGTGCAATTCTATATTTATCACTTATGTTTTTTAGTATAAACAAATAATAATTTTGATTACTGTAACAGTAAATTCATATATTTTTGTGGTACCAACTTTTATGGTTGGGGGAAAGATGACATTTTCTTTATTGAAATGGACCATTTCATAACCAACAGTTTTCCTGTCACTTCACTTACTCCTGAGATGGTACAGGGCATCTTTGTGACATTACAGTCCCAAAATGACATTAGGCCATTTTGTTAGCTAGCAATTTTATTCTTACTTTCCATGGTTCTGATGTTGTGAGTTGTTCACAACCTGCACCATATCATAAAGTAAATACAAATTTTGTTCTTTTGTGTCTAGTTCTAATGTTACTATGTTGTTTTGCAACACACGCTGTATTGTAATGTAAATAAATGTTAATACATAGCTTTAAATATAATGAGAACAAAAAAATAAGTATAATGAAAGAAGGAATTAATATTTTAGTTTCTGATTTGAATAGCATTGTATGTGATTGGATGAAAAATATTTTGCAACGGCACAGGTGCTGATTAACATTCATTTTACAATTAACTTAAAGTCATTCATATAAGATGCATCAGATGAGTTAAAAATAAATATATAAAAAATGGCCTCAGTTTTAAAGTGATTTACAGCAAAAGAAATTCTGGTTATGAAACTTCACTCTGAATTGCTTTGGTACAGTTTACTGAGGTTAGGATCTTGAGATTTCACTGTAATTACTGCTTATAGCAGTATTTCCTTGTACTAAAGGTAAACTAGAACTATTAGTGATGGGTGCATTGCAAAGGGCCCCACTCACAACAGTTTGCTCCTTTGGGGCTTAAAGAGTGAAACTTTTGTTGGGCAACCCAAGTTAGCAGAAGATGGTCATTCAGGGGCTATAACTCATCTAAATGATAACGTGGAATACTTGAAATCCAACTTCTTCAAGGACACATTAAAACAAGCAGCATCCAATATAAAGATAGGAATCTGATTGACAAGGGCCATAACTGTCGAAAATAGAGCAGATAAGACAAAACCCAGAGAGATACATCTAGGTGTAAGAAACAATGTCCACATCAAACTGCATCAGTGTTCTTACAAAACTGCATCAGAATATGTTGAATGGTTCTTGCACAACTCGGACTGCAAGCAACATTCCAAGTGTCCATGTGAAGACAAATATTTACAGGCATATGTAAGCCAATATGACGAAGTTCATACCAATTTGCATCTGAATATCTTTAATGGTTTTGAGCACTGCCAGTTACAAGTGACATTCCATGTGAAGATATAAGGTTAATTCCCAAAATGGCTGTAATGATTATCGAGATAACCACTGACAGTTTGAGTAGTAGCAGTAACTGGTCAACTAACACCCATCTTTGCCTCGTAACAGCAATCATATTGGTTACATTTTGATAGTCAGAAGGTTCATTGGTACAAAAGAAAGGTTCACCGTTTTGAATGTTCCTTGATTCGAAGGGTCATCAGTCCGAAAGAGGAGTTCACTTTCTCTAAGGTTCAGTAGTCCGAAAGTGCGTTACTCCGAACGTTTATTGGTCCGAAAGGGTTCAATGTTCCAAAGATTCAGTGGTCCAAAGGTGCGTTAGTCCGAACGTTCATTGGTCCAAAGAAGTTTTCAATAGTCCAAAGGTTTAGTGGGCCGAAGGTAGGTTAGTCCGGACTAATAAAAATATATTAGAAATATTGAATGTTGGAACCAATTAACCTATTTGCAAATACCTTTGGACCAAAGAACCTCCGGACTTGAAATCCCGGTTTTCAAATATGTTCGGACTAATGATCCTTCAGACCAATGGACCTCTTCTTGTCAAAAACCTTCAAACTAACAAGCCTTTGAACTTGTGAGCCTTTGAACTTGTGAGCCTTTGAACTTGTGAGCCTTTGAACTTGTGAGCCTTTGAACCTTTTCCCTCAAAGTTACGAACCCTCAGATCACTGAACCTTTGGACTATTGACCCCCGTATTTTTTAACTTGCAAACCTTTGGACTATTGACCCCCGTATTTTTTAACTTGCAAACCTTTGGACTATTGACCCCCGTATTTTTTAACTTGCAAACCTTTGGACTATTGACCCCCGTATTTTTTAACTTGCAAACCTTTGGACTATTGACCCCCGTATTTTTTAACTTGCAAACCTTTGGACTATTGACCCCCGTATTTTTTAACTTGCAAACCTTTGGACTATTGACCCCCGTATTTTTTAACTTGCAAACCTTTGGAACAATGGAACTTTGGGTTAAAATGTTCAGAAAATAGAGCTCTTGTACAAAAATAGTTTGGAGTTATGAACCATTTGGACAAATGAAACTTCGGAACTTTGAGCAGTTACCCTTGAGTATACCAAATGTTTTCAATTACCAGAAATAAGGAGTCTAGTCCGGACTAACCTGTATATTAAATTATGGATATGCCTCGTGCGACTTTTAAATCCAACAACAAGACAATTATTCTCTTTAGTATTTGACTTTCGTTTAATATATACAAAAAAATATGAGACTAAGTAAATTGCAGTAAAAAGTACATAATATATGTGTATGATTGTGTTTTCCAGTGTAGAACACTGATGGAGGATATCTCCATCTTTCTTCACGTCACTGCTGTCTTTTATTACATGACCGTCGTCTACTGCGAGCATAGTGCACACAGACTGGCAAAAACTCCCCGATTTCCATCATCCCATGGGTATTCTTTCCCAACAATCAAGACAAACGTGAAATGCAACAAATTCACGTCCTAAAATGAGCAACAGTTGAAGTTAGTGTCCCACAAACTGATCGATCTGGCTACATGTACAGATTCTGTAGTCCGGTTTGGAGTAGAAAAAGCCGTTGTTGTATTTTTTTTTTTTTTTTTTTTTAAAGCTCATATTCTCATTATTATTTATGAAAGGAAAATCAATTCTAGATCAAATATGAATTGAGGACTATATAATTCTTTTGTGTGTGTGTCTTGTTTCGTCTTAGGAATACGAGTGGACTTTGACCTGTTCACAACTGTATCATTGCCCAAGATAACTGCGGCACACAATTCGAAGGCTATGGGCCATTACCTTACCGGTCTCAAACAAATTTTGAAGTTTACACTGAATTTCACAGCAAACTTAACTTTTTATGCTCTATCTTAAGGTGAGAAAATTTTCAGTGGGTGTTTTTGCTGTTTGAAAGTTGCATCAATGATCACAATACGTCATTTTGACTTCACACATTTTTTGTTCAGAAATGTGAGAAAAATAACCCTTCGTGATGCATTGGTCTTGGAGAGGAAAATTACACCTTCTGAATCAGAATTTCGCATCAGACACAAGCCACTGCCCTCAGGTGGAATGTTCCTATCCAACACCGATGCAAATCATTTGCGAGTTATCTGCGACGGTAGGCAAAAGTAGTAGAAACTATGTAGTAAATTACCTTGGTATTTACATTAGCAAATGCACACCTTGTATGTTTTAAGCCAATATCTCAAATAGTATTACCTATATAGTCTTGAAAAATGTTCTGTGAAAGCAGTCCGAGTAGTATACCACCATGCTAAAAGTATGTCACTGTGACTTACGTTTCACACTTCAGTAACTACATACATAATTTATGTTTAGTTTAGTTTCTAGAACACTGTTGCTTATGCAATCACACAATTTGATGTTTTGAATATCCTCTTTGAAAATTATGTTGTGGTTGGCTTTTACTTCAACCGTGACTTCCATGGCAACCATGCATAGCAAGCATGTTGAAAAATCTATTGTTTGCTCTCTTTTCAAATATTGCAGGATCTTTTTTTTTTTATTTTTTTGATCAAACTTTGCTTTCCCAAACTTTATGGTCAATTTTTTTTCTCTTTTTTACAAAACAGGGCACCTACTTTTAATAGTTTCTCTTGAACTATATTTGACTAATTTCAACTGAATTAAGTCGCTGGAATTAGTGGCAATAATGATGATGTGCCATGTAACCCACTCATACTTATCTAAAAAAAAAAAGTTTTTCAGTAAGTATTTAATGCATTAAAAAAAAGAATGTTATGCCAGGTGAGCAATGTCATACTTGTGTCTCTTGTTTGCAATAAAAATGCATTTTTCTCTGACAGGCTGATCTCCAGAGTTATGGCATTGATTACAAGGGGCCTGCATCTATTACCTGTAGTCCTGTTCAAATTCCAGAAACTCCACCTATATCAAAATTGGTGATTTTAAATATACAGCACTTGTTGAGCCAAGAGTATGATTGTTTTGGTGTTGATTTGTATGAGCAAATTTTGAATTTTCTACCGTAATACTGGTAGACATGCATGCACACTTTAGAATGCCAAACTGACCAAAAGTCTTTACATGGGCCATGCACACTTTAGAATGCCAAAGTGTCCAATAGTCTTTACATGGGCCATGCACACTTTAGAATGTCAAATTGACCAAAAGTCTTTAAATGCACCATGCACACTTTATAATGCCAATCTGACCAAAAGTCTTTTCATGGGCCATGCACACTTTAGAATGCCAATCTGACCAAAATCAGGTCTTGGAATCCAGTCAAGGTATATAAATATCCAGTCTGGTCAGTTCCGAACAACCGCTATTCGCTCGATATCGTCTGCTTGTATTTCGTGATGAATTTTTGAATAGCGGTTGTTCGGAACTTACCTCTCCGTCAAGGGTGAAATCCAAGAATAGCCAAATGCTAACGGCAACTCCCGGACAGGTACTTCTACCTTCTTCGAAATCGGCTTACAAATGTGGAATTTTCTCCAATATGTCATGAATTGAACGAGGTCTGTTGAGATGTTAAGATAATTGATCCATTTTTAATTACAGCTGGCGTAATTTTTACATTAGGAGACGAAAATAGGACAAGCTAGCAGAGTTGGAAATAGCGAGGGGTGAGGAGTCGTATCTTACCTTGTGTTATATTGTTACAGGTTGGATCCCCCCAGCCCTCTATCCATTGACCGATACTCCTATTTTTTATTTTTTTTTAACGAGCCACTGTGGTACAACCAGGGCCGGATTATCCATTGGACAAGGTGGGCAACGTGTGCCCAGGGCCCCCGAGGCTCAAGGGGCCCCGGACCCGGACTTAAGGGACCCCTGTATATTATCGTATGCTGTTCACAGGCAGTGTTTTTAACAGTACTGTTGGCTGTGCCCAGGGCCCCCAAAGGCTTTAATCCGGCCCTGGGTACAACCCAGGTTCTAAAATCGTCAAAACCGAGGAGTCCAATACATGCTGCCCACTTTAAACCGATGGTATTATATTATTAAATTAATGCTTAATTTTCATAATTTAAGAAATGGGCGGTCTAAATTCAATTTTTAATTAAACTTGATGAACAAACGTGCGCTCGAAACGTCCTTCACGGTATCAGAGACCATTATATTTTACTGGTTCTCTTGTCTAAATTGTTCAAATATCAGCTTAGTGAAATTCCGATGTAAACCAGTCTGCCACCAGTTTTAAAATAGGGGATTTGCTCCATTCGGAGTCTATTTCTGCCAAACTAAAATACGCCTCGGAGGTATGTCGGCGCAGTAATTTACAGAAAAATCATACCTTTTGTTCGCCGAAAATACCTCCGCAAAAAAACTTAATCTATTCGGACTACATTGCATTGGCTATTTCTGTGATTAGACGACTATAGGATTGACCGAAATGTTATGAATGAAAAAATAGTTTCGTAACTCTTCTGTCAGTCCTTGTTTCGTAAATAGCTACAGTAGTCCGAATGAGAAACATCGACATATGATCTATAGGATTGACCTCCAAGTTGCAAATGGATTTGCTCGTTCCTGGCCTACATCATCCTACGGATCAAACCTCGAATGTATGTGGAGAATTCCCACGTGGACCACTTTGAGAATTTACGAAACAATGATTGACCGAGAAGTTACGACTGATCAAACTACTTTTTTCATTCATACAATCTCAGTCAATATTGCAGTCAGTCCAAATGAAGAAATGGCCAAAGTGGTAATGATAGAGTGGGGTTTCGTTTTTGCGGAGAACTTTCCAGGGAACAAAATGTATGCTTTGTCTGTAAATTGCTGCGACAGCATACATTAGAAACATATTTTTTTCCAGGAGAAATGGCAGAGGTTGATCTGAATGGGCCCACATATGTGCGGTATGTAGCATACAGGCAGGGAACCAGTCTATGGACCAGTCTAGCCCCCTTGCTGCCGATTCACATAGGGGACATTACTCTTGCGAGGTCTTAACACGTGCACTTAGCATGTAAATAAACAGGAGAATATTGTTGATTGACCGAGGAATATCATTATTGTAATAATTGTTGTTTTCTCTCCGATAGTTAGAGGAAAATATCCAAACATGACGGACGAAAAGATTGTACCCCGTGGAAAACCCAAATCGGGAAGGACTTGGAAATCACCACAAAATTCAAGGCAAATATCTCTCAAGTATCCTCAAAACGCTGTAATTCGTACTTTTAACGTGAATTGTAACGCGTTCGTTATAATATTGTGAGAAGCTATTCAAATAACCATAGAAAATGTTCAGTTATATCTACTTCATTGAATCATAGTTTTAAAAAAATTGGCATTCATGTACATTAGTTCAGAATTACCGTTTTTCCCAGAGTGTATAAGTTTACTTATTTCCGGAAGAGCGTCCATGGTCCGTGCCAGTGACGAAAAAGTCATGTGGCATATGACCGGAATATGCCAGTTAGGCCAAGGTATGGATATTATTAGTTTATAGCGTCTCCGTGTTTTTTAAATTAAAAAAAATAAAATTTATTTAAAATATTTCTCTTTCCAATGAAATAATACTCAAACGAAAATGTCCATAGTGAATATACATTTCCAGCGTAAATTTTTCATATGTTGTATAAGAACCCCACATGATTAAAACCAGATATTTACATTGACTTTGCCTTTGTATAAATTCCCGAAGTGGGTTTACCTGTTCAAGAAATGTAAACAAAGCCGATATGTGATCAGCGGACCAATCTTTAGCATATAATACACAATTCAAAGCCAAAATGTCACAAAAAAGGCATTAGTCAAAATATAGATTTTCATTCTGATTTTTTAAAATTACATTAAATTACAATTACCAGTTTAAATCTCATTTTGTCTGATTTTACTTGTTAAATACTTGCTGTCGCTCTTGAAGAACACTGGCGACACAGTTGATGTAATTATCTTGAAACAAGCGCATGAGAAACATGGTGCACAGTTCAAGGATGGGAACGAAGTTAGGAAGGTAGACAATTATCTACTGTACTTGGTGATTCATTCAGCATATAGTATTCGCACAATCTCATGTTTGTTTGTAGCCCTTACCGATTTTAAAAACATAAAGCATCAAGGATATAAAAAAATGCACAAAACTTTTATTCATCAACTTATTGGCATTTTAAACCGAATTGAAGCTCTTAATGTAAACAAGCAGACTGCTTGCTCACTGTCAATTTCAGATATGGCGACCGTATTACTAAAGAAACTCCTGTTTGATTTGAAACGCCAAGAAGTTGACAGTGTTAGGGACCCCCAGATGACAATCAGGTTAGAAATTATATTGGTGCTGGTGAACCAAGCAAACTGGATGTCATAGAGAATTTTCACCCCCATCTAATTTTCAAACCTGGCTGAACATTCTAACCTAGGGGTAACTCTATTCTGGAAGTCTCACCTAAGTGATGGAAAATGAACTCCCCCATCTCCATAAAAAATGTGGATGATGATGGTGATGATGTGAACAACAATAAAGACAGAGTTCTCCTTTTAATTTTGGGCACATGAAAATTCCAGCAGTAGAGTCCTCTGTACTAATGTTTTCATTTGGTGAATGTCTCTTTATTGGATCTGTTTCTACAAAGCAAGTATCAGTCATGTAGTGTGAGGGTTATCAAACAGAGACCTAGTGATTTTAAAAGGATTAGGTGAAGTTGCATACTCTAGATCTTAGTAGATAGGGAGATTAAGACACCTGTTAATTAATTGTTGGTGCCTTATCATCATTTTGATCAAAAGACTAATTACATGTGAGTGTGCTTTAATACCTCACTTCAGTAAGCATCATTCAGCACACATTAATCCATTGTACTTTAAATCCTTCCATAATGTTTGGAACTCTTGCATTTTATCGTATACATGTACCATATTTAGAAAATTAGTGCCTAGATTTGTGAACTTATTTTGTTTGTCAGAGAAATAAAAACTCCCATGTTAATCATCATAAATCATTATAATATCAGATGTTTTTCAATGTCCTGTGCAGATATACTTTTTTTTCTAGTGATTATCAAATATGTGTTTTTCCAATTTCAATGTTACATACATTCTTTGGTGCCAAGTGCATGACTGCAGATGAGTCTGGTTATGGAATTGATTCCCTCATAGAACTTGGAGCACTTTATGGTGCAAAGTAAGGTGTAGTTAAATGTGAAAGAATGGAGGTGGACTTCTTCCAGTTCAAGGTGGTAGTTAAATCACTTGCAGAGATGAGTCTGCAGGATGCATGCTTGGCATTGTGCAGGAGGTACTCCAAATCATTTCCAGACTTTGCTGTTTTAGCTGAAGTGTTTTCTGGTTTTGTTTTCATCTCTCATGTTGGTGGCTTGTGAGTGAGGTTTCTCACCACATAATCATATCAAGACAAAGGGTCATGGACATTTAAAACAAGAAACTGTAATGAAATTTATGAGGGTGATGGAAGAAGGCGCAGGACTTAAGAAATTGTATCCTAAATCTGCAGTGGAGAAGTAAAAGTTTGTTTCAGAAAAGGTGAATGTAGTAGTCTTTGTTGCATAAAGATGAAACGAACAAAAATGAATGGAGTATGGTTATTTGTTTTATTCCTTCAGTGTCTTGGCAAATTTTTTTTTTTAAATCGAAGTAAGCTAATGAAATAATTTAATAGAGAAATGAAACTTTACTCTCTTCCTTGATTCCTTCTAGTTGCATGCAAAATTAAAGAATTGCAAGTTAAGGGACTGACCATTTAGGTTTGGGGGGTAGGACAGCTGGGATTTTGTTTGAAAAAAATTCTGACTCTCAAATAGCTTGAAAACATTATTCTTGCTCTGATTTATAGCAACAAAAACATTACATTAGTTGAAAAAATTAATTATCTTGAAGTAAAAGAAAAAAATAAATATTGCAGCTCAAAAGTAAATTCCAGGTGCCCCCCCCCCCTCAATTAAATGGTTGCTCCATCAAGACATGGAGAATAGTTATATTTGTAACATCACAAACAATCAGTTTTCACTGTCCTCAATTGCTGTAGATTTTCATTCTTTTTTCATTTCTGTTGATACCAAATTTTGCACAATGAATGAGCATTAGGAATCTAATGACATAATGCATTTGTGGCACAACAAAACATGGATAATGTTCTGAATTAAGGGAAGAAAAGATGTAATTATTGGGGCTCCTATTTTTAGGGCGGGGACTTGCAACTTTTTTCAAGAAAGTAGTCCTGGACTGCAACTTCCAAAATTCTATGGTAACGATACTACTACTACTACTACTAGTACAAGCCCGCAGGAACCAAACAGGAATTGGGCAAAGTACTGAGATCTAGCAGCCAATGTAAAGTTTGGTGAACAATAGTGCAGTGGTGTATCAATTTGGATCATTGAAAGAAAATATTTATACACTGATCAAAAGAAAGCTGACACTGCTTGTCTTGGTAAAGTTAAGCTTTGTGTTACACACACAGTAGTGTCTGCAGATATATGCATGAAAGAACAACCGTTTATACTCTCGTATAATCAGGGTCCAAATGCAAACAACATAGACCCTGATCTGCCGGCACATTATGCAATGGCAGATCTGGGTCAATGCAGTTGGTATCGGCTTATACACAAGTATATACGGTACTCACTTCAGTAACCGGTTCTGCAGGCAGTAAAAAAATAATACTGTACCATATTTTCACCCTGTCTCACATTAAGAACATATTCTACGATAAATAATCAGTTTAAAGGAACCAGATATTCTCAAAAATATAAGAGATCCTGTTAATTTACACTTAATCAGGGATATTCATGCCACCATGCATGTGAATGCTGGTTCTGGTTTATACATTGGGACAGATGACAATTTTACGAGGAAAGTAAAAATACCATTAGAAACATTAAGGGTCACTGTTGGAAGGGTACATGGTGGTCTGTACAGTGAAACTCCTCAAAATCGAAACCTCAGTATACCGGAATCTCCTCAAGACCGAAATTGTTTTTTAGTCACAAATTTTTCCTTCTTTAACATCATAATTTTTTAAAACCGAAACCCCTCAACTCTACATACCAAAAGAAATTTCAATCCCAAATTTAAATTTTACGCTTAAAAAACTCCCATGAAACCAAAACTCAATTCAAACTTGGAAATATATTTTAGCTACTAAATTCCTAACACATGCTGGAACAGATTAATTAAGATTTGCCAGTAATGTAGTGGACTGGTCTGTGAGATGAACACCCAGAAAATGTCCCAAGGGCATGCAAGGTTACAACAACACTTGACACGTGCCGATACAGATTTGGGCTGACAGTAGGCTAATCTGAAGTCTTTGCACCATACAAAAGAACCAACTGTTAAGGCAAATTACATGTATTAATAACTGAATGCTTGTAGGTAAGCCATTTAAGACGAACTATGTTTATCTGCTGATTGTTTAATTGTGATTGATGCTATTCATTTGTATACATGTTCAATAGAACATTTTTTGCTTATTTTTTTAATTAAATATCAGGGCTTTATGAACCAGGCATGTGGTCTTGCTTTTTTATGTTTTGCCAATGGACACAGACAAAGCAGTGTTCAAAAAGTCATTCACTCAATTGATTTTCAATGGGAAAAATCATTGCATATATGTATTTAAGTAGCCATGACTGTCTTTTGTCTTCACTCACATGTCAAGATGTCAGAACGACCAGCTAAGTGTTGTAGGATTAAACTATCTGTACATGATAAAATTAGTTTTATCAGTGAGTATGAATCTGTGCCAAAACCTACACTGAAGAAACTAAGGGAACAATTCGGCACAGGAACATATACTGTTTCAGATGTTCAAAAGAAAATGGAATTATACAAGGATGAATTTGAAAACAACAGTGATGCAAACAAGCATCGTTGCAACAATGCCTGCAAATTTGACAAACTGAATGATCTTGAGTGGCATTGGTTTCGCCAAGCTAGGACCAAAAACATTCCAATGTCAGGCCCTATAATAATCAAAGAAAAGGTGAGTAATTTTGCCAATGAAATACCAATTGTGGACTTTAAAGGATCTAACAAATAGTTAGATCATTGGAAAATGCGCTATTCAATAAAGGGATTTAAAGTTAGTGGCGAGAGTGTGGGTGTCAATACAGAGATAGTGGAAGAATATCGAGAGAGAATACCAGAAATCATTTGAGATTATGCTCCTAATAACGTATTTAATTGTAACAAGACCGGACTCTTTTTCTGTGCACTTCGTGACAAAACTTTGTAAGTTAAATGAGAGGTTTCAAAAGGGCATAAATCCTCCAAGTAGAGGATAACAGTAATGTTGGCATGCAGTGCTACGGGTGAGAAATTTAAACTGCTTGTAATTGGCAAGGTTTAGAAACCCACTGCCTTAAGGACATTAATGTTGCAAATTTGCCAGTGACATACGTTGCTAACAGGGAATTGTGGATAACTACACAGATATTCACTAAATGGATAAATAATTGTAAACAGATGAGTCGGAAGGAGAGACCAATCATTATGTTGACTGGAAGAGTGAACTTGTGTCACGGTTTCATGAAAGCAGTCCTTCCTATGATGAAAGCGATGAATATGATAATGAGAATGTATGTTCTGAGCCACCTGGCAGTGATATGACATACCCTGAAGTTGGAGATCTTATAGAGAGATTTAAAAAATTTGCAATTGCTAAGGATGAACATTATTTGGCTACGGTACAAAAAATGGAGTCAATAACACAGGCCACATTAGTTAAAGAAAGATGTAGGAAAAAACAGATCATGCTCCATGTTTTCTTTAAGCCAGGCTCTTGAAATGTGAACATTATGAATTATACGGAGTATTTAAACATTGTAGAGTATCATTCATGATTCCAATGGACCTATAGTAAAGTTATAAAAGTAGCTCGTTCCTCGGGTGTTTCTTGTGATGAGGACTATGTGGAGCAACTGTATTTATTCATGTGACAGGATATGATTTTTGGTAGGAATATATATTGCTCAGCTAATTTTTTTATTAAATACATGAATCTAAAAAAAATAATTAAAAAAATAACAGCTTTCTTAATTTTCATCTTTCCATAACTCTGTCTTTCCTAAACCACTGGATCAAAATTCACCAAACTTGCTACATAGATTGCCCATGTTATAACCATATGCGAGAGGGTGTAGTTTTTGGGCTAACTAGGGGCAATGGATGCGAGAGGGTGTAGTTTTTGGGCTAACTAGGGGCAATGGATGCGAGAGGATGTAGTTTTTGGGCTAACTAGGGGCAATGGATGTGAGAGGATGTAGTTTTTGGGCTAACTAGGGGCAATGGATGCGAGAGGGTGTAGTTTTTGGGCTAACTAGGGGCAATGGATGTGAGAGGGTGTAGTTTTTGGGCTAACTAGGGGCAATGGGAGGGATCTAATGATGAATATATAAAAATTGCAATTACAGTGACATTTATAAACAGTTTATGACCAAACTTGATACATTCATAGCAAGAGGAAATGTAATGGGTTTTGGGTTATGATCCCAGGGCGAAGGTAAATAAAATAGTGGGGTTGGATGGGGTCCAGGGAGAGGGTTTTGATAATATGTAATAAAAAGCATTGGAATTTGCTATAACAAGCTAATGAAGTAGCTCATGTAATCGTTGTTGTTCTTGCAGATTTTCAGAAATTTCACGAGACAAACCGTTAAGGACTTCATGGGCCACAAAGATGAAGAAAAAAGCAGAATTAAAATCCATCAAAGAATATGAGAAAAGGCTCAAAGAAGAAAGAGCAAAAGAGTTTGAGGTACCTGTTTATTCCTTATTAGACGGAAGATATGAAATATTGTTGGAAATTCTGTAAGACTATTTCATTATTTGCTTTGCAGATGTACCATAAAAATATTAAACAATTTTACTTACTACTCATCAGGGCGTGGCATATATTTCAGAAGATATTTCTGCCATTTTGAGGCACATGTATCCAAAATCGTTATAAGAAAGAACATTTGATTGTTCAAAGTGACACACTGACATTGTTCAAAGTGACACACTGACATTTTTCAAAGTGGTACACTGACATTGTTTAAAGTGACACACTGACATTGTTCAAGTGACACACTGATATTGTTCAAAGTGACACTTTGACATGCCAGTGTGGCACTAAAATATTGTTATTCTTATTATATGGGTGGGGGGAGCATGCAGGTTTTTTCTTACACAAATTTCAGTTTGATGAAAAGGTGTCGGTCGCAGAGGCAACTTGTGATGGCACTAACTTGTCCAAATACAGGTCTCACACAACTATTTGAATTAACTGTATATTATCATATAAAATAAAAATAAAAATTAGAAGAAATCTTTAACAAATATTCCAGTACCTTAGTTTGCGGATTTTTGCTAGACATATTAAATGAGAAAAATATATGTTGTGCAGTACTTAAATTAAATTATTACCTCTTAAAATGGTCTGCTATCAAAATATCCATGTAAACATGGTACTAAAAGTGCATTTGTACACTTCAATTTGAAAAAATCCACATCCATCAGTTTAATATCCTGTCAGGTACATTTTTTAGTAGTATAAATTTCTGCACATGCATGACAAAATTTTGAAAGTACTTAGCATAGGTCTAGACTTAATAACACCCCAAACAAAACCGACAAACTAGGTACTATTTTCTACAAGTCATTTTTGGAGGGTCACCAGGGAACCATATTAAATTAGTTTCACTATACCAAAAGTATATGACTATAGTTAGGCTACACATACTTAGCAACATTTTCTATTTCAGAGGAAATCCAATCCGTGCACTGTTACTGAACAATATAGTGATTTCCTTAGTCCTAGAAATCCAATTATTCTCAACAGTGACGAGACTTCAAAATCGAACTTTTAAGTTATCCCACACCTACTCAGCATGAAAAGAATACTCCTCTTCCAGTATATTACCTGACCCTTGACTACTTTTTCAGACCCTTGCCCCTAAATATAAAAGTGGAAAAATGACAACAACTGAGTGTACAGAATGTAACTTGTGCTGGATACTTGAACCTCTGTTGTAAACTGTCATTTTATACAACATGAACCGCAGGTTTCCTCCAGTGCTAGTTTACCCTCCATCATTGACAAATTAAAGGTGATGAAACTGCTTGTGACAAACCCATTTTATAAAATGTAAAATGTGTAGAATTCCGTATTTACCATAGTTTTGCTTTTTAACATTTTTGAAAAGAATAATTTCTTAATTTTTGCTTGGCACAATATGTGGAATGAAAACTCCTCAAACAAATTTAAGAACATCAAACCCACTATTGGAAAGTGGCATCCCTCGTGTCGAACAAATAGGACAGATGAGGTGGTATTATGCCGATCGCGTATTGGACACACATATCTGACTCATGCATACCTCCTGAAAGTGAACCTTGACTGGAATGTGTACCACAGACAGTGCACCACATTCTTGTCAAGTGTGTCGATTTCCACCCCATTAAACAGAAGTATTTCAACATGAACTGTTTGAAGAAACCGTATTTGGATGTGCCACCCAACAGCAGATTTTAATGTTTTAAGGATTTTGCATGTGTTACCTTTATCTGTTTTTTTGTATACATTTTACAGAATTTTAAGATCTTTACATTTTATATTTATCTTGTACTTAATTTTGAATTTTTTTGGAAGGGTTTAACTTCCTACATTTTGTGCAATTAATTTTTATATTTTTGGAACTTAACTTTTTGTTGGCACTACATAGCCATTGATGTGCTGCAAAACAATGCTAGATATATACATAATTATGTACATACTGTACATACATACATTTCTGCATTAGTGACAATCCCAATTCTGCAGGATGTCGGCATATGTAAGCTCTTTACATGTGAAAGCAGCAATTGTCCATACCTCTGACATTTTGTCTATTCCAGTTATGCAACAAGGTCAGAGGTGATTGAAGGTGACTCAAAGTCATACCTGCCATAACACGACATGTCATGCTAAAAACACTATTTACTACTCCCAAACCCCCGACACAGTTGTGTTTCGAAAAACACTATTTTCAGTAATCTTTGAAAAAAATAAAACAACCCACCACCTTGATATATGCCCATAACATGTAGCATGTATAAAAACATGTATAAAAATGATAAACAGTCCTGCTTAGAGCTCATGTAAAACTCCTTGGGGCAGTTTATACAGCTAATTGTCATAGAGGCAATTAAAAGGCAAGGTGGTCAGGTATAAACAACCACCATTTTTCACATATTACTTAACTGGCTGAAAATAGCTAGGGTGATGAGTTAAGTCCTTTGAAAACTACTGTGGGGGAGCCTATTAGGTTAATTTGCATAGGTAAAGTTCACAAAGTGGAACAGTCCAATTCATTTTAAGTTATAGGTAAAGAGATGTTTGTTGAAGAACTAAAGTTATTACACATCACTGCATTGAATGAGAATGTTTAAGCCTTCTTTGTTATAGATTATTGGTAAGTTTGTGAACAGCGGCAACGTTTTTTTTAAAGTCAAATTTTACTCCGTATATAAAACGCAAAACATGATTATTTCAGTAGTTGGAACAGTGTTCAATTGGGATTAATTTTTTAAGGCAAAATGTCAAAACACATTTCCTGTGATTCAGGAAACAATGAGCTATCAGGGAAGCAAGCAAAGCCCAGCAAAACTAAATTTCAGAACTCATGGTTGACGGAGTTTGACTTTGTGAAGCACAGCAGCAAGTGGGGGGATTTCCTTCTTTGCACATACTACAATCACCATATCGACATTAGTCATTCTGGAGTGTATGACATCCATTGAAATAGCAGCACTACCTATATGTAACATCGGGACAAATCAGAACACATTCAACACTCTGAATTGAACATTCATATTAGTTCTCTTTATTATTATTCATTATCTTAATCTGGACGACGTCACTTTTTGGGGGTCACGCACACTGCCCCCCCTTGGAGCTTGAAAACCAACTTTTTGAGTTTAGAAAAAAACCAACACTGTCTGGGAATATGGCAGGTATGCTCAAAGTTTTGATAGTTTTTGGAAAGTTCGCATTTAATTTGGATATAATTTGATTTCATATGAAAAAGTATATGTCTTAGCGGCATCTCTGAGCATCTTGATAAAAGTTTCAGTTTACATAACAAATCGTTTATAGTTATCTTGCTGTAGCAAAAAGCAGTAGTTTCTCTGAGTAGGTTGCATTAATCTAACAGCTTTATCTGCTGGTTTGTCGTGTATCTCCATAATGTGAACTCATCTTCATTATTTTCTAAATAGTTTAACATATTGTTCTCTGAGATTTTTAACTCTGCTGGTCATAGATCAGAAGAGCTTATGGGATGTTTTGTTGTCCATCGTCTGTCCATCAGTTAGCAAAAGTTTGTTATTGCATCTTCTCATAAACTACATGGATGATTGCCATGATACTTTATACACATTCATCCCATGGTGTAGTTGGCCCTAAATGAAAATGGTGCTGCTCGGTCATCCAATATGGCCATCTTGACAATCTTGTTATTGCTACTCCTCCAGAATAGATGGCCATATCAGCATTGCGTTTTCATTAAAAGATTTCTTATGATGTCTAGTTGGTCCTAAGTGAAAATGGTGCTGACCTGACGTCTAATTTGGCTGTTGCAGTGGCCATCTTGAAAATCTTCTTATAGCTACTCCTCCTGAATGGATGGTCATATCAGCATGGGGTTTTCACTAAAAGACTTCTTGTGATGTCTAGGTGATCCTAAATGAAAATGGTGCATATCTGAGGTGCAGTATTTTCAGTCTTTCCTGCGAACCAATTTTTTCCTACTTTTTGTCAGACTCCCTATTTTTCGCTATTTTTTCAAAATGGCCCTACTATCAATTACACACTGCATGAACCATAATGAAGTGACTTAACCTCTGTGATGTGGAGCTGGGTGTTTGAGGGTTATGTGCACGTTTTGGTCATTTCACCATGTATTTGGGCCATATATCTTCAAATGAACACAGAAACTAGAAATTGCGATTAATTAAAACTGATAGGAGTACCTGGATTACGATATTGTAATTACGAATGGGTACAAATATTTAATCAACTGCGAATAGAACATGGAATTTAATTAATACTTTTTTTTTTTTTTTTTTTTGTTTCTACAACATCACTAAAAATGACAAAATCCAAAATATCTTAAAGATATTTTGAAACAACCGCTATAAATGTACATGAGAGTATATGCACTGATGTCTGTTTAAAAAAAAGTAGCCCTACTTTATCCCGACATTTTGGCAAAGGGTTGCAGGAAAGACTGTATTTTGAAAACCTTGTTATTGCTACTTCTTCTGAACTACAAGTAATATTTCCATAGGGTTTTCACCAGAAGACTTCTTATGATGTCTAGTTGGTCCTGAATGAAAATGATGCCACTTGCAATTCCAAAATGGCCACCACAGTGTCCATCTTGAAAATCTTGTTATTGCTACTGCTTCTGAATGGATGGTTGTATGAACATGGGGTTTTCACTGAAAAACTTCTTATGATGTCTAGTTAGTCCTAAATGAAAATGGTGGCATTCTGACTCACAGTATGACCAGCACAATGGACATCTTGAAAATCTTGCTATTGTTACTTCTTCTAGATGGCTGGTCATATCATTATTGTGCTTTCACCAAAAGACTTCTTATGATGTCTTGTTGGACCCAAATGGAAATGGTGCCAATCTAATATCCAGTATGGACACCATGGCAGCCATCTTGAAAATCTTGTTATCAATACTTCTTCAAAATGGACAGTCATAACAACATGGGATTTCCACCAGAAGACTTCTTATGATGTCTTGTTGGTTTGAAATGATGTCATGCTATCTTTGATCACATTTGTGAATAAGTAGGCTAATTTAAGGTAGTTTAATTGTATTACTTACATAATAATATTTATAACAATATTCGATTGATCAATTGAAATGAGTTGACCTGACATACGGCCGTGACCGCTAGCTCTTACTCAGGTTAGGATTTGCATGCCTTTTAACTTTTCTTTTATTCCACCCCCTTTATTTGATTTGATACAAAAGATGTAATTAACATGATAATACAAAGCAGGTCTGCTTTTATTTGAGTGTAACAACACAACAAATCCTTCCGCAAGTCGGAAATCAAAACATGGTCGGCTCTTAATTAAGTTCTCACGGAAACGCTCTAGGACATAGCTGTGACGGTTGAATTACATTTTTCATGTTTGAATACAAGAGGGCATATTGCATTTATGATGATTACACTGAAACTGAATTATAAGATAGAACTCAAATGCAAATTTAACTTGACAAAACGTATTTAATTGGTATTTATTTTTTAAAGTGTTGCCACCAGTTGGCATTAGCGACATTTTCATTGATCAAAATTTCGTCGAATATTGTTATTTATAGTGCACTGAGAATGTTGTTTGAAAACAAGATTGAACAAAATATATATCTTCTTATTAAAAGTTGAGAATTGCATGATGTTGATTCAAGTTTCCGTGTACTAACCACTGTTTTTGTCAATAAAACAAGCAATATATCAGTGTTTCATTTACCAATTTTGATCACGATTTTTTTCACGTTCAACAAATCGGGGCCATGTTTTTTTGGGGTATTTTCTAGTTTTAAAAAATGGGATCCATGCCTGACCCCACGTTATAAGGGGGTTCACAAGTTATCCGGGTGCGAATTATCGAGGGAATGGTGTATATATTTCCATTCACTTAGTACATTCATTCAAGAGTTTGTTTTCCTTTAAGCAGTTTGGTATGCAATGTGTTTATTTTTATGAACTTTATCTCCTACTTAGATATGCTGGTATGTATAGATTACTGTTAGAGGTTGGTTAAAGGGTTAGTGACCAAGATTCAGAGATAGAAGTCACTTAGGTCACATCTGTTTCAGTCGGGGGGATAAAAAGGTAAAGTATCCAGGTCACAAGGTTGATGAGACTTTCCATTCCTAGGTAGTGACATCAGTTCTTATGCATAGATTTTCCATTTAAGCTAAATGTGTTTTGCACTGTTGCTATATATGTAACAATTGTCCCATCCAAGAAGTTGCTTTACAGAATAAAAGATTCCTTTTTTCCCCTTCATGCATAGCAAAAGAGACAGCGACAAGAGGAGCACAAGAGGAGGCGACTGGAAAATGAAAGAAAGGCAGAAATTGTCCAGCCAGTAAGATTGTCAATTATATTTTAATTTTCCTTTTTTTTAGCTCACCTGTCCAAGTGGCCATAATGTCAAGTAAGCTTATGGCAGTGCCCTTTGTACGTTACGCATTTGTTGTCCATCAACAATTGCTACTTTCAGCTTCTCAAAAATTGCTGGACCAATTTCAGTCAAACTTGGCAGAGAGCAGTCTGGCCTGAAGGCCATTCAAATTTACTAGTATACAGATAATGCTGATCTGTCATCTAGTAAAACCACTATTACTAAGCCAAAAAAAACTAAACCTGACTTCTCACAAACTACTGAAAAGAATTCAACCAGATGTGACAGAAAAATCAAAGTATTACAGAGTAGGTATTAGGAAAATTTAATATTTAGTAATAATTCAGAGAATATAAAATTTCATTATTAAATATTAATATATACAAGTTTTGTACAAAAATAAAAAGACTATAGCATTGGATGTTTTAGAGGTTCTCAATATTAACAATTACTAAC
Source organism: Margaritifera margaritifera (assembly GCA_029931535.1). Lineage (NCBI taxonomy): Eukaryota > Metazoa > Mollusca > Bivalvia > Unionida > Margaritiferidae > Margaritifera > Margaritifera margaritifera. The sequence continues at coordinate 4,528,163 of JAQPZY010001654.1, forward strand.
TACAGTTTACAGGCACATCTGTATTTCTTATGCACCATATATACTTGCTGATAAGTCTTGCCAAACTGCAAACTGCTTAGACCCAAATCTGCCATCGCATAATGTGCTGGCAGGTCTGGATCTCAGGAGTTTGATAAGAGTAATCAGTAGAACAAACATCATAGACCTTGATCTGCCGGTGCATTATGCACTTGGACTTCACTTATAAGCGAGTATATACAGTAAATAGGTACATATATCTGCCATTACTATAGAAGCAGCTCTAGGTGACCTTGTGTCATATTAATTAAAGAACCAGTAGGCCAGTGGTAACTGTAGGGGTCTGTGTTAGGCAGGAAGCTGGAGAAGTGGAAAAGTGGCTAGAACATATAAATATACACTGCATGAAGTTAAATCCCCATGTGGTCAGGCTGCCTATTGACCGTACACTTGTTAGGGGACACATATGGAACTCGTAGCTGGGAGGCATAGAAATCCTCGTTCCCAATGTTGAGTTGACCAATAGAACACTTTTAATTATAACCATAAGTTTTTTTGATCTGTCAATCAGTTTTTCATGAATGCCTTTATACAGATGATGCTCATTAGTCAACAAGTATGGCCACTGTTACTGAAAATAGAAAAACCTTTAAATATCAGCAAGCATCATAATAATCCAGATTTCTTGGCGAACTGCCTTGCATTTGGCTTTGAGTTAGATGTTGACCAGGTGAGCAATCTCAGTGATGTATATTCATATAAGACCAACAACAACAAAAATATGTGTGTTTCCTATTGCACTGGTTTTAAAATTAGGGTAGGCAGGTAGGTATTGTTTTTTTTAAACATTATATATAAATCAAATAATATTTAAAGTGCTTCAAAGTTCGAGGCAAAATTGGCTCAATTCGATGCAAAAATCAATTTCGGCAATGTGATTTTGTTTATAATAAAAAAAAAATTTTAAAAAATTGGGTGGGGAGGTGGGGGAAAAAGTGGTAGGGTCAGCAACGTGAAACAGTGACATTTGGCAAACCGGAAACATACATATTTTTTTTTTGGGCCTAATTTAAAAGCAATGAAACTGCTTTATAGTAAACTGGAATTGAGCAATGTTGGATAAAAGCTACTTGCCCAAGTCAACATGATATGCAATCCCCCCCCCCCCCTTTTCATCAAAATTTTCTCATTTAGTAAGAAGAAAAAAATGTAATTGGTCAGGAAGGGTTAATGATAAGCAGGTTTAACTATTTTTTAAAAAATTATAAAAATGTTCATTTATCCGTATTCCCCATAACATGTGTTTTTGATCTGGATAATTTGTATCTTTGGTCTTCGTTTTTGACAAAGGACATGTATATTTTGAAGTGTTGTCAATATCAGCCTTTATATCCAGATGGCTTCTATCTATCTATCTATCTGTCTATCTGTCTGTCTGTCTGTCTGTATATCTATCTCCATATATATGTAACAAACTGACAACGAACACAGCAAAAGTAATTTTATCTAGCCTAAGCGCTTTTAGTTCTTAGAGTCTTTGTCAAAGGCAAAATTGCAAAACGGAGACAATCAATCAACACAAAGATAATGTTGAATTTCCAAAACTTTGCATGATTGTGGATCTAATAGAAGTGTTATGAATTCAAACTAATAACACATGATATCCATATGTATATGTTCTACATTATAAATATGTCCACAGTGCCTCTTGTATATACATGTCCACATAGCCTCTTGTATATACAAGTCCACATTACATGTCCACATAGCCTTTTGTATATACAAGCCCACATTACATGTCCACATAGCCTCTTGTATATACAAGTCCACATTATATGTCCACATAGCCTCTTGTATATACAAGTCCACATTACATGTCCACATAGCCTCTTGTATATACAAGTCCACATTATATGTCCCCATAGCCTTTTGTATATAAAAGTCCACATAGCCTCTTGTATATAAAAGTCCATATTACATACAGTATCTTCTGGTCAGATACATGCATATATCCACACAAGCAATGCCCTGATAACTTCACATATAATATATGTATATGCCCAAATAAGTACTTGATGATCTATATATATATATATATATATATATATATATATATATATATATATATATATATATATATATATATATATATATATATATATATATATATATATATATATTGTGAGCAGATTAAAACAGATCATCAGCTATTTACTTGGACATATATTACAGTTGTAGTTATGGGGACTTGTGTGGACATGTGCATGTATGTGACAATTAGATAAGTAACATGGACTTGTACATAGAAGAGATTATACATAAGTATTTTACTATGTATGTGTTTATATATATATATATATATATATATATATATATATATATATATATATATATATACTTACTTATGCATACTTGTGTGCATATATCTATATTCAACAGGTGTATCATGTGTAATTGTACAGCTCTCACTTGTTATAATGCAGTAGTTGGGGTCCATAACCGCTGACCATGCCATGTACCGAACTGTGTTATATTGAGAACCACAATGTGTACAGAGCTGCAATATATCAAGAATAGCATAACACACAAAATATTGATATAGCGGGCACTATCAAAATTTTTTAAATAATGGTGTTTTGAAAAGGCAATGAAGATATAAGACTTAAGTTGCACCTTTTTTTCTTTTAACCCATATTGTTATACATTGGTATGATTTTGGCCATTGGATCCATAGTATTACCACATTATATCCAGAATCGCATTATAATGAGGCGTATTATAATGTAGGAGAGCTATATATAGAAGAGGTTATGTGAATGTATATTTAGCGTGGACATGTTCATATAGAAGAGTTTATGTGAATGTATATATAGCATGGACATGTTCATATAGAAGAGTTGATGTGAATGTATATTTAGCATGGACATGTTCATATAGAAGAGTTTATGTGAATGTATATATCGCATGGACATGTTCATATAGAAGAGTTTATGTGAATGTTTATTTAGTGTGGACATGTTCATATAGAAGAGTTTATGTGAATGTATATTTAGCATGGACATGTTCATATAGAAGAGGTTATGTGAATGTATATTTAGCGTGGACATGTTCATATAGAAGAGTTTATGTGAATGTATATATAGCGTGGACATGTTCATATAGAAGAGTTTATGTGAATGTATATTTAGCATGGACATGTTCATATAGAAGAGTTTATGTGAATGTATATATAGCGTGGACATGTTCATATAGAAGAGTTTATGTGAATGTATATTTAGCGTGGACATGTTCATATAGAAGAGGTTATGTGAATGTATATTTAGCGTGGACATGTTCATATAGAAGAGTTTATGTGAATGTATATATAGCGTGGACATGTTCATATAGAAGAGGATAAGCAGTTGTCCTGAGCCCTGCTTATGTTTCTTAATGCCCTAACATCTACCTTCAATGTCATTGTCAAAGACACCAAGAGCATGGGATTCGGCAATGAAAATTGCCCAAAGAGTTGGTAGATTTTTACGTATTTAGCAAGGTCTGATATATATACCTTCCCATATACATGTATAATGGTGGACTCTGCTGGTTTGTCATTGGAAAGGACATCCTGAGGACCTCCAGGTACATTCATGTATTTGGAGGAAGTAAAACTTGATAAATATAGTGTAGTGATTAGATAAAAATTTTGATATAGATAAATAAAGAAGTATGGCTTAGCCGTTTCCTTCAACAAGTAAGATAAATTCTGTATATATATATATATATATGAATTAAAATTCTCTAACCTGTATTATAATATTATTTATTCATATTTAAAAATTCCTTTAATGTTATCAGGCCTGCTCCTGTAGAATCCAGGGATAGCACTTTCTGCTCTGTTTGGTGTATATTTGTAACTCTCTCTCTACATATATATATATATATATATATATATATATATATATATATATATATATATATATATATATATATATATATATATATATATATATATATATATATATATATATACATGGACTCGTAGCTCAACAATCTCTCTCTCTCTCTTTCTCACACACACACAGCGATGGATTTCCCATTAGGCAGACAAGGCTGCTGCCTAGGGTGGAAAAATTCAGGGGGTGGCAGATTTTAAAGTATGAAAATCTGGCTTTGTTAAAATTTTTATTTATTTTGTAAAAAAAAGAAAAAAACAAAGTTCTTGTTCAGAATTTTCCATTATTTAAAGATGTAAAGGTCTTTAAAGGCTCTGGTTTTAAGGCTTTGCTTGGGGTGGGGCTGTGGGGGGTTGTGGCAACTCTGACAGTGCCTAGGGGTGGTAAAATCATAAATCCGTCATTGCACACACAAACACAGGAACCCTACCTTCTTGTATCAAAAATAATACCTATATTTCATTCAATATAGCCAATAGGTCAAGGTATTTTTTTCCCGATATCTTTTTGTTTCTTGTCATCGTCATCTTTGCCACTGTCCTTTGTAAGTATCTTGCAGGTGCCCTATTACGTTTTACCGAGTTATTACCTAACTCCCATACAAGAGAGTGGCTTACGCAAAAGTTTTTCTTAGCAATGCAAAATTTTCCTATGGATATCTTTCTGAAACTCACTTATGAAATAGTGTAATATTTTCTTACACTTAAAACTGAAGAAGATTCTGTACATAAACTTACTTTGCTTTGTGAAATAGGGCCCTGATCTTTAAAATTTACTGCACTATTGTTCACTAAAAATCATGTCCTCTCTAACCCCTTTTAACTAACTTATATACTCTCGTATAAGACAATACCAACTGCAAACTGCATAATGCGCCAGCAGATCTGAATCTATGCAGTTTGTAAAGACTAATCAGTAGAACAAACAACATAGACCCTGATCTGTCGGCGCGTCATGTGACGGCAGATCAGGGTCTGTGTTGTTTGCATTTGGACCTGGATTATACATGAGTATTTACGGTAGTTGACTGTTGCCAGTAGTTTGGCTGTATCAAGTTTAGTCTAGCATATTGCTTAGTGTATTGATTGTTCGACAAAGAAACAAGGTGTAAACCTAATCACCTTTAAAATGTTTTATTGTTAGGGTGTTTTTTGGGCAAAACTCTAATATATAAACAAATCATGGACAATTGAGTCAAAGACATTTGAGATATCCTATGATGATGTCTGGTTGTTCACAGTATGTGCTGGTCACAACCTTTGATCTATCCACCATGTCCAGAAATACAATAAATTCAGGATCCCTGATATATATATATTGTCCCTTTTCAGGTGAAGAACACAGCCAAAATAAAGCGAATGAAAAAGAAGCAGCTGAGACAGATACAAAAGAGATGATGGAGAAATAAATGTAGCAATTATAGAATTTTAAAACAAGTGGATTACCAAGTAATTCTTTGTTCAGTATACCATTATGAACTTGATAATGTGAATTTTTCTCAACAAAGCTTGCCATTGCTGTGAAGTTGATCAAATTTTAGTCGAAAGCTGTAACATTTACATGTGTAAACAAACATGTACTTGGCTATCAGTGATGCAGGAACTACCCATTCCAATCAAATTATATATTTCCACATCTTTGCTTAGGTGGACTGTTTAATATGCTTTTTCTATTCATTCTTTTCTTAAAGTATGTAGGATTTTCACATCAAATGTGGCATCTCAAGGAAAAAGCCAAAGTTGACGAATATAAGTTGCAGCTCACGTCACACAGAATTACACATCAGGCTGATTTAATGATAATGCTGATAAAATATTATTTAAACTGCATTATTTGCATGTTGAAAAATATGTTGACAGAACCTTTGATTAGTAACATTTTATATTAAAGAAACACTGTTTCCTGTTTTCAAACCACCATACAGTTTCTTAATCATTGTTGTCCACACAGTACATCCATTTACATTATCTATTTGTAGGAAACAATATCACAGTGATCCTGGGGATGTTTTTCCTAAATTTTCAGATATATTCAACAAAGAGATATCTTACATACTGAATCTGGTCATAATAAGTATTACAAGATGTACAGCAAATTAAACAAACACACGTTGATTGAGGTACGGCATAGCAGTCAATCAGATTCTCGACACTGTAAACTTGACCGTGGCTGGTGTCAATTTCATACCTTTACCTGTACAAACTACAGTAGTAACATTGCATGTGGTATTTATCAATGACCTAGCTATGTGCCTATCACAGTCAGATGTGTATAATGTAGAAACAAAATGCCATGTTTTAAATTTCTTGAATATTCCCCAAACCCTGCCCCATGACTGAGCATACATTAGAAACATTGCCTAGCTACAACATACATCCCTGTTTATGGATTATATGTACCTGCAAGCATACACACATGCAGAAATTTACATACTGTTCTGCATCAAGGGGTACCTTTGATGTTCTTTTGCAATAAATGATATTTCATAAAAGTGCTTCTTGTATTGGTTGTTTATTTGCCATAGTTTCCCTTTAATTTCCATACTATTTCCAAGACCCACTTTAAACAAATTATTGAAAGTAGTGTACAAATAAAAAACAAAAAACCCTATCTTATCACAGACACACATGACACTCGTAAAACTTCTTCTATTCGTCCTTTAGATAAGATTTGAAACAAGTATGAAGTAAACAGCAATTTTCAGTTTGCTAGCTGGAGTAAATGTCAGCCCTTTCAAAGACACATGCAACAGTAATAATTTTTGAGAATGAAGAAGATAAACTCTAAGATTAAATAACTGCAACGAACAGAGATTTCAAATGAACACTCTACTATTTATATCATACATGTAAGATCAAGTGTATGGGACATGCTGACATGTATGTCATTTCTTTCTAAAGTTTATTCAATAAGAATAATGTAGCATTGTATATTAAACTAATAAAAAGATGCATGATGTATGCTAGAAAATGTTCTTCTGTAGTTTTATCTGTAGACTTGAAAATGATATTGATTATTAGAGAGTATGACAATTTCTTTTTAAATTGGTGGAATTTGTCTACACTGTATTGAAGGCTGTGCTTAATTGTTGGCTGTTCATGTCATAAAGGCAGTGATTTGCATCAAAAGCTTAATTTGTTCATCACTTTTTTTGTGAATCTATCATCAAGCACTAGCCGAGGAGTGAGATTCTTACCTTGAAGTCAGCTGCTATGCATGTTAGCTACCTACCATTTTATTCAACAATGGTCAGTCCGGAAGTATATGTACTCACAGTTCCTGATAGTTTTTGAGAGGTGCCAAGCTTCAGCGTTATATTAGCACAAGTGTTTCAAAATAAATATTAACATCTGAATGAAAATATTTATTGTTGTCACAAAACAAGAGATTATAAAACTAATAAGATATTAGTTTGTGAAAAATGAATTTTGGACTTGTAATATGGAATGAGAAATGCAATGAGGTTAACTTGTGATATTTTCACGTGATATTGGTTTCTTGTGGTATATAAAGCAAACCATATAAAAAAGGTAATTTCCCCAATAATCTTTCAGCATAGCACATAAAATAGAAGTCTATAGCAGCTAAGCTATGACATGTTTAACAAAAGCTCTACATACTACATGCTTTCTTTTTTTTTTTCTCCATATCTTGGTAATATAATGGTTTTATAAATATATAAATAAGAGAGGGAGATTATGCATCGTAACTTCCAATAGACGTAACCTGTAGCTTTATCCATAGACTTGGAAAATTACATTGATTATTCAAGAGTATGCATTTTTTAAATGTGCTGCAATTGTCTTCATTTCGGAATTCGCCTAATGACAAAATTTAGAAACTAGATTTTGATACCGCTCTTTATTCAGCATCAAACGAGTAAATTGCTGCTTAGCAATGTTTTTTGTATTTAAAAAAGAACTTGTGTAATTATTTGAGTTGGTAACCTGTTCTTATTGTGCTTTTCTTAATATTTCTTATTTGGTTCTACAGTTCAACATGGTCATAATTAACATAAACAAACTAAGAGTTTCAGAAATGGAATAGATTGAAATTCGAATGAGCCAGTATTGCTGCAGTAATCAAAATGAACACATTGACAATATTTGTGATGACCGTAGAATTAATACAAAAGGTTCATAATAACAGGAAATAATTTAGATTTTCAACCAATGAACTCACAGCCTCTTCCAACTCCAGTTTGGAGTAGATAAAGAAGTTCAACCAAGGGTACCTGTTTAAAGCCATTAAAAATATGAAGTCAAACATTAATAGCAATCGATGCAATTAGAGATAGATTTTATAGCCTTGGCAAAATGTGGCTTAATAATTTTTGGTGATATACAGGGCATTATTGATAGATATGATGTGTTTAGCTTATATGTACAAGTTAAATAAGAAGAAAAGAAACTATGAATAAGAAAACATTCTGCTTTTATTAAACTAAAACTAAAGTACAAAAACTCGAGACTATTTATTGAACAGTAAATACAATCATATTGATCACAGATATTCATATCGCAACAAAGTTTGCATGATTGTAGGCATTGTGGTTCAATTTCAGAAAAGATGATGATGACGATATGATGCCTGTGTAGCAGAAATTTACCACTACTGTAGTATGGGAAAAACTTTTTTTCTGTTGGTTCTGACTGACAAGCTGGCCCCACTCTTTTTTCCGTCCCGTGTACATGTATATCTTCAGGCATTTAATCTTCAATTATAAATGCTTTTAATTCTACTTTGGAGTCAATAGTTTGTTCAAGTGACTTTAAAATTGGTTTTGTTTCCTGAAGATTTTATGCCATTTTTTATGGACATAATTTCAGTAATTTCACAGTGTTGGCGTAGATCTAATAGATAAACCCTTGTGTTAATATGCATTTGTACATGTTCTTTGGCGACAAAATGTTTTATTTGTATTCATGCCAACTTCTTAAAAAGGATAATCAGGTTAAAATGTATCAAGTTATTAACTAAACTGATAATAAAACAATATTCTCTGGACAATTGGGAACATTCTGGAACGGTATTGCAGTATGTGTTGTGTAGACTGAAAGAAATGTACTGTACCAAATGAAACTGTATCTGCATCAACTGAAAATAAGCATACAAATTTAACTCCTACTGAAAATATTTAAGTTTTTATGCTTGTTCATCACTTTCACCCTTAAATTTGGTAATAATAAGCAATCATATGTATATTTTTTGGGAGCTGTTGGCAGAAGAATACAGCAATGTGTACTTTGTATAGTCAGCATAAAAACAGTAGGTCTACGGTAGATGTAAATAAAAACAGTAGGTCTACGGTAGATGTAAATAAAAACAGTAGGTCTACGGTAGATGTAAATAAAAACAGTAGGTCTACGGTAGATGTAAATAAAAACAGTAGGTCTACGGTAGATGTAAATAAAAACAGTAGGTCTACGGTAGATGTAAATAAAAACAGTAGGTCTACGGTAGATGTAAATAAAAACAGTAGGTCTACGGTAGATGTAAACATGTCCATCTTGCACCTCAGTTCTTTTGAAAATGTGTCACATGTACATGTATATTTGGTGTAGAAGTGCTACGCTGAGACTTTGCTAGAGGTTGTATCTTGGATATTGGCATATATATTTTATTGTGTGGGAACATGTTAAGCACAAAATTGTTTGGTGACTGAGCAAATAAAAAAAACAAGTTTTGCCTATTCTTTATTTAATAATTGAATAGTCTATGTAGAAGGATTAAGCAAACCCCATTTGAGGTAGACAAATGAAATTTGGTAGACATATTTGTATGCATATGTAGATGACCTGATTAGATTCTCATGCCATTTAATAAGTTTTTCAAATTTGTATACATTTTTCAACTTTTTTAACTTTTACTTTTTTGGTTGGGAGTGGGAGCACATGTACTTTACAACGCACATCTAGTTCATCAGGTGATAAAATCTTATGTTTGTGCTAATTCCAAACAGTTCGTCAGGTGATAAAATCTTATGTTTGTGCTAATTCCAAAGTTTTTGAAGATCATTGAAGAATTTCAGTTGTTTGCTACAGCACACAAAAGTCATAAATTATTTGACTCGCTTCATAAATTTAATTTGAAATGAGCCCTCATATAAAGATCCTCTGTGCCCACACCATAAATATGGCTTGGTCAGATAGAATTTTCCTTCTCTGTACATACATACATGTGTATGATCATCCTGAAATGCTTGTGTATGCAACTACTACCACATCTTTCTGTGTAAAAACTTGGCAGATTGACATGGGGTCAACATGCAGATATCGTTATGTCATCATGCTCAATGTATTTTTCCAATGTTAAGCCCCATCTTGGTATTAAGTTATATACTGTAGGTGATACTTCTTGAGTGTGCAACCAGTTGTACAGCTTTTGATGAATTGCCCAGCAACTTGGCACTCTTTATTGACTTGACAAATGTGGTCAATATTCAGATATCATTCTGACACTTTTATATGTTTTCCAGAGTTATGCCCCTTTTAGTGTGAAATGCATATATACGGCTAAAACACGGTATTGGTGCTGATAAAGGAATTTTCATGTTATATGCATGAAATAGAAAAATTAAACAAGATATGAACCAATTTTAAAGATTGGTAAGCCTGGCATATACCTCTCTTACTTTCCTGAAAATTTCAAGAGGTTAGTGTAACCCATTGTTGAGATATGCATGGAAACAAGCTCTAAAAAATGGCCATTTTTGAGCGTTATGTAGTCTCACTCGAAAAAATCTTGAATATAAAATAGAGAATTCTCTAAATATCATACTGAAATTATGCATTTATTGGTCTGGTTTTATGCGGAATTCTATCCTGCAAATATTGCTTCTTGAATTAAAGAAATCGGTAAAATATTATGGATTTTATAAGCAAAATACCGTCAGTAGAAGTTTTGTTTCAACACTGAAATTCAAACACTAATCTGTTGTTATATGCCAACATTTTGTACAAAATAACATTAATTATAACTTTTATTGACATCTAGAACTCGACTTTATATTATAATAAGTAGTAAAACCATTTAAATCACATGGCTAGCCAAGATATTCGATTGAGAGCTTGTTCTTTGTCAAACTTTCCAGTTCTAAATTTTGTAGTGTCTGTAACCTTTACAAGTTTATATGGCAATAATTTTGTTGTTTCATTATGGAAAAGTATAAATCCTACAAAGGCTCATGTGTATCCATGTGATGTCCAAGTTGGCCAAAATTGGTGGTGCTGTATTGTACCATTAAAAAACAGCAACTCAATAAAAAAAGTTACAGACACTACACAAACAGGTATAAAAATGAAAGATAAAAGTATTGTTCTACTTGTCATTAAAACATTGTTTTTCTCAATAGAAAGTTCCATCTTATGTGATGTAATGTTGCATCATCTATTTACCTCTGCAGCCAAGAGCAAAAAAGTGATGCAATAACTCTCTTGATTGAATATTGCATCATTCTTGCAGCACTGTCTGTTTGAGTAATTTACTACAAGACAATGTAACCTGAATTTCTTATCCTAGAAGAAGCTGCCTAATTACTTTTTCTGTTCTTTACCATGGTACATCCCTAAGACATGGGAAGACGACAAAAGCAAACCTCTGGGAACAACTCTGGTAAGTTTGTATTGAATGGTAAACCACACTCTTAAATTGTAGTGTCTGTAACCAATATCCCCTTTTTATACTGTCTATGACTTTATCCCTGTTTTTTTTTTAAAAAATGAAGCCAAATTATGTTTCCTATTACAGTATTGATGTGTAAGGCTAAATTTTGACATATTGTCTGTCTGCAATTTGTAATATTTTGGTATATTTATAGTTTCTTTCATCTAGATTTCTGATAACAGGCAACATTTTCAGTGATTTCTTACAATATGCAATTGAAACTGAGTATTTTTGCATTCCATATCATTAGACTAGTAAATTCAAACAGAAATATTATGAGAATTCAATGAGCTCAGACTTAGTATTGGATACATTGCTGATATTGTCAAATGGTTACAGACACTACTAGACATGTGAATTGACCCGACTGTTGTTTACATTATTAAGGAAAGTGTGCAATCATTGTAAATGCTAGAACATTGAATAATCATCAGGTTTTATGCTATTTCTTTTTCAATCAGATACTTTTCTTTAAGAATCTAAAGGTTATTCCAGTTTGCTTATGTATGAAAGCATATTGCGTACTCATTACAAGTATGTTTTGTAAAGTCTAAATTTCATCCGTATACATAGAGGAACAAAAATGAGAATGAAGTTGTTTGCTTTTAGGAAGCAAAGATAAGCCAGAAGAAGATGAACAGAAGATTAAAGCTAGAAGGGAGAAGACGAGGCTAAACGTACAAGCCTGGAGAAAAAAACAGAGGGAAAATAAGGCGAAACATGAGGAGCTAAAAAGGGTTGATAGAGAAGGAAGAAAAGATGCAAGACTACTAAAAAAAACAGCAATCACTTTCCGATTCAAATCTTCAACAAGAATTAAGAAGGAAAAAACGTGAAGAAATGAAAAGGTATCGCCAGAAAAAGAAAGAAAAAGCAGCCCTGGCAATATCGGTTAATAAGAGTGTTGATTTAAGAAGTCCGAAAACTGCTGAATTAAGTAGAAAGAAGAAAGAAGCTGTGAAAAGAACCCAAGCATGGAGAATGCGTATCAAACTGAATGAAAGTATACAGCAAGAGTGTATTCAGACTGATTGTGAAATAGGAAATACTGGGTCAGCCAGAGATTCACCAATGAATAAAGTGTTACCTAAAGCAACTCTGTACAGACAATTTAAAAAGGTAAAGGAAGTATTACCAAATACCCCAAAGAGAAAAGCAGTCATCATAAGTAAATTAATTGAATCTCCATCAACATCAAAGTTTCTAAATAGGAATATAATGATAATGACACCGGATTGCAGAAAAAAACTTGAATTGACAGATACTGTTATACAATCTGTGTCAGAGAGCATTTCAGAAGTGAAAACAAGGAAAGGGGGTGCAAAGAAACATGCATACAACATCATTTGTGACGCATTACTGAAGAAATATAAAAGACACAGACTAAAAAAGTATTTCAAAGTATCAGTGAAAGGGCAAAAACCTAGTTCTACATGGTGGGAGACGAAACAAAGAAAAAGAAGAAGGGATGCACTTAACTCTCCATTAAAGAAATCTGTGAAAGATTTTTTTCTAAGTCCAGAAATCAGTAGGGAAGTGCCTAATAAACGTGAAACTGTGATTTAGTAAGAAAAGGTGGTCAAAAAGAAATACATCAAAAACATGTGATGACTATGACATTAGAAGAAGCCTACAAAGACTACAAGTTAAGGAACCATAGTCACAAAATAGGATTAACTTCATTTTCTAAATTGAAACCAGTGAATGTTAAAAAGGTGTCTGAAACAAGCAGAAGATCATGCTTATGCCAAAAGTGCTGTAACGTGGCCCTAAAAAGTGAGGCACTAACAAATGTAAAAAAAGCAGTGAAAGAAAATGGAGATTTGGATGAAATTTCAGTAGATAAGAAAAGCTTAAGTGATGCTACTTTTTGTAAATACGACACCAATCCAGCTATTAAATGTTTAAGAAGAGAATGCAAACAATGCGGTGTGAAATGTTTGCAGAGTTACCTTAAACCATTTGTTGAAAAGTATAGTGACAGGCAGATATCATGGCATCAATGGGAAAGTATAGAAATAGCAAAAGATGATAAAGTAAAGCGTTGCGTCTCCTGTGTGCCTAAAGAAACAGACATAAAAACATTAATTACATGCTTAGAAACTGACATGCAAGAGTATCCAGAGCACGTTTTCAGGGCCAAATGGCAACAGCAACAGATGGGAATTTGTGTTGATAGAATTGGTGAGGGTTCTATTGCTATGGTCATGGACTTTAGTGAGAACTATGGGTGTGTTTTTCAAAGTGAAGTACAATCTGGATTCTTCGACAGGAACCAAGTTACAATACATCCAATCATGTGTTACTATACAGAAAAACAGGGAGAAAAAGAATTCAAGATAAAGCATGCCATTATTGGCATCAGTGAAGAAACCAAACATGATGCAGACTTAGCTATCACTTTTGAGAACAAAGCTATAGAAATTCTGAAGAAGAAAGGTGTGAAAGTAGAGGAGATCCATGAGTGGACAGATGGCTGTGCTGCCCAGTATAAGGGGAAGAAAGCCTTTGCTGACATAAGTCTGAGGAAAAAGCCATCTGTAACACGAAATTATTTCGAAACATCACATGGAAAGAGTGTTTGCGATGGTCTCGGTGCGACAGTCAAGAATGCTTGCTACAGAGCTGTAATCAGCAATAGAAAGGTGATAGGTTGTGCAGAAGATGTATATCATTTCTGTACAGAGAAACTGAAAATGGAAAATACAGATAATGAAGCTAAAACAGTTTCGAGAAGGGAGTTCATCCTTGTTAAAGATGTTGAGAGAAATAGAGAAGAAACTGATGTGCAAACACTGCAAGGTACAAGAAAATTACATGCTGTAAAGTCAGGAAGCAATGATTATGAACTGAGCATAAGAAATCTGAGCTGTTATTGTGAGCAATGCATGAAGGTTGACGGGAGATGCAACTTCAGCGAAAATGTTAATGCCTGGGAAATGAGAAAGTTAGTACTCAATAAAGATAATTTAAGTCAGAAAGGAAAACAACTTAAAGACAAGAATCCATCAACAATAGAAAATAATGACAAGAAAAGAAAACAAGGAAGTAACCAGAAAGATCATAACTCAGCAACAAGCGAAAAGCCTAATAAGAAACGGAAGTCAACAGAAAGACAAAACATTGTGACAAAGAAGATCAAAGTTGACAAAAAAGCACCAACCAACACAGAGAAACCAATAGAGAAATACCACCCTGGAGAATTTGTTGCTGTAGGACTTAAGCCAAAGAAGGGACCTCTAGATGTATACTTAGCAGAAGTAATAGACATTCTTCATAACGAAGTTAGACTTAAATACATGAGAAAGTCTGGCAACATGTATGTTTGGCCTGAAAAAGATGATTATTCACAAGAGGCTCTAGATGCTATCTTGTACAGGGTAAAAGCTCCACAAATAGTCAATGAAAGGGGTCATTTCAAGTTTAATGCAGCTGAATTGTCTAAGCTCAAGTCAAATCTGGAAAAAAATCATAAGCACTTCTATTTGAAATGACAATATAAAGTCAAGGTTTAATGTGTAGTGTCTGTAACCTTAAGATCAATCACATATGGGTCTGTGTTTGAGTCAGCACCTTGGGTTGAACAATACTTTAGTGACTATGATTTATTGAACATTCATTATACTTCAATATTTTACTCTTACAAACACTATTTAGTATTAAACTTTCAAGTGCTATTTACCAGTTCATAATTTTAACACAAGTATTGGACATATACCTGTTACAATGTGGTTTTATCATTTTATTAACTAATCAACATTCATTTAATGAATAATTCTAGTCAATGTGTTCATGTTGAATTATTTTTGAAGTGAATTTTATGGAGATATGTATGGTTCTGCAGCTGTATTGAAATGCTATAGTTTTGTAGTGTCTGTAACCAATTTTATGGACAATGTACTTCTGACTCTTATGGAAGTTTGCAATACTTTTGGCCAGTATTAATGATTTTGTTTGTTTAAATATTCTTCTTGGTGTTAGATAAATGCCTAAATAAGATTATTCTATGTCTTTTATGTTTGTTATGCAAAAGTTTCATGGTTAGGTTTTTTTTCTTAGTGATACCTTTGTCATAGATGTTTTGATTTTGTTATTAAGTTGTTTACCACTTCCAGTTATGTTGTTTACTTTAAATGTTGATATCCTGTTACTGATGTTACTGTGAAAAAAATTTTTTTTTTAAAGTTTTCATGCTGTTTTTCTTGCATGTTATACACCAAGTGTAGTGTCTGTAACTGTTGTTATACCAATGAATTGAAATAATGGTTAAACAAAATCGCATGCATGTTCAAGCTAAATCTAACTTGATCTGACTAGGGGACACCCTAGGGTATATAATGAGCTTCATTGAAATGTTCTATCAAACATTTCAATTTTTTAAGTGAGTGAGACTACTCTCAGCACCAATACCGTGTTTTAGCCGATACTATACATGATGATTCTATTGTGTGTACAACTGGTTTTGCAACTTTTCATTAATTGACTTTAAACTTGGTAGACATTATTGATACATGTATGAGGTCAACAAGCGCAATATGTTCTGCCATGACACTGTGATGTCTTTTTCCAGAGTTGTGCCCCTTTTTGGTTTAATGTATATACTATATATGATAATTCTTGAGTGTGCAGCTAGTGCTACAGCTTGGAATAAATTGCTCTGAAACTAAGCAGACATTATTGACATCAGGTCATCTGTTCTGTCATCATGCTCTGATACATTTTTCCAGATTTATGGGGGGCCCCGGGTGGCTAAGTGGTCAAAGGTGCTCATGTTCTTCACGTGGTTTTCCCGGGTTCTTCCTCCAATAAATATACTGGTTACCATGTATAGCCTATCATGTGCTGAAAAATGGCATTAAACCCACAAAACCAAACCAGATTTATGGCCCTTTTTAGTGTTGAATGTATATACTGTTTATGAGAATTCTTGTATGGACCATTAATCCCACAGCTTTTGATTAATTGCAGTGAAACATTATTGAAATCAGGTGAACATGTTCTATGTTCTGCTGTCAGGCATTGATGATTGTTTTAGAGTTATGCCGATTTCATTATTTTTTATCCATTGCAATATTATTTTGGTTTCCCTCCTGAGTTTCACACTTTTGCACAAGGTTAAAACTTTAAGGAGAAGGTATTCGCCCCAGATTTTTTCCACTGGTAATCCTAGTTATTAAAAAAAGGAATCTGTATATCATAAGGAGAGTTTATAGAACCTACAATTTCTTTATTTTGGTATCTGAAAGACAAGGTTTGCTTTGCGTTTGAGAGTTCAGTTTTTCAGAAGAAGTCATTAAAATGTTTTTCTTTCTTTCGCAACAGTGGCCATATTTGATGGTGGATTTGCATCATTTGTATAAAATTGACAGACTTCTACGCCAGGATGCTTTCTTTCAAATTTTGTCCAATTCTGTTTTTTTGTTAAGAAGTCATTTAAAGGTTTTTCTGTTTTTAGTAACAGAGGTTGTAGTTTATGGCATATAGATATCAGCTGTACAAATTTGTAAGTCCTCTATGCCAGGATGCTCTCTGCAAAATTTGGGCAAATTCAGTTGAGTAGTTTTTGAGACGTTTTGAATGTTTTTCTACTTTTAGTAATGGTGGTCATATTTGATGATGGATCAGCATCATTTGTATAAATTTGGATAGTTTTTCATGCCAGGATGCTTTGTGTCAAGTTTCATCAAATTCTATTTAATGGTTTGAATAAGTCGTTTGACTGTGTTAGTAATGGTGGCCATATTAGATGGCAGATTGGCATCATTTGTAAAGATTTTGAAAGATCTTTATGCTAGCCTGATTTCTGTAAAATATGAACAATTCAGTTAGTGGTTTTGGAGAAAAAGTGATTTAAAGTTTTTTCTTTTTTCAGTAATGATGGCCATAGTTGATGGCAGGTCAGCATCAGTTGTATATAATGCATTCTGTAAAATTTGGTCAAATTAAGTTGAGCGATTTCTATTTTTAGTAATGGTGACCACATTTGATGGCAGATGGAAATCTTTTGTACAAACTTAAAGGATCTTCATGCCTGGTTGCTGTCGGCAGCCATATTTGAGGGTGGATTGGCATCATATGTATAAAATTGAAAGGTCTTCATGCCAGGATGCTTTCTGTCAAATATGATCAAATTCTGTTTAACCGTTTTGGAGAAGAAGCCGTTTGAAGTTTTATATATATTTAGTAACCGTGGACGTATTTGATGGCGGATCGATATCTGTTGTACAAAATAAAAGCCATCAATGCCAGGGTGCTTACTATCAAGTTTGGTCAACTTAAGTTGAGCAGTTTTTGAGAAGTCATTTAAAGGTTTTCCACTTTTAGTAATGGTGGTCATATTTGATGGCAGATTGGCATCATTAGGACAAAGTTGAAAGGTCTTATGACTGGATCCTTTCTGTCATTTTTGGTCAGATTCTATTCAGCAGTTTTTGAGACGTGACTTAAAGTTTTTATATTTTTAGTGATGGTGGGCATATTTGATGGTGGATCAACATCAGTTGTACCAACTTGAAAGCCCTCTATGCTAGGATGCTTTCTGTCAAGTTTGGTCAAATTCAATTGAGTGGTGTTTGAGAAGTCGTTTAAAGGTTTCTCTGCAGTTAGTAATGGTGGCCATATTTGATAGTGGATCATTGTCGTTTGTACAAACTTGAAAGGATTTGTTCTGTCAAGTTTGGTAACATTCTATTCAACAATTTTGAAGAAGTTTTTTCAGTTTTTATTAATGCTGGCCATATTTGATGGCAGACTGGTATCATTGGTACCAACCTTAAATGTCTTCATGCCAGGATGCAATCTTCCTAGTCAAATTCTGTTCATCAGTTTTAGAGAAGTCGTTTAAAGTTTTTTTTATTATAACCACTGTCAGCCATATTTGATGGCAGATTGGTATAAATTTCATGCCAGGCTGTTTTCTTTCAAATATAATCGAATTCTGTTGAGCGGTTTTGGAGAAGTTGTTGAAAGGTTAATAGCTCAACTGGTTGTAGACCAGAAAACCTTATGGGATGCCCTATTGTCCATCATTTGTTAGCGCAAGTATGATATCACTACTCCTAAACTACTTGGAGGATTGGCATGAAACTTTACACACATATTCATCCCATGGTCTAGTTTGCCCTAAATGAAAAGGTGCTGCTCAGACAACCAATATGGCTGCCACAGCAGCCATCTTGGAAATCTTGTTATTGCTACCTCTCCTGAAAGGATGGTCATATCAACATGGGGTTTTCACTAAAAGATTTCTTATGATGTCTAGTTAGTCCTAAATGAAAATGGTGCCAATCTTACATCCAATATGGCTGCTGTGGCAGCCATCTTGAAAATCTTGTTATTCCTACTCCTCCTGAACAGAAAGTTATATTGAGATGTTGTTTTCACCAGAAGACTTCTTATGATGTCTATTTTCCATCTTGAAAATCCTGTTATTAGTACACCTCCTGAATGGATGGTCATGTCAATATTAGGGCTTCAATAAATACTTCTTATGATGTCTAGTTTGTCGTAAATGAAAATGGTGAGAATCTGACATCCAGTATGGCCACCACAGCAACCATCTTGAAAATCTTGTTATTGCTACTCCTGAACAGAAATTCATATCAACATGGGGTATTCACCGAGAGACTTATAATGTCTAATTGTTCCTAAATGAAAATGGTCCCACTTGCACATCCAGTATGGCCACAAGAACAGTCATTTTGAGAATCTTATTGCAATATATATATGATGTTTAGTTTGGTCCTACATGAAAATGGTGCCGATCTGACATCCATTATGGCCACCACAGCAGCCATCTTGAAAATGTTGTTATTGCTACTCCACCTGAATGGAAAGTCATATCAGCATGGGGTTTTCACTGAAAGACTTCTTATTGTGTCTAGTTGGTCTTAGATAAAATTGGTGCTGATCTGATATTCGATATGCCCACTACACTGGCCATCTTGAAAGCCTTTTCGCTACTACTCCTTGATGGAAAGTCATATGAACATAGGGTTATCACCATAAGACTTCTTATGATGTCTAATTGGTACTAAACAAAATGGTGCTAGTCTGACATCCAGTATGACCACCATCTTGAAAATCTTGCTATTGCTGCTCAGTCTAAATGGAAAGTCATATAGTCATGGGGTTTCATCAGAAGACTAATTATGATATCTAGTTGATGCTGAATGAAAATGGTGCTGATCTGATTTAAATATGACTGCCACAATGAACATATTGAAAATCTTGTCACTAATTCTCCTGAATGGATGGTCATACCATCATGGGGTTATCACCAACAATTTTCTAATGGTGTCTATTTAGACCTAAATGAAAATGGTGCTGCTTTTACATCCAGTATGGTTGCTACAGTGGTTAATTTGAAAATCTTTTCACAAAAGAATATCAGAGATGGTTTCAACACTCAGTATTGAAAAAGAAGTGGTCTTATCTTCAGTTTGTGGAAATACTTTTTGGAGAGCCATGGGACTCTTGTTCTATTTTTAGTAATGGTGGCTATATTTGATGGCAGATAAGAATCAGTTGCATAAACCTGAAAACAGTCTAAGCTATGATGTTTTCTGTCTTATTTGGTCAAATTCAGTCTAAGCTATGATGTTTTCTGTCATATTTGGTCAAATTCAGTCTAAGCTATGATGTTTTCTGTCATATTTGGTCAAATTCAGTCTAAGCTATGATGTTTTCTGTCATATTTGGTCAAATTCAGTCTAAGCTATGATGTTTTCTGTCATATTTGGTCAAATTCAGTCTAAGCTATGATGTTTTCTGTCATATTTGGTCAAATTCAGTTTAGTGGTTTTAGAGAAGTCATTTAAATAATTTTCTATTTTTAGTAATGGTGACCATATTTGATGGCCAATAGGCATCAGATGTACAAACTTGAAAGGCCTTTATGTCAGGATGCTTTCTGTCATGTTTAGTTCAATTCTATTCAATGGTTTTGCAGAAGTCATTTAAAGGTTTTTCTATTGTTAGTGACTGGCTTTTCTTTTGTTAGTAACAGCAGTCATATTTAAAGGTAGATTGTTATAATTTTTATTACTTGAAAGGACTTCCTGCCAGGATGCTTTCAGTCAAATTTGATCAAATTCTGTTCTGCGGTTTTTGAGAAGTTGTTTAACTTGTTTTTACTAGTTTTAGTAACAACAGCCATATTTGATGGTGGATCAACAGCATTTGTACAGATTGAAAGCCCTTCGTGCCAGAATGTTATGTGCCAAATTTGGTCAAAATTGATTTGGTGGTTTTTGAGAAGTTTAAAGTAGCAATTGTTGATGGATGCACAACGTATGACAGATGCAAGGCCATACTACAACCTCACTTTTCAGCTTTTTGATATTTTAAAATTGCGTTAGGACACTTTCAGAAAATAGTAATGTCATTGTTGTATTTTATAAACAGGCAAAGTTAATGTGATTTGTGTGATTTCATTTTCTGAGCACACACATTTTCATCAGCTATCTGCTTCAGATATGACATGACTTTCATAATAGTTATCAAAAATAACTCAACCCAAGTAGGTGCAAGACCTAGAGGTGTATGTTAATTTTCTCTACATTGTGAGAGTTGTAGAGCAAACAGCTTTGCTCAGTACCTTTCCCTCTTTCAGCAATGCTCCAAAACCCCAGAGCGGAATATATCCTAAAATTTCAGATGTGTTCAAAAATGAGCAAATTGCATGCATAATAATGTGGTGATTTTGCAACTGAACCTTGTCACGACTCTGGAGGCCATATTGCTGTTCCGGTAATTTGATCAAACTTAGAATATATGCTTATATCATCAAAATCTTGAATGAATTTGACACTTGAGTAAGATCCATGCTTACTAATGAGGTAATCTAGCATCTGATAGCTTAGCTTGTTACCACTCTGGAGGCTGTATTTCTGATTCAATTTTCATTAAACTTGCAATATGGGTTTTGATCATTAAGATTTTGGATGGGTTCGATAATAAGTGAGACCCATGCATATTAATAAGGTAATCTTGCATCTGATTGGCTGACCTTGTTGCTACTCTGAAGGTCAGATTTCTGATTAGATTTTGATAAAAGTTGTCATCAAGATCTTGGACGAGTTCAATAATGAATGAGATCAATGCATAATAATGAGGTGATCTTGCATCTGATTGGCTCAGCTTGTTACCACTCTGGAGGTCATATTTCTGATCCAGTTTTGATCAGATTTGGAATATATGCTTCTATCGTCAAGATCTTGGAATGTTTCAGTAATGAGCAAGATCCACACATATTTATGAGATGATCTTGCATATGATTGGCTGAGCTTATTACCAGTCTGTAAGCCATAATTCTGATCTGATGTTGATAAAAATTGGAATATGACCTTGTATCATCAAGGTCTTGAGCAGTTTTGAAAGTAAAAGGGACCAATGCATATTAATGAGGTGATCTTGTATTAGATTGACTGAGCTTGTTACAACTCTTGAAGCCATATTTCTGATCTGTTGGGTTTATTATCAAGATTGTGGATGACTTCAGTTATGAGCAAGAGTCTGCAGATGTATCTTTGGAAAGAATTTTTATCTGGATATAGTACAATATGTAAAATCAACACGAGATAAAGCTTGGGAGAGAGTTTACATAGGCTTTGTTCTTACAATACTATACAAGTCTGCTTAGTGAAATAGTAAACTGTGAAGTTATGTAAGTCATGTGAGCAATATCAGACCTGCTTGGGTCTCTTGTTAGCAGAATTCATCAATTGAGGATGAGTAGTGACAAGATTTTCAGATGGATGTCATAGTGGCTATATTGGATGTTAGATAGGCACCATTTTCATTTAGGACTATATATTGTGAATCTGAAAACAAAGAAATCTTTTGTAGGTCACAGTGACCTATTTCTGGACATTGGTGTAGTACCCTGGATTGTGAGATGTATATCTTAAAACCAAAGAATCTTCAGTGGTACACAGAGACGTGCTTTTTGTGCATTGGAGAGTAAACTAGTATTCTGGATGATGCATGCTCATAGAAAGTTTTAATACTTGTGTAAATATCAATATATGAGCAAAAGCTTTACAGTATCACCGATGTGTAAAAAGTAGGCCACAGTGACCTTTTGTAGCACAGCACTTAAATATGTTTCACAAAGTACCGGTATGTACCAAAAATTTAATGAACGCAGAAGTTAGAGTAAGGAAGATGTGTTCAAATACAAAAACTTAAGATTGCAACCAGGACATGGAAAATAGCACTCTCCATCCATACAATACATACAAAAGAAATAAGCAATTTATGTATAAATTATTAATTATTTCCTACACTGAATTATTTTCAAATGAATTTTTTTTTTTTTTAAAACAAAACAAAACAAATAGTTGTTGTGTATTTAAACACAGCAAATTAACATTAACTCACGACAGCTGAGATGACAATTGTGTATGGTAGTGTAGCGTCAGCCCTTCTGCTCTTTTAGGCAGGCTAGCTAAAAATTATGTGCAGAAGCTTTTTCATTTGGAATGAAATTGAGGTGTACAAGTGTGATAGGTAACAAGTAAGACTACAATGCATTAAAATTTCTTTATTTACAACAAAATATAACAGTTGTCACAATTGGAAGAACCTATAGTATGTCTAGCACAGAATAAATATGGCATATTGCACATCATTCTCTTTTTTTTTCCACAGAACAGGGTCTACAGTGGACTGTATAACTCAAAACTAAGTGATCTTACCATGTGATCTTTCATAATAATATATTCCACGAGATATATACCGTATTTGCCGGCCTATAAGTCGATGCGGAGTATAAGTCGAATTCGCTAATTTCGTCAATTTTCAATCCTTCATCCATATATAAGTCGATGCGGAGTATAAGACGAGGCCAGATCAACACCTTGGCTTCGTCACTTTCGCTAGTAACTTCCGGTTTCATGAATATTAATGGTATCACTATGCTATTCCAGATTATTTGGGAAAATGATTAAGATGGTCTGTACATGTATTATTTATAGGTATTATTTATTGGTACATTGTATGCAACGATTTTCACGTACGAAAAATTTTATTAACATACGGTAAAGCAATTTCAATGGCATAATCCATATATAAGTCGATTCGGAGTAAAAGACGAAGCCCAGACTTCCTGGTCAAAAAGTATCGACTTATAGGCCGGCAAATACGGTACTCCAAACAACAAAAGAAAGGTTTGGTATCACTTCACAATTTAGAAAATTTAATGTTTTACATTTGCTTGTCAAAATTATTTTTATTTACCCATTTGGTTTGTGGATGACTTTGTCAGTGGTCAAGATACTGTTTAAACCTGCCAAGTTTATCGTGCATAAATGACCATTATACAATATGATCGTAATCATTACTAGCGCATGTATTGTAACTTGATATGGTATAAGATCATGTGTGATCTCATCAGTATCGATCTCTTTGTGAAAGAGACCACTTTGTTAAAATTCAAAGTGGTTTTCTTGTCTCAAAGATTGTGGTAGTGAGATCACGTTCGTAGACCTTGCCTAGTTATGATGCATGTGCTTTGCCCCATTGTGCTTGGACTGCATGATGGTTATTTGTGCAATATATGCTTGACTGGTTTCAACAATACATTTACCAATTGAAGAGTTAACAACCTAATGTACAAACCAAAGAGGAAATACAACAAGAGGCCCAAGTGTGTCTGATATTGCTCACCCAACATGTGACTAATAGTCCTATGCAAAAGAAGTTGTCCAGAAAACTGGATCAGTAGGATGCTTTCTGTAGAAATTTCTTCCAGTGCTATTGATTGCATCATTTGCCCAATGTTGAAAAGCCTCCATGCCAGGATGCTTTCTGTCAAATTTGGACAAATTCTATTAAGCATTTTTTTTAAAAGTTGTTTATATGTTCTTCTGTTTTAGAAATGGCAGCCATATTTGATGGCAGATCAGCGACATTTTTTTAAATTTGAAAGATCTTCAAGCTAGGATGCTATGTGGTCAAATTCTGTTGAATGGTTTTCGAGAAAGTTGTTGTTAAAGGTTTATTCTATTTTCAGCCTTCCTGTTTTTCATAACAGCAGCCACATTTGAAGACAGATCAGGATCAATTGTACAAATTTAAAAACCCTACATACCAAAATGCTATCCATTAAAATAGGTCAATATCTGTCAAGTGATTTTTGAGAAGTAATTTAAAGGCTTTTCAAGTTTTCGCAGTGTTTTAGGTAGGAATTTCTTACAGATGGGAGGGGAACAGGGGCACTTATACACAAGGGGTACTTTCGTTGAAAGAAGGGGCACTTTTGTAACAAAGGGCATTTTTTGGTGATGAAAAGATTTGATGTCAATTTAGAATTTAATCTTCTGGAAGAAGAAACAAAATAAAGCACATAAGTTTGTTCCACATTAAATAAACAGAAAAATAAGTGGAATAAATACAAAACAACATAGATTTAAGGTGCTTTAGTGATCTGGAGAGAGGCGGGGGGCTAGAACTGGAAGGATACTGAGGGCAGACGGGTGAGCACTGAAGACTGGGGTGGGGGGATGGGATTCCCATCTATTTCTATCTAGATGTATGACTTTTTCATAATAGTTTCCATATCTGATGGCAGACAGGATAATTTTTACAAAACTTCAAAACCCTTCAAGACGGGAAGCATCCGTCTAATTCTGTTGAGTGGTTGCTGAGAAGTTATTTAAAGGTTTTTCAGTTTTTAGTATTGGTGGCCATATTTGATGGCAGATTGGCATCTTTTTATACAAACCTGAATGCCCTTCATGCCTTGATTCTTTGAATAAAATTATGTTGAGAAATTATTTTGAAAAATCGTTTAGGAAGTTTTTCTAATTTTAGTAATGAGTGACATGTTTGATGGCAGATCAGCATCATCTGTTAAATTTGGTCCAATTATGATAAATGGTTTTGAGAAGTCATGTAAATGTTTTCTGTTTTTAGTAATGGTGGCTATATTTGATGGCAGATTGGTGTTGTTTGTATAAATTGGAAAGGCCTTCATGCCAGGATGCTTCCTGCCAAGTCTGGTTGAAATCGGTCGACACAGGGTCATAACATAAGCTCACTTGGTCTTACTGGCAAATAATCAACAAGCAACTGTAAAATATGAAATTGTCAATGTTCCTAATTGATACCATTTTTGTAAGTTCAGTGAAACTCCTCAAAACCGAAACCTCAGTATACTGGAATCCCCTAAAGACTGAATCGTTTTTTTAGTCCCAAATTTTTCCTTCTTTAACATCATTTTTTTCCAGTAAACCGAAACCCTCCACTCCAAATACCGAAATAAATTTTGATACTAAATTTCAAAATTATGCTTAAACACACACACACACCATAAAACTGAAACTCAATTAAAACTTGAAAATATATTTCAGCTGCTAAATTCCTGACATGCACTGGAACAGATTAATTACAGTTAGCAGATAGAGTCGAAGGGTGGTCTGTGAGACAAAGACCTGGAAATGTCCTAAGGGCACACGAGGTTAAAACAATACTTTACACATGCACCGACACAGATTAGGGCTGACAATAGTCAAATCTGATGTCTTTGCACAATACAAAAGAGCAAGCTTTTAAGGCGAATTATTAATAACTAAATTGTTGTAGGTAAGCCATTTAAGAAAGCCTGATTATCTGCTTATTATCTAATTGTTATTGATGCTATTCATTTGTACACATGATCAATAGAACAGGGTTTGCTTTATTTTTTAATTAAATATCAGGGTTTTATTAACCAGGCATATGGCCTCACTTTTGCTGCTTTGTAGATGGAGACTGACAAAGCAGTATTCTAAATGTCAGATTCACGTAATGACGTTCCCTGAAGTTTTAGATCTTGAACAGAGATTAAAAAACTTTGCGATTGCTAAGGATGATCGTTATTTGGCAACAGCACAAGAAATGGAGTCATTAACACAAGCCACACTAGTGAAAGAAAGATGTTAGTAAAAACAGACAACCCTCCATGCCCTCTTCAAGCCAGGCTCTTGAACTGTGAACATTATAAATTATATGAAGTGTTTAAACATTGTGGAGTATCATTCATGATTCCAATGGACCTATAGTAAAGTTATAAAAGTATCATTCCTCAGATGTTTTTTGTGACGAGGACTGTATTTCTATGTGAAAGAACTGTATTTGTGATGTGACGTGATTTTTGGAAGGAACGTACATTGTTTAGCTAATTCTCCATTAAATACATGTATTGCAAAAAAAATTTAAAAAACAGCTTTCTTAATTTTTTGCACTCTTACACACGGACACTGATGCTCTCATAATTACATTCTCTCTCTCTCGTCACATAAGCGCTTAGAAAAAGACCTTTTGTTACATCGGCAAAAACCTTAGTAAACTGAAAACTTCTCAAAACCAAAAATAAATTTGGGTCCCAAGGGTTTTCAGTTTTGAGGGATTTCACTGTATATATGTTGGTGTAGTGGTGGGCATGCATTGTGTATGGTTAATATCAACAAATAATTGGTACTTTCCATACACACAAGATTCATGCTCAACAACACCTATTTTTTTATATCACCTGGTATCAATGAATTCGAGTGAAATGTTAAACTGTCCGGTCACTTTGTCTGACCTGTGTCACTTGGCTAACCTATACTTGCTGAAAACAGATTAACATGTTTAGAAACCATTGTAATTTGCTGTGTTAAATTATTGGTTTAAACTATTTATTTTCAAACATCATCATATAAAAGCACATAAAAATATACAGTGTTGGACTGGGCCACAAACTGGATCGGGTGGCCCACCACCATAGTGTCCCTTCCATTATAATATTACCTAAAAACCCATGACCCATTTGCCCTCGGAGAGATTGCCAGATGGGCCAGTATGACATCAAGAAATACAGATTATTCAGCAACAGGTTTAAACTTTTTTCAAGCTATTTCCTCATTAATAATAATCTTTACTTAAATGATCGGAGTAATAAATGACAATACACAGATAAATGCAAAAGTTGATACATACTAATGAAATATTCAAAGAAAATTTTGCATACAATACTGTGATAGTATCAGACAGTAAAATTATTACTTAAAGGTCTTTTCAGTATTCTGGTGAAATAAATACATTTTCATATCTGGTTTTCTCAAGCAATATGGAACATTGTTTCTGACTTTAGATGTACAAAAAACCCACGTCTCAGCTCCATATAGGCAGATTGTATTGACTAGAACTGTAGTGATATATCAACACATCAGATATCTTTTTATTTTCTGAGCAGTACAAAATATCCTACTGCAATATGATATGGTAAAATTATGTTCAGTTAATAAAAGTACATATTCCAGAGGAATCTACACATATAGTCCCTTCTGATTCAAAAGGCACGAACTATTATTGACAAATGACAAAGGACACAAGTTATTATTGACATGTGACAAAAGACACAAGTTATTACTGACACATGACAAAGGATGCCAGTTAATACTGACATGCAACAAAGGACACCAGTTAATATTGATGTGTGACAAAGGACACAAGTTATTATTGACATATGACAAAGGACACCAGTTAATATTAACATGTGACAAAGAACACGAGTTATTATTGACATGTGACAAAGGACACCAGTTATTATCGACTGTATTGTGATAATATTGTATTGCGTCAATGTATCGCAATACCTTTTGTATCGTGACTAAGGTGGCAATACATAGAACAGTGACTAAAGTAACATTTATGCAGTGGTGGAAAAAGCCCTTGTTTGTCAAATTTTTCTGGACAAGTAAAATATTCTGTCACTTCCCCATGATTTTATACAGAATATGAAGGAAGAATCTAAATTTTTGTGTGATCTCATGAAAATCTTTACTTTGGGTTTGTAGATCATTCAGCAATTTTTCTAGCCCTGTTTTGTCCACTGCACAGATTATATACAAGTTTGGTGGATGCTATCAATTGTATCCCCTTTTTATAATATTCATTGCCAAATAAATTGAAAGTGACACAGTCAACAAGAGGAGTGCTAATAAGGTGTGTTCAGAAATCAAAGTAAAAGCACACAAGTAAGAATCGGAACTTTTTTTATTAAACAGAAGGTTCACATGACATGAAGATTTGGTTTGGATGACTATCCCTTTGTTAATATACATTGCCAAATAAAGAATATGAAGATAAAAAGTTTTTGCAAAATCGTTTAAATAGAACAAGATCTGGTCATCTACATGTGCATATAGATATGTACACCAAATCTCATTTGCCTAGGCCATATAATCTTGTTAATGAGGTTTCAGCAACAAGGTCTAGTGAAGGACTGTCATCCAAAAATAACATAATTTATTCAGATGTTGTGAACATTTGTATCTGGTCATATATATATAAATAGAAACATGCCGACTTAATTTCAACTGCTCAGGTCAAGTGGTTTTTCCATATTCATGGTATGAAGGTTTGGAGAAAAAAAAATCCAAGTCCAAAAAGTGAAAAAAAACATGCCTATTAAATCTTATTGTCACAGTCACATGGTTTTGGGATAATCATGCTTACAAGCTTATTGAAAAATCAATACGCAGATAAATGGACAAACAGGACCAAATCAAGATGCCCTTGTTGGAAACATTAAGAGACATAAAAAAAGGCAGTCAATTACTGGTTCCTGAATTATGTTATAATGTCATACATGTGGATTTAATCACAGCTTTAATTTTTTTGGTAACCAATGTAAATGTAAGCAGGTTTCTCATTTACAGTGTTGTACTGTGTCTTCTATGCCGAGGAATAAAGAGACTGTTTTAGAAAACAAGGCAGTGATGGCATTATAAAGTCTTGAAAAAATGTGCACTAAAAAAATATTCAGATTAAAAATAAAGCTCATTACTCTTACAAAAGCGTCTGAACAATTCATATATTGTTGTTTTCTTTGATGTTTCATTTTAACAGCCACATCTACAGAAATGGCAACAAAATATTTAATGATTTATTTCTACATAAAGCTTCATTTGCATAACCAAATTTGCAATCCACAGAAAAAGATTAAATAACATGATAAATTAATCAAACAAATATCTACAAGTCCTGACTGCTTACTGAGCCAGTGAACCTCTTTTCAGATTCCATAATCAACTGTAGAAAGTTGTCTCCTTTAGACTGCTAGGTGACACACATGTAAACTGAGATAGTTGATGACAATTTTGTAATAAATATGCTTGTATTACTGGTTTTTCTGTAGTCTTTATTTTGGTATCACAAAAATTGTGTGAACTGAAGATGTGAATGAAACTGACAATTTCTTAATCATGTTCTATTTATCTTACAAATATCACTGCATGAAAGGGTGGTTGTAGTTGTCTGGACAACATTCTTGATTGTAGATTTTTATAAACATTTATTCTTAAGGTCTTGCTTGGATATATATGTCTTCAATTTTAATACAGTACCTAGATTCTTCAACTCGAATAAAAACCTCAATATGGATTTTTTTAATACTAAGATGGATCTACTTCTGACCAATTATCTGGTTCAAATTGGAACACAATCAGGCCTTCTCATTAATGACTGGAAAAATGACTCTGATTAATTACAGAAGCTGACACTGGATATAAATGTGCAGAGTTTACTACAAAAATTCATGTGATGTCACACATCATGACAGTCATTATTTTGGTTGCTTATAAACTGAGATGACTACATCTTGACACAACCCTCCTAACTTTCTCTGTTTCAGTTTGAACTTGTTAGAAAACATTCTTTACTTATGCAAATAATACTAGAGAGGCATCATAATGCTTTCGGATGGTATTTTACCCAGCATACTTCAGTGTGGTGTAACTGAGATTTCTGCCATTTTCTGGCAATTTCTCCTTTTGTTTACAATGATACCACTCCATTGAAGTATTTCTGATGTGGATATTCGGTGGAAATGCCTCAAGACATTCAGATTGCTTCTGGTTTTGAGCAGATTAAAATGGTTTCCCAAAACTATGAGTAGCTGTCTGCTGGCTAAAACTGTTTTCCCAAACAAAGAGTAGCTGTCTGCAGGCTAAAACTGTTTTCCAAAACTATGAGTAACTGTCCGCAGGCTAAAACATTTCCAAAACTATGAGTAGCTGTCCGCAGGCTAAAACTGTTTTGCAAAACTATGAGTAGCTGTCTACAGGCTAAAACTGTTTTCCAAAACTATGATTAGCTGTCTACAGGCTAAAACTGTTTTACAAAACTATGAGTAGCTATGTGAAAAGAGGTATATTGATCTGGTAAATGAGAACTCCTAGCAAGCAGTAATAAGCAATACTAGATTAAGCATAAGAAGAAAAAATGTGATATTACACATCATCATCATCCAATTACACTGTACAGAGTCATTTAAACTGACTCTTAACAAACATGCTTCAAAATGTAAATCTAAACAGACAGGAAACAAATTCAGACCATTAAACAGGTAAATATTTCCAAATGAATAAAATGCCTCCTTTGCATGCAAGAATAGTGGCAAAGGCACACTGAAATATGAACCATATATATATGTATATGACTGAAAAATATAAGCATATAAATGTACATTTTCTCACAAATATTAAAGTTGCTAGTATGTAAAATGTGACCTAATATTACGTGTGAATGAATGCTATTTCAAGAAACAGCTGTTTGAAAGTTTTTGAGCTCAAAGGCTAATTTTGTTTTGCTTCGTCTGCTTGTCAACTGCAAATCATTGTCAAGAAATATGGTAAATTTCTCATTGAACTGAAATAACCTTATTTTTATAACGAAAAAACATTTCATAGACAAAG
This sequence comes from Margaritifera margaritifera, assembly GCA_029931535.1. Taxonomy (NCBI): domain Eukaryota; kingdom Metazoa; phylum Mollusca; class Bivalvia; order Unionida; family Margaritiferidae; genus Margaritifera; species Margaritifera margaritifera. The sequence goes on from JAQPZY010001654.1 coordinate 4,559,466, forward strand.
CATAAAGTTCAATGCTAAGTATGGAATTTGCTACAGCATAAAGTTCAATGCTAAGTATGGAATTTGCTACAAGCAAACTAACTTAATTTATCCTCGGCACAAGTACAAATCCAAATTGGAAGTTACAATTTGTGTTCATATAGTACAATCCTTATCAGCCAATATTACAAAAGATTATTTTTATAGAATAAATGGATGGGGTGAGGTGTGGTGTTAAGCTGCTGGTTAGAATAAATGGATGGGGTGAGGTGTGGTGTTAAGCTGCTGGTTAGGATAAACTATAATGTGCATAATATGAATTTAATGATCCAAGTTGAGAGACACTAACAGTCAAACAACTCTGACCACATATTTAAAATCTTTAGAAATCTACTGAAGGTAAATTTTAGTGAAAGTAGGTCATCATGATATATTTCTTTACCAATATGAAAAGTCTGAATGATGACCACAATGCATTGTAAAAAGACAAGATGATGTAGAGAAAGACTAATTAATTATTGATTTTGGCATCAGATTATTCAGATATACACATGATCAAAGTCATAATTTCACAATAAGATATCATCATCTGTAAATGATATGATTCAAACCCAATATACAGTAGTAAAAACTTGCCATAACAATACAATAAAAAATATTACAGATTTAACAAAACTGTTAGTGTATCAGTAATTAACTATTTAGAGAACAAATTAGAAAACAAGACTTGAAAAAAATTACATATAAAATATTATAAAATAGTTTTCTAAAACAGAAACAAAGAAAACTGAACACATTATTATATTTGCTGACTTGACTCTTCTCTAAATACAAATATATAACTTCATCACAATATTCCTGTAAGACAATATTCCATCCACAGTGCAAATGCATCATATGGATATTCTATTTTACTGTGCTTTCCTACCAGTACTGATATTTATGTGTCTGCCTTTTTTTAATAATACATCGTATGTAATCGCGTATAATCCCATTCCAACTGCAAACTGCATAGACCCAGATCTGGGTCTATGCAGTTTGTAAGGACTAATCAGTAGAACAAACAACACAGACCCTGATCTGCTGGTGCATTATGCGATGGCAGATCACGGTCTATGTTGTTTGCATTTGGACTTAGCCTATATGCGAGTATATAAGGTACTTAAGAACGAAATGTAGACAATTATTGCTAACATTTTTTCATATTTATTTTATTCCTATATTTTTTTGCATGTTAAAAATAAATCCTATCATGCTATACGACACAAAAATATCTGTTCCTACAGGACTTAAATTGGGAGCAAGAAAAATTAGTATTTTGACATGAAACAATAAAATGAACATGCATTACTTTTAGGCCTGGAAATTAATATTTGCTGAAGATATATGACTCACCACCATTTGCTCCTCTACAAAGTTATGTTCCTGTGTTACCTTGTTGAAAATGTCAAAATCTTGGCAATGTAGTTTACTGCAACAGATTACATCAACCTAAACCAGGCATGTGCAACCTATGGCCTGCGACCAAGTTTTATCTGGTTACATTTACATCATATGGTGTGGCTTTAAAAATCGCTATCTGGCCTTGGAGGAAGCTGCACATGCCTGATCTAAACCTTCCATTATCTTCAATTGCTGCCATTTTATGACAAACGTCTTAATATGAAATTACAAAGGGGGCTGGGATTGAGGGGGACTTTAATCTTCTTTGCCTCAATTCAGGAGCAAGACTGGTATATAATAAAAAGACAATTTTCTTTTCCACCACTAACACTAGATATATTTATTTATAAGCCAATACCAACTGCAAACTGCACATTATGTGAGGGCAGATCAGGGTCTATGTTGTTTGCATTTGGACCTGACATATACACGAGTACATACGGTACAGATCAATGCTTATTTTATAAATGCGTATTAAATATACTTTATTTTTTTACATAAAATGTTATAGATGGTATCTGAGCGAATTAATTACTAAAACTGAAATTCTAAATTCTACATATATATATATATATATATATAAATAAAGCATTTCAAATAAGATGATTTTACTTATCACTAATTATTTCAGGAAACATTGTATATCCTTTTGACAAGCAGAAAAACATCAACAATATCGAGATTTAATCAGAAATTTAATTCCTCCGATTATTTGCTACATTGTCTTTTTGAAATCACTGGAACTTACCTACACATTACAAAGTTGCCCCTCCCCTTATATGGCCACCCTCTTAAGAGGGACAAAATTAATAAATTATACTGTTTTGGTGTCGGGCAAGGTGGCCTCTTATTAGGGGGTATCATCTCTTTAAAGGGGCTTCTCAAAGAGGGGGACCAATGTACCATAATTATTTAATTTCTGATGATAAGCCCATGTTTTGTATAAAAATATTTCCTTAGGATATCTTTATTTAATAATAAGCCTACCCACTCACTACTTTTTGACAAATGTTTTAGATTGACCCCCAGTGATATCATGGGAGAAATACTTTAATCCTGTGGACCACAGCTGAGTATTAAGAGTTGACTGGTCCCCTGTTATAAAATTCTTAAAATTCAAAGATGAACAAAGCCTTATGAAACTGAAAACCAGTCAAAAAATCCCAAAGTACCCTCAAACCATCTAGTAACAGACAAGACTGAATGATTAATTTGTACAAGCTTCAAAGATCTTGTTCACATTTTGGTCACGACTGCCGATTTTCTGATGTTTCTTCCCAAGGCTACTAACTTGAGGAAGTACAACAATACTTCCGCCTGCATTATGGCCTGCTGGGTAACAGATGCTATCTGGTCCATTGACACTATGGCACTCTCTCGGACAGCAGGATGCAGCAGTGTTGGCCCAAATATTGTCGACAGATTTTGCAAAGACATCCTATTTTCTTTTTCAAGTTTGGCAACACTGTAAAAAAGCAAGTTATATAAATATAGTCACACCTGTCCTAATGGTCACCTTTACTCAGCAGTCACCTGTTCACATCAAACATTGTAATTCCCCCCCCCCCCCCATTTTCTATATTAATGTCCTGTATATAACAGTCACCTGCCTTCTGCGGTTAGCTTCCAGGTGTTTACTAAGCAAACAATGGTTTCTCCCTGCCTTAAGCAGTCACTGGATCATATGTACTATGACCACTCAGTCTATGCAAACCGAATTTTTACTTCATGAGAAACGCATTGTTTAGATAAAGGAATATCATGTGAATCGATGTGCAAACATTTCTATCTCGCTTATACTCATAACTCCAGTCACGTTGACAGTGTAACTCAAAGGTGTCAATATGTCAAATTCAAAAGCGAGGCAGTTTGTATCATTAGGGTAGGGTCAAAGCAATTTGTTTGCTGGATGGTGGGAAAAGTAGTCATGCTATAGCAGCAGAAATGGGCCAGTATGATGGATATAGCTTGATATCTTCATCTATTTGCCTGTGAATTAAAGCTATCCCTGAAGAAAAAGTTTGTCTTTGAGAAAAGATACGAGTTACATCCCTTTTCATTAGGGTCAGGGTCATTCAATAGTTAAAACTTGTCTGTAAAGTCAGGCGAAATTTTGGTTTATGGGTCACAAAGAATAGCCATATACGGCTTCTTTGGACTTCCTGTTCATCACAGGCTTCTCACATAAGCCAACTGTCTTTGATCACGGTGAGTTGAGCAACTGGCTTATCCAGATATTATTTTTAAAGCATGAACGTTGTTTCCAAGTGAAACTTATACAAGTTGGCCAATGAAAGAATCAGTCCTGTTTAACAGTCATATGTATGTCAGTAGGGAAATTATTGTTTTGTCATGGTGCGCAATACAAACTAAGATCTGTGATTATTTTAAGTCAGTTTTGATTTAATTTAAAGGATGGATTAAAGTGAGCAGAAAACAGTAATCTTAAGCGGAACATAAATTTGGGAGAGAACAACATATATGCGTATTTTATGATTTTGTTGAATAGTACACATGAAACAATCGTGATAACGTAAGCATAATAATAATAAGAATGGCCATAACCTATGACCTTCAGACCCCAGAATCAACAGGTTTCTTAATTACCTCAAGTGCAAGTCATCTACAAGGGACTCACCCTAGAACAAAAGTTATTCTGCAAAACCGATTTATCTTTGAGCCACAGTGACCTTTACTTTTGGCCTATTGACCCCCAAAATCAATAGGCCTCTTCCATACCTTAATTGCAAGCCATCCACAAACTTTGGCCAAGGTACATGGTCTAGAACTAAAGTTATAATGCAATTTCTTGAGTTTCATTCCTCTACTTAGAGGAAAAAGCATCTATATTGTATATTTCATTATGGATGATGTTTCCTTGAAATTAATGATACTGACCTACACATTATGGAGTTGTTGCCCTCTTATGAAGCCACCCATTCTGCACTAAAAAGCTAGAACGAAAGTTATTATGCAAAAAACATTTTTCATCTTGCAGTCACTTTTTCCTTATCCCAGGTGCAAGCCATCTACAAAATTTGGCCCAAGTTTGTGATGTAGAACTAATGTTATTGCATGAAAACCATTTATCTTATTTTATTCAGTGACCTTGACCTTTAACTTTTTGACCCCAAAATTGATTGGCTTCTTTCTTTCGTCAAGAAGAACTTACCTGAAAGTTTGACAGGTGTTGTAGAAGTTAAGTTATCGTGCAGAAAATTTCATGTTAACAGAAAGACAAACAGACTGGATCATAGCATAATATGCTCTGCCAAAAGATGGGCATATAAAAATCTAATAAACTTTTAAAAATCATTTAGATAGCACAAAAATCGAAACAGATCATCTACACATGCATATAATCATGGACACCAAATTTAATTTGCCTAGGTCAAGAGATTTCTGCTTAATCTAACTAATGAGTCAAGAGTCTAAATAGTTAAAAAAAACAAAACCTTTAATATGGCCAGAATATTTGACGAGGTCACATACGCATGCATAAACACATGCCTACTATATATTTCCTTTGCCTGTGTCAAGGGGTTATTGAGTAATTGTGTTAATATATACATATATTTCCTTTGCCTATGTCAAGGGGTTATTGGGTAATTGTGTTAATATATACATATATTTCCTTTGCCTATGTCAAGGGGTTATTGGGTAATTGTGTTAATATATACATATATTTCCTTTGCCTATGTCAAGGGGTTATTGGGTAATTGTGTTAATATATACATATATATCCTTTGCCTATGTCAAGGGGTTATTGGGTAATTGTGTTAATATATACATATATTTCCTTTGCCTATGTCAAGGGGTTATTGGGTAATTGTGTTAATATATACATATATTTCCTTTGCCTATGTCAAGGGGTTATTGGGTAATTGTGTTAATATATACATATATTTCCTTTGCCTATGTCAAGGGGTTATTGGGTAATTGTATTAATGTATATATTTCATTTGCTTATGTCAAGGGGTTACTGGGTAATTGTGTTAATAAGGTTTTTAAAAAAAATAGTCCAGGTACAAATTTGTACAAACAAACCCTGCAAAATACTGTTTTGATAGCACAAAACTCTGATCTGCTCATTTGCATACACATAGGAGCTTGTTTATCATATTGTATTTGTGTATGTTAACTACCTTTTGTGGAATTGTGCCAATCAACTGGGCAAGGATGAAATGAAGGATGGACAGGATTAAAGTGAGATGCCCCTGCTGCAGAGGCAAAAGAAAAAAAAAAGAAATAAAAAGACCACACAAAAAAAAAAAAAATTTAGATTATGACTCCTTGGAATACTACATATTGCCCTCAAACCACTGTGCTATGATGTGTTACATGATGAGAGAATTTTAACAGAAAACTTTAACATCTTCACAATTCTGATGATAACAGTGCTACTATACTGTTCTCCTATGTCTTGCTATCTGCAGGGTCGATTTAAGAATACATGATTGTGGAATTCATGCTAATTTTTAAAACATCATGCCCAGAAATCAACCAAATGCAAAAAATTGAGCATCATATTTGCAAGCCTAATTATGTTGACTATATTGTTAAATCTCCACTATATTTAGAAATTCCTCACTTTTTTCCAAATGAAGTGGGAGTCTACCCATCAACTGTCGGCTAAAGAATAGACCCTTTATCTGCTAACACAGAAATTAAAAGTTTTCTAACTTACCCTACTAGATGTTCTATCATATGCACTATAGTGTAGTAGTTGGGTTCAGGCAGCGAGTGTAAAAGTTCCAGCATACATTTCTCCTTGGCTTCCTCATCCGATAGCTCTGCAAGATAAAGGGAATTAAACACTGTCAAAGCTGTTTTCAAATATAGTTTGTTGATGAAAAGTTATTCCCCTTGGACCAGCAGTAAACACTTTGTATTCTTTTATTTTCATGGGTACCAGTTTTTATGGTTTTGTAAAGAGTGACATTTTGTCAGTTCTTAAATTGATGAATTGTGGAAAGGAGACGGATCACTGTTTATTGTATTTTTAAAGTCGTGGTTTGTAGTATCCATAAAACCCACAAAAACTGGTACCAAACAAATAAAAAAGTGAAATTACAGTACCTTGAAAAAACCCACAAAAACTGGTACCCAACAAATAAAAAAGTGAAATTACAGTACCTTGAAAGCTAAGCCATAATTTTCCAGTCTTCCTTAAGACGGTTTATGGCATCTGATTGCAGTCCACGTTTCCACTGATCTTTCCCACCTTGTGTTAGATATTTGGACAGTTGGTGTGGGAGGTCAGAGTGCATTCATTATCGAAAACACAGAATTTGGTGAAGCAATTAGCAGTAGCAGCAGCATAGGGTATAGTTACTTTATTTTGGGGGGTGCTGTCAAAATTATGTGACCTTGTATCGAACCCAACCTGCCTGAAATTGATCAGTGAATGATTTATTTCTCTTTCAAAACAATTAAAACATATTTCATCTCTTGAATAAGCTGACACACAAGCCAATTATGCAGTATTTACCAACAAATTCCACATATTGATGCAGCACTGCTTAGTCAAATGATCACAAATACAGGCTGCAAGATTTTAGATTACATGACCAAGCAATGTACAAAATGGCCAAGAAAGAGATCTGGTTTGTAAACACTGTAAATTTTGAATCATGTGTCTGCTTATAAAAGAGATGAAATATTTTAAATTATTACAAATGAGAAGCTAAATCATCCACTTATCTATTTCAGATTAGTAGGGTTTGAGACAAGGTCATTTAATTTTGTTGGCCACAGTACAAATTGACTGGCCTATGATGCAACTGTGTGATTTTGGCAAATTAAATGTATTGATAGGGGATGCACTCTCACCTCAACATAACTGTCCAAATATCTAACACAGGGTGGGAATGGTCAAAGGAAACTCGGACTAAACCACTGCCTTACAATCAGATAAATACAGTAGTTTGAACTTACCAACTAGATGCAGAAAACTTACCAACTAGATGCAGAAACTGATGGTAATTTGCATCTGTAAAAAGTGGTTCAGGAAGCTCCCTGAAATACAACTTGAGAACCCCAGTGACTGCATGGATATCAACTCCTGCTATCTGTATGCCTGCTGCTACAGGGTCTAGAAAATAAAAATGATTGTTGGTAAGAAAAGCTATATATAGAGCAAGTACACTCACTTACATGTTGAGCCCAACTGCAAACACAGATCTGCCATCACATAATGTACCAGCAGATCTGGTATATGCAGTTTGTTATGAGTAATCAGTAGAACAATCAACATAGACTCTGATCTACCAAAGCATTATGTGATGGCAGATCAGGGTCTATGTTGTTTGCAGATAGACTTGAAATTATAAGTAAGTATATGGTACATAGTTAAGATGGTTCTGATACGTACTGTAAAATTTGCATAATAAGTAGATATGTTTCTTTCTCCAATTAGTGAAGGTTGTAATACATTTTTTTATGTGCCTATTGATAGTAAAATGTATTGTGATTGTGATATTTGTAAATTTCCAAAAATTCTGTCAGTCCACCAGATAAAAGAAAAAGATAACAAGAAATTTTTAATCTGAACAAGTAGATAAACAATCACACTAATCACTTAATTAGAAAGAGAATTCTTGTCATAATGGCAAATTATTTGTCTTGGACTTTGTTTTTTTATGCACACATATATGAGCTTATTTTTTTAACACCAGGTGATCTTTGTACACTTATTTTCAATACACATTTAATTTCATGTATGTAATTATTATTCAAATTGTACTGCATGTTCTTAACCAGGAAATAAACTACCCATCTGAAGGGTCATCTTTTACATACACTATATGATTTTCGCTTCACAATGAATCTTGCAAATAACTATTGAAGAATGATTTCTACAAAGACTATACCCAGCTGACTACAACAAAAGATGTTATAAAATTTAAAATCAAACATTACATAAAATTCCTGCTAATACTAAATGATATTTAAAGCTTTTGTTTGTGTTTAGATGAACCCTTTAATGAAAAGATTAACACAAAATGATGGGCTTTAGGTGATACAGGTCTAAAAAACCTTGTCAGTAATAATTACAAATTAAATATAAAGCACGCAGTTTCTCATTAAAATTAAACATAGTGAAAGCACTGAGTTTCTCATTAAAATTGCACATTTTTACTGTTTGATCGATTCCTTAGAGTCTCCTGTACCCACTGTTACAATCTCCCGATTTTCTTTTGTTCACCTGCATGCATAACCAGGTGTTGTATTTCTGATCACAAAGAAGTCAATAATAGTTCCGTGAAGTCATTACTATATTTCAAATTCATTATTGTGAAATAGGGGCTTCAGACATAGTTTTCATCTCTTTTTTTTACAACACTGAATCTACCTGAATTTGTCCAATAACTTGGCAAAGGTGTTAGTCTAATACAGCACTCCTTAATTATAGTACAGTTACTGTTATAAGGTGAACATTATCATGGATCGCAATACATTAAGAGGTAGTTATATGTATCATGCACTTCATCATAAGGTGGTCTCATTATAAGGCAGTATACTATATGGCTCCAATGGCTGCATTATACTGAGGGACGGTATTAACAAGGTTCCTTTAATGATCTTCTTGATAAGTATTGTCATCACTGTTACATAATTATCATTGGCAATGTATCTCTTTTTCATACATAAAATGTTCATAATCTGCACAACTTAAGAGTTTCTATTACAAGATCAAGATGATCTGATAATTACTTGATGACTTCTATTCAGAATGATATACAACTCTCCCTTATTAAAATATGGTAGCTAGGGTTCATAACTGCCAACCATGTTATATACCAAACTGCGGTTTTGCAAGAATTATTGAAAATTTGATGAATACGCATATATGCTTTGGAGGGGTGGGGTAGGGGAAGGAATAAACAAAACGCCAGTTAAATGTACAGTAATAATTTTAGTTAAAGTAAATTAAATGTATTTTTATCACTTCATGGAATTAATGCATTTAATTTTGTAAAAGAAAAATTTACAAAGGAAATAAAGATAAAGCTTCATTTTGTTTTCTTTCAACCCATGATGTTATACATTAGATAGACCAATTAAAGTATACATTAGATAGACCAATTAAAGTATACATTAGATAGACCAATTAAAGTATACATTAGATAGACCAATTAAAGTATACATAAGATAGACCAATTAAAGTATACATTAGATAGACCAATTAAAGTATACATTAGATAGACCAATTAAAGTATACATTAGATAGACCAATTAAAGTATACATTAGATAGACCAATTAAAGTATACATTAGATAGACCAATTAAAGTATACATTAGATAGACCAATTAAAGTATACATTAGATAGACCAATTAAAGTATACATTAGATAGACCAATTAAAGTATACATTAGATAAACCAATTAAAGTACAATGTTTTTCACACATATTTTTCAGCTAATATATGTTGACAATTCTAAATTTGTTATTTGTTGTTTGGTTTTTTTTTTAAAATTTGTATTATTTTGGTAATGGGGTCCATAGCAGTACTGTAGTATATCTAGAACTGCAATATAATGGAGGGCATTATAATGAGGGATATCTGTTGTCAGTTTAATCATGTTAATAGTAACAATACACATGTATCACCTTGTCCTTATTTTCCCTTTCATTTCTGTATGTATATGATTTTAGTATGGTACAAGCAATAATTATGGGGCAATATATTTTACTATAAGGCCTAGGGTGATATTTAGCTTTACTCCACTACATTTCATGCAATCTTCAACCAATACAGTATTCCTTCATTATAATGCTAGAGGAACCACAGAGCTTAGTGCTATATAGTGAGACCACATTATCATGACGTAACATGCATTATTTTACTACCACTAAATGAAGGGTCTATAGTGATAGAGTTCTGCAATATCAACTTTCTTCACAACACAACCTTTTTGCATTTATGGTGTAATTTTATCTGTAACTGCATAAAACTCTTCAGATTTTAGCATCAAGCATTTTGTGAGTGACTGAAAAATCAACTGCCTTATTCGTATATGTATTCTGAATACTTGAAATTTACACCTTCATGTAAAGTATAATAAATTATTATATTTAATAAATAATAAACAGCATGCTCAGGAATTTTTTAAAATTGAAACACTGAAAATAGGTATTTATCCACTGAAACAGATAGCTCTTTTCATGCCATTATTTCCAATCTGACATGAAAAATGAACAAAATTTGACTTACACCCATGTGCTATATTAACCTAGTATTACTGCAAGCTAGCCTCTCCCTGAACCATTGGCTGAGCACTCCTGTAATGACATTGCAATGTCATGTCATTCTGGACATATTTGTGGGCGACACATACCTCCAAAAGATGTATCTACTGTGCAAGATAAATACCACTTTTTCTCCATGTGTTTTATGAGCAGATGAAATGGGTTCTTGTTAGAATGCATACCGTATATACTCACTTATAAGTTTAGTCCAATCAGGGTCTATGTTGTTTGCAGCTAGACTCGACTTATAAGTGAGTATATACAGTAATTATCATTACCCACATCTTTCTGGGAATTATCCAGTTTTAACACAAATTAGTGACACCCCTAGTAAGTTACAGTGGTCCCTTGATATAATTCTTTTCAGGTGGGCTATGAAAGTGTACCATGATATACTATATATACTCGCGTATAAACCGATACCAACTGCAAACTGCATAGACCCAGATCTCCCGTCGCCTAATGCATCTGGGTCTATGCAGTTTGTCAAGGCTAATCAGTAAAACAAACAACACAGACCCTGATCTGATAGCACATTATGCTACAGCAGATCAGGGTCTATATTGTTTGCATTTGGACCCAGTTTATATGAGAGTATATATGGTAGATGAGGTCACCTTATACTGTGGTACATTATTTGGAAAATATAAATCAACTAGTATAATGGGATCCATGACTGTAACTGTGTTATATTAGGGACTGTGTTATAATGAAGTGCTTTATAATTGGATCCATGACTGTAACTGATTTATATTAGGGAATGTGTTATAATGGGATCCATGACTGTAACTGTTACATTAGGGAATGTGTTATAATGGGATCCATGACTGTAACTGTGTTATATTAGGGACTGTGTTATAATAGGATCCATGACTATAACTGTGTTATATTAGGGAATGTGTTATAATGGGATCCATGACTGTAACTGTGCTATATTAGGGAATGTGTTATAATGGGATCCATGACTATAACTGTGTTATATTAGGGAATGTGTTATAATGGGATCCATGACTGTAACTGTGCTATATTAGGGACTGTGTTATATTAGGGACTGTGTTATAATGAAGTGCTTTATAGTGAGAGACCACTGTAATCATATTGGAAGAGAGTACAAAATAAGAATTGCTTACTTTTGTTGAAGAGTCTTTTGAGCCTTTGAACTTCTGAAGTGACACCTGACACTCTGTAGATGCCAATCTCTTCCAGACCTGAATATGGGTAAAGGAAGTAAATAATATGACACCATGTAACTATGTACATAAAATACAATGAAATTAAATCTGTCAAGTACACATATCATGATGTTCCAATAACATTCTTATGAAATAGCTGGTTATAGCGACAGAAAAAAAGCACTTAGTTGTTTTTTCACCAAAAAAAATCCACTTTCACTGATGGAGAGATAAACATTTTCACATATACATATCATATACATATTTATTTCCCTCAACTTAACTCTGAGCAAAAGGCAGTGTGACCACATAAACCTCACATATGACTGAACAATACCTGCAAAATAATAAGTTATAAACAGCAACTAGAAATGTGTCAATAAGACACAGATGCTGCCCTCGCTAATATATTGCAATTGAAGTTTGGTTTGGTTTTGGGGGATTTAATGTAATTTTTCAGCACATGATTGGTCATACATGGCAGCCAGTATATTTGGTGGAGGAAGACGCCAGAAAGAACCACCGACACATGGGAAGCTACTGGCAAGCTTTCTCACATACCCACATTGGTCGAACCAAGACTCAAACCCAAGAGGACAGAGGTGTGATGTGAGTGATATGTAAAGGTGAGCACCTTAGACCACTTAGCTGCCCAGGGCCCTACAATTGAAGGGCAAAGTGACAAGTTAAACAGGGGCCATAACTCTGTCAACGTTTGTTGAAAAATAGTGAAAACTGAACTTGACCTAGGTCTTCTTGAAATTTGACAGTGAAAAAAATGTCGTTCAAAACTTATAGAGATTTTGAAACAAATGTCTGATGCAATGGGAGGGCAGAGTTCAAGTCAAACAGCTGCCATAACTAAATTAATTTGGGGGGGGGGGGGGGAAATTATGGAAATGAAACTTGAACTAGGTCTTTTTAATGTAAAGCCTCATACAAATTTGGCTTGAACCCATGAAGTTCTTCAACATTTATTGTGTGGAAATAAATTTTGTTGATTCTTTTTAATTAGCTAGAAAAGACGTACATTAAAGGAATGTATAATACATTAATACTGATATTATTCTAGTGTCTAGACAGACAGATGCACAGATATATGCATGCACAAGCACATGGATGCCAAAGTGATCGTTATGCTAAGCTTCCACCAGAGCATGCTCGACAAAGAGGGCCCATAACTCTGTTAAATGTTCTGGGAAAATGAAAAAATCATAAATAAACTACCGCATATACTCGTGTATAAGCCGGGTCCAAATGCAAACAGCATAGACCCTGATCTGCTGTCGCATAATGTGCTGGCAGATCAGGGTCTATGTTGTTTGTTCACTGATTAGTCCTTACAAACTGCATAGACCCAGATCTGCCAGAGGATTATGCGATGGCAGATCTGGATCTATGCAGTTTGCAGTTGGTATCAGCTTAAACGCGAGTATATATGGTAGATCTTGTTAATGTAAAGCATCAAACCAAACTTTTGACTTAATCCGCGAGGTCCTTCAAACGTTGTGAAGTCAAAATAAAATTCTGATGCAAATGAAGGCAAAATCTGAAATCAACAAGAGTACTATGAATGTTACATTATATGCCTACCCTGTGTTTAATAGTCTTCTACATAGGCACTAGTAGGACATGGTTGACTCTGGAGATTAATGACCAAAATGGGTATCAATGACCAGGATGTTTGGTCATGGTATGCAGTCTTAAACCAAACTTAAGTGCAGAAACCATTATTTTCTTATTTGACTTCCTATGACTGGAACTTCTAACATCTAGACCCCAGAATCAATACGTTTCTTTATGACGCTAAGTGCAAGCCATCCACAAAGTTTTTTGAAGGAACTTGCTCAAAAACAAAAGTTATTCTGCAAAACCCAGTACTCTTTGAGCTACAATGACCGTGACCTTTGGACCCCAAGATAAAAATACCTCTTCCATAGTGTAAGTGCAATTCCTCCACAAACTTTGGTCAAGGTACTTGCTCTAGAACTTAAGTTATTGTGCAAAAACCATTTTTTCCTTCTTTCAGTCAAACTGACCTTTGACCTTTGATCCTGAAATTAATAGGCTTCTTTCTCACCCAACATGCAAGTCATCCACGAATTTTGAACCATGGTGAAGGTACTGCTCTCCCTCTTTATAATGTGATAGTTGGTGTCCATAACTGCTGATTGTCTATACACTGAACCACGGTATAACACGAATGATTCTAAATTCAATGAATATGTGTGTGTATATGTTGGGGGCAGGTGGGGTATGAAAGGAACAAAATACCAGTCATAACTGCAGACTGATTTATAGCAAGAATGACTGAACAAAATGACAGTCAAATGTATAGTAATGATTTTAGTTTTTATGAAAATTAAATATATATGTGTATTTAATTTTGTCAAATAATTATGTTTTAAAGCAGACATAAATATATAATTCTAAGCTTTATGTTATTTTCTTTCAACCCAAATTGTCATACATTTGATAGACCAATTCAAGTACAAAAATTTTCACACAAATTTTTCAACCAATTGATGCTACAAAAATTTAACTTTCAATTTTTATTTTTTTATAATTTTAACATTTTGCTCACAGCATCCATAGCAGTACTGCACGATATCCAGAATATCATTATAATAAGCATGTTAAAATGAGGGAGAGCAGTATATGGTTGAGAACTGGAATTTTTGTGCAGTCAGCAACCTTAACATTTTGACTTTTGACCCCCAAATCGATTTGGTTTTTCCTTACCGCAAGTGCAAGCTATCCACAAAGTTTGGTCCAGGTATGTGATGTAGAACTTATCTAATTGTTCATAAACCATTTTTCTTCTTTAAGTCAGAGTGACCTAGACCTTTGACCTTCTAATCCCAAAATTAGTAGGGTTCTTCCTTACCTCAAGTACAAGCCAGCCAGAAAGTTTGGAAACTGTGGATGATGGAGAACTTAAGTTATTGTGTGGAAAAGAAAAAGTTAATGAACAGATGAACAGACAGGGTCAAAGCATAATATGCTCAACCAAAAGGTGGGCATATAAAAATGGTTCATAACTCCCCTGAATTTTGTTGGAAAATGGTGTGAAAATTGAACTTGACCTAGGTCTTGCTAAAATCTCATATCAAATTTGTTCTAATTCCATGAAGTCCTTCAAAAGTTAATAAGTGGAAATGGCTGATGATGGGAGCTACATGACAATGCTACATGATGTGCGCACATGGCTAATGCTATATACCCTTTAATAGATATGACAGGGACATGGGTAACACTATATACCCCCACCATAGATATGACAGAGACATGGGTAACACTATATACCCCCACCATAGATATGACAGGGACATGGGTAACACTATATACCCCCACTATAGATATGACAGGGACATGGGTAACACTATATACCCCCACCACAGATATGACAGGGACATGGGTAACGCTATATTCCCACTCCACAGATATGACAGGGACATGGGTAACACTATATACCCACTCCACAGATATGACAGGGACATGGGTAACACTATATATCCACTCCATAAATATGACAGGGACATGGGTAATACTATATACCCCCACCATAGATATGACAGGGGCATAAAAATGTAAGTGAACACAACATACCTCCTCCAAAGATATGACAGGGGCATAACAATGTAAGTGAACACTACATTTCTGTTGAAGATGTAAATAATTTCTCTCTCTCTCTCTCTCTCTCTCTCTCTCTCTCTCTCTCTCTCTCTCTCTCTCTCTCTCTCTCTCATGTACCTCTTTTGTTAATCTCCTGTGTACATGCTATTACAATGGCTGGGATGGTTTTTCTTTCTCTCCTGTAAATTGTAAAGCTCTAGTATCAAGAAAGGAAAACACAAAAGAGCTTCATTTAAATAATACACCAAAATCTGAGCCTGTGGCATGTAAATGATACAATAAATGGATATCTAAACAAGTTAAACTTACTTTACTGAATTCAACAACTTGGAACTTAAATCTTTAAACTTCTTTAAATATCGTATATACTCGCGCATAAGCAAGGTCCAAATGCAAACAACATAGACCCTGATCTGCTGTTGCATAATGCGCTGGCAGATCAGGGTCTATGTTGTTTGTTCTACTGATTACTCCTTACAAACTGCATAGACCCAGATCTGCCAGCGCATTATGCGATGGCAGATCTGGGTCTAAGTAGTTTGCAGTTGGTCTTGGATTATACATGAGTATGTACGGTACCTTCTATGTGAAAAATTGTTTTCACTGTTCACAGTTCATATTAAAATTAAACCTACATGCATAGCCATTATCAAACACTATGTAAATTTAATTCAAATTTAAAAGTTTAAATTCAGATCTGTATAACAAGGTAACTTAGTTTATTAGAAGCCTATGACCATACGGAAAGTTACATTTTTAAATCGTTTTGCCTCTCATGATTGACTTCTGTAAAAAAATTAATTAAAAACCGATACAAATTTGCATCATATAACTAGATTTTAATGTTATTTTTAAGATGTAATGTAACACGACATTGTTGTTCAACTAAGTTTGTTATCTGAGTATTGCAATGCCACTCTGTTATCTGAGTATTGCAATGCCACTATGTTATCTGAGTATTGCAGTGCCACTCTGTATGTTCCATGTTACTATTATATGGAGAGGAATTCATAAGTTATTTTAACTTCCTTCCAATCCAAATGCCTTATAAATGGACTTTGCTCTGAAATATGTTAAACTAACAAACAATGCAAAAAAGCCATCATGTTTTGTTTTCTTCATGCACAATTTCCATTCTAATGATGTAACCATCTATACATATTAAAGTTCCATACCTGGTGACATTTCCAATCTTGATCCCAAATATCCCTGTGCTGACTTTGGAGGGAGTTCGATTTAAGGTTTTACTGGCTGGTGTATGTCTGATAGATACTGTCAACGATACCTAAAGCAAAGGAATGCATGAATCATTATAATAATTTACTGTTTTACTCTAATAATACTAATATCTACAGTAAAACATTGGATATGTGCGTATAAATGATACTGTGATACCTTAAGGAAAGGAACATAGAAATCTTCTGCATATTTGCCGCTTATAACACAAATCTCTACACGATAGAGCTGGTAGAACATGAACATGTTTTTTGAACAGTACTTTACCCATGACCTAATCAGGAGTTTTTGTTCAATTCCAGCATGCCTAATATTCACTGATATCCACATTAAATGCAAACTTGCAAACACCTAACAAGACTTCAAGTAATTTTCAACTGACAGTCATCTTTTTGCATAACCAGAATGGACTTAACATTGTGGGTATGGACAATTAAATAATTTCACACGTAAAGAGCACACAAATATGCCAACATCCTGTACATAAGGAAAATCGCTGACTGTGGAAATGAATTTGATAAATTATCCCTTACAAAAGTGCTAACAAATAAAACTTCAGTATATACTGAATTTTTCACACATTTTACATTGAATAAAACTGTTTTGTCACAAGCAGTTTGTTTTTCCTTTAAGAGCATGAGATGTACAAAATCTGGTGATTTGTTGTCTGGTTGGACAGGGTTACACTTGCCCCGAGTCATCAGTATCTACGGGACTGTGCAGTGTAACTGGTACATTGCCATGCCAAAATGAAGATGTATACAGATACATGTATTTCTAAACGTATTTAAGTTTTACTTACACAAAAAAGGTGCTAGCTTATATATGAGAGAAGAATTTCAACTTCCTTCACCAATTTTCACCAACTTTCATGCTCTTTTATAGATATTTTATTGTAAACTTTATTTCCTAAAATTTGAAAATAATTCACCTTTAACATTTAGTTTGTTCATCTTATCCAACTCTGATTCCCTTATTCATGCTGAATTTATGTATTAGTCCATTTGTAAGATTGTGCCAGAGCATCGCTGTTGACCTATAGCAACTACCAGCTCACTCGAGAACATAAGTATATCACTGTGATTTATACTAATCAATGATCACATAGTTGACAAAAAATTGAAGAAAAAAAAGTCTGAATAGGTTCAATAGAGACCATGCATAGAAAATGCGATATCTTATGATCAAATTGTCCATGCTTTTGTTTCCCCAGGATAATATAAAAGATAGCAAATGAGGACTCTGTTATATGAGATATTGAAAAACCCCTACTATACTGTGCATTGTGTACCAGCTGGCTAAAATATTTGTACCGTATATAGTCGCGTATAATCCAATACCAACTGCAAACTGCATAGACCCAGATCTGCCATTGAATAATGCGCCGGCAGATCTGGGTCTATGCAGTTTGTATGGACTAATCAGTAGAACAAACAACATAGACCCAGATCTGCCAGTGTAATATGTGATGGCAGATCAGGGTCTATGTTATTTGCATTTGGACTTGGATTATACACTAGTATATACAGTAAGTGGACTTTACAAACCATTCAATATTTCATCTACCAAGGAATGAGAATTCTTCATACCATTAAGCCATGTAAAATAAACGTATGGCATGTAACTACCCTAGTATACTCACTTCAACACAACAACAGTTTCTTATGCTTCCGACATTAAGGAAAGCACTGTAATGACAGAACAGTTGTTGGATGATAAAAAACGTTAATTTGAATTTCAAGAAACACTTATTAGCTGTTATTACCTCATTCATAGTAACAGTCTTCTCATGGAATTCACATTTCAACCAGTCCATACTGAGCTGCAAAGAAAAAGAAGAAAACATTTTATGAACTAGTTTTTATTGGTGTATCGCAAAGGGCCCCACTCTCTGCATTTGATCACAAGGACCTTAAACAAAAGAACTTATGGTGGAAAAGCGAAGTTTGGAAAAAATGGGCATGCAGGTGCCACACCTATATGATCACATGGAATGCTGGAAATCCAGTTTATTCAAGGTCTTGTCAATATAATGGTGTGTAAAAACTTGGACTGAAATGCAATATTCCCAAGTAAAGTTATGCTGCTGAAAGCAATGTTAGGAGGACAGGCAATCAGTGGCCATAACTCTTCTAAATCATAACGTAGAACACTTGAAATTAAACTTGTTCAAGATTTCATCAATATAAAGCTGCATGCCAGATTTGCTTAGTAAAATTATGCTGTGGAAACCAGTCAGAAGGACGGGCAATCAGGGGCCTTAACTCCTGTAAACGATACAGTGGAACACTGGATATCAAGCTTGCTGAAGGTTTCATAAATCTTATATCACATGCAAAAATTTAGTTGAAATCCCAAAAATTTTGGTCAAGTTATTTTGCAAAAACAAAAGGAGGACAACGAATCTGGGGGCCACAAATCTTTCTAAAGACGACTAAACCCATATAAGGCTTATGTTTAATAGTTCCTGAACTAAGTCTGATACAAGCAACATTCCTTGCAGAGATAAGAAGTTACCTGTCAGGGGCCATAACTCTATCTAAAATGTAATTGCCAAGACAAAAAAACCCATAACAGGGTCTTGAGACAAGGTACAGACGAAATTGTTCCATCAGAATATATTGAACAGTTCTTGAGCTATTCTTGATGCAAGGATTTTCTGTAGTGAAGACTAAATGTTGATGGAGAAATCTTTAAAGTCCACTAATACGTAATGTGAAACCACTCAAAACCAAAAACCCTAGGAACCAAATTAAATTTTTGGTTTACTGAGAGTTTCACAGACGTGAAAAAGTATGTCTTTTTATAAGGAGTTATGTGACTTGAAAGAGAGAGATAGAGAATGTAATTATGAGAACATTTGTGTGTGTGTGTGTGTAAGAGTGCACAGATTAGAAAAACTGTTTTAAAAAAGAAAACATTTAATGAAAACTTAGCTGAACAACATATGTTGCTTCCAAAAATGACATCCAGTCACATGAATCATTACAGTTTGAAAATCAATTGAGTGAATCTGACTTTTAAGAATAATATTTTGTCAGTCTCTGACAGCAAAGCATTGAACGCAATGCCTCATGCCTGGTTAATAAAGTTCAGGGATTTTTTATTTTTTTAAAATGTTAAATGGATCATTTATACAAACAAATATCATCTATCACAATTAGTTAATAAGCAGATAAACATAATCTTTCCTAAATGGATTATCTGCAAGTGTTTATTTATTAATAATTTACCTTACAAGCTGGCTCTTTTTTATGGTGCAAAGACTTTGGATTAGCCAATTATAGGACCTGATCTGTGTTGGCATGTACAGTCAAACCTGTCTACAGTGGCCACTCATCGGAAAAGACCAAAGTGGCCTTTGTAGACAGGTGGCCTCTGAAGGCAGGTTCAGCTCCCAATCTTGGTTCATGACAAATACATGTAATATGCACAGAAAAGCATTACCATTGTTAGTAGTAGTAGTAGTATGCTATCAAGATACATATATTTAGTTTAGCTATTAGCAAAAAGAAAAATAACAAAATAATAAAACAAAATGTTCCACTTTAATCCATCATGTACATTAAATCATCACTTATCAGTAGAAAATGGCATCTAAATAAAATTATTAATTGACAGCTTTCCTGTGATTGTCAAACATAGGACTGACTTTCTGTTAGGACAGCTGGTATAAATTAGGCATGAAAACAGGTGTTCACACTTCAAACAATTGATGGATTAAGCAGTTGCTCAAACTCACTGATATCAAAAGACAGTCGGCTTTTGTGAGAGACCTTTGATGATTAGGGAATGAAAAGAAGCTTCCTACAGCTATTGTTAGTAGCATATAAACTGTAAGGGATATCACAATTGCAGTGTACATGTATTTGTACTCATTTGGTGTGATTGTATGTAATCTCTTACACTCCGGATTAACATTGTTCTCAAAATCAGCCATGATATCTTGCTTAGGCTTAATAATCCCTTGGATCCGAGTTCACCCAACTTCCACTTCTGCTGCAACTACATGGCTACTTTGTCCACTATCCAGCAAATGAATTGCTTCAATTCTTTCATGTAAGGACAAAAACTGCCTTGCTTTCGAAGCCGACATGTTGACACCTTTAAGCTTGACTGACAGCGTGACTGGACTATGGTAAATACAATCGAGCTATGAAATGCTTGGAGCGGTCACTGCTGATGCGCTCCAGTGACTGCTTAAGGCAGGGTGAAACCAGTGTTTGGTTAGGAAACACCTAGCCGCTGCCTACTGACAGCAGATGACCGTTAAATATAGGGCATTTATATAGGAATTTGCCGGTGAGAAATTGGAATGACCGTTGTGACCAGGTAACCACTGAACACAGGTGATCATTAGGACATGTTTGACTGTATGTCAAGTATTGTTTTAACCTCGCTGACCCTTGGAACATTTTCTCAACAATAAGCTAACTACAGTATTTGCTAACCGTAAATAATCTGGTCCAGCATGTGTCAGGAATTTAGCAGCTAAAATACACTTCCAAGTTTGAAGTGAGTTTCAGCTTTATGGGCTTTCTTTGAGTTTAAAATTGAAATTTGTGATAAAATTTTTTTTGGTTTTTGGAGAAGATGGGGTTTTGGTTTACTGGAAAAATAATGATGATATTAGAAAGAAAATTTCAAGACTCAAATTTTTTTTTTTTTTCTTGAGAGGTTTACCTGTATACCAAGGGTTAAGTTTTGAGGGTTTTCACTGGATTTGTTTTATGTTGCGTTGGTAAAATATCTTGTCTAGAGCTAGTGTTTTTATATTACCCAGACTACTGACATTCTATAAATTTCTTGCAAGTGCTGCCAAGCTATGCTGGTTTCAAGCAACATCCTATGTGAAGATACTAATTTAAAAGGCACATCTAGGTCTATGAGACAATGTACACACCAAACTGTATCAGAATATGTTGAATAGTTCCTAAGCTATGCTGGTTATAAGGATTTGCTGTAGTGGATATGTAATATTTCTGAAAAAGGGCAAAAACTCAATCAAAAGGACCTAAAATGACAGAACCTTTAAAAGGCACGTGAACATGTAACAGTCAATTCATCTACAAAATTGTATCCAATTATGTGTAAGGGTTGCAGAGCGACAGACAGATGGATGGATGAAAAAGGTGATTACTAACTATAGGACTCCTGCATCATGAATCAGAGCTCTAATTATTGATAGGCTCTTAATAAAACTAAATTAGACAAATGCTCATAAATGCTCTTAAACAATCAGTAACAAAGATGCAAAGACAGAAGATACGACTTGAGTCTTCTAAAGTCACTCACCAATTATCATAATAACTACATATGATCAAAATAGAGGTAAAATCATTGTTACTTCCAGTTAGAGATCTATGGTGAGTCTATTATTAGGTATTTTTTTTAGAGCTACCATATATACTTGTGTATAAGCCAAGTCCAAATGCAAACAACATAGACCCTGATCTGCCATCGCATAATGCACTGGCAGATCAGGGTCTGGGTTGTTTGATCTACTGATTAGTCCTTACAAACTGCATAGACCCAGATCTGCCGGTGCATTATGTAATGGCAGATCTGGATCTATGCAGTTTGCTGATGGTATTAGATTATATGCAAGTATATACGGTAGATGAATATATACCTCCAAAGCACATTTCCCTAAAATGACATCCTTTTCTCCATCAAAGCCCCCTCTGAAACAAAGTATCCGTAGTGACTGGGATGCATCCAGGTCTAACTCAAAGTCCTCATCCCACGATGGAATGGCAGATCCGTAACAGACACGTGTCTGTGCCTTCTTGTAGAAATGTCCGTAGGAATCCATCTCCAGACAGCAGTAGGTATCTATGAAAGGCAAATTAAATACGGCCATCTTTTAATAAATAGGCTGACACAGGGATCAAGAAACCTGATTACTCTGCCAAGTCTATGGTTTAATTCAAACTTCCATTATGTGCAAGATTTAATCATCAATCTTTCAAGATCAGAATAGGTTTTCTCTAGATCTTTTAGTGTCCTGCACCTCAAAGTCTCTTAACACTTTCAGCAGTTTTCTGTATGAATATTTTGTATTTGTTTAGGATGTGTTATTAATTCACAGTAAAATTAAGTAGAATATAGGGCTTGTAGAAACCAGATTGTCCAAAATGTAGGAAATTCAAAAGTGAGCTTGCCATGTCATTCTCAACTGCAATGCTGATAATATTGATGAATGTATGAATAATTCAAGAACTATGTCTGTTTGCAAATGAATACTGTATACACTCACTTATAAGTCAAGTCCAACTGCAAACACCATAGACCTTGAGCTGCCATCACATAATGTGCTGGCAGATCAGGGTCCATGTTGTTTGTTCTGATTACTCCTAACAAACTGCACAGATGCAGATCTGCCAAAGCATTATGTGTTGGCAGATCTGGGTCTCTTCAGTTTGCAGTTGGAATCGACTTATAAGCGAGTACATACGGTATTCTTAGGAAAGTCTAATAATTCACGTTGAAAGGTTAGAATTGTCTACTGCCTGATTGCATAAATGATCTCTTTGAAAGTAAAAGAACAATTAATACCTGTACTAACAATTATGCTAGTACACCAGTCCAATGATCAATGTCAGCTAATTGCTCTCTTTCTTATAAGCCTAAAAATGAATTGCATAAAAATAGCCACACTTTTTCTGGTCCAGTCATTTGAAACTGTGGACAAAAGGATGTCAATGAGGCATCATCTACAAATAATTTTCATATAAACAATTGTCATGGATGAAATCTAGATACTGTAAGAAAAGTCCAAAGTGATTATGTGCATATATATATATAAGTATGTATGTCAATGTATGTTTGTATTTGCTTATGGGTGTCTGAGTGTGTAAGAAGGAGAAAATGTGAACCAAAGTGAAAATGGATTTGTGGTACATAGTAGTGTGTTTGTGTGTAACTTTCTGTACACACATAAATAGCTGAAGGCCACAAGGAACGTTAGTTGATATACTATTTGTGCAACCCTTATTAATAATAAAGACTTATTATTATTACTAACAAGTATATGTATTTTGCAATGACTGATATGTGGGTCACAATATAACTAATCAACAGGCCACTGGGATTAATGACATTTTATGAACAGTTGTAATTAGTGTCTGCCTGCCCAGACTATATCTGCTAAATACCACACTCCATTTGATGAACAGTTGTAATTATTGTCTGCCTGCCCAGACTGCTAAATACCACACTCCATTTGATGAACAGTTGTAATTATTGTCTGCCTGCCCAGACTGCTAAATACCACACTCCATTTGATGAACAGTTGTAATTATTGTCTGCCTGCCCAGACTGCTAAATACCACACTCCATTTGATGAACAGTTGTAATTAGTGTCTGCCTGCCCAGACTATATCTGCTAAATACCACACTCCATTTGATGAACAGTTGTAATTAGTGTCTGCCTGCCCAGACTGCTAAATACCACACTCCATTTGATGAACAGTTGTAATTATTGTCTGCCTGCCCAGACTGCTAAATACCACACTCCATTTGATGAACAGTTGTAATTAGTGTCTGCCTGCCCAGACTGCTAAATACCACACTCCATTTGATGAACAGTTGTAATTATTGTCTGCCTGCCCAGACTGCTAAATATCACACTCCATTTGATAAACAGTTGTAATTAGTGTCTGCCTGCCCAGACTATATCAACTAAATATCACACTCCATTCACACTGTTTATATCAATACCATATTGGTTTGATCTAATCCCCAGTAATAGTGCCAACATCATCAAATTCATGATGTCATAGTAAGCATGGCATTAACAATGACATCAAATTCATGATGTCATAGTGAGCATGGCATTAACAATGACATCAAATTCATGACGTCATAGTGAGCATGGCATTAACAATGACATCAAATTCATGACATCATAGTGAGCATGGCATTAACAATGACATCAAATTCATGATGTCATAGTGAGCATGGTATTAACAATGACATCAAATTCATGATGTCATAGTAAGCATGGCATTAACAATGACATCAAATTCATGATGTCATAGTAAGCATGGCATTAACTATGACATCAAATTACTAAAATATAAACTGCTCATACAACACTCCCAGATTAGATTTTTTTTTATGTTTATGATAAAGGATAAATTATGATTTTGTTTTGCAATCCTTTGATTGATATACCTTTGGAAATGCTCACAACACTGTTTAGTGCCCCAAATTCTGGGGTGTCACACTATTGTTTCAATTCATTTTTTTTTCCTTAGGCCCTTTTTCGAGTTTCTAATGTATAGCAATGATTGCCCATGCAAGCCGGTTGACCCAGACTAAGTTGTCATCAGGTCAATTCCAAGATTTTCCTGAAATAAGCATTAGATGTGGACATGATCAACTGATCAAAGAAATTGAAAAATAGGAACTTACCACATGGATTGTCCAGTCCATACAATCTGTGTATTGTTACATTCAGGATCCCATTTAGCACTTCCTCATCTGCATATATAACAAATTTACCATTTATCAAACATTAGATTTAAAATCTGATGACCTGTACTGTATATACTCGCATATAAGTTCATCCAACTGCAAACACAGGCCCTGATCTATTGTCACATAATACGCCGGCAGATCAGGGTCTATGTTCTCTGTTTTATTGATTAATCTTAATTTACTGCATAGACCCAGATCTGCCAGTGCATATTGCAATGGCAGATCTGGGTCTATGCAGTTTGCAGTTGGATGCGTCTTCTACAGTATGGTGATAGTTTTATATCACTAATAAGTAATCATTACACTTGAATACTATAGATCAATGCTGTTATTCCATTACCATAATTCACGTACTTTGGAATGGTATACTTCAAATCCACACTAAATTTTTGCTTCATTTAAAAACCTAATTTTGTGAATGGTAATGGATATTTAAAACAAAAGTCTCCTAATGGGACTGAGCTCTACTGACCAAAAACAATGTCCGAGAATTCAAAACAAGACCATTTCTTCTTTTTAACTGCTGAGTGTTGAAACCATTTCTGATATTCTTGAGCAATAACAAGATTTTCAACATGGTCACCATGGTTACCATACTGGATGTCAGATCAGCATAATTTTTATTTAGGACTAACTAGACACCATAATAAGTCTTCTGGTGAAAACCTCAAGTCGATATGGCCTTCCACTTAGGAGGAGTAGCAAAAACAGGATTTTCAAGATGGCTGCTATGGTGGCCATACTGAATGTCAGATCAGCACCATTTTCGTTTAGGACCCTCTAGACATCATAATAAGTCTACTGGTGAAAACCCCATGTCAAAATGACCATCCATTCAGTAGGAGTAGCAGTAACAAGATTTTCAAGCTAAGCCACACTGGATGTCAGATAGGAACAATTTTTTTAGAACCAACTAGACATCACAAGCAGCCTTTTAGTAAAAATCTCATGTTGATATGACCATCTGTTCAGAAGCGATAACAAGATTTTCAAGATGGCAACTGTGGTGGCCATATTGTATGTCCAAGCGGCACCATTTTCATTTAGGACCAACAAGACCTTAGAATGAATGTGTGTTTGTAAAGTTTCATGGCAATCCTCCAAGTAGTTTAGGAGGAATAGCAAGAACAAAATTGGGATTAATGAAAGACAGACGACAGACAACAGACCATTCCTTAAGCTCTTCTGGTCTATGACTAGTAGAGGTAAAAAATGAACTTTTTTGAGGGGGTAAAATTAATTTTAATTATGTAATACCCACCTGCTACTAATGCATTGGTTTCCTTTTCCAAGCTAATTATTTCCCTCCTCCAGTTAGTATTGGAGGGCCAAAATTAAAAAGAACATGATCCCAGTCTGACTCCTTAGTCACAGCCAACATACGGAATACCATCCGCCTTAATTTGGACCTAAGGTATAATGGACATCAGAGCAGGGTGGGAGGACAGAATTTTTGCAATAGTAGCAGGTTAATTATTGAATAATTAAAATTATTTTACCGTTCCCAAACAAACAACAATATTTTAATAGCAGTAATACAATACCAGCTTCTAATGCATTGTTGAATTTAGCAGTTAGGATGGAGGCTGATGGCCTCAACAAATCTGGTACAGAAAACTATTGTACTTACCCTTACGGTAGGAGTGTTCACTCTGTAAGCTGGTAGAAGATCATCACTATAGGGCCCATTGAAAAAATTCCTTTGTTCTGATGCACCAAATATTGAAGGCAAAAGGAGGAGAAGGTAGTGTGAGAATGCCACAAGGAAATTCTCATAACATGATCCAAAGAGGAGTGATTCAAACAGGTCAAACATGTAGCAATAGCCCTAACTTCATGGGTTTTAATTCTCATGAAAGAAAGGTCTCTCTCAGTGAGGGACTGATAAGCTCTCCTATGGTGGCCAACTAAATATCCGAGGAAGCCTTCAGAGGCAGAAAGAGGTGCTTCCAACCTTTCCTTCTCCCTTTAAAGGAAGCTAAATAAAACCTTAAAACTGGGCAAACGAGCCTATCTTGATCATCCCCAGCATAGATATGACTGAGACTGGGGATCTCAAGAGGGATCTCAATACGAAGTGGAGCTAACGAAGTGGAGCTAACGAAGTGGAGCTAACGTCCTTAGCCAGAAACCCAGGTTGGCAAAGAAGAGAAAATGAATCATAATTACTGTTGAACTGTAAACAACCCTTTTCAACTGACAAGGCATGAACTTTGCTCCTTCTCCTCGCAGATGCTAAGGAGAACAGGAGAACAGTCTTAACAGTAAGATTATTGACGGAAGCTTCACCCAAAGGTTCATAAGGGGGTTTCAACAATGCCCAAAGAACACACAAAAGATTCCATCTGGATATTAGTGAGTGAGATACTGGTCTCTACAGTTCTAAATACTTGATGTGATCAGAAAGATGTGGGTCCAACCCAATGGCGGAACCCCTAGAGAACTTGAGAGTGTCAGAAAGGGCTGCCCTATAGCCCTTAATAGTGGACACCAAACATTCTCATTCCTCAAAAAGAGAAGAAAATCTGCAACTGCGCTTAAAGGGAGACTGCTTTGATCAATAATTTCCTATTGCACCAATGCCAAAAGATTCTCCACTTTGCACTGTAAACCCTGGAAATAGATTGCCTCATAGCCTTGACGATGAAGTTGGTAACCAGCCCGAAAACTGGTCCTCGCGGATTGATTGTTTGAGTTGAGCCAGGAGTGATCGTGGAGAATCTGCAGGCTGTTGTGGAGAGACTAAGTCAATGAACAACAACCACTGAGGCCACAGGGGGCGACCAGGATGAACCGAGCAGTGGAGATCCTGATTTGGTGGAGCACCTGCGGAATTATTTTGAAAGGTGGGAAGGTGTACGTGTATCCACTGCCCAAGCCCTCTGATCTGGTACTGGAGAGACATAAAAGGGGAGCTTGCTGTTCAGTCTCGTAGTGAACAAGTCCACCAAGGTTCTCTCTTACAATAGGAAAAGTGACTCTGCTACTGACTGGTGAAGAGACCATTCCATGAGGACCACATGGCCCCCTCTAGATAGACTGTCCACCAGGTTACCCTTTGTGCCTGGAATATGGCGGATTCAGAGAATGATCTCCTCCAAGGCTGCCCATCAGAGAGGGGGGTTTCCACATCCCATTGAGATTTAATGGGGATATGAAGGGGTGCCGCTCTGATCCCCCTCCATAGATGGGCAAGTAGAATCAGATTCCATATCCCCAATGGGATTAAATGGTAACATAGGATCAGGGGTATAGACACTATTCCTGTCCCCAGACCGATAATCAAAACCCACTGACCGGTATCTGTAGCCCTGTGACTGGTGGATGATCGGTGCCTGATGTACAGTGACTGGCGCCTTGTGAATGGTCAAAGATGAAGATCTGATGGATGAGCCCATATCAGATTTATCTGACAAAACCACTGCTCTTCCCTCGCAGGAGTTGCAATTCACTAATCCCAGTCATTGGTACACCGACCTTGAGGGGGTGCTGCTCGTCCCTAAGTGGGATGTGTGACTTGCTCTCAGGTGTTTTACCTCCCTTGGCTCGAGGGGCCAAGGATCGCCTCATCGGAACGGATGACATCATAATGAACATCATGGATCCTTGGCCCTTAGGTGATCTCCGAACCACAGAGGTCACATAATGTTCCTACTCCACAGAGGCAATAGTTTTTTCGAACAAGGGAAGAGATCCAGATCCCTCCTGAGAATGGAAGAGGTCATCCAGTGAAGATGAGGAGGAAAAGGGGCCCTTCCTCCTCTCTCTGTATGTGTGGTAACTTTCTGCAAAGTCCCACACCTGGTGAGACCAAAGACAACAAATTGGTACATCCATCCGTGCATGCACATCAAGCACACGCTAAGCAAGCGGGATGTGTGTCCCACAGGGCCTTCCTGTGCCCACACCAGGTGATATAAAAAGCTCTGAAAAGATAAAAATTCTCACAAAACAAAAAATCCAGAATTAAGAAAGGGGATACAATACTTACCCTAGCAACAGAACAATGAAGGGGGATACAATTTACTCAAGTGCTGCTTCCTAAGCATAGAGCAAAAAAAAAAAAAAATTAAAATAAAAAATACAGATAACACTCAGATAAAGCAAGTATTGAGGAGACAAACAATCAATTGATATAAAAAAGTAGGTAAAATACTAAAAAGCCGTTAAAGACTAAAACAAAGGCAAATTTTGATGATTGATATAGCATGTGTGTAACATTGTCCAAGGAAAAAAGAGGATGCTATTCTGTATGTTTGCTGTGACTAAGGAGTCAGACTGGGATCATGTTCTTTTCAATTCTGGCCCTCCAATAATAACTGGAGCGAATAATTAGCTTAAACTGGGACTAAGAGTCCTGTAAAAGGAAAGCAATGCAATAGTAGCAGATAATGTATTACTGCTATTAAAATGAGTCAACATTTCACTTTATATAACAAATCTCTATGTCAGCTTTTTGTGTAGTCTCTTAATTATATTTCTGTCCTTCCAAATAAAACTGAAAGGTTTAGTACCTTCTTCTATTTGACTTTGGCATAATAAGGTGAAAAAAATGAGAAACATAACAGAAAAAGACTGCACATTTGCTCCATAGATGCCTAAATAAATCACATAAGAAAATATTTGGACCAAGAAATATGTCAACAATAATACCCACATCATTCGGACACATAGTATAATTGTTCTCAGAATGTGTGCAGGCATCACAATTTATGAAAATAGATTTATTACTGTCCAAGAGCATATCTTAGCAAACAAATTACTCATATTAATGAAGTGGGAAAGAAAGTTTTAGTGACCTGTTTCTGTTACAATGATATCACTCTAAGAACTGAAACACAAGTTAGTGGCGGCTCAGTAACATACAAAATATATAGTATGCAATATATTGTACAATGACAGTGAAAGAAAAGCGTTGAACATACCTTTCTCAAGCAGTTTGTATCCAATTGAATTCACTACTGTATGCTGCAATATGAGTTAATATTTCTTATATTCAAATTCCTTCATAAATTATTATTTTAATTAAATTCTAATCACGTTATATTATCCAACTATTTTATCTCAAATAAGAATTTATTTACATGAAATAGTATGCATAAATAGATATGTTCTCACACTTGTGCAAGAAAAAGGTTTGAATTAAGTTTCCCATTCTTTGATAAATTTATATAATCTTTCAGGGAAAAGTATAAAAGGATCAAAAGTACTTGCAGTCACTACCAGATATACAGTGGTCCCTCAATTTAAGGCACCTCTGTATACTGTGGTCCTTTTCAAAAGGTGGGCTTAGTCATTGACCCCTTTACATTGACTTAATAGTAATACTTTGCATAATGAACCCCAGTATAAGGTGACCTCACTATAATGATATATGTATGGCTCCCCTGAACAGCATTATAGTGAGGGATCACTTTACTGTGTATAATGTATCGCAGTATAAGATAACCTCACTATAATATGATACACTTGTATGGCTCCACTGAACAGCATTATAATGAGGGATCACTTTACTATGTATAATGTGTTGAGTATAAGGTGACCGCACTATAATATGATACACTTGTATGGCTCCCCTGAACAGCATTATAATGAGGGATCACTTTACTATGTATAATCTGCTGAGTATAAGGTAACCTCACTATAATATGATACACTTGTATGGCTCCCCTGAACAGCATTATAATGAGGGATCACTTTACTATGTATAATGTGTTGAATATAAGGTGACCTCACTATAATATGATACACTTGTATGGCTCCCCTGAACAGCATTATAACGAGGGATCACTTTACTATGTATAATGTGTTGAGTATAAGGTGATCTCACTATAATGTGTTATTTTTATGGCTTCCTCAAACAGCATTATAATGAGGGATCACTCTACTGTGTATAATGTACCCCAGTATGAGATGACCTCGCTATAATATGATACACTTGTACGGCTCCCCGGAACAGCGTTATAATGAGAAATCCCTGTATATTAAATTATTTGCCTCGTTTTGCTTCTCCATAAAATTAATCTGGATATCATAAAATAGCAAAAAAAGCTGTACCTGTTTATTGTTATTAATCAGGGCCTCTAGATCATGGGTGCTGAGTTGTGGAACTTCTCCACCAACTGAAGAAAAATATAATCAATTATCCATTAAGCCCTATGTTGAAAAATCAAACCAATGCTATCTGATGTGGTAAAGCTATGATCATGCAAATTATCAGGTTATGCACAACTATAAGAATTTCCACAATCATAACTAAAAATCCTTTAAAAAAATTCCGATTATCCAAACTCCAGATTTTCTTTTCTTGTCAAGATTAGATATCAATGCTATACTGTACTGGACTAGTTCAGCAGAGAAAATCAAGATAAGATAGTCAAGGCCATACTGTACTGAACTCCTGAGGAGACAGAATCAAGATTAGATAAACATGGCTGTACCATACTGAACTTGTCAAACAGAGACAATCAAGATTAGATAATCAAGGCTGTACTGTACTGAACTAGCTGAGCAGAAAGAAATTAAGTCTTTTTTTTCTTCAAAATGTAGAGTAGATCATAATTAATGAAATAAGAAGAGCATGAAAGTGAAGTAGACTTTTTCAACTAATTAGTGTAGACTTTATCTTTGTTTACTGGATGAGTAAGGTAGGCAAACTATGTCAGACAGTCGGTTAGACTAACAAAGCTAGACAGGGACATCTAGCATTTGGGTCGTTCACGTGTTGATGAGTGTGTGTGTGTGTGTTTGTGTGGAGACAGCTCTGGTTAAAACAAATTTCCAGCATTTCTATCTCAGTAACCTCTTACATGATTCATTTCATATTTGAAATATATCATCATCACATACTGCCCCTTCTCACAGTACAAGAATTTTTTTAAACCAAAGCTGTCCATACACACACAAATGCAAGATGGGGGCATAAAAATTACAGAAAGAAATGAATACAGTTGAAAAGGTTTATCAGTAGTCATTTGGGACCATGACTGTTGATGGATCTTACTTATGTTCCTTTGCCGCTGTGCCTCCAGTGACTCTCGCCATTCCTCTCTTTCGTACTCTGTGGGGAAGAGCAATAGATGAGACTGACTGGTGCTCTGACTGTATTGCTCCTTCAGCTTCAGGGGTAAGTGTGGTAGGGCTTCCACTAACATGGCTTCCTGCGTAAATGATACAACTAACAAATTTACACTTGAGTTATAATAAATCAAGACAATTTTTGGACAGATATAAAGTGGCAAATCTGCTAAACACACTACATTAAGCACAAATAACATCTCTACGAACAAAAAAATCACTGTATCATACATGCCATAACACGACGTGTCATGCAAAAAACACAATTTTATACTCCCACCCCCCCCTAACCCCTGACACGGTTTTGTTTCGAAAAACATGATTTTCTGCAATCTTGGCGGGAAACAAAAAAGATCCCACAAAAAACAAAAAAAATTTAAATTTCTTGACCACATTGATATATGCCAGTAATCTGTTGTACGTATAAACAGTAAACAATCTTGCTCAGAGCTCATGTAAAACTATCCTCGGGGCATCTTATACAGCTGTTTTAAAGACAGTTAAAAGTTAAGGTGGTCAGAGATAAACAGCACCTTTCAGATATTTACTGAATTGGCTTACAATAGCAAGGATGATGTGTCGTGTCAAATCCTTTGAGCACTTCTGAGGGAGAGCCCATTAGGCTAATTTGCATAGGTAAAGTACACTAAGTGGAACAACCCAATTTGTCTGAAGTTAAGTACATCAAACAGATGTGTGTTGAAAAACAAATGATATTACACATCACTGACTGCACTGAATGAGAACTTTGAAGCCATCTTTATTAAAGTTTGTGATTAGCGGCAACATTTTTTTAAAGTCGGATTTTTACTCCATATATAAAATTCAAAACTTGATCATTTCGGTAGGTTGAACAACAGCACCATTCAATCTCTAATGCAGTGTTGCACCTTGAATCCAAAAGTCAGGGGACACTGTCCCTCACCGTCCAGATTTTGGGGACACAACATTTTAAAGGGACAAAGGAAAATTGACAAATTGTATATTTGCATAAATTAGTACCTTTTTTCATTATTTCATCCGGAGAATAAATTAAATCTTCACTACCATAGTTGTGACTTTAACCTCGAAAATACATCACAACAGCTGCGGTCAAAGACTTGAGCAACTCGGCCGTCTACTACCTTGAATGTTTTCATTGGCAATTAATTGTTTTGAAATGGATATTCATTGCCATCTTACAGGTTTTATCACTTTTAGTGACTTTGGACATTGCTTGCGCCAACTTAAACATGGATGCACATTCGCGATGGAAAAGTGTAGGCATATTTGTGAACACAAATGACACTTGCATTACCATCAAACTAACTACTGAAATATTGAAACCAGCATAGACTGCATGTAATTAAAACTACATTCCACTGTCCAATGGATTTTAAAGACAGTAACTTGGTGTATTTTTTTATTTAATGTCTGTGAAGTTGTGACCATGTTTGTGGTGATGTTATTTGACAATGCCAAGTCTACCATTTTTTTGTTGTTGTTTGTAAGTATATTAAATGCTACAGAGAAAACACATGGTATTTTCTTTTATTCAGATTTGAATTTCCAGTCATTTGCTATAGGCTGATTTGAAAAGATAGCTTATTCTCATTTGGATGAAGTCACTTTTGGGGGGTCACGCACACTGACCCCCTTTGGGACCTCAAAACACACTTTTTGAGTCTCAAAAAAAAACCAACACTGTCTGGGAATATGGCAAGTATGCTGTATATGCAACATGTAATCCAGAGATATGAGGATATTTAGGAGTGCAAATTTTCCCAAACAGCCTAAACAATGAAGATAAAATTCAAAGCCATTGTCAAGTTTCCTTTAATCTGGAATGGATAAGAGCATAAACATATTCACAAGTCATAAATTTAATTTGCCCTTCTTACTGCTTAATAAAGAATCCACAGACTGGTACTGGTATGATGGATTCAAAGTCCCAGACAAAACAAATATCAACCCACTTATTCAGGCTTGTTACAGGTTACTTTGAACCAAATTATAAAATAACAGTAGTCAAATGATTGAAAAGTCTTCATCATGGCATAAGAATCAAACCATATAATCTCAAGGTACAATTCTGCATTGCCAAAATTAAATAATAATAATAATAATAATAATAATAATAATAATAATAATAAACAGTGCATGTTATACACACCATAATACAGTAATACACAGCGTCTGAATTGTGTACTGAACATAGCTTATGCATTGATACACATGTGAACAGGTAAGAAAAAAATCTACTCTTATCCCAACGATTTAACAAGACACACACAAAGAAAATTATACAGTCCTCAATTCAACTTTAATCTAGAATTTATTTTGATAAAAATTAATGAGAAGATGAATTTACCAAACAATTCTAACAATGACTTTTTTTTATTTGAAACCAGGCTACAGAAACTGTACTTGTAGCAAGGTCAATGAGTAGCAAGGTCAATGAGTAGCAAGGTCAATGAGTAGCAAGGTCAATGAGTACAAAACATGATTTGTATGTGGAAAACTAACTTCAACCGCTGCATTTTTAAGATGTAAATGTCTTTCAATTTATGGTTTATCTTGATTATTGTGAAAGAATGCCCACATGATGATGGAAATCAGGGAGCTTTTGCCAGCTGGTGTGCACTATGATTGCAGTAGACGGTCATGTGATAAAGATGGCAATAACATCAAGAAAGATAGAGATATTCCCCATCATCGTTCTACACTGAAAAACACTATAACATGTACATGTACACTGCAGGAATGTAAGAAATTGTTATTAGCTTTAGTACCTGTTCTTGGATCTTTTTCTTCAGTTTTTCAACCATCTTTGCAGCTCTCCTACCGGTGATAGAAAATGTTTTCTGGAATGAAAAACATGGCAAGACTAACTAGAAAGTACAGATAAGCTTACCAAAGAGAAATTAATAAATTTTGTGACCACATATTTCTGCAAATTGAAGAATACGGGCCAATCTCTTTGCTACATTATTCTACAACACCAACAGTAATAAACCTGACCTGATGATAAATATTAGTTGCAGCTCTATCCAGTCAAACCTATTTGAAGCAGCCACTTCTGGGGATGAGAAAAGTAGCCTCTAAACACAAGTGGCTGATTAATGGATATTTATTTTTACAGAAAAGTTTGCTTCATGCAAGTGACCTTAAAGATGGGTTTGACAGTATTTCAAAATATTTTGAATGGCTCATCATTATTGAAGGTACAAATTGTAATTTTCTCTCATTTAATAGGATTGTTTTATCAGCAGAATTTTATCAACTGCAAGAGCATATTCAGGAACAACAATTTTCATACAGATGGAATAAAAACAATTCTACCAATTTCGGATCAACCAAATAAAGCTTTTTGAGGATTCAAGATCAAAACTGGGTAAGAACTGACTACAAGTGGATCACATTATATAGAGCACAAACACTATCGGGCAGAATTTAATAACAATAAACAACAACAACAACATAGCACAAATTCAGAAACCCAAAGCAGTGTAGGCCAAAAATTTGGTTAGTCTTTTCAGTTTACTTCAAATCTGATGTGTAGACAAAAGAATTCTTTACATCATGTCTAATAAAGTCATTTAAGTAATGGCAAATATGCCAGTAATTACATCTGAGTTATCAAAGTCTGACTTAAATTTAGTATGGCAGTCACACTGCAACTGTCAGCAAGTGATCAAAGTGACCTTGCATCATAGCAGATGCAAGGATCAGTATAGTGTTAATGCTTTGGGTGTTTTTTGGCACACATGAAGATTATATCATGCAAAGGCAAGTAGATTAAGGGCCTTGCCCCGGGGCACTCAATGGCAGCATGCCTGGGCTGATCCAATTGCAAACCTGCATCCTTATGGTCACAAGTCCTATGTGCTAACCATTGAGCTGTGGTCCTGTTGCAAGACACTCATATTTCAGCAAATATGTTGTCACAGAAAGACAGTCAGATCAGTTTAAGATGCCAATAAAGTATGGAAATATTGAATACATGTAACTGACCTCTTTAGCTTCCTCTTCCTTCTTCATTTCTTCCTTCATTTCTGCCTTCAAGTTTCCAATTTTTGCTTTCATGACATCAGTACTGTCTTTGCAACTATATGTGATCTCTGTGCAAATATAAAAATTAAATTTAAACTGAAAAAAAATATTCTGAATTTCATATCCTTTGATTCTAACTTGTAACAATTAGGGGAAAATAGTACATGTATTGTATTTGGGTATGTGACACATTTTGGCAAAATGTGTTTACAAAATATCAGAAAATGTAATTAGTTGTGGTACTATGTCCCAGGGAGTCATGGTGTCACAATCGCCTACATTTTTTCATAAGTATATTGTGGATTTTACTGCTGCAAATTTTGAAATCTGACCAATCAGAAAGGATATTACATTCGCATATGTATCAGAATCCATTTTTATTCCAAATTCGCAATCTGCTGATGTTGCTCAGCAGACAAGTGTTTATTCACAAACATGAAGCCTCTTGCCAATAGGAGCAGATTTGGGTAGGTAACAATATACAGACTGGTATACAGACTATATAGGTAACAATATACAGACTGGTATGGAGGATTAATGCAGAGGCAAGAGGAGGTAAGAGCTTTGCAAAGAGATATACCATGACAGCTGACCCTGACTGGTTTGGACAGGATTTTAAACCATTACCCACTGGTTGTGAGTCAAAGCTAAAAACCAAGCCACCATGTGGAGGGAAGGAAATAATTACTACTAGATACTACTCATTATGATGCATCAATTAGTGTAAGGTCAAATCAAAGTCTGATTAGTCCAGATGAATTAGGATGAAAGATATAGAAGATGTGAGTATTTGATTATATGTTAATCTGATGAAACTGTACGTTGACGCACCTTGATAATTAGTATACTGCATTCATGTACTTGAGTATGTATCACCCTGATGAAACTGTACGTTGATGCACCTTGATGATTAGTATACTGCATTCATGTACTTGAGTATGTATCACCCTGATGAAACTGTACGTTGATGCACCTTGATGATCAGTATACTACATTCATGTACTTGAGTATGTATCACCCTGATGAAACTGTACGTTGATGCACCTTGATGATTAGTATACTGCATTCATGTACTTGAGTATGTATCACCCTGATGAAACTGTATGTTGATGCACCATGATGATTAGTATACTGCATTCATGTATTTGAGTATGTATCACCCTGATGAAACTGTACGTTGATGCATCTTAATGATTAGTATACTGCAATCATGTACTTGAGTATGTATCACCCTGATGAAACTGTACGTTGATGCATCTTAATGATTAGTATACTGCAGTATTATTTCCATCCTCCATGTGTCACGAATTTGAGTATGTGACACATTAGCTAAAAATTCAAATGTCACACAAGCCTGAAAATTAGGTCACAGTGAACTAGTTTTTGTATGGCTGAGTTATTCTCTTTGAGATGCAGCCACACACCAATTTTCATGAGTGTATGCAAAACGGGGTCCAAGATATTGAGTATGTTATGGCACTGCTGAGGTAATCTCATTAGAGTGTATCTACATACCAATTATCAGAAGTGTATTTGACAAACAGCTGCAAATACAAAAGTTATTCAAGCATGAATAGTGGGTCACACCGACACATTGGCTGACTTACTCTCCCAGTGATGTATCAACATACTAACTTTCATGAGTTTAGGTGAAACAGGGTTCAAGTTATTGAATGAATCAACAAACACAAATAAACTTATGAACACACAAACGAATGTACAAAATGCTATATATAAAATAATTTAAAAAAACATTTATGAACCACCTATTTCCACACGGTCTGTTTCTGACAAGTAATGAAGTCAACAATAAATGATGATGAGGAATGCTGGAAATCAAATTAATTATGGGTATGATGAATATAACGCTGCATGCCAAACCTGGATGAAATCCAACAATCCATTGTAAAGTTATGCTGCAGAAACCAAATTGGCAATCTGAGGTCATAACTTCTCCAAATTATATTGTGGAATGCTGAAAATCAATTTCAATATCGGTGCATGCTACATTTGACTGAAATCCAACAACCTTTGGAACAGTAATGCTGCAGAAATTAAAATTATATGGCTGGACTATCAGGGGACATAACTCCTGGAAATAATGTTGTGAAATGCTTGAAATCAGACTTGCTCAAGTTCTCATCAATATAAAGCTTCATGTAAAATTTTGTTTAAGTCCAATATTCCTTAGTAAAGTTGTTGATTTAGTGTTTTAGGGCACAGCAACACAAATAGGTTTTTTGTTGCTGTGGCAACTGGAGTAAAGTGCCTTGCCCAAGGACACACCATGGTAGCCAACCCAGGTTGATCCGATGGTAGGATCTGAACCTACACCCTTTCAGTCACAGTTCCAGCACACTAACAACTGAACCACCACACACCCCTCCTTAGTGAAATAACACTGTGGAAACCAAAGTAAGAAATCCATACAATAAAGGGGCACAACTTTGGTTAATGATGTTGTGGAAAGTTGGAATCAAACTCATTCAAGGTCGAATCAATAACACAGATGCATTCCAAATTTCGTTGGTAAAATAAAGCTACAGAAACCAAGATTAAAAAGATTGACAATAAAAGGGGCATAACTCCTGTAAATGACATCATGGAATACTGGAAATCAAACTCATTCTAGGTCTCATAAACACAAGAGTACCCCAAATGGATTGACGCTCTACTGGCAAAAAATAATTTAGAGGAATCCAAGATCAGGCTTTTTCTTCCCTTAAAGTGCTTAGTGTTGAAACCATCTCTGGTATTCTTAAGCAATAACGAGATTTTCAAAATGACTACCATAGCAGCCATATTGTAGGTAAGATTGGCACCATTTTCATTTAAGACCAACATCAATATGACTATCCATTCAGGAGGAGTACCAATAACAAAATTTTCAAGACTGCTGTCATAGCAGCAATATTGGATGTACGATTGGCACCATTTTCATTTAGGACAAATGTGGTATGATAAGAAGTCTTTTTGTGAAAAACGTATGTCGATAAGCCCATCAATTCAGGAGGAGTAGCAATAACAAGATTTTCAAGATGGCTACCATGGTGGCCATATTAGATGTCAGATCGGTATTATTTTCATTTAGAACCAATCAGACATCAAAAGAAGTCTTTTCATGAAAACTCCATGTCGATGTGATCATCCATCCAGAAGGAGTAGGGATAACAAGATTTTTCAAGATGGCTGATATGTCGGCCATATTGGTGGTCAGATTGGCACCATTTTCATAAAGGACCAATTAGACATTATAAGAAGTCTTATGGTGAAAATCCCTCGTCAATATGACATTCCATTCAGGTGTAGCTACAACAAGATTTTCAAGATGGCTTCCATGGCAGGTATGTTTGATATCAGATCAGCACCAGTTTCATTTAGGACCAACTAGATATCATAAGAAGTCTTTGGTGAAAACCCCATGTCGATGTGATCATCCATCCAGGAGGAGAAGTGATAAAAAGATTTACAAGATGGCCACTGTGGCAGCCATATTGGATGTTTGAGCAGTACCATTTTCATTTTGGACCAACCAAACCTTGGGATGAATGTGTGTGTAAAGTTTCATGGCAATCCTGAATGTAGTTTAGGATGAGTAGCAATAACAAACTTGTGCTAACAGATGGACAGCAGACAGACAACAGGCCATCCCAGTAAGCTCTTCTGGTCTATGACCAGTACAGCTAATAAAACTGCATGCCAAATTTGCTGAAATCCAAATATCCTTTGTAAAATTAAGCTGCAGAAACTTAAGTTAGGAGGATAGGCAATAAGTGGCCATAACTCCTCTAAATGACAACATGGAAGGCTGATAACCAAACTCTTTGAGGGTTTCGTCCATATGAAGACAAATACCAAATCTGGTTAATATCTGAAAATTCTCAGGGAAGTTATCTTGTGGAAACCAAATTGTTGACTGATAGACAGACAACATGATTACTATAGGTTCTGCCAACTTTGTTGAATAGGTCCCTGGTTATTCTGTGTATTCCACCACCAATGACTTGCTTTAATTGTGAATGGGAAAGTTGTGCTGAACATTATGATGTCATTAAGTGTGTCATACATATTATGACTAGTCAAACTGTCACATGGCAATCAACCCAAGACAACCAGGCTAGGACAAGAAAGTAAGAATTGCAAATATGTAAAATTTATCTACCATATGTGTATGAAAATGTTGGCGATTCATTGGCAAGGCTGAAATACCTTCTGATAAAACTTATTAAGAATTTAACTTCATATTTTACATGATTCATGAAGTCATGAAGCGTGAAAATCAAGTACACACAGAATGAATGGCCATATTGATTTGTAAGCATCATCATGAATCCATTATAATATGAAGTTCAATCCTTATAATTACAAATAGTTATCAAAAAAATAATGAATCTCAAGATATAAAAAACTATATTTTGAAAACTGTTTACAAATATTGTCAAAGCACACAAGAAGGACTCATGAATACATAAATAGTTCCTTGCTGGTGTTATGAACTAATCACTTCTAGCTTTCTGCACTGTAATTATACAAATTATAAAAACTTATTGGCTGAAAGGAAGGAAATGTACAATAAATAAACAATAAAAAAAATAAATAAATAACTGTGGAAAGCATCATATTGCGAATAGATGAATGAATAAATAAATTAATGAATGGCAACACAACATAAACATGTATTTGTGTGTATCCATTAATAAACATATTAGTGGGATGTGGGAAAGATCAACAAAAAATAGTATAGTTATATATTAATGTATAAATAATTTATGCTTAAGATCTGATATACTCAAATGTTTAAGTTTTATAAAGGGACCTACCTGGTATCTCCACTTTGATGTTTGCGAGTTGAATGCTCCATACCAGTTTGTAATTTACTTCTCTAGACCTGAAATCAAAACATTATATACATTATCATGAGTCATTTATACTGGCCTATGCATGAACATATTGGAGTTTGTTTAATTTATCGTATCATGAGTCATTTATACTGGCCTATGCATGAACATATTGGAGTTTGTTTAATTTATCATATCATGAGTCAATTATACTGGCCTATGCATGAACATATTGGAGTTTGTTTAATTTATCGTATCATGAGTCATTTATACTGGCCTATGCATGAACATATTGGAGTTTGTTTAATTTATCATATCATGAGTCAATTATACTGGCCTATGCATGAACATATTGGAGTTTGTTTAATTTATCATATCATGAGTCATTTATACTGGCCTATGCATGAACATATTGGAGTTTGTTTAATTTATCATATCATGAGTCAATTATACTGGCCTATGCATGAACATATTGGAGTCAATTATACACAAGTTTTGGGAGCCATTGCAGCTCAGTTGGTAGAGCATCAGACTCATAATCCAAGGGTCAAGGGTTTGATACCCACCATTGCCAGCCAATGTCAGCCGCCATGGTGTGTCCTTGGGAAAGGCACTTAGCTCCCATTTCCTTGGCATGATATAGCCAATAATGTGTTAAACGTGCTGTTAAAACCAATAAAACCAAACCAAAAACCTCATATGGTTTATCTGTGAATTTAGCTGCAAAAGGAATTAGTGCTAAAGAACCAGATAAATGCTGTTATTCCCTTCCAAGTCAACATTTACATGCATTGATTTAAACTGAGAACTTATATGAATAGTAATTTTGATGCACTTACGAAACTCTTCTAACATTAGGAACTGCATGGATCTAAATTGCAACTTGAAACTCTACACAACATTTATTCTTAAATGATAACCTCAAGGCCCTGAAGCACGATCAAGACAGACTATAACTTCTTTTTATATTGTGAATACTATGATATTAAAATCAAACACTGAATCTAAAGAAGAAAACATGAAGACTGCCAATACCTATTGCTCCGCTTGTGTTTGGTGCAGATGAGGATATCGTTAAACAGAAAGAGATATCTAAGCTGTCGAGTCTCCTTCTTTGCCACCTCCACCACAAACCCACTCTTCACCAGATGACGATCTCTCTTAGGCTGTAAAAAAGTACAGATACAATGTTAATATTTATAAACAAGGGTATGCTGATTATTAAGTTTTGCTTGGGAACAGCTCTATAATGTACATTATATGACTTTTAAATAAAAATGTGTCCATATGACACAGTTGCCCCTGTCAATATGATGCAATTAAAGGGCAAAGTTCAAAGTCAAGTAGCAGCCATAAATCCATTAGATTCTGTTGGAAAATGGTGAAAATTGAGTTTGACCAAGGTCATCTCAATATAAAGTCTCATACCAAATCTGATTCCTTCAAAAGTTACTGAGTGGAAATGACATTCATGATAGATGGGATGTTATGGGACAGGATGTGACATGACAGATGGATACTGATAACACTATGTTCCCTTCCTTAGAAATGGTGGGGGCCTAAAAAAGACCTTTGCGACAAAATCTTATTAAAAAATCTAAACACGATTCATGCCACAACAGCTTCTATTAGGAAAGAGATACTTATGTTTCATTATCTGCTAACACATGCAAGAAAAAAAATTAAATTCATTACATTTGTTTCAACTACCATAAAGTCAGCATCCTGCAAAAGATGTTGTTACAGAAACTCAAGATGATGATAAATACAAAAATTGATCCACTATATTCAAACTTTATTATTAATCACAGTATAAGATACCTGTGATTTTTCCAGTAATATGTGCACCTGCTGGCAATCCATCCACCTGATTTTGTCTTATTTCGGTACACTGTGCACTTGATTCGTCTTATTTCTGTTAATTTTGTGAAAATTTATGTGGGTTTTTTCCCCTACTGATTGTCATTAAAACCAGAAAAAAAGTGAATCCTGGTGCACATGTTCCAATCCTTTGATTAATTGTGATGTTTATTTTCAACAGAAGATCAGGTGTAAGATACGGTGGTCCAAGTGTTCATGAGCAGTAATATTTCCTTCTCTACAGGGCGTCAACAAGTAGATTTTTATATCTATTGCTTTTTTTGGTAAAATTATGTCTTGCAGACTGATACAAGAACAACAAAAAGTCTTATTACTAAAAGCAGTAATTTGGTTAGTTACAATTTGTTACTTTATTATTCAATACAATTTTTACTTTTATAATTGTAACATTATAACTGTGGAGTTTTTGCAATCCGATTGTCTCCCTTACATTCATGCACTTAAGTTCCCCCAGGTGTATGTTGAAAGTCCGCAGGTTTTCCTCACTCAACTTTAGTGCCTTCTGTAGCTCTGTGTAGTCTGGGTGGTCCTCTGGCGTGTATTTCAGTAGATCCTATAAATACCAAAAGTGTATCAATTCATAATCATATGGTTAACACATATAGTTATATGTATGGATTGATATATTCCACAACAACAGTATTGGCAAATCACATCAAAATATTCTATCAATATCTGATTGCATACATTCTGCAATTTAAAGTTTCAGAAATATATATATTGACATACAATATGTGTATAGTTATTGCTACTTTTGCATTTGATTTCGGTGTAAAAACATGATGGTGTTTGTGCAGGGTATCATGTTCATGGCAAATTCACAAAAATTGTATGCTTCAGCAATATTTCTCTTATTGACAGTAAATCTTTACAAATCTACATTCTTGAGTAACAAACAACTTAAATGAGTAAGCATTTAAAAATAGTAAATGGATTGGCTCAGTAACTGACAACCTTGACCTAAGTATGGTTACACAATCTGTACTGAACTGATGAGACAAAATTGACTGTAACTTTGTAGGGAACCTGTTTACAGTGCCCCAAAAGTATGTATGAAATATGTCAGAGTTTGAGGAACAAAGAGTTACATTAAAAGACAGATTATTATAGGGATCATGTTTTCTCTGGTATCAATGTTCGCTGAATCCTGCGGGGGTCATTGAAGCCCAAGCCCAAAGGGCGAGGATTTTAACATGCATAAGGGATACAGCGAATGTTGATACCAGAAAAAAGCATGTATGATTGCTATTCTTACATAAATATGGAAAAAAAACGTTGACATTTTCAGATTCAACTTAACGTTTCCTTAATAAAGGTTCCAATTTGGTATGTTGGCTTTACTTTATCCTTTTCTGGGGCAGCATGTGCTCCCAATCAGATGATGTAAAATGATCGATGTACATGAGCATCTAGCAAGAGAAACAACTTCAAAGGTCTACCAAGAAATAACCACTTCTGCAAATGGTTAAGCATAATATCTGTCACTTCTGAGGAATAAAGCAACCACCAGATGTTTGGCAGGTTAATATGTGAAATTATACAGATTCTGAGCCATACTCTGATTGATACATAAATGAGTATACACATCATTTACTGCAGAGCACACAAGTTGAAAATCCACTCTGCGTGCATCATTATTTCCATTGCAGAGAGATTATGATGTATTAAGGCAAGAGAACACATCATATTTCTCTACTCAGAAAATTTCTTTCTTCTGTGCGACTGGAGAACATAATGGAATTGCATGTTTTCAGTCACTATACACATGATGTGGAATGCAGTCATTTGTTTATGGGTGCCGCCCAGAAAAAGGATAAGTATCAGGGAATCAATGCTGTAT
The DNA here is from genome assembly GCA_029931535.1 of Margaritifera margaritifera. Taxonomy (NCBI): domain Eukaryota; kingdom Metazoa; phylum Mollusca; class Bivalvia; order Unionida; family Margaritiferidae; genus Margaritifera; species Margaritifera margaritifera. The sequence continues at coordinate 4,604,337 of JAQPZY010001654.1, forward strand.
GAAATCCAATAATATTACATGGATACAGCCATACTGATACACCTCATCCAACAATGCTGCGCATGCATTATATGTAATAAATATAATCAATAAATAACCCCCCGTTTATGCATAGATTTATAAGTACTTTCACCTAACATTGGTTTTGTGAAATGGGTCACAGGTCGCCAATATGACCAAATGATCAGTTACAACAGGGAAACAAAAATAAACTATCAAACCGCTGGAAAGGAAATTATTTACATGATTTTCATGAAAGATGTTTTTTTATTGGTTGACATGACATGATGTAATTTGTGATTATTCATGATATTGTACCATCATGATGTCATAACATATTTTTTAAGCATTATACAGTTGAAATGGCACTTTTCCTATACTGAAACCAGTTGAATTAAAAATGTTGCATTAAATCATGTAATAAAACAATTATAGACCTCTGTTTCAGTGAATATTAAGTTTATTAGATCATTAAACCTATCATCTTGACCTCCATTTTGTATCGGTCAATACGAAGTTTACTGGTTCATAAAACTTCTAATTCACCTCAACAAAGGTCAATAATTAGTGGGAAAAGGCAAGAAAAAAGTACACCAATAAGATTTTTTGTGTGCAAATTTGCTCCACTAATTAAATTAATACTGAAAACCATAATATTTTAGCCTCATTTAATATTGGCAATTACAGTCCCTTCAGAATCTTATGAACAAGTGATCTATATTGTTGTGCACGGCACAAGTACAGTGCAGTGAAGAGACATGTTCACCAGCCAGTGCATGCGTGCATAAGATGCATGACCCGCAACTTTCACGATTCTGTCAAACAAATGCAGCTGGCATATAAGAGCTAAGCCACCCAGATATCAAGAGAGATATATACAAGAGAGACATTGTTTCATAACCTTGGCTACTAGGGGTGAAACGATACACTTCTGCCATGCATCGATACGATTCTCGATACACAGCCTACGATACGATACATTATCGATACACATATCAACTTGATGGTCTTTTCATCTTAAGAATGTCTGTCAATGGTAGGGTGGTGCCATTTTTTATGTGTTGACATACTGGGTGTATTTCCAGTATGCAGATTACAAACAAACAGAGACTTATCATCTGTTCATATGCCATTCTCATCCTTGACACGATTTTTAAAAAAAATTAAAAAAATACTTCTAAACAGACTAGCTGTTAGTGATTTTTATTCACCCTTTCATGCTTCTCCATTCGATCATATGCATGACTCATCCTGTTCACCACGCCCTTTGTTTTACATCGAATGAATGTTTTTAAAACATCTTATTACCAGTTTCATGTCTTCACTTAAATTTGAAGAGATTACGGTGTTATCTTCAAAACAGAAGAAACAGTGCAATTTCCTTGTGCAATGAAATTCTTATCTAGAACACGAACAAGTCCGAGTGTGGGAGCGGAGATGATTAATAGGCAAATCCTTCACATTGTACTTCCTGCAGATGCAAATCAACTGCCGCGGCCACAAACATTTGTTTCTGTCAGTGAAAAAGGAAATTACTGACAACACCCACTCCCTTTCTACAAACTGACGAGGTGGCTATAACTTGTGCGATTTGCAATCTGCCCCCCTTTTTTTTTTATTCCATCGGCAGGTTCGGTCGCTGAATACATGTATCAACATAAAAGGAGATATTCCAAACTTATTCCCCATGTACGATTTAAGTACTTTACACATATCACTTTTGTGTGAAGTTTCTATGTTGCTTTGTATCTATTTGGATAGAGTTTGGATGCCAATATTTCCGGTATGTCACGCAGTGAACACGCTACAGTTAATTATGATTGGTGGTTATTGTTTTACAGTCCTACCCGTTTAAGTCGACATCCTCGGGCCCGAGGAAATATTGTCGACATAAGCGGATGTCGAGATAAGTGTTGGGGGGGGGGGGGGGGTGACCTGTCGTCAGTAAGCCGGATTTACACTTTGAGAAAACAATGGAAATGTTGAGTACATGAAGACAAAACCAGCGTGAAATACACGTCTATATTGACAAATTACATTTTGGTTACCTTTGTGTAATAAAATCCACAATGCATTAAGTGCATGTATGAAAAATCCATGAATTCGTGTTCGGGTCTCATGTTAGACAATGTATTCATCGGTCCCATCTTGATGGGAAATACATGTATAAAAAAAATGGTTGTCCTCATTTGATCTAACACGTCTTCACAATTCTCTACGATAATCATTGTTGCATAGTTGTTATTTACATGCTTCAAAGTACATGTACATGTACTTAAATTGGCCTAGATTTTGGTCAGCCTGAAACAATGTTCCATCTTACTGAGGCTACCAAGGGGATGGGGGCTATTCACAGGGAAATGAAAACATGTATTTATTTACGGAAGTCATCGTGAAAAGTACATAAAATTGAACAAGAGATATGCGGCTGATATTATTAATTTACCTTCATCGTAGCCTTTCTTTATAGACTCGGCAGCTTTCATCCACCTAGACCAAGAAGTTGTTCTCCTCCCTTTTTTTTTTTTTTTTTTTTTTTTGGTCCACCACCAGTGTAAAAATAAAAATAAAAAAATAAGGTGGAGAACAACTTTTTGGTTTATCATCCATCCTGACAGGGTGTTATGTTTAAGTGAAAAGTTTTCCCATATATCTTTGCGAAATGCCCCACCTTCAACTTCCTTAACAGCCAGACATTTCGTTTCCAGAGACTGTAAATTTAATATGCGTTTTACATTGCTGTTGGTAGCCATCGTAAACATAAATAAAGTTAAAAAGGAAACTTTCACAGCACAATAAACTTGTTTTAATCACCGATCACTTTGGAAAATGCAACAATCGATCAGATTTCATTGCTTTTATTCAAGTTTGGTGATGATTTTTTTTTTTAAATGAAGGGTGGATTGTTTTTATTGAACATTGTAACCTGCTTGCTTTGATGAAGGGTACATGTGTCATTTAAGTCGCCGCGAGAGGCCAACTTTATAGGACCAAACAAAAGCCTGTTTTTTAATCCACCGAGACAGTAAAGACTGGTGGCAAGATCAACTAATTGTTGAACAAAGTACAGGTCGGAACTGGCCGCTTGTCGACATAAATGACCCGGCGGCAAGATCAACTAATTGTTGAACAAAGTATGGGTCGGAACTGGCAGCTTGTCGACATAAATGATTAGAAAACAAAGGATTTGTTTAAGCTGGGACCAAGGGCTTCTGTCGACATGTACATTTATTTCTTTATCTCGACGTCGACATAAGCATGACAAGTTTGGTAGTAATAGTAGACCAAGGGACCGGGACTTTGCTTTTTTGTCGACATAGGCGGCTTGTCGACATAAGTGATGTCGATATGTACTTTGAACTTGAACAAACAATAACCACTAATCAGAATTGCATGTAACACTGCGTGACACACCGGATGTGTAGCCTTCAATTCGATCCAAGTAGAAAAGATGCGATGCAACAGATAAATTTCGTGTAAAAGTGGTTATTAAATGATCAGTAAAGTACTTAAATCATACATAGAGAAGAAATCTGCAATGTCTTCTTTCCGTTGATATGTGTTATCAGAAGATGCAGACGAGATAAACTAATTAGCATGGAATTGGGGCGGGAGAAGGGGACAGATTTAGAACCACGCGTGTTAGTCACCTTTTGTTAATTTGTAGAAGGCAAGTGGGTGTTGTCAATTGCTTTTATTTTTTACTGATAGAAATGAGTGTATGTACTTGCTACGGCTGTCTCAGATGAATTAAAGAATGAAAAGGCAAATGACTAATAATTATTCACGACTGCTGAAGATTAAAGTAACTTGCATAGAGTAAGTATCATTTTGTATCGATTCTTCCCCTCTTGTATCGATATGGGTATCGATATAGAAAAAGTATCGATACATCGATATATCAATTAATCGTTTCACCCCTATTGGCTACACTATGCAGACATAGATGATTAAAGGTAAGGATGCTTTGTGGGTATTACATTTGTGATATACACTCGGGCATAACAACATCATCTCAAAATTTGTGAAATTTTGTACTCACTAAAATCTTTTAATATACAGCCATTAAGACTTACATGTAACACAAGGGTATTTCTCTGCATTCTTTGAACTGGCTTCAGCAGAATTTCTAAAAATGAGAATAAAAACAAGTTCATTTGATAGAAATTTCACAGGTACATGTACTTCCAGTGTCAAGCATGGAGTATGAGTGCAGAATTTCGCACCCGAATGTATCAAAACAAAGATGCGGAGACCTATGGAGAGTTTGGCATCAACAAAAGAGTGCAGCTTAAAACAAAAGTAGACATGAAAAGTGAGATAATTTCTAAGTTCCGGATATTATTTGAGGAATCATTCTTCAAAGCTAGTTGCGTACCCAAAACTGTATAAATATCACAAATATGTCTGGGCCTGCCTAAACATCTGCAGTCATGGAAAGAACCGAATCACAGAAGCAGAAAGAGCACATTTTATGAGATGTCTATCAGTTTTGTAAAGATCGTATTAATTCGGATGGGAGTATGTTATGGAGATGCGTGAAAATTGATGTTATTTGTTATTTAAAGTTGTATTTCTGCATACTGAGATATTAATTAACAAACGATGCTTACTGATCTTTAATGTTGTATTTGTTAGTCTCTTCTTTACGAGACAAATGAAAGGTGCATTACTTGTTTGCATGATTTTGTTGGCGCGTTTTGTCTTTGCACACTTTGGTCAGCGTGCTTTTGGTAATGTGTAAGGAGGGTCAAAATTTTTTTTAAAAATAATATATATTGCAAACAGCTGATTCATGTGTATCTATAAAGTACATCAAAATGTCCATATAACTTAAAATATATTAATGATATATACATGTAAGAAATTAATCAGTTTTTTGCCAACTTTTGTGAAATATTGTGACTGAATAAGCCATACTTTACAGTCAAATTCAAGTTCCAGTGTCTTACCTTCTAGTCTGTTGGTTTCCTGGTTGAATGGTTCCATAATTTGCTGAAAGAGTGGAAAGAAAAAGTAAAGTTTATTTATCATACCAAATGTACCAAAAATTTGTAACAATATATAAAATGTACTCTTGATAGCTCAGATTTTGTCATATGGTGGTCTATGAGGTGGAGCAAACAGGAGAACCCACAGAAAACCTAGAAAGAATAAAGATATGTGCCAGAACTTGGGTTTGAGCTCAGGACCTCAGTGGTCCATAGCAAAAGCTTCAACTACTGCTGCACCATGTAGCCCCAGATTAAAGTAATTGGATGGTAAGACAGAAAATCTTCATTATCATTATCTTTTGAAGTAGATGGTTCAAATTCAAAAGTACAAGGCTAAGTCAATGCAACAATGTAACAATAAATGTTGGTCTTGTTAAAGTATAGATGGCTGCGCAGTTAAAAAATTTAAAATTTGAAGGTTTTAAGCCCGTTGAACACATAATGAGAACACTGATAGGATCAATCTGCAGTCTGTTTCATGTTCATGTATGTACAAAAGACTGTTAAAGATTTTTCCTGTTTCAGTCTTCTTGACTCTGAGTTACAAATCGTTGGAATGAATAATATGCTATGAATGTTGTGCAAATTATTAGCAGGTGAGTTGATGTTGGATGGTACATAAAACACAATAGGAAGATGCAACAATTGGTAGAGTTCGTTTGATGTCCCTAGAATGTCTAGAAAATAATGGGCCCACTCAATTTTTAAGTTCTTGCACCCATGTCTGTATAATTTTACAAAAATTGTGTAGGTGTTATTAAAATTTCTGCCTTATAATTAATTGTTTACAAACAAGCACTTTTGGATGAATTACCACACAGGTGTTACTCAGTAGATTTAACAGCATAAGGACAAGATGTGATTGGTTACCACCCTAGGTTAACCTGTTGTGATGTACATGGGACTTTAAAGTTAGCAACAGCCATTGCACCAATTCACCCACAGAAAGCAAATTATTATTAGACTGGCTAATCCCTTCTATTGGCTCTTCCTACATATGACTTCCAGTTGTATTGGATCCATATAAAATTGATAATAATAAAGAATAAAATTTGAAGAAAAAAACTGAATTTAACAAGAGGACCAAGTGGGTCTAATATCAATCACCTGCTTACATAACTTAACTGTTAACCATTTCACTAAGCAGGCTTATATATTACTTAAGAACACAACATATCTCCCAAACTTTATATCATGTTGAATTTATCTGTTTTGCTATATATCCTGCAAGATCAGCTCATTAGTATGTATGGATCACATACATTATCAAATTCATGCGAGATCTTGATCATATAAGCCTATATTCAGCTCATTATCATAACAATCCAAGATGATGACATTAGTCCAAATTTCAAGTTTGATCAAAATCTGACCTAGAAAGTGGTAACAAGGTCAGCCAATCACATGTATGATCACCTCATTAATATTCATGCATCTAGCTTGTTATTGAACCTGTACGAGATCTTGGTGATATAATCATATACTCCAAGTTTAATAAAAATCGGATCATTAATACAGCCTCCAGAGTGGTAACAAGCTCACCCAATTTGATGCAAGATCACCTTATTAGTAATGCCTGGATCATTATTGAACTTATCCAAGGTGCATCCAACAGACAATATATTTTCTTGTCTTCGACTAATGCAGGCTCAATTTATTGCATAGAATAATTTTCTAATAATAACCCCATGCTTAATAATAAGACCATTCCCTACTTTTACCAAATTTTTGGTAAACGTTTACTTAAGACTACCTGGTTCAACCATAAGCCCTCCCTCGGCTTGTAAACTAATTGAGAAGGTTAGACCCCTTGGGCTTATCATAGGATAAATACATTACACATTCAATAACCTTACTGAGTCAAAACACAATACTCAAATCATTAGATAAATACTTTATACATTCAATTACCTTAATGAGTCAAAACACAATACTCAAATCATAGGATAAATACTTTATACATTCAATTACTTTATACATTCAATTACTTTACTGGGTCAAAACACAATACTCAAATCATAGGATAAATACTTTATACATTCAATTACTTTACTGAGTCAAAACACAATACTCAAGTCATAGGATAAATACTTTATACATTCAATTACTTTACTGGGTCAAGACACAATACTCAAATCATAGGATAAATACTTTATACATTCAATTACTTTACTGAGTCAAAACACAATACTCAAGTCATAGGATAAATACTTTATACATTCAATTACTTTACTGGGTCAAGACACAATACTCAAATCATAGGATAAATACATTATACATTCAATTACTTTACTGGGTCAAAACACAATATTCAAATCATAGTATAAATACTTTATACAGAACTTCCTCAATATAAGGAAGTCCAATCAATACAACATACTTTATACGTTCAATTACCTTAATGGGCCCAGACACAATATTAAAACCTGAGGATAAATATTTTATACATTCAATTATTTTACTGGGCCAAAACACAAATACTCAAATAATAGTATAAATACTTTATACAGAACTTCCTCAATATAAGGAAGTCCCTTCAATACAACATACTTTATACATTCAATTTTCTTAATGGGCCAAAACACAATATTAAAACCATAGGATAAATACTTTATACATTCAATAACCTTACTGGGTCAAAACACAATACTCAAATCATAGAATAAATACTTTATACCTTCAATAACCTTACTGGGTCAAAACACAATACTCAAATCATAGGATAAATACTTTATACAAAGAGGATATTTTCTTTTCCTACGTTAATACCGGATATATTTCATCGTGTGGTACAAAAAAACGTGATATTTTAACGAATCGAAGCTTAGAAGATTAAACTCACTATTCAGCACCACACTCCACCCCCACCCACCCATTTTTTCGTAAATTCACCTCACTTTCATAGGCTGGTCATATAAATATCAGTGACTTAAGATAGCGGTATGATTGGGTTGACCTAATCTGTCGCAGTAAATTATATTTTTTACATTTTGTAAACTATTTGATCATATCTGACCACAAAGCAAGTCCGATTCATCAATGCATCAAAGCGGGTTTATCATTGTTGTCAAGGAAGTAGGGGGAAATAACTTCATAGAGACGAAAACAGCGTCGACTCAAATTTTGTCAGCAAAAATTAATTTCCATGTCTGAAATGCAATGCAGTTTCTATTTATTTGTTCTAGCTCACAAAGTGCTCGTTTTTGTTGCTGCATGTATAACTTCTGTAGGCACACACAATCCAGCATCACATGGCATGATGGGAAATCTTATATTTTCACATGTGAAAATATAAGGATATATTTTTCACATGTGAAAATATAGGAATAAAAAAATATGAAAATTATTTCGCCAATAAGTTTCTATATTTCACACTAAAGTATATAATAAATTCAATTATTTTACTGGGCCAAAACACAATATTAAAACCACAGGATAAATACTTTATACATTCAATAACCTTACTGGGCCAAAACACAATACTCAAATCATAGTATAAATACAGAACTTCCTCAATATAAGGAAGTCCCTTAAATACAACATACTTTATACATTCAATTACCTTAATGGGCCAAAACACAATATTCAAATCATTGGATAAATACTTTATACATTCAATAACCTTACTGGGTCAAAACACAATACTCAAATCATAGTATAAATACAGAACTTCCTCAATATAAGGAAGTCCCTTCAATACAACATACTTTATACATTCAATTACCTTAATGGGCCAAAACACAATATTCAAATCATAATATAAATACTTTATTCAGAACTTCCTCAATATAAGGAAGGCCCTTCATTACAACATAGTTCCTGTTATAATCCTAGTATGGTCATGGATCCCTTTTCATTAAATGACAGTAAAATTAGATCAATTATGCAGCTCATTATAAAATGGTCTCACTATAATGTGGTATAATCTATGGTTCCCATGGACAGAGTTATAATAATGGAGTACTGTACATTCAATTACCTTGCTGGGCCTGGACACAATATTCAGTCTACAGTTGCTAGATTGTTGGCAAGTTCAGCCAATCAGATGCAAATGCTCATCATTAACATGCAAGAATTTCACTGATAATAAAATCATTTAGCATCTTGATGATATGAGCCTATTCATCACGTCTGATATAAACTGGATCAGAAATACAGTGTCAAGAGTGGTAAGAAGTTCTGCCAAGATCATGTCATGAATATGTCTGGATGCTGAGCATTATCAGACTCATGCAAAATCTTAATCATACAAGCCTGTATTTGAAGTCTGATCAAAAGCGGATAAAAAATATGGTTTCCAGAGTGGTAATAGGCCCTGATATAAACATATATTCAACATTTGATCAAAATTGGATCAGAAATATGGCTTCTAGAGTGATATGCATGGATCTTGCTCATTATTTAATCCATTCATGTTCCTGATGACATATGCCCATATTTCATGTCTGATCAAAATCTGATAAGAAATATGGCTTCCAGAGTGGCAACAAGCTCAGCCAATTAGATGCAAGATCACCTCATTAGTGTATGTTGACTTCGCTCATTATCGAACCTGTCCAAAATCTTGATGATATAATCACATATTCCAAGTCTGAATCAGAAATCTGGCCTAGAAAGTGGTAACATGATCAGCCAATCAGATGCAAGATCACCTCATTAATATGCATAGATTTCACTCTTTATCAAACACATTCAAGATCTTGATATAAGCCGTCATATTTCAAGTCTGGTCAAAATTGGATAGGCTTTCAGAGTGGTAACAATGACAGCCAATCTGATCAAGATCACTTAAATTATATACATCAATCTCAATCATTATCAAACTTGTCCAAGATCTTAATGACATAAGCATATTATTCCTGAGCCTGATTTAGATACACCATCAACAAATCTTTTTAAAACCCTTAAGTGGCTTCCATTTCAACAGAGAACTCGGCTTCAAAAGGGTTTATTAATCTACAAATCATTATATGGATTGGCTCCTGATTATCTTAAATGTAATTTAAAATTTGTGGAAAATGTACATACGTTTGAACTAAGATCCATCTCAAACAACAATTTATATTTACCTAAACCAAATTCAGAGTTTTATAAAAAAGAGTTTTGCTTTTTCTGGAGCCAAACTATGGAATTCAATTCCACCCTATACAAGGTCAGCTGACTCTTCCCTAGGTTTTAAGAAGCTTCCTAGTCAACATTTACAGAAATAATCATTTGTATGATTTTGTGTAATTCAGTACTAATCTTCTTTAAAACAATGTTCTTTCTTGTATTCACATGTATTGTTTTACACAGGTTCACTACAAATCTTTGTATGAATCCTGTATGTGGTCATCTTTAATGCCTTGTACATATTTTATAGCAGCAGTAGATCAATTATCTAGTTTTTAATAGCACTGTTTTACAATATATATATGTAATTGTAGAAGGCCTCATGGAAGATTGGTCAGTTGACCAAACGAGTTATTATTATTATTATTATTATTATTATTATTATCCAAGTTTGAACAAAAGCAAATAAAAAATACAACCTCTAGAGTGATAACAAGTTCAGCCAATAAGACGCAAGATCGCCTCATTAGTATGCATAGAACTTGCTCATTATCAATTTCATCCATAAGCATATATTCACAGTTTGATCAAAATCTGCTCAAAAATATGGCCTCCAAAGTGGTAATGAGCTCAGCCAATCAGATCAAAATCACCTCATTACTATGCACGGATCTCATTCATTACTGAACTCATCTGAAATCTTAATGATATAAGCATATTTTCCAAGTCTGATCAAAATCGAATCAGAAGTATGGCCTCTAGAGTGGAAACAAGGTTAGCGAATCAGAAGCAATATCACCTCATTAATATGCATGGATCTCACTCATTATCAAATTCATCTGAGATTTTTATGATATAAACCTATATTCCAAATTTGGTTGAAATTGGATCAGAAATATGTATTCCAGAGTGTTAATATGCAGTGCACAATGGAAAACACACAACAGATGCAGGGCCATACCATAAGCTCACTTACATGTAGGCCATATGGCGAGGTGAGCTAAAAAGTAAATTCACTGTTTTATCTCTTGAACAGAATAAAATGTTATCAGCATCTCACTCAAGAACAGAGAAAAATACTCTACAATGCCTATATCATGCCATATAAAAAATATTGCTCTTTTATTTGGGGTAATAGTGACACAGAAAATACTAAGTACTTGGTAGCAGATTAATTATCTTGTTTAATTGCTTTATTGTCTAAAGACATCCCAACTTGTACAAAATTGTACATCATAATACATGTAATTACAGAAGGCCTCATGAAAGATTGATTTGTTGACCAAATAAGCTTCTTTAAATAAAGTCATTAATAATAATAATAATAATAATAATATTATTATTATTATTATTATTATTATTATTATTATTATTACTACTACTACTACTACTACTACTACTACTATTGTTGTTGTTGTTGTTGTTGTTGTTGTTGTTATTATTATTATTATTATTATTATTATTATTATTATTATTATTATTATGCAATATTCAAACCATATGATAAATGCTATATATATTGAATTACCTTAGTGGGCCATGAGACAATATTTAAACCACAGCATATTACTTTTCAGAACTCTAACATGCAGCCTCCTCCATTGAATAAGCTGGGTAAGTAAATTTACTTTCAGCATATGACATTAGCAGCAACATATTGCCATTTTATTATTACAGCATAAGTTCCAAAACAATGTGCTCATCATAACAAAGCAATCTATTACGTTAAATCTACATGCAGATACGACTGGCAACCTTTTCTTTTCGGCCCCCAAACCACCAGTTTTTGACACAAACAATACAATTTTTTTTTAAAAGACTGCGAAGGTAATGAGATAGACTATAATGCTCAGCAGTAGAATAACTCACAAAGATGCTCTGTAAAACAAGAGACACAAGTGGGCCTGAAAGCACTCACCTGGCAGCTAACATATGTCAGCTTGTGAATGCAATCTCATACACATATTGAAACTGTAGAGGGGTAAAAAAAAGCTTGGTGCACATATTTACTATACTGTCTGTTATTGTTAGGTGTCATTTATCTTCTTTCCTAGAACATATATACAGGATCACTTTCTCAGTATTGAATGGATGAGTTATTTATACAACCAGCATTCTACCCTGGACATCCTCCAGCTCCTGGGGACTAGACCATAATTCATAACTGTTCACTGCACCACCCTTAAGGTTAATTTGTGCAGTCAGCATGGATTACTAGGTCTGTCCTTATCCCCATTGTGGCCCTGCCAATGGAGTCATAACCACTGAAATCCCCACTGAAGGGATCTGTGGTGGCTCAGTATTTAGGGGGTTGGACTCATGATCAGAAGGTTCCAGACTTGATTCCCACCATCTGATACGCCTGGATCCTCATTAATATGTGTGCATTATGCTCATAATCAAACTCATCTGAGATACTTATAATACAAGCTTACATGCCAAATTTGATCAAAATCTGATCAGAAATCTGGCCAACAGACTGTTCACAAGCTCAGCCAATCAGATGCAAGATCACCTCATTAATATGCATGCATGTAATTCACATTCAAAGTTGTCCATGATCTTCATGATATAAGCTGACATACCAAATCCGATCAAGAGCTGAGGAGAAAAATGGTCTCAAGAATGTTCACAAGTTCAGCCAATTAAATGTTAGATCACCTCAATAATATACATAGATATCACTCATAATCAAATCCATGAAAGTTCTTGATGATATAAGCTTACATACAAACTTTTATCAAAATCTGATCAAAAATATAGCCTCCAGAATGTTCATAAGCACTGCTAATCAGATGCAAGATCACCTCATTTAATGTGTGGATGTCACCCATGATCAAACTCACACGAGATCTTGATAATATAAGTTTACATACCAGATCTAATCAAACTCCCATCATAAATATGGCTTCTAGAGTGTTCACAAGCTCAGCCAATCCAATGCAAGATGACCTCATTAATATGCACGGATGTTACTCTTAACTGAACTCACCAGAGTTCTTGATGACATAAGCTTACATACCTGACCAAGATCTGATTGGCCTATAGAGTGGTAATAAGCTCAGCCAATCGGATGTAAGATAACCTCATTACTATGTGTCTATCTTGCTCATTACTGAATTTGTCCAAGATCTTGATAGTATAAGCATAATTCCAAGCCTGATCAAAATTGATCAGAAATATTAACTCTAGAGTGGTAACAAGCTCAGGCAATTAGATGCAAGATCACCTCATTAGTATGTGTGGATCTCACTCATTATCAAACTTGTTTGAGATCTTCATAACATAAGCATATATTTCAAGTTCGATCAAAATCAGATCAGATATATGGCCTCCAGAGTGGTATCAAGCTCAACAAATCAAATGCAAGATCACCTCATTAATATGCATAGATCAAGCTCATATCATATATTCCAAGTCTGATTAAAAACATGACCACCGGAGTGGAACAATGAAATGTTGACAGTCGGAAAACAAACATGTGGCCATAAGGTCACTAGGCCTTACAACCAGATGAGTTAACAATAGCTCTAAGGCGCAGGATCCAAATATTGTTAGAATAACTAGAGATACAACTATATCATGGCTTGACTTTTATTTTGTTATCTGTTTTAGATATGAAAGAATACTGATATATCACACAAACATACAGATCATGATAACAGCATGCACTACAACTTGATAATGACTGGTTTTATATCAGTCAAAATAAGAATGCTTGACAAACAATGATCACTGATTCCCATTTTACTGATTTAACAATGCAGAAGAGCTCAGGGATTTGGAATTTTGTAAAAGAGCTGATTGAGTGTTTCAAAACATGTACTGTTGTTACAGTGGTGTGTGTGTGTGTGTGTGTGCATGACCCAAGTAAGTAACATTATATAACTGAGAATAAATTCTCTAGTCATACAAGCCAAAGAAAATGACTCTAAATTCAAATTTGAATAAAGAAAATAAAATACCTGTTTTCTTTGAGGAATTTACTACATATCCAAAAAGAAGAAACTTATAATTAGCATTTTCATATATCATTACCACTCCCACACATACAAGTGTAGAATCATAACTACCAGAAACATATACAACACAGAGATATGCAACTCCCCCACCATCTTTGTACTAAAGAGATGGCACCCTTTTCATATGCAAATGAGGGTACCAACATGGTGAGTGTCCAGGTAAGTGCCCAATTATGCTTGTGCAGTGGCCAATGAGTCAGGGAAGTAAAGAACCAGTAATTCTATTATAGTAGTAAACAGGTGATGACACTTTAGGCGGTTGTTTTAACAGTGACAGTTTTGACTGCAACAAGTTTTTATAAGTAACAAATTCATAATGACATTTTGACAAAAATGTAAAGCCAGTTGATAGAGCTTCTGTTCCACTGTTCCAAACATCTGCATTAGATATTTCATTATCACCTGACAGAGATGTTTTCTTACCATTCAAAAATGTTCAAAATTACCGTCTATACTCGTGTATAAGCCAAGACCAACTGCAAACTACATAGACCCAGATCTGCCATTGCATAATGCGCTGGCAGATCTGGGTCTATGCAGTTTGTAAGGAGTAATCAGTAGAACAGACAACATAGACCCTGATCTGCCAGCACATTATGCGACAGCAGATCAGGGACTATGTTGTTTACATTTGGACCCGAATTATATGCGAGTATATACGGTAAGAATAATATAATTTAAAAATTGAGCAGTTTGCTGGAAATGTATTAATCTCTTAAATAAAACCAGAGCAAACTTGATGAATGGATGATGCAGATATGCATGAACAGTTAAGATATTTGAGAGAGTGGTGGTAGTAATCAAGTTCAGGTCGTTTCGTCTTTGAAATGATACAAACATGACTTAATTGCATAAAGAATCAGGAAATGCATAAAATATAACAACTGGTTTATATTCAACATTCATTTCATAAAGTACATTGGAGTTATTTCAAAGATAGCATTTTTGCTCGTGTTTAAACCCTAAAGACTGTCCTTGAATATGAAATGAGCTTTTAAATTTTGTGCAGTCCACTGAAAAGTTATTTAGCTTTTAAAAGACAACAAATATGGATTGATTGAATAGAACATGAAGAAATTCATAAAAGCTGAGCAATGGATATGTATCTAACTATTGCATTCAAGTTATTTCATAGACAGAATTACATGCTTATGTTTAATCCCTGTGTATGTCCCTTAAAATTAAAATTTTCTTTCTTAAGCTTGTGCAATCAGCAGAAAATTTATTTAGCTTTTAAATGATAGCAAATAATGGAAGATGAAGAAATGCATAAAAAAGAGCAACTGGTACATAACTGACAGTTGCAACTGAAAAGCGGTTCAAGTTATTTCAAAGTCATAATTTTATGTTCATGTTTAAACCTTGGATATGGCTCTTAAATTAAAATATCTTTCCTAAAGCTTGTGCAATCAGTAAAAAATTTGTTTAGGTTTTAAATAATACCAAATATGACTTCATTTAGTAGAAGATGAAGAAATAAAATATAGGAAATGGAGATATTACCACTCAATTTGGCTATTGATGTCATACCCACCCCTTGGACTCATTATTCACATACAGAAATCCTTTTCTCACAAATTTCAACGAAAATATACAAATGATAATATCATTTTTATTTTTGTGTTAAATATTGATGATATATCCATGAGATATCACAGAATAATAAGATCAAAACTGAATTCTGAGATGCAATATAAAGATGCATGTTATTTTGGTAGACTCACAACATGGCTGCCCCCATAGTGCTCTCACTTAATCATGCACTGCCATGTGATATTACCGAGGTCTTTTGATAACAAAAGATCTGATGGTCAGTTGCAAATCTCTGTGTTATAGATGTCTCTGCAACCACACAGACATTAAATGAAACTATAAACGTGTGAATGGAACATGGATGCCCCATCCCCACACACACACACACACAAAAAGTGTCGGAAATGACCTAAACACAAAACCATGGTGACAGAAATTCATAATAGTAGATGACAGCTGCATTCCGACATTTTGACATCAAAAAAGGGATCACACTTCTGTACCACCACTAATTTGACCATTCCAATTACCAAAATAATCATGCTTTGCTTTTTCATAATTAGAGTACGGAGTAAAACACAACTTCAAAGAAACTGTGCAGCTGACCTCAAATGAACCAATAATTTTAACAAAGATGACTGCAACAGTCTCATGCATGATAGCGAAGTGTAAAAGCCATTGTTTGTACAACATGCATCTCAGATTTACCTAACTTCCAATGAATTGGGTTATTCCACTTCATGTACTTTACCTATGCAAATTAGCCTAATGGCCTCTCCCAAAGCAATGCTGAAAGGACTAGCAACACAAATTGGGTGTAGGACAAAATCCCCCCCAGAACAAAATCCACCTAGGATAAGATCCTCCGAGCATAATGAAAGTTTGGATATAATCCCTTCCCCTATTCTAAGTTTAGCCCTTTTTAAACCATCACAAATATACATCTTTATGTGTTGGCTTGGGCCTTCGAAGTTTTGTGTTGATTTCCCTTGGGTAGATAAAAGACGTATAGTGTGTGGGTTAGAGGAAGCCACATATATATGTGTTTCTACGTGTTTGTGGGCCCTTTGAAATTTCGTGTCGGTTTCCCTTGAGTAGATGAAAGACATATAGTGTGCGGGTTAGATGAAGTCATATATATATGTGTTTGTGGGCCCTTTGAAATTTTGTGTTGGCTTCCCTTGAAACTCATCCTAACCTTTCTAAGGTAGCAAAGTTTAGACTCCACTTATGTGAGCAAACTCTGAATTCAGATCCTGACCAGTACAGTGCTTGATGATGCGTATCCAGTCGGGGCTCACATAGGGCGAATTGACACTATGAAGCGGAACATTAGACATCAGAGGCGAGGCACTTTACCTAAAGAACCTGATTCTCTGTGAGACCTCTCCATCCCACATGAATGGACCACAACGGGTGGTCTTGACCCACAACTCTTCCTCTTTCAAGACTGTGGACCAGACTCTGCTCCAGAGAGATTTCTGGTGTTTGCCACCAAGTCAGCATTGCGTCACCTTGCCCGATCAAACAAGTGGTATATGGATGGAGATTTTGTCATGGCACCACACATCTTTAAACAGTTGTACATCATATGAGCACCCCTGGGTGAGACGTGTGTTATATGTGTACACACTGTTGCCAATAAAGCATCCACATATCTATGAGGATATGCTACGACCTGTATTGGAGAAATGTGAAGAACTGGGCTTCAATCTTGACCCAACTACTGTGATCACTGACTCTGAAACAGCAGTTATCCAGGAAAGCCCCAACATTCTTGGTCCTCACGTTCAATCCCGAGGATGTTTCTTCCACCTCACTCAAGTATTTGGAGGAAGATCCAACAGCTTGGATTGACGAATCTCTACAAGATGAAGGAAGAGTTATGGCTGTTTTGTGGGATGCTGGATTGGTTGGTCTTTCTCCATGTGGATGATGTCGTGGATGGCATGAGATTTTTGCATACCAATACCCCAGCAGGTGCAGAGATGTTGCTAGATTATTTCAACATGACATACGTGACAGGGACATTCCAACATGTTCAACCGCCTCCAGCAGATGGTTGTGATGATGTGCCGCCAGTCTGCTTCCGACATCTGTTCCCACCAATAATGTGGAATGTCCACCAAGTCACTCTAGATGGGAATGACTGCACAAACAACTTGTGCGAGAGTTGGAATCTGGTGTTTTCACAGCTGGTTGGTTACAAACACCTATCATAGTGGACCCTCATTGACAGTCTCCGCAAGGTCGCTGCCTTGGAATCACTGGCTCTTCTTCAAGATGCAAGGGGCAAGGCACAGAGAAAGACAGTCAAACAAATAACAAAAAACCTGCAAAATTGTCTGATGAGGAAAGGCATGGATCATCAGCAAGGCCTGAAGACCATCAACAAAACCCTGAGAGCTGTGGGACACTGCATCAATTTTCAAATAGAACATTGCTAGCATAAAGATGGAATAAGTACTGAGTTTACTATATTTGACCATTATTGTTATATTTTGTGAAGCACTTAACAGCTAAGCCATAATTTTATTGGATAAACATTAAATTTTTTAATTAAATTAAATATGAAGTATATTGATAATGTCACGCTTCTTCTTTTTTTTCCTCTATCCCGTTTCAAAATAGGCCAGTACCAGATCTTTTAACCCAATTCTATAATGATAGCATACTGAAAACAAGTTACCAGTATAGATGTATATTTGTGACAGTTTAAAAAGTGTAAAAAGGGCTAAACTTAGACTGGGGGAGGGGATTATGTCCTATCTTTCATTTTGTTGAGGTGATTTTGTTTTGGGGGATTCTGTCTGTACCCCACACAAATCACCCCCGCTGTTGTCAATGAATTAAGCAATCTGTGGAATGCTGGTTGCTTATCTCTTACCCTCTTTACCATTCAACTGCCTATATAAAAATTAACTATATGAACTACCCAGGGGTGATAGTATTCCATGAGCATTAATCATAACGCATGAAGCTATGTGAATCACAACTGTTAATCATTTATATATGTAACAAGTTATGGGCATATATCACTGTGACAAAAAAGCTCGCTCACTCTTTCTCTCTCTCTCTCTCTCTTTTTTGACACTGGAAATCAGGTTTTTATAAACTCAATCATGTTGGGGGTTTGTAAGTAAAAAAATAGGTTTTTTTGAGTGACATGCTGTGACATGGCAGGTATGCTTTTGCCCCGAATTACAGGCAAGAGGAAGACATGAAGCAGGCAGACAAAAGACACCGAAATGCAAATGAAAAATAATTCATCATGTAAGTTAAATCTAGAGATGATAAAGAAAAACAATGAGATTAAGAGAAGGTCTTTCAAACAGTTAGACATGCAGTAGAGATGCACACTTACAAATTTTTACAAAAGTAATTTACCTGTGACTTCCTACTTTTCATTATCTGTAAGTTAATCAGCCAGATAAAATATAAATTAAATATGTACTAATTAGATGGACATTCTTGCAACTATTGCTTACTTGTGAGTTATTGAAGTTCAACATGTCCTGCATTCTGTTCTATGAATGTTTAAGTCTGCCAAAATACTCTTAGTAATAGAGTAAAAAACTGATTATCTGCATTCATCAGGAGACATGGATTTGTCCAGATAATAGACTGTCCCAATGATCAAAAAGTCCAGAGAAGTGGTGTCTATATAATTGATGTTTAACTGTTTGGTCTAAGTAAAAACATACATACCAGTAAACAGATTGCTTCAATTTATTGGCTAAAAGCCATTTAGTTTCAGAAAAATGGCAATTCAAATATATGCTAGTGTTGTTCCTTATAAGAAATGGCATGGAGATGCACCCGCCATTCTTACAGCACACCCTGCTGTCCTCATAATAAAACTTCAAAACTTTAGTTGATTTTCTTTAAACTAATAAATATGCTTTCTTTGCATATCATGCATTTCTGCTTTTAAAAAAATGGATGGGAATTATTCATCTGTAATTGTTTTATGGCATAAAAGCAAGAAATACTAAGAGCCATGCATTGCAATTACTGCCCAACAACTGAACAATTTAGCCCTCAAAAGTGATTTTATTCCACCTGAAGTGCCCTTAAAGAGAAACTGCACTGTGCCTTATTTCGAGGGACAACACCGATTTAGCATATGTATATGTTCAATATATCACGGTTTATGGTTTTATGGGTTTTAACGCCATTTTTCAGCACATGATAGGCTATACATGGCGGCCAGTATATCTGGTGGAGGAAGAACCCGGGAAAATCCTGGGAAGAACCACTGACTCACAGGAAGCTACTGGCAAGCTTTCTCATGTAACCACATTGACCAAGCCCAAGACTCGAACCCACGCAGACAGAGGTTAGATGACAGTGATCAGTAAAGGCAAGTGCCTTAGACCACTCGGCCACCTGTGGCCCCAATATATCAAGGACACTGGACCATTTTTCTTCTATTAAAATGCACATACAGCGTTTAGCAATTGAACATTTAGCTGCTTGTGCTGTTGCCTGCAGAATTTTGCACTGAAGTCACTTGTGTTTGTATAATTGCATAAATTATGTAAAGCTTTAAATTTCTTAAAAAAGGAACAGGCAGAATTCAACATTCAATAGCATTTTTATTAGTTTGAAAAGAAAACATTCCAAATTAATGGGGATCATGAAAGAAAATGCTAATTAATAATGGGTAATGACTAAAGATGAATAGAAGCAGGATCTGGAATGGAAAATTCCTTAGTGTAGCCCTAATCTGATACACTAGATAAAAATGTACATGTTAGTATTCTGGCAAATTTGGTGATTCCTTAGGAAATTCTAGCACCAACCTAGAGGTTGATGATTATTCCAAACATTCTATGATATTACCTGTTCCAAAAGGAACTGCCTCACATAAAAACTTGTCTTGAAACCCCTAGTATATGACAGTCCTTTTTTTAAAATAAATGACATGTTAGAACCACATATACCAAGGTATTTGTTACAGAGGTTGCATTGGTGGTCTAAAGCAAGTGCTCATAAAATTTACAACGAAAGATTCACTACAGAAAGGAACCATTGAACTTAGCTAACCTCGAAAGAGTAGACCTGCATGGGGAAAAAAGGGACAAGCTAAACAGTGCATGACTAATGCAACTACTACATATTCCTTAATGGTACATTCAACTACGTATCTTTATGTAAGTAGGGCGCTGGTACTAATGACAATGAAGACAATAATCCAAAAAGGTTTATAAAATGTTTGCAATAATTTCAGCAATATACCTGAAGGAGAGGTCTCACATTTTCATCCTCGACGTACTTGTGGATGAGAGCCACTGCCTGGGGATAGTTGTTGACATATTCCTCATATATCTTCAGGTAAAACACCTTGTCAAGAAATAGAGAATGTAGCATAAGTACTGTCTATACTTGCATATAAGCCGGGTCCAAATGCAAACAACATAGACCCTGATCTGCCGTCGCATAATGCGCTGGGAGATCAGGGTCTATGTTGTTTGTTCTACTAATTAGTCCTTACAAACTGCATAGACCCAGATCTGCCGGCGCATTATGCGATGGCAGATCTGGGTCTATGCAGTTTGCAGTTGGTATAGACTTATACGCGAGTACATACGGTACTAAGTAATTTCAATTGAAATTAATGAAATAAACTGAATTCCTAAAAATAGTTTTTTGCAAGCCTTCTTGTGATTTTAATGCATTAAACAGAATGCAGTATAGTGAAATGACTTTCTAAAGTATATATAGATGCCAAAGAGATTTTGCCATTACCTCATATGAAGCGATTACATTATGTGTGATATTATGAGGTTATGCCCAACACTTCAACATAAAATAATATGAAATGTGTTTTATGAAACCTTATATTAACTAAGTCATGTGATAAAGTCATGCTAGACAAAATCATGACATTACTAAGTGATATGATTTTAAAATGTATGCTGATTTCATATACTATAATTACTTGAATGATAGTATCTTCGACTAAGCAAACTCAAGATTGAAATTCTTCGGGCATTAAAGCAGAAGCTTGTTTAAGGAATGACTTGCCATGAGTTTGAAACTATCTCCGATTCTCTGGTCATCTCCAGAAATGGACATCTGTTTCTCCAGACCCTGAACAAATTCCTTGTGCTTTGCATGGATCTCATCCAGTTTGTAAAACATCGTTGTCACATGTGACGGGTCAATGGTGGAATTGGACCTCTGTGCACAGGTCTGCAGAAATATCTTTGTCTGGAAAGATTATTTGCATCATTCAGAAAATGTTAGAAAAGTTTCTACAAACCAGCATGGCTATCAAACATGTAACAAAAAAATATTCTGATAAAAATTCAGGAGGTTGTGGGGGGGGTCAAAGAAACAAAGTTCCCAGTAAAATATTGATGGCAAGGTTGATGCAAAGACATTTTGATGCTGCATAAAAAGTTAGTTTAAAATTTAGTAATGAGAATGAGTTTTGCTCAGAAGTGTTACTTTTACATATCAAGAACTGTTCCATAATTTTGCAACAAAATTTTAAATACCAATCAGTGGTTCAAAAATCAAGCACTAAAACCCAGGAATGTGAACAAAATCCAAACTATTGGCAAGTGCAGATTGAGAAAGTACACACAAGGTAGACTGACCATGCTGCACTTGTGCTGGTGTATAATTTTGTTAAGTTCAATTCCTTGGTATGAGCAGGTGTATGTCTGGCATTCTTACACTGTACTACACAGGACAAGTATATGACTCAATATTGTAGGTATTAATTTATGTCTAACTAGCCAATTTTTAGGATGAGGCCTTTCATGGCCTTACATCTTAGGCCATCACCTCATTTACTTTATGAACTAAACAAGTTATGGGCCAGACAAGCCATGTTAATGGATGGACAATGCTATAAAATAATATAATAATAATAACAATTACTTCCTGAACAATAAGCTAGGATTTAAATGTAACAGTGGTATTTGGAAAGGTATATGTAACAGTGGTATTTGGAAAGGTACATGTAACGGTGGTATTTTGGAAAGGTACATGTAACAGTGGTATTTGGAAAGGTACATGTAACAGTGGTATTTTGGAAAGGTACATGTAACAGTGGTATTTGGAAAGGTACATGTAACAGTGGTATTTGGAAAGGTACACTTAACAGTGGTATTTGGAAAGGTACATGTCACAGTGGTATTTGGAAAGGTACATGTAACAGTGGTATTTGGAAAGGTACATGTAACAGTTGTATTTGGAAAGGTACATGTAACAGTGGTATTTGGAAAGGTACATGTAAATGTTCTTGTTTATTCACTGAAAAAATGGATGGATGGAGATAACCACAATACAAGGGAACCTTGCTACAACACACTTTGTTATAACACAGATTCAGCTAAAACACAGTCACGTAATGGCTCCAGATATTTTGCCTTGGATATCCTTATTCCCTGACTCAACGGAAAACATGAGCAAAGCTAACAAACAGATAAAAATAATTCAGTTATATTTCAGAAACCTATAGCTTAGAGATCATAATTAATGTTTTTGCACAACAATGATTGATTTTCAACTAGCATGGGGTTATCTTAATATCCTGATTAGTATGTTTGACTGGCATTTTGTTTATTCTGCCCCCCCTCCTCCCCACCCTCTCAACACTCACATATGCACTCATCACATTTTCAATTATTTCTCATTATAATGCACTTCATTATAACACAAATTCAGCTAAAACACAGTCGCATCATGACTCCCAATTTTTACCTAGCTGTCCCTTATCCCCTGACACTACCTAAAACATGAGACAAAGCTGACACACAGATAAAAATAATTCAGTTATGTTTCAGAAAATCTCAACCATAGAGATCACAAAATAATAGTCTACCATAGCAATGACTAATTTTCAGCTAGCACGGGACTATCTTGATATCCTGATTGTTATATAAATTGGCAGGTAACAAAAATGATTACTATATGTTTGACTGACATTTTATTTATTCTCCAACCCTACCCCCGTCCCCTGACACTCATACAAGCATTCATCAAATCTTCAATTATTTCCTCATTATACCACAGTTTGGTACATAATGTGATTGGCAGTTATGGACCCCAACTACCACTTTATAGTGGAGTTCCCCTGTACTTGGAGAGGAAGAAGAATGCTAGAGATAGAGGCTGGATAAAGACACATCAATGCAAGTTTGATATTACTATTTTGGCTGAAACAATTTTGAAGATTTTACCTGAAGCCAAACGTGACAAACATGACCAAAGCGGGCTATGTTCAAACTCTGAGCAAATACACCTAAGTTAATATATATATATGAATCTAAAAGTTTGAAAATTAGACTTAAATACTCAACATATACTGTACAGTTGCGATATGCAAAAAGACTCCCTTGAAGGGACTGATGCACTACTGGCAAAATGGAATTTCCATGAATCCAAGATTTTCAAGATGGCCACTATGGTGGCATAATGGACACAAGTTTGGCACAATTCTCATTTCAAACCGAATAGACATCATAAGAAGTTATCTGGTGATAGCCTCATGTCAATATGACCACCCATTTAGAAGGAGTAGCAATAGCAAGATTTTCAAGACAGCCGTCATGGCAGCTATATTGGATATAAGATTGGCACCATTTTCATTAGGACCAACTAGATACCATAAGAAATCTTTTGTGAAAACCCCAGGTCAAAATGAACATCAATTCAGGAGCAGATTTTCAAGATGGCCACAAAGAATGTCAGATCTGCATCATTTCATTTATGGCTTCCAGAGCGTTAATAAGCTCAGTCAATTACATGTAAGATCACTTCATAAATATGCATGTAACTCACTCATTACTAAAACAGTCTAAGATCTTGATGATATAATCATATATTCCAAGTTTGGTAAAAACTGGATCAGAAATTTGGCCTCCAGAGTGGTAACAAGCTCAGCCAATCAAATGCTTTATCACCTCATTAATGTGTGGCTCTTGCTCACTACCATTTTCATCTGAGATTTTGATGACATAAGCACATATTCCAAGTTTGATCAAAATAAGATCCTGATGATATAAACCTATGTTTCAAGTCTGATCAAAATCTGATTGGAAATGTGGCCTCCAGAGTGGTAACAAGCTCACTCAATCTGATGCAAGTTCACCTCATTAGTATGCGTGGATCTCACTCATTATCGAACACATCTGAGATCTTGATTATATAAGCAAATATTCCAAGTTTGATCAAAATAGGATCAGAAATACGGCCTCCAGAGTGTAACAAGCTCAACCAATCTGATCCAAGATCACCTCTTTAGTAATCCAGCATCTTGCTCATTACTGAACTTGTCTGAGATCTTAATCATATAAGCATATGTTCCAAGTTCCATCAATATTCGGTTCGGAAATATGCCCTCCAGAGTGGTAACAAATCAAGCGCAAGATCACCTCATTAATATGCATGGATCTCACTCATTAGCAAATTCTCATATGAAACTTTGATGATATAAACACATATTACAAGTTTGATTAAAATTGGATCAGAAATACGGACGCCAGACTGGTAACAAGCCACACCACAGTATGGCCATACCATACATTCACTTCACCTTATGTCCAGGTGAGCTAAAAATAATTTTTCATTTTATTCATTTTTCTGCATCCAGCCATCCTTGATTAAAACATGACCCCAACAGTACAAACACAGGAATTGTAATAGGGAATGGGATTCATACAGGTGAGACAACCTACATACATGTAAATTACTCACTATGGGTTCAAATTCAGATTATGTACTATCTATGAGGCCTGGGATGCTATTATTGCCTGGGGCAGTAATAATAGGGGTGAGAGGTCATATGCTTGTAGATTTTAAGATTTTTGTTTACTGGATACCTTGTCAACTGTGAAATAATTGTTTTTCAAAGGTTCCATAACAACAGGCACATATAAAAGCAAAAACATACACATGACAACAGTACATAAAAAAGATAAAAATGTACATAGAATAAGGAGACAAATTACTACAAATTTGGGGTCAAAGGTAGGTAAGACACAATATAAAAATACATGTATAAACAACATGAAACACTAGGATACTGCATACATAAAACACACTTGTGATAAAAGATACAAAGACACATACAAGAATATATTAAGACAATTCTTTTTCTTACTATCTATTTTCCAAAGAGATTTCAAGACCAAAAAAACTATTTGCATACTTATTTAATAGTGTGAATATATTAGACTCCATCCACCCTCCCCCATCATGACAGCACCAGTGCATTTTTCTTGTTTTACTTTCTTCTTCAGTTTCTATCATTCAGACCCAATCATTTTCTTCAAATCTGTGAATTTTCAGTATTTTTTAATTCCCATTTTGTCTACTTCTGTAAAATTGCATTTAGATTATACATCCGTATTTTCCATACAAATATTATCACATCAGTCAAAATGATAGTACATGTACATTGATGTAATTAATATTTTCATTGTGAGATAACTTTACATAAGCAATCCTGCATGTTGCTCAATCCTATATGTATCATACTTTGATTATACTACCGTATATATACTCGTATAAGCTGATACCAACAGCAAACTGCATAGACCCAGATCTGCCATCGCATAATGCGCCAGCAGATCTGGGTCTATGCAGTTTGTAAGGACTAATCAGTAGAACAAACAACATAGACCCTGATCTGCCAGCGCATTATGCGACAGCAGATCAGGGTCTATGTTGTTTGCATAAGGACCTGGCCTATACGCGAGTTTATATACGGTGTGCTATTTTTTCCTCTTCATGATGATAAATAAATATTGTTTAAAAGCCAGATTAAGTAAATATAAAATAGGTAAATAGCTACTATTTCAGAGTATTTGGTACACTAAATTGTTTATGTCAAATATTGCTTATAGTATAATTACATGCCAAAACTTTCTTTGAATGAGATGCGCACATCTTAAAAAATAAATTTTGATTGGAGTTAAGTTTTTGCCTTTTATTTTGCTATGAGCAAAGTTTTATGAAAACATGTATCCCATCAAAGCTGTTAAAGTTGTATTTATTTATCTTATCTGGTAAAGTTGTATCTATTTATCTTGTCTGGTAAAGTTGTATCTAGTTATCTTATCTGTTAAAGTTGTATCTAGTTATCTTATCTGGTAAAGTTGTATCTGTTTATCTTATCTGGTAAAGTTGTATCTATTTATCTTATCTGGTAAAGTTGTATCTATTTATCTTGTCTGGTAAAGTTGTATCCAGTTATCTTATCTGTTAAAGTTGTATCTAGTTATCTTATCTGGTAAAGTTGTATCTGTTTATCTTATCTGGTAAAGTTGTATCTATTTATCTTATCTTGCAAAGTTGTATCTATTTATCTTGTCTGGTAAAGTTGTATCTACTAGTATTTATCTTATCTGTTCAAGTTGTATTTATTTATCTTATCTGTTAAAGTTGTATCTATTTATCTTATCTGTTAAAGTTGTATCTATTTATCTTATCTGGTTTTCTTTTCTGAGCAGCACTAATATTTCTAAACACTTCCACCAATTGTTTTAAAGAGATTTAAAGCTAATGCAGAAAACCCCAAATTAATAGAACTGGCAATGATGTAGGATGGTGAGACTAATATTTCTAATGAATTTAAATGGCAACCACAATGAGCATGATTTATTTTTATTATGCAAATTAATTTTAACTCGCTGTAAAGGAATGTAACCTGTATCTTTATTTGATGAATTTATATTTACCTTGAGAAGTTCATCTAAGATACCCAGGTAGGTTCTGTCACTTTCTAGGATCCCTTTGAGTACAAGGTTCCGTGTATACAGTTTTTTTGTTCTTTCTAAAGAAGATTCCTTTTCTGACATCTCACTGTGATCTTTATCCTGTTAAAATAAGAAAATATAGAAATGTTACACACAGGAGATTCAGAATTAAATTCCTCTTGAGACCATAATAATATTAATAATAATAATAATAATAATAATAATAATAATACCATATTTGATGTAATACTACACTATGCGCATAAATAATTCTTTCTTGGGTGAATTTCAGGAGGTGAAAGCTCATCTTAATAACTGCACACTGACAATTTCATAAACAATGTTCCCATCTGTTGTGTGTGGTGACAATTTTATAAACAATGTTCCCATCTGTTGTGTGTGGTGACAATTTCATAAACAATGTTCCCATCTGTTGTGTGTGGTTTGCAGTTGGACTGGATATGCAGTATGTCAATGACAAAGTTAAGGACCATCTGTCAAATGCATCCAGGAATACTAATACAATTTATGATATCTTAATTTGTTTGCTCCCCTTGGTCTACAAAAGAGGGTGGCACCAGGCTTATTTTAATTATAAATTTTGACTGGAGTCATAAAATGAACTCTATGACCCACTGCACTGACTACAATAGGGGAAGCACTACAGGTAGCTGCTAAACATGTACACTTTGTACACAAATTTTTTTTAAAAACTGGAATAATCGCGTGAAACTAAAAGAAATTAAAACTTGAAGTATTGCCATAATTGAACAAGTGGCTAACACTTTATTGGTATTAGGGACAGCCCGACTTAGTTAACTGGGCAGAATTTGATCATAAACATCCATGGCGTTTCGGTGCTTCCGTTCCGCTTTGCATCTCCCTTGCCGAGCCCAAGCTGCCTGCCTCGCTCCAGACACACTGAATACCAGCATGCTTTGCATGCATTGCTATCACACCTGTAAACATTGAGGTTCCAGTCCTATGTACAGGTTGAAAGTAAATCTACACACTCTCCTATATCGCGCCTACAATGAACCCCATTCACTTGGGGAAACCATGCAGCGATGGAGGGGTGTAAAATAAATAGTGTGCTTTGCACACATTAATGCACCCATTGGTGACTAATTAAATAGGGCGCATCGCGCTCAGTAACTCAACGTAAATGGCCGAATGGCCACACACGTCGTTAATTCAACTAACGAACGAACGTAGCTGCTAAAAAGTTCAAAAGCTTTGAAGGGAGGAGGAGGGGGTAGGCAGTGTTCTCTTTACAATCTGGATCAACATCATTTGTTTAAAATTGACAGCCATCTAGGCCAGGATGATTTCTGTCAAATTTGGTCAAATTCTGTTGAGTGGATTTTGAGAAAAGGTCATTTGAAAGTATTTCTAATTTTAGTACTGGTGGCCATATTTGATGAACAGGCATCATTTGAACATGAATGACCTTCATGCCAGGATTCTTTCCATCAAATTCTGTTCAGCAGTTTTGGAGAAGAAGTTGTTTAAAGGTTTTTCTATATTTAGTAATGGTGGCCTTATTTGATGGTGAATCAGCATAATTTGAAGCAATCTGAAAGACCTTCATGCCAGGATGTTTTCTTTAAAATTTTGTCAAATTCTGTTGAGCAGTTTTTGAGGAGTCATTTAAATGTTTTTACAATTTTAGTGATGGCAGCCATATTTGATGGTGGATCAGCATCATTTAAACAAATTTCAAAGAGCTTCATGCTAGGATATTTTCTATTTAAACAAATTTCAAAGAGCTTCATGCTAGGATATTTTCTATCAAATTTGGTAAAAATTTGTGGAGTGGTTTTTGAAAAGAAGTTGTAAATAGCAATTATGAATGGACAACACACAACAGACAAAGGACCATACCATTAGCTCACTGGGCCTTAAGGACAGGTGAACTAACAAAAGCAATTAGCAGAAGGTTGTGGGGGAGTCTTTGTTTCACAAAGGTGTCTGACAAATAGAGGTGACTTTCTCATACATTGCAAATGTGCAAATACTTTTACCAAATACAAGAAAGCTGAATAAATGTGTCTGCTGCATGCAAGTATATCAGAGCTCGAAATTAGAAATTTTGCTCACTAACCCACAGGATCACCATACTACAATTTTTACTGATCCTGCCTAAATTTCACTGATCTTGCTAAAATCAAACAGAAGCCAGTTCAGTTTCTAATTCAGCATTTATTATTCATGAGCATCAACTTGAAAAATTGACAACTCTATTTCACCAACAAGGCACACAAGAAGTAGAAAGTTCATGTTGATTATTCTGTATCTGGTTCATCATCAGATCTAGGTCCATAAGGTATAGTCTTGTTCATCTGTTTCTTGGGCCAGCAGCATTCCACATCTCTTGGATTATAAACCTTGATGTCTGGTCAGTTAAGGAGCACCATCATTAGATCTGTTTCTTGGGCCAGCAGCATTCCACATCTCTTGGATTATAAACCTTGATGTCTGGTCAGTTAAGGAGCACCATCATTAGATCTGTTTCTTGGGCCAGCAGCATTCCACATCTCTTGGATTATAAACCTTGATGTCTGGTCAGTTAAGGAGCACCATCATTAGATCTGTTTCGGTGGCGGCTACACACCTTGCAAATGCTTTCACATGTTTACAATTGTCACCGCACAATCCATTGAAGGTTTATCAACAATGATATAAATATTAAAAAACATTGTTCGGTATAATTCTGGATTATTGGATGAGTTGGCTAACACAGCCTTTTCTGATTGGTCAATACTAGCCTGAGACCCTATACATTTTGTTAACATCAGTAATGAAATCAGTGCTTGGGGGCAGTACACCAGGCTAGTTCCATGTGCGCAAAGACTGTTTTGACAATAATCACACCAATTTACTTGATGAGTGGATGAGTGGTTTAACACCTATCCCTTTGCACCATGAGCATTTATTGTACATCATCAAGTGCAGGATGTTGGTAGGTACTCATTAACAAAATAAACAGATCAATTAACCATTAAAGGGAATGCAAATTCATGACCACTTCTTAACTGTTATGATAGCAACTGGTGGTAATTTTCACTGCACCAACATATTAGTGATAGCTGGGTTCTAGTGATCCATTGGCAATATCACTAACTGTGGGATAGCGGATTAGCATTAATTTCTAGCCCTGTATCTGCTATACAAAGCAAGTCACTTTATACAGGCGTCTGATATATATAATACTTTATACCATGCCTTGACATCTACCATATATATACTTATGTATAAGTCAGGTCCAATTGCAAACAACATTTTTTTCTCAATTTTCTAATAGATTTATTTTTCTGATTGCATAATGAAGATGTCATATGATCACAAAAATTTTTTTTGAAAAATAAAAGTATCATCTCTACTTTTTGCCAATCACTGAAGACCGATTACTCAGGTGGCTGCGTGATTTAGCATTACCAGGCAGATAAATGCAAAAAGTTTGGCCTGCGGTTTCCTTTGGGCCAAATAATTAAGTTTAGTCTAGGAGACCTCCTGACTTTTTCCAAACTTTTACCAAAAAACCCCACTAAAATCCAAGATGGCCGACATCAGTGATTAAATATCATGTATCTTGGGTTATAGGAGTCATTAAGAAGGTTATATTGTTTCCAAAATAGGGGTTTGTGAGGTAACTGAATCTGATTTTGGACATTACAATACTACTGATACGCTATTAATACCATGTACTAGCACATTTATTCTAACAAACACTAATTTTCCAATAAACTTCCACATTATAGTTATCACTGTCTCTCAGTATTGTTATCTCACATGTATGTACAAGTAATGTTCTCAGTGTCTCTGTTCTGTCTTTCACACATCTGAAATGTTCTCAGTGTTTGGGTCAGCTTATACCAATTACATTTGCAGTAAACAGTCCAGATTGGCTTTGCTGCATTTGCACTTGGAACAGTCTCCTTTGCAGAAGCATTTGATCAGCTCTCTGCAAGCTCTGGAGACCTCCGGAATTGACTTCCAAACTGGCACCCTTGATTCTGACACCTTGGCCCAGGTAAATTCCTGTGAAGAAGGAACTACTTGCTGTGTCTGTGTCCTGGTTGTCCAGATTCCAGCTTGGTACACTGCCCGTCAGGCATGTTGAAGTAGAACATCCTGTGCGGGTGGCATTCTGTCCATGGCTAGATTGTTCAGGCAGAAGAGTTCCTTTCTTGCCTCACTGACAGAGCTCGAAGGACTGGTTTCGTCATAGATGATGCCAGCCAGTCTCTCAAACTTCTGGAAGTGATCAGAGTCTACATTCAGGACCTCAAAGGGGTGACAGGCCATATATGTGAATGCCTCTATGACCTCTTCATAGGTCTGCTAGGCCGAGTTCTTGCTCTTGCCCTTGCAGGCAACCAGAGAATGAATGGAACACTGGTAGTACTTGCAATCTTGGCTCCCCAAGGCTGGCACAAATGACATTGATGCTGTAAAATGTGTAATTCTTGCCCATGCCAAAGGCCACCCAGATGTCTTCAAAGGCTGAGTCACAGCCAGATTATGGAATGTACCAGCAAGTATGATTACAACATCTGTGTATATAGTATGTACTTTGACAGTCTTCCTACCCTGCTCCAATGCATGTAGTATGTGAAACACAACCCTCATGTCAGCTTTCTCATGATTGCAGTTTGGCATGGGGCTGTTGGAACCTATGGATAACACAGATTCACCTGATGTGATGTACACAGCTTTGCCTGGTGGGCAGATAAACTCTGTAACCTTGGAGGTCAATAAGGCAAACAGTTCCTTCTTGTCTTTAGGTCACAGAGAAGTCCATTCAATTGTCTGGCAGCTTAGTCTAGCCTGACATCTTTCTGTGCACACCCTCTCCTATCTTTTCCCGGGTAGATTCCTTCAAACTGTCTGGAATGTATGTGTCCCACACAACACACCTCCATGTGGCAAACTGCAGCTGCTTCTCCAGGGGAATTGATGAACACCTTGTCTGCATACTCATTGAACGTGTTGACACCAGTAGTGGGCAGGCAGTGGATGATGACAGCACCATCTAAGATTTTGCAGTCATAGGTCGAAGGAGGCTCAGGTTGCCCAGGCTGCTCAAGACATTTCAGTAGTTCAGTCTTTGTGCTTGGTAAATGGAGCTTGCCAAAGTCTGAGAAGGAAGATGGGAAGGTCTGTATCTCATGGGTAAAGAATTCCCTCAAGTCACCATTCCAGCTCGTCATGGAGATGTACAACTGGCCAAAAAAGTGCCACATTGTTCTGAAGCACTGTAATCTTCTGCCCCTGCTTTGGTGTGGCCTTTGGGTTGAGGTTTCCCAAAGAAGACCAGAGAATTCCTCTTGATCAGGTCATGGATAGAGTTGGTGCGATATTTAAGTACATTGTTGACTAAGTCCTTGTACTGCTTCTTCCCTGTGTCCTCCAGGGTGCACAGTGCAGCAACCACCAATTCATCAATGCCAATGTGACTGTCAAGTGTTACTAGATCTGGGAAATAATCCAAGAAGTGATTGCCCATTCTTCTGAAAGTGTCAGTAAGGCTGTCAACCTGCCTCTGAAACATCTTCTGTGTTGAGAGACTTTGCTCATGGTTTTGAAAGTTCTTGGGGTTCTCTTTGTCATCATCAAGAAGGTATTCTCCCCCAAACTGCTTCTTCTGTCTAGCCAGCTCTGGTCCTAAAAACCTCCAGCGCCAGAAAGTACTGGGATTATCTGTGAGTCCAATACAACCACCTGAACCTTTCACATAGTTGTTCTCCTGCTCATTGGGATTGTTGAGAACTTGTTGCTGGTCTTGGACAGGATCCAGTGGCATTGCTTCTCAAAATCATCCTTAATGGCATCAGGCATTGTTTTTTTCCTGGGACTCAGTGTTTCCACACACAAATTGGCATACATCTTTTTCATAGGAGGTAAATCTTTCTCTTCTTCAAAAAAATATACAATGGAAGATTAATTAAAAAAGATAGCAGATGCCCTTTTAGGGGAGGTAAATATGAATAATAATGAAGCCTCAACCAAAACACTGGACACTTGTCCATTTCCAGTGGACCCAAATATAAGCTCAGGTAGTCTGCATCGACCTGCTGCTATGGTTACAAATAGTGCCACTACTTTTATGGATTTGCGACAACAATTTTACTTCTTTTTGATGTAATTCACTCTATTTCTCTTTCAGGCTGAAGGAAAGGGACGAGCAATGTTTCAATCGAATGAAGCCTATCCACACCAACCTTGCTTTCTTCCAGACTGCTGATGCTGCCATTGTCTTCAGGCTCAAGGTCCCCACTCTGAATAGACCCTCCCTCCCCCTCCTCCTCCTCCCCCTGTGGGACAGATAGACTGATGGTTGGGATCGACCCTGGGGTAAAGCGGCTGCTTCCAGCATTTCCCTCATGTAGAAAAACTGATTCTCGACTTGTTGTAGCTGAAAAAAACAAGGTAAACCTTATAATGATTGCAAAGATTATTCAATACTGGTAACTGATATCAATGTCTTATAAACTGTAGTCTCTAAAAATTGTCCAAATAATAATCAAATTTTATGTACACATGTACCAATTTATTTGTGAGGCATACAAGTTCAGTTGGCAGATGTTCCACATTACCTTATTGTGTCCTTGGGAAAGGCACTTAACTCCCATGATATAGCCAATAATGTGATCAAGGAGCCATTAATAATCCAGTCAATGTATCAATTTATTTATCAACCAACTATACATCTTTTTAAATCATTACTTTGTAACACTGTTGTTTCAATTTTCTTGCCTTTTGTTGTTTTCAATGTAATCATACTATTTTTGCAAAAGCGATAAATGTAAACAAAGCACTTATTATTGACCAATAAATGTAAACAGAGCACCTATTATTAAACAATAAATGTAGACAGAGCACCTATTACTGACCAATAAATGTAGACAGAGCACCTATTACTGACCAATAAATGTAGACAGAGCACCTATTACTGACCAATAAATGTAGACAGAGCACCTATTATTAAACAATAAATGTAGACAGAGCACCTATTATTGACCAATAAATGTAGACAGAGCACCTATTACTGACCAATAAATGTAGACAGAGCACCTATTACTGACCAATAAATGTAAACAGAGCACCTATTATTAAACAATAAATGTAGACAGAGCACCTATTATTGACCAATAAATGTAGACAGAGCACCTATTACTGACCAATAAATGTAGACAGAGCACCTATTACTGACCAATAAATGTAGACAGAGCACCTATTACTGACCAATAAATGTAGACAGAGCACCTATTACTGACCAATAAATGTAGACAGAGCACCTATTACTGACCAATAAATGTAGACAGAGCACCTATTACTGACCTATGGGGTGGGCAAGTGAACTGTACTACATTAGCGCTCTGAATGTCCCAGTATCAGATGATTAGCATGATTGTTTTGGGCCAAACCTAAAAGATCTTCTTCCTAAACATATGTAAGAGACGTAATCGAACAACAATATAAACTTGAGTGGCATACCTAGGCATACATATAGATGCATGATTGTAATGTACAATCTAGATTCTTCATGGTGTTTTAAGAGGGGTAGTAATGCACTGGCATATGCTGGGTCTATGAAGTTTGTTAAGATTGATCAATGAACAAACAATACAGACCGTGATCTGCCGACACATTATGCTATGGCAAATCAGGGTCCATATTATTTGCAGTTTGACCTGACATGTAGGTGAGTATATACAGTAGCTGAGTCCCTTAAGCCAGTGCATATTTACAGTCTAAGCCCTTGATCAAGAGTAGTGTACATGTATCTGTAAATAATTATTATACATCATAAACTCACCTATGAAAAGAATTCTAAATTTTAACCACATCTTACTTTGAACCAAAGGTAAAAGCATTTTAAAAAATCTCTCATTTACATTAAATTTTCCGTTTCATTTATTCAAATTTTACTCAGTTTAAAGGAAAAAATTGTCCTTGATGCTTCCAGGAACATTTCATTATCTACATTATTCCTTCTCCATATATAATTTCACTTAATATTATCATGCATATTCCTGAAGGATCCAGGGATAGCGCTTTCCACTCTGCCTGGTGTATATTTGTAACTTTATATATTAATTTCTATATGCTTTGATGTCTGTGAGAGGAATCCAGAGTGACTGTGTAATTAGATGAGAGTTAATTACTGGGTTGCCACTTGAGTGCATCCTGCTACACACAGATGCCTATATCCATGACTATGTTCCATCCTTTGGGGGGGGGGGAGATATACTAAGTCAAGAGGGTATAGGGGTTGGTGCATGCTGGCAAGGCAATGGCTGCCATAATCTGTGGACCCTAGTTTGAAGCTAGTACAGGACAAATTTAAAAAATTCTCTAACCTGTATATTTTTTCTCTATAATAATTTTACTTCACATTATCATGCATCCTACTGTAGGATTCAGGGTGTCACTTTCTAATATATCTGGTGTATATTTGTAACTTTCTATATTACATGTGATTTCTCTATTCTTTGATTTCTGTCCAAGGAAGCCAGAGTGACTGTGTATTTAGATGAGAGTTATCTACTGGGTTACCACGTGAGTGTGTCTGCAATGCACAGATGTCTATATCCACAACAATGTTCCATTCTTTTTTGGGAACGTGTGCTTAGTCGATAGAACATGGGGGTTGGTGCGTGCAGGCAAGGCGATGGGTACCATAACTTGTGGACCCGGGTTTTAATCTTAGTAGAGGACAAACTTTAAACAATTCTTTAACCTGTATGATAATATACATTCTCCTGTATATTTCACTTCATATCATCATGCATCCTCCTGTAGGATAGCACTTCCCACTCTGGTGTATTCCAAGTATGAAAGTATCTTCATAAACAACTGGTACCTAAATAAGTTTGGTAGACATTATTCACAGCCAATATATTGACGAATGTAAAATGAAAATGAAAATACTCATGGGATTTCCCCAACATGCAGCCACTACAAAGAACATTATCGGAGTAACATAAACACATGAGAGGCCTTTCATGATGAGAAGTTTATCAATCTGACCTTTGGTTATTCATTTCCAAGTGCTATCGACCATTCGTCTGGCTTTCCATAAATACATAAGTACATGTACTGTGTAATCCTGCCTGTGAATACATGCATGACTTCGGGACTGATCATTTAATTTTTGAGGGTAGGGGTGGGGTGGGGGAATGAGACCTTTTTAACGAAATTTTGAGCCCCCAAAGAGCTTGAAAAAAATTCTCTATCTCTGACTTTTTGAGGGAATAAAAGACCATATTCTATCCATCCAGAATTTAATCAAACCTCCAGATACAACTGGAAGGGTAAAGCAAATTAACATACACTAGAAGTTTGCACCAAAGCAGCATATTCTCTTGTTTCTCACCTGTCCCTACGCTATTATACCTGTATAAACTGTACCCACCTACCAATATCACCCCCAGAACATGGACAAAACTTTCAAAAATACCACGCATATCCACAGACCATTCCCAATCAAATCCTATATTTCAAGTCTCTAGATAATCTCCATTGGTTTAGAAATTGTGTAAAATTACATACATGTATGCATTCTAACTCAAGTTGGATAACATAATCTCTGTGAAGGTAATATCAGTCTTGTAATCTTTATACACCTCCTAGAGGCAGGCAGGGCTAGTACACCTCCCAGAGGCAAGCAGAGCAGGCAGGGCTAGGGTGAATGGGATGGAGGTAATGGAATGAAGAGGGTAAGGACAATGGATATGGTGCTTTGCCATAGCTTTCTAGCAGTGTTGTATAAGCCCAAACAATTCAGAAAATTAGATTTAATTTTAGAGAAACTGATCATCTATAAAATCAAAATCAGCTCAAGGTCTAGTTAATCAACCAAAGATCTAATGGTAGACAAGCAAATTCTGTTAATTTCTATTCCCTGTCTACTGTGGTGAGGTCACTAGAAGTCAGGTCCAACTGGAAACTGCATAGACCCAGATCTGCTATTGCATAATGTGCCACAGATCATGATCTATGTAGTTTGTAAGGACTATATAGTAGAACAAACAATATAGACCCTGATCTGCCAGTGCATTATGCAATGGCAGATCAGGGTCTATGTTGTTTGCAGATGGACCCAAATCATAAGCCATTATATATGGTACTCTACAAAATTTCAATAAAATCATCAAAGATGTGCAGGAAAAAGAAAGTACTGGTAATGATGAACTTTATTCTCATATAACCCCCTTTAATGGAGAAATTTTCAAAGAAATGTCCCAAAAAATGGGCCAGAGGAAAAAAGTAAAACCCTACTGTGTATCTATGCCAACCACATATCTAGCCTAAAAAGTTTCTATGAAATTTTCCAAGCAGTGTGGAAGCAGAAGCAATGATGAACTGAATCCCCAAAAGAACCCTTGTTTGGACAAATTTTTCAAGAA
Source organism: Margaritifera margaritifera (assembly GCA_029931535.1). Lineage (NCBI taxonomy): Eukaryota > Metazoa > Mollusca > Bivalvia > Unionida > Margaritiferidae > Margaritifera > Margaritifera margaritifera. The sequence goes on from JAQPZY010001654.1 coordinate 4,642,070, forward strand.
ATGTCCCCAAAAGAGATCCTACAGTGTTTCATTACAATCCTCCAAGTGGAGTGCGAGGAGATGTGATGACAAGTTTTGTCGTGGATGGAGAGACTGATGGGATGTACAGGTGAATGAACTGATAGACATACTGAGAGTCACTGAAGTGCAAGGATAATAAAATTCTTCAAGCAGTTTACGAGAAACAATGACAAGCTTAAGTCTCAAAATTCCCATTTTTTCAACAATTTTTCAAGAGATTTCACTAAAATGTACCATAAGAACAAAGTAAAACCTAACTATACATATACACAAACCACATATCTAGCCTACAAAGTTTCAATAAAACCCTCCAAGCAGAGTGAGAGGAAAAGCATTGATGAACTAAATTCCCAAAATATCTCCTTTTTTGATAATTTTTCAAGAAATTTTCCAAAACATGGACCAATTAAAGGAAAAAATACAATCTCTTTGCGTATCTACACAAACCACATATCTAGCCTACAAAGTTTTAAATAAAATCATCCAGTGTATGAAGACATGCGATGATGAAATAAATTCCTCAAATACCTCTCTGTGACAATTTTTCAACAAATTTCCCATAAAATTTCGGCCAGAGGAAAAAAATCAAGACCATACTGCACAACTACACCAGCCATACAGCTACCGTATATACTCATGTTTAAGCCTATACCAACTGCATAGATCCATATCTGCCATCATATAATGTGCCGGCAGATCTGGGTCTATGCAATTTGTAAGGACTAATCAGTAGAACAAACAACATAGACCCTGATCTGCCAGCGCATTATGCGATGGCAGATCAGGGTTTATGCTGTTTGCATTTGGACTCGGATTATACACAAGCATATATGGTACATTTAGCCTACAAAGTTTTTTTAAAAAATCCTTCAACTAGTGTAAACATTTCCTCGTTCAAGTCTATATTATGTTGTGTATGAAATGATAATTACTTCATTTTACTTTATGTACTACTTGATGATCTTATTTAATTGTAATTACACATAGCCAGTTTTATAATAGGCTTTATCTTACCAATAAACATAAGGGAAGTGTTTATAGTTAATTGCAGGCTGATATGATGATATAAAGTTAGAACTGTCATAAGCAAACACTTGTATAGGGGTGTGGTACATATACCTTGAAATTTGGGGGTAAACAGCGACTCCTGCAAGAAGCTACAAATAGCCGCTAGTTGTAAGACCATGTTTGGTGTGTATGATCATCAGAACCCTTCCTACTGGTCATCACTGGCAGCAGTATTCAAAGATCCAACCAAAGTAGATGGTATGTATGTAGTATCGCATGATCATGCAGTATCACGTGATCAGACACTTTCTCTGGTCTTTCAAAGTTTAAAAGACAATGGGTTTGGAGCCTTGGCATCCAACTATATTTTCTGGATTTATGCTTGCCCGCTGCCACCCCCTGACACTACCGCTTGGTGCCTCTATAGTGGGTGTGCCCTCATACTTTCATTGCATGTTTTTTATACTTCGTCATGGGGCTGCCATGGACAAGGTTATTTTTCCCCAATTGGATATTAATTTTCTATACTAATAATATAAATACCATGCCTGTGTAACACATTTCTCAGCCATGATGAAAAAAATGTCCACAATACCCATTTTTTGTGAATTTTTTAAAGAAATTTCCACAAAAGTGGGCCTGAGGCTAAACATAAAACCTGAACATGAATACCAACCACATTCCTAGCCTAAAAAGTTTCAATATAATCCTCCAACCAATGTGGGAAGAAAAACAATGATGAACCAAATTCACAAAATATGCCTTTTTGACAATTTTTCAAGAAATTGCCCCAAAAATAAACCAGACAACATTTTAATATATATGATATACACAATTTTAACACTCACTGCTATGCCTTGTTCCAGAAAAGAGCACTGGTTGCAAGGCAGTTAAATACCTTCTCTACTTGCTTATAAGTTAAGTCCAACTTCAAACTGCACATACCCAGATTCTAAGCAAAGTGCCCATCGGGCTTGTCGAAAATAAAATCTAATTTGTTAGTGAAAACTTTGATCACGCTGATGAAATGCAGAACGTTTCAGTTGCTTAAAGACTAGTCATCTTGAAATATTTATCCACATATAATTTATTTATTATTAATTATTTATTTATTATTTATTTATTAATATTTAGTCATGTAGTAATATTTATCCACATATTTATCCCTGTTACCCTTATGAAGATCGTCTACTTTCCGTACTTCTATTGAAAGCTGTAAACTTTGTGTACAAAGCGAAGCATGTGACCTATGAATGGGGAACAGATTGTCTGGGTTACCAATAATTAGTGCTCACTTGGCTTTAACATACATGTGATTATACCAGCGGCAGGACAAAAATACAGTTTTTAAGACCGTCTACCACACATACCATCTTATAGTTGAAATCTACTGACTTGAAAATAAAAGATTTTTTTTAAAAAATTGAAACAAGAAAGAAAAACGGATATTTACGCATTCTATCCACTGGGGACCAGAACTGTTTCAGCAGTCATTGTGACCGGTGAAGTCGTACATGGCTGAGTAATGGGATTGAGGCTAACATGTGTATACAACAAACTGTTAATTTATTACCTTATTGTTGTCATCTGGAGAGTTTAGGCCAAATGCAGGATGTTTATTGAGGCGTGGTCAGTAATAAAAGGATCAAAGGTGGTCCATCATGGCTTGTGAGTCAGAAAAGTATTACCTATATCTCACCATGTTTGTGCAGGTGAGACAAATATTGTAATACATATCACTTTAATCCCTTTTAAGGCAAAGTGTAGGATGACTAATCTAAAACACTTTGTACCATTATTAATTTTAGTCATACCTGAATGAATCTGACACTGATGTCTTTCTACTCATCCTTTAAAATAAATACATGATGGCTGTTTTTTTATTACAAATTTCACAATTCACCATCTACATTCTTTGTCATTTGTAATCAGCATAAGATCTCTGCATCACCTTCAGACTAGGTATGTCATCGTGTATTATGTTAGGTCAGAATCATGTGTAAGGAACAACAGTCAGTGTGGGTGTGTCTGACAGTCTTTCATGACCCAAACGTTACAGCCTTGTAAATAATAATAATAATAATGTTGTGGTATGGAACTAATCCTCCATGTGGCCCTCTATTGTTTTTATATTTCCATACATAGTACACAGTTGCACACACAAGAAAGAATAGCACATGCAGCTCTTATTTCTTTCAAGTGGAAAAATAAACAAAACAAAATGGTAAGTAATAATAAGCTAAATTTAGAAATGAACTTAATAAACAGAAAATGTAATAAGAACATGCCCCAACAAAGTATATACAGTATCAAATAGTGAGGCAAGAAAGTGGAAGGATTGAGAATTTATGTTTTGAAGTTGCCAAGTCTTTGTCAAATGAAACAGGTTCCACCTTCATCCAGTGATTGAGATTATAATGAAATGTATTCGTATCTGCACTTTCTATAATTTTCTTCACGATTGTTCCACATTGGTAGGCTCAGCCAATCACCTCATTATTATGCATTGATCTTATTCATTATCAAACCCCATTCAGACCACCTTGGCTATATATGTGAGAAAAAAATATGCCTCTGATGTATGTTAGTCTAGTAATGTACAGAAAAATCATACATTATGCTCAATGGAATTTCTGCACAAAAAATTAAACTGCAATCTATTCTGACCACCTTGGCTATTTCTATAGTTGGATTGACTGTAGGATTGACTGAGAAGTTACGAATAAAACAAGAATCCCTTGAAGGGACTACTGCTCTACTGGACGAAAAGAATTTCCAGGAATTCAAGACAAAACTATTTCTTCCTTTAAACTGCTGAGTGTTGAAACCATCACTGATATTCTTTGGCAATAACAAGATTTTTAAATTAGCTGATGTGGATGTCAGATTGGCAACAATTTCATTTATAACTAACAATACATCATTTAGGACCAAAAAGACATCATAAGAAGTCTTCCGGTGAAAACCCCACCTTGATATGACTTTCTGTTTTGGAGAAGTCACAGAAACAAAATTTTCAAGATGGCTGCCATGGTGGCCATATTGGATATCAGATTGGCACCATTTCCAATTAGGACCAACCAGACAGCATAAGAAGTCTTTTATTGAAAACACAATATCAATATGACAAGCCATTCATTCAGAAGTAGTGATAACAAGATTTTAAAGTATGGTGGCCATACCGGATGTCTGAGCAGCACCATTTTCATTTAGGACATCAAAAGAAGTCTTTTAGTGAAAACCCTGTGTTGATATGACCATCCATTCAGAAGGAGTAGCTACAATAAGATTTTTAAGATGGCCACTATGGTGGCCATATTGGGCATCAGATTCGGACCATTTTCATTAGGACCAACTAGATATCATAAGAGGTCTTCTGGTGAAAACCCCATGTTAATATGAGTTTCCGTTAAGAAGTAGCAATAACAAGATTTTCAAGATGGCTGCTGTGTCAGATATATTAGACGCAGATCAGCACCATTTTCATTTAGGACCAACAATAAGATTTTTAAGATGGCCACTATGGTGGCCATATTGGGCATCAGATTCGGACCATTTTCATTTAGGACCAACTAGAGATTGTAAGAGTTCTTTTAGTGAAAATCCCATGTTGATATGACCATCCATTCAGGAGAAGTAATGATAACAAGATTTTCAAGATGGCTACTGTGGTGGTTGTATTGGATGTCCGACCATCCAATAAGCAGTAGAGCTACAAATACTTTGATGCATTTGTAACTTCTCTATCTCTATCCTTGTTTCATAAATAGCCAAGGTACTCTGAATGGCAGCTATCGGCAACCATTAAAAGTATGATCTGTAGGATTGACCTCAAAGTTGTGAATGTATCAAATCCATCCAAGATCTTGATGGTATAAGCATATATTCCAAGTTTGATGAAAATTGGATCAGAAATCTGGTTTCCAGAGTGGTCACAAGGTCAGCCAATCAGGTACAAGATCAGCTCATTAATATGCATGGATCTTGCTCATTATCGAACTTGTCTGAGATCTTAATGATATAAACCCATATTCCAAGTTTGATGGAAATCGGATCAGAAATTTGGACTCTAGAGTGGTAACAAGCAATTGTTGATGGATGGATGCACAATGGACACAGGGCCATACCATAAGCTCCCTAAGCTTGGCCTAATGGCCAGGTTAGCTAAATATATGCAAATTAAATAGTGTCTAGACTTCTGAAAGCAGCTGATGTGGTCTACTGGAAATCTTAGTTTGGTAAGCATCAATCATAGCTTCATTAAAGAATGTCTAGTTACAGCATACAGAGATTCACTGAAAACAAATATTGTGTTATGTAATGAAAGTACAGTACTGAAAGTACAGTACTGAGACACTAGCTGTTGACTGACACCCATTCACTCATTGTAGCCCCATGGTAGTCTGTATTAAATGATAACAATAACCGACTGCCAGTCTTTCAAAGGACTCAACTCTGATTTCTGTTTTTATTTTTAATTTATATATTTTAGAATGATAAGATTGTTACTACTGTACTATCATTTCCACTCTACTAAATCTGTAGAAACTGGAGTTGTCAGTACATTTTCAAATGGACTATTTTCTTTTGTAAGCTATGGGAATGGCTGTCAGTCACATACCAGTGTTGTGATTATAAGATTATGTTAGGCATTACATGTTCACTGTAAAGCTAAGTTTACTCTCCTGGTATGTGTACTGAACTCACTCCATTTATCCAGATACTGGCCTTCATATTTTCTAAGAAATGTGGCCCAAGACACCCAATTGGTTACCCTATATACTCGCGTAAAAGCCTGGTCCAAATGCAAACAACATAGACCCTTATCTGCAGTCGCATAATGCGCCGGCAGATCAGGGTCTATGTTGTTTGTTCTATTGATTAGTCCTTACAAACTGCATAGACCCAGCTCTGCCGGAGCATTATGCGACAGCAGATCTGGGTCTATGCTGTTTGCAGTTGGTATTGGCTTACACGTGAGTATATAAGGTAATCCTGCGATAGCTCTGCTGATCCATAAATAGCATTGTGAATCACACCCAACTAGGAAGTAACAGGTAGAAAATAGCCGAGTAGAGACTCTGTATGAAAGCAATCACTTGACATAACATTTTGTGGCAAGAGAGAAACTTAACTTCCAGACTCGTGTATAGTATTTCTACCATAAGACCATGGAACCAACATGTTAAATTTGCCAAAAAGTAGGGTTGGGTGGTGGAGGGGGTAGGCTTATAATCAGATAAAGATTTCTTTAGTAAATTATTTGCCAACAGTTTGAAGAAGTGGGGAGTGGTATTATTATCAAACATGGACTTATCATCCAGTATATACAGTAGAGTGATAAGTCAATTAAGCAAAACATACATTACTCAGTTCAACGCACACATTCTATGCATAGCGAATGTGACTTTTTATGCTCATTTGTAGCAAATGTATGAAAGGAGTTGACCTACTCTGATTAAACCCTATATTTTATGGATTCTATATTTTTTTCCTTTTATTTTATTTACATTTTACAGAATTTTAACATGTTTACATTGGATCATTTATCATTTTGTATTTCATGTTTATAATTATTTGGAAAGGGCTTATCTTCCTCAAGTTTTGTGCAATTCTTCATTTAAATATTTTTTGAATTTCGATTTTATTTCGCACCACATTGCCATTATTGTGCTGATGTGCCATTAAACTTTAATACATACATACATACATACATACATACATACATACATACATACATACATACATACATACTACTTTAATTAAACTAAAAAAAAAATAAAAAATATTTGGGTGTTACTGTTTACTGCTAATATTGCATCATTATATTCATTAGACACATGTTGATTAATCTCTATATTTAGTCAATCTTAGCCAGCAAGACATACAAATTATTCAATGTTGGTTCATATATATTATATAACATGAGCACAAATGTGATAAAATGTTCATAGTTTGTCCCATATACCAATGAATGAGCATTATAGCAACTGACTCAGAGATTTATGATCTCATATCTAGGTCCTGGCATGCCATTTCCTTGCATGACCTCATAACATTAGTAACACTTCTCCAAATATATATACAGTTACAGGATTTGATTTGGGAAATGCTGGGTCTGTTAATTCTTTATGCCTGGAGTCCAGGACTATCTAATTCAGGGGTGTCAAACATATGGCAGACTCATTATTTATTATTATTAATTATTATTTATTACTATTTATATCAAATCTGGCCCACCATAGCAAATGAGTTTGACACCCCTGATTACTTAGTCTGGGCTACTCCATATCATGACATTGTTCTACATTTTTAACACAACTGTAACAATTTTAAAAAGAAAAAAAATCATTCACAGAATTACTTGGCACCAGGAAAAATGAAAGTTTCAATGCAAACAGTTTCATTTTGGAGTGCCTTCTCTGGAACAATGGATTTACTGCATCTACATTTGTATCTGCGTACAAGTTGGGTCCAACTGGAAATATGATAGACCCTGATATGCTGCCGCATACTGTGCTGGCAGATACTACTACTAATAATAATAATAATGACCTTATTTAAAGAGGGTGACACATTTAGTGTCATGGAACTAATCCTCTTTGTGGCCCTCTATTACATTATGCATATTTACGATATATCAATGCATTACTTTTGCCATATCGATACAAGAGGTGAAGAATCGATACAAAACGATTCTTACACTATAGAAGTTACTTTAATCTTCAGCAGTCATGAATAATTATTAGTCGTTTGCCTTCTTATTCTTTAAACTGAGAATGTATCTGAGACGGCCGTTGCAGGAACAGGAACTAATGTTTGTCAGTAAAAAAGAAAAAAAAAAACTGTTGAAAACACCCACTCACCTTTTGCAAATTAACACAAGGTTACGTGGTTCGAAATGTGTATCCCCCCCCCCCATTCGACGATTACATGCTAATTATTTTATCCCATCAGCATGTTCAGCCACTGATAATATAATTCAACGTAGATGACACTTTCCAAATTTGTTCCCCATGTATGACTGAAGTATTTTACTGATCATTTAATAACCACTTTTACGCGAGGTGACTCTGTTGCTTCGTATCTGGTCTATATGGATAGAATTTAAATGCTCCACTTCTGATAGGTCACTCAGTGAAATATGTTACATTAAATTCTGATTGGTGGTTATTGTTTGTTGCAGTCCAGGGTAAACAATAACCACCAATCAGAATTGACTGCATCTTATCCACTGCGTGACACACCGAAAGTATTGGCATCCAAACTCGATCCTGGTAGATACAATGCAACAGAGAAACTTCGTTCAAAATGGGGTATTAAATGATCTGTAAATTACTAAAGTCGTACATGGAGAACAAGTTTGGAATATTTCCCTTTATGATGATATAGGCAATCAGTGACTAAACGTGCCAACAGGATAAATAAAATTAGCACAGGATCAGCAAGGAGGCAGATTTCAAACCGTGCAGGTTTGTCACCTTGTGTTAATTTGTTAATTTTGTATAGAAGGGGAGTTGGCATTGCCAATAGTTTTCCTTTTCACTTAAAAGAAACGAGTTGTTTTACATCTGCAGAAAGTACAATGTGATAGATTTTGGTTGTTAGTCATCTCAACTCCCACACCTGGACTTGCTCTAGATAAGATTTTCTTTGCAGGTGGAACTTGCACTATTTCTTCTGTTTCGAAGATAACACCTTCATGTCTTTCAAATTTAAGTGAAGAAATGAAATTGATAATAAGATGTTTTAAAAGCATTCATGCAGTGCAAAACAAAGGGTGTGGTTACCAAGATGAGTCCTGGATTCCATCAAATAAAGCTAAGAAAAACTATTATAATCAAGCTATTGGGAGTGCTACAAATACAAGCACATTATGGCAGTATCTAAAAGATCTTAGTCCCTCCTCAAAAAGTATTCCACCTACCCAATTAGACCACAATGGAGACTCAGCTACAAGTGTACATGAAATTGCGCACATCTTCAACCACTACTTTACAAATGTAGCAAATAATTATGTCAGAGAGAACACAGAGACCATTGATAATGAAAAGCTTCTCAATTATGTAAATGCCAAAGTTCCAACTGATCCTCCACTTGAATTTTCTATAGTTAATGTAAGTGACTATGATGTATACTGTACCCTTGTGAAGCTAAATGTTAAAAAATCCACTGGCCTTGATGAAATAGGCCCAATGGCCCTAACATTTGCTGCACCTGTTATATCTCAATCTATAGCTAACCTCATTAACAAGAGTATCCAGTCTGGTGTTTTCCCAGATAAATTTAAAGAAGCAAAAGTAACCCCAATATATAAGAAAGGCCCTAAGTTGGACCCAGGAAACTACAGACCTATTTCCATTCTACCTACATTTTCAAAAATCTTTGAGAAACTGATTGCTAAGCAAGTATATTATTACTTCAGAACATTCTCACTCTTTCACAAAGAACAATCAGGTTTTCGAAAGGATCATTCATGTCAAACAGCTTTAACAAAACTCACAGACTGTTGGCTGCAGGAAATCAATAAGGGGAGTCGAACAGGTGTATTATTCCTAGACTTCAGGAAGGCTTTTGATTTAGTCAATCATGATGTTCTTTTATCTCAGATAAAATGCTATAAATTTGATACTAATGCCTTAAACTGGTTTTCATCCTACCTATGCAACAGAACACAAAGAACCGCTATTGGTAATGTTCAGTCCATCTCCATGGAAATTAAACATGGTGTCCCCCAGGGGTCTACTTTAGGCCCACTGCTTTTTCTTATTTTCATTAATGACCTTCCACTGTGGACAAAGCACTCAAATATAGACTTATTTGCAGATGATGCTACTGTAACTGCTTCAGGAAATGATATAGCTACTGTTGAAGCACTACTAGATACTGATTTAAGAAACATTGAGAAGTGGTCAAATCAAAATAAAGTGGTTATAAATGAAACAAAAACAAAATGTATGGTAATAGCCTCATCAATGAAACATTCAACTTCTGACAATCTGCCAAATCTGACAAATGGGTAACTCATTGAAAATGTTAAAGAAGAAAAACTCCTAGGAGTGATAGTTGAAAATGATTTAAAGTGGAAGAAGCATATTGAATATGTCTGTAGGTCTCTATCAAGTAAAATAACTTTACTAGGTAAAATTAAGAAGTACCTACCCATACAAACTAGAAAAATGTTCTATAATGCCTACATTCTGCCAGTTATTGATTACTGTTTGACAATATGGGGAAACTGCCCCAAAAGCCAATTAGAAAGAATTAACAAGATACAAAAGAGAGTAGCACCCCTAATACTGGATGCTCCTTTTGACACACCATCTAAAACCCTTTTCCATGAACTAAAATGGCTTCAAATAAATGACAGAATTAACTTTCAAAAAGGCATTACTTGTCTACAAATGTATAAATTGGAAAATGCCTGAATACATGAGAGAAATTTATGATGAAATCCAAGGACCATATGCCTTACGATCGACCATACATGGCCACATGAAACTCCCCAAACCCAAGACTGAACAATTTCGATATAGTCTTAAATATTCTGGAGCAAAAATATGGAACTCCTTGCCCACATCTGTTAGATCAGTCACTTCTGTTGAAAGTTTTAAAGAAAAATCTCTCAAATATTTGAAACTTGACTTTTAATTGACCATTACATGTCAGTATACCTTGTAACATCTCCTGTCTCAACACCAACTGTCTTGTCTCTGTGCATGGAAATCTGTGTTTTTGGTTTTAGAATAGCTGAGTGCCTCGAGGGAAACTAGATACATCTATAATCTAATTGAACTACCCTCGTTAAATAAAGAATTATTATTATTATATTATTATTATTATTATTATCATTATTATAAATGGAATAGTCTCAAGATGACTGAATTAAAATCACTAACAACTTAGATGTAGTCTGTCTGGATGTACTTTTTTTCATCCTGTCAAGGATGAAAACGGCATATGAACAGTTGCTAAATCTATGTCTTCTGTAATCTGCATACAAGAAATACAACCAATATGTCAACACATAAAAAACAGCACAACCCTACCACTGACAGACCTTCTAAAGATGAAAAGACCATCAAGTTGATATATGTATCGATAATGTATCGTGTCGTAGGCTGTGTATCATGAATCGTATCGATACACAGCACAGGTATATCGTTTCACCCCTAATATAAATATATATATATAAATATAAACACATCAATAATAAGCTAAATTTATACATAGACATAATAAACAGAAAATTTATAAGAACATGCTCCAACTAGGTATAGTACATTGTGTATATACATGTCCAGTACAAAAAATAGTAAGACAACAAAGTGGAAGGTTTCAGAATTTAAACTTTAAGTTGTAATGTATTTGTCAAATCAAACAGGTTCCACTTTTCATCCATTGAATTAGATAATAATTAAATGCATGTATATTTGCACTTTCTCTAGTTTCCTTTGGGATTCTGTTCCAACTCAGCTGACCTCAAATATTGAAAACTTTTCTTAAAGAGTTCTTTATTTGGTTTTGGAATGAAAAGATGGTTAGCTGAAATTGATCTTAATCTGGGAGCGTTGCCTTGTTTTCTAGCATGAAATAATTCCTTGAGATATAATGGGGCCATATTATTTGAAACTTTGTGCATAAGTTTAGCCTTTCTAAAAAATATTTGTTCACTTACTGTTAACATTTTAATATCATTCATTGCATTTGGGATGTTTTCAGCATTTTCTAGGATGAGTCTGCAAGCTCTTTTTTGTAAGGGGTATAATTTGCAAATATTCTTGTCAGAAGTGTTTCCCCAAATAACATTACAGTGTCTAGGTTTGGTTGGATATGGATTTTGTAATATATTGACCTATGTTTAGTTGATAGATATGGCCTTATCTTGCCTAATAACCACAGACATGGATTGACTTTATGATGTATGACATGAACATGTTCATTCTGTTCCAAATTGTTGTCAACCATCACCCGAAGGATTTTGTCATGTGTCAGCTGGAATTTTCTCTGAACAGAAATGTCTTACTTTGTTGTGATTGGAGTTTATAATGGGTACCTTAATTCTGGAAGTTATACAACAACAAATTCCTTAAATGTATTTGCTATTTCAACATCCCCATCAATAATCTGGCCTTCCTGGCTAAGTTGCTGGATTTGGATGACCTTGTGGAATGTTTACCTACACCAAATTTGTTAAAAACTGTCCACATAGAATTCTTATTGCAATTATTTTCTAAAACTGATTGATAGAACTGGGTAATTCTTCTTTGCCCCATTGATCATTTTGGTTACTTTATTTCTCCATGTTTTGTAATGTGCAAGTTGACCAACAGATTTTATATAATCATGGGTTTGTTTTTTGTTCTACTGATTAATCCTAACAAACTACACTGACTCAGATCTGCCTGTACATTATGTCATGGCGGATCTGGCTCTATGCGGCCTTAAGTTGGATCTGACATACACACAGGTATATATAGTAAGCTAGATCTCCAGGTTCTTTACCTGGTAGACCCATGGCATTTAATTGGATTTTGACAAATTACCAGTAGTCAAACTCTGCAATGATAATGTATTTGCACTACTTGTACAGCATATGTGATAAATAAACAAAATTCAGAGGCAACATAATTTCAACTAAAAGTCTACATGCTTTTACCCAGTTCTTTAATTGCAACTTCCATCCACATTGCCCCTTGGGAGTCAACCAAAATGAGAATTTAGACCTCGATTTTAAAAGAGTTTAGGAGGAATTTGCATAAACAGTGAAACTTTTAAAAACCAAAACCTCTGTAAATTGAAATCCCCTTGAAACAGGCAGTTTCTGATCCCAAATCTTCCCTTATTTTAATAAAATTTACTCAGTAAACCAAAAACCTATCAAAACCAAATGGGTTTTTGTTTTTAATAGGTGTCACTGTATCATACATACAGTGTACATGCATGAATTCAATAAAATTTTTGAGGACTATACTGGCCCAACTTTTTCTTCACCTCTGGCAAAATATTTTAGACAGTAAAGAAGCAAAGATTTAGCAAGTGTACTACCAGAAATTGATGGCAATTCTATTGAATCAAAAGATTTAGTTAACATTTGTGGAGGTTGGTTTAATACAAGACAGTGATTTTGTAAGGACACAATTTGGTAGATTTTACATCTTCCTTCCTCTTATCAGATGATGGTCATATAATTTTTGTTTTAAATTTCAGATTTTTTAATTCAACAAAATTGTAACCATGATTTTATCCCTGACAAATAGTTTTGATTTCACAGTGAAATATGTAGTTTCTTGGGGGGTGGGGGTGGGTAAAACTAATTTTATTATGCAATACTTATCCGTTGCTATTGTGCGGCTTACTCTTTTTTCATGCCAAATAACCTCGTCTGTTTGATGTGAATACATCCTCCCACAGAATGGAGAATTGTCAATAAGACATGGTCCACTTGTGTACCTTGTATGCCTGTCATGCGCAGAACGGTCATCTTTTTCATAGACAACGAATATGCCATGACATCAGAGCGAGTGGGAGGAGGGGATTCAGCAATAGCAATGGGTAAGTATTGCATAATTAAAATTAGTTTTACACCTCCATAACCTACATTTTAGCAGCAGCAATACCTTACCCGGTAGCTATAATGCGCAGCTGAATTTGTCAATTAGGTGGGTAGGCTAATGTGTTAAATTGATCAAAAATAGAGAAAATGGAAAGTACTCACACGGAGGGTAGATCCACTTTACAGAATGTTAGTGTCTCTCTGGGACACATGTTGTGCCGCAACTATGGGTCCCAGAGAGAAAATGCCTGTGCTTTGTTGTGCTAACGAGCAGAGGTAGTAGGAGAAGAAGGTAGTATGGGATTGCCAAAATGCTGCCTTCAGAATTTGAGCATATTTATCCTTTATATTGCATCTTTTTGTACTTCGTCTTTACATTTTTTTGGAAGGCTTTATCTTCCTAGGTTTTTATGCAAATCTTCATTTATACATTTTTCGAATTTTACTGTTAATTTGCACCATATAGCCACTTTTGTGCCGAGGTGCAGTTAAACACTACTACATATATACATGTACATACTGGAAAGTCAAAGACTGACTTTACTTGTGAATCACAACTTTGACCAGGTTAAAAATTAAGGACTCTAAATGATCAACACTAGATGAACATGTCAACAATATTCAATATTTGCGACAACAAGAAACTTATCTTCTTCCATTAAATGTAAAATGCTACACAATTATTTTTTTTGGGGGTGGGTTTTTTTTAACAGCCTCTTTAACACATTATTGGCTATATCATGCCATGGATATAGAAGCTAACTGCATGTCTCAAGGACACACTGAGGCAGATGACCTGGGCTGGCCTGGCTAGAGCTTGAACCCATGACCCTTGGATGACCAGTCTGATGTTCTACAAACTGAGCTACTGTCTACTCTAGGATGCACAATAGCAGGATTTGCACTAATTTCTTAAACACTGCACCAAAGATAAATTGCATAAAAACTGCACATAAATTTTGCAAGCCCTACCTTGTTTATGTAATTAAATCTCCCCTATATTTAGAAAATTCCCCTTTTTCAAATTGAGGTGGTGGTGGGGAATTGCCCCCACCCCAGCTCCCAAATCTTTAGTTCTAGAATAGAGTACCCTGCCTACATACCTACATACATGTATACTTTCTGAGTAAAAGGCTGTGAGATATGACAAAATATTATGCAATATTTGATTTGTGTGAGAATCTTTTTAATTGTATTATAGAGTTTATCCATGTGCATTATATTATGTGTAATGTCATCATGGGATGTCTATTTGTTGTTTTTAACTTTTGATTTTAGCATCACATGTCAATCAGTTTAATCATATGTGCCGTACTTTTCAACCATGGATTTCACTTTGAGTACTTGGACTTTAGGCCTATAGTCCAGTGGAGGCTCCTTATATAATGTTTTAATGACCAAGGGTTTGGAGGGTCATGAATAATAATAAAAATTAAAATTTAGTTAAGAAGAATCTTTTGAGAGCTTATCCTATTTTTAACTGAAAATAACAGAGACAATGTTCTATTGATGGTATTTCAGTACTTTTACAGACCTGATTTTGGAATGCTGATTACTCAAATTGGCACCTGATTCTTTACGTGCAAAACACCTGATTCTTTAGATGCAGAATTGAAAACACATGTACATCAAAAAATGCCATGGCTCATATGGTTTTCTCTACACAGAAGCTTGCATCAAGGATGGATCTATACTGAGAAATATAGGTTTGATCATGAGGATTGAGAAATTTAAAGCTATTGAATTTTAATATCATGGTGTTTCCATAGGTTTAGTATGGGAGATGAATTAGTACCACGAGACCTGTAAGGCCTATAGTGATGATGAACTTAAATTATACTCGCGTGCGACCAAACTGGTCATGTGGAGGCTTCTTATATAATGGTTTTATGACCAAGGGTCAGTCTGTGCTATGTTGTCTGGGAACTGGTTGCTGTCGTCTGATTGGATGTGTGCAAATTATGGATACTGATTGCAAGTTTCTATGTATTCATGCACAGCTAGCAAGGTAATAATGGTCTATGTAACACACATGTTAAAACAATTTTCATTATTTTGTTTTTTGTTTGATGTAAAATTTAATTATAAAGATTGACCAGTTTATTTTTTTACATTCTCTGAAATATAAACTGAAAAAAACTTAATTATACAGTTGTTTGCAGTGTTTTTTTAAAGTTCATACTTCAGTGACTGTACAAAAATAAATGGTCAATCCTTAATTGCACATCTATGCAAAATGCACAGCAAAATAAGAAACCAATAGACTGATATGAACGGCTGAATATTAATGAATGTCACAGATTTTATGTTCTCAGTGTCAACATCCTAGATGGGGTAATGTATCAATAAATGAATATACATATCCTACTTCACACCATCTAATTACTTTGTGTTGTGACGTGGAAAATGGATCTATATGAAGAATAATTAAGTTGCAATATTTGATATGGTTAAAGATCATGCTTTCAACACAGGGCTACATTATCATGATGGTCGATCCTTTAGCAATTTCATATGAAATGTCTGACACAAGTGTTTACAACACATTAAATCAAATAATAAATAGGACTAAGTTGCATGCTTAAAAACAATGTAAATTCACAAATTACATTATTATGCTATCTTCAGGTCCATATCCTGATAACATAGGGTGCATTATGTTCAAACAGAAACGCAGGATAGATGATACAGCACATGGCATTTATTATCACAAGCAAAAACAAACACTGCCTGAACAATGCATGATGTCACAATACTAGTCTGCAACAGTCAGTTGTTGGTTTCAATATAATACAATACAATACAATACAATTCCGCTCAGATCACGAATGTGACAAATGAGGAGTACAAAGTTAATCAAAAGTACATAAACATGCATGTAACACTGATATCGTATTTTTTACTGGGACATAATGATGTAGTTACAATAAAAGTATGTCAAATAAGGTGTTCTAGACAATAGAGTTACATGGTGGTTACAACATTATTGATCTGATAATAAAAACTTGAAACATCATGCCAAATTTTTTGTTGTTGTTATAGTTCACATATTACCGGTACTCATGGCATTCTTGTTTTAGATTTGAGCTGTTAAATAAAAGAAGATTTACACATGTAAATTTACACATTTACACATTTACACATTTACACATATGATCCAAGTTTAGATCTTTAAAATATTCATACAAATCATTCATATCAGCTTGTATGTCCTGATCACCCTTATCTACAGAATTAATGAGATTCCAAAATCCTTTCGGGTTTTTAAAACTCATGTCTTATTTTGTTTTGCATAGTCCTTTTAAATTGGCTTCGGTAATATCGAAGAGTGGATTTATAACTTTTATATTCTCTTTTCATATGATTGAAGTTTTGTTCGTTTTTATTCAAAGAAAATATTTTTCTTGATATTTGGTACTTCTTTCTGGCCGATGTACATTCAGCTTTAAACCAAGGTTGACTATTTCTATTCCTTTTAGGGAAGTTCTTTATTGGGAAACTTTTCCCTGCGCTCTCAGCAAAAAGACATAATATTTTCTGTAACTTGATTTATTTCAATTTTAGTTACTTGATCTGTTTTAGAAATGTTTTTGATCTGTCCAAATTTCTTTAATTTTTTTAATTTTCATATTATTGATAAAAAAAAATCTTTTCATTATTCCATCTTTTTTCTTATATTTGGCTTTGGAGTCTATATTTTCTCTGAATGTAGTGCTTATACTAAATGTCAGAGAAGAATGAATATCTGATAATAAAGGAGAGAAATCTAAAATGCCCACAGGAATTCAAACAGAAAAATAGGATACTGGATACAGCAAATTATTATTATCACAAACAAAAACAAGCAATGCTGAAGCACTCATAAAATATTACAATACTGGTTGGCAACAGTCAGTTGTTGATTCCCACAGGGATTACAATATACAGTCTGTACCATGAAATGAACTATATCAAGTAAACATCTAGTAATGGATGTCAACTGTCTGCATCAGCACATTCTGATAGTGCTGCACCTAGGATCCCTAGGGCAGAAGATATTGTTTTCATCTGTTGATCAAATTTGGGACAAAGCAATACCAAAGGTACAAAGAAAAATAACAGATAGTACTTAATGCACTAGTAGTGGCAATAAAAATATTATATCTTATTTGCTTTGGCAGTTTTGTTACCTTAATTCTGTTGTCTGCACTGCTCATTCATCTTTTCTTTGACAGTTTATATTATTGTTATAAATATATTATCAAGCGCTCATGTAACCCATAAAATATGTACATGTTTGAATATCTGGTGCCACAATATCAAATTTTCCATCCCTCATCTTGCTCTTATTTAACCTTAGTGCTCACTCATTAGCTGCCAGCATTTATTATAATAATTCCCATATTTTCTAAAATATTTTTCTTGTCACACTAATAATAATTAATTACATGCCAAACTGTATTTCTGCAATTTTTCACCACAGAAATTTAATCTCTTCTGTCTTTAATTCAACAGTGAAAGTACATTACACTACTGGATGTTGGTGACTTTGCACTGCAACATGGCAAACTACTACAAACCCTAAATGTTTTGATTGCCATAAATGCTGTTTAGCAAAGGAAATTACCTGCCATCTTAAAGTTGTTATCGCCTTTCGCGACTTAGAACATTTCTAGAGCCACCACAGATGTGGACAGACACGCACTAAAGAAAATGGTAGGTGGATTTTATTATTCTACTGAATGTCAGATCAGCACCATTTTCATTGAAGACCAACTAGGCATCCTTATGTTGATATGACCATCCATTCAGGAGGAGTAGCGGTAACATGATTTTCAAGATTGCCACTTTGGATCAGATATACATACCCCAGAGTGGTAACAACTGGTCAGCCAATCATATGCAAGATCACCTCATTATTATGTATGGATATCGCTCATTATTTAACTTATCCAAGATTTTGTTAATGTAAGTATATATTCCAAGTTTGATATAAAAAAAAGGATCTGAAATACGGCTTCCAGAGTGGTAGCAAGTTTTGCCAATCAGATGCAGGGTCACCTCATTAATATGTGTAGTTCTCACTCATTATCTAACGTATCTCAGATCTTGATGATATAAGCATATATTCAAAGTCTGATCAAAATTGATAAAACACTGGCCTCCAGAGTGGTAACAAGCTCAGCCAATCAGATGCATGATTACCTTGTTAATATGAGTGAAGCTCTCTCGTAATGAAACTTTTCAGAGATCTTGAAGCATATATTCCAAGTTTGATCAAAATCAGATCAAAAACATGGCCTCCAGAGTGGTAACAAGAAAATTTAACAGACTGACAACTGACATGGCACAACATATTAAGCTCACTTAACCATATGGCCAGGTGAGTTATTAACAAAATTATGCAGCAGTTCATGGAAATTTTCATTTAATGCAAGCACAACAGAACATACTTGATAAGTGGTCCCCCTTTAGTCACTCTCATGTGATATATACAGTATATGTCCTTCTGCAATAAAATACAGCCCTGAGCCACTGAAGGCAATTGGCAGAGGGAAGTAGATGGAAGAGGGGAATTCTTGACAGCATATCAAAATGGAAAAAAATGCAGTTGTATTAATATGTTGCAGGTTGGAATGGCCTCTATAAGTATATGTGTGTGTATGTGTGTGTGTGTGTGTGTATAAGTATACACCTCTGTGATTTAGTGGCATCTCCTGTCAAGTGTGCCACAGACAGTTTAGAGCACAAATTAGCCTGATCAGCAACTCACGTACATGTACTCACAGAAACCAAACTAGTTATGATGTTATGGTCATCTTAGAACTTGAAGGACAGACACCAAAAAACAAACAACATCACTTGTATTGACTGAATCTATGTACATATTATATTGTGTATCAAATGTGCCACTTTCAGTATCTTCAAGATTTAAATGTATACATATATACTGACTGTGTGGATGATGGCCAAGCATCAACAGTTTATGTAAATAAAGATCACTTTCCTATGTTTACTCATCAAGTAATCACATCCAAATATCCAATGGTCACTGTCATATTAAGGTCACTTATGTTCCATGCAGGTAATTGATTGTACCTGTTAAATGATGGAACTGCTTACTTGTCAGGTATGAGCAATATACAACTACAAACTCCTTGACATTATAATGTATTCCCTTTAGTTCCAGAGTCAGTAAAGCTCTGTGGACATCTTGATACAGATATCTCTTGTGAAAATCCTTTTCTATCTTTGTGAAATCAGTTTATACTCCAAACAGCATGCTGTCATGCTTTCTTTTGTTTGTCCCTGCCGAACAAAAGTTCTCCTATCCAAGGTATTTTTTTTTCCATCAGCAACCATGCTCAGCAGCTTTACAAATATATGAATGATAAAGTATTAAAAAAAAACATATTATCACTGATTTAGCAAACAATATTATGATACCCTTCATATGTTCATCCATCTATCTGTCTATTACCACATCTCCTAAAATGGGTGGAAATCCATGAAACTGGAGTTATGTTGCCCTTGGGGTAACCATTTGCAAGAGGAGTATAATCATCCTCAACTCCCACCCCTACTGTCAATCAAAAACTACAATGACATTTTCATACATTTTTTGACCAAACTTTAAAAAATGCAGAACATCATAAATGATACTGATTTTGCATTTTCACTGTCCGGGTTTAGTTGAGTACCAGGGTTTGGAGGATATGTAAGAGGAGTTGGAATATGACTTTGGGATGTGATTCAGTGTGGGGCCTAATGAAAAAGTATGTGTTGTTCTGGTTACCCGACCGACCCTATTTTTTCCTGCCAAAAAATTTCAGAAAACAAAATTTGGGAAAGGGATGTAATGATGCTTGAAGTTAAATTCAGGATTCAAGTTTATGCTTCATTTAAATCAGTCCAGAAAAAAAAGTTGGTACTGACCCACCTACTCTAATTTTTTTCTAATGTAACCAGAACCACACATTTTTTTAGTTTGGCCAGATCTGTATTGATGTTCATATAAGTTTTATAATTCTGAAACAATCCCTAGGGAAGCGATTTTACATAAGTTTAAAATAACCATGTCTGAGAATTAGTTTGTGTGAGTACCGATCCAAGTGTCAACACAGGTCTGAAATGAGGTTAGAATGAGGACCCCGGGTCATGCTTTGGGGAAATATAGTTGTGGCCCCTGGGTCAAAACTTAGAAACCATGGAGATCCACACGCCACTTTTTTCAGTGTGAAAGGATGAATTCAGACATGCAACTGACTTTGGCCCCATAGTTTATTCTTACCCCCAGAGTCATAACATCAAAACTTTTTAGATCCACACCCTATAACCATGCATGTATCAGGGTAGACTTTAGGTAAGATTTGTTGCTAGCCAGCAGGACCATTCAACTCAGAAAGTAACTAACACATCAGAAATATAATTGGCCCTACTTTTACACTTCATTTTGGTACAGCTGTACTATAAAAACGGCCAGGATTGTCAATAAGAGAATACAAGAAAAGCAGAAAACATTGATAAACTTTAAAGATGCAACGCTTTCATGAAAGACAAAAGGTGTAAATGTGACTAGAACACTACACATAATGACATTATTCTGATTTTGACTAGTATTTTAGAAACAGTCCATTTCTACAAATACATATTCTAACTTCAAAGCACCAATACAAAATCACAGATCGACGACATATTGCAATTAGATCCAGATAATCAGAGCAACACATGCTACGATCGACTGAAAAACTTAATTTTTATCAATATCATTTTGTGTAAGTTCAGTTTACATACAGTGTCACGTGGTACCCTGCTGTAAAAAATATACATGCTACAGTGATAATACTGAGCATGAAAAGATGCACCTGTACATGAAACTTACACTGGCCATGGGTTCCATCCCTACCACATAGCCCATGTGTCATAACAAGGAAACGATCAAGATTACCACCCTATTACCATATATACCAGTACACTTACATGTACTGATATGTGTAACTGACATGATCCCTACTGCCTGGGACTTGGCCCCTAGGACATAACTTAGAAACTATTGAGATCCCCACCCTATCTCCGGGACAGAGCAATCAGCGTAAAAGTACGCATACTTTTCATTTTGTATGCATGAAAATTTCAAGAGCTGAGTCCTTGGTGCACACAAGTTTCTTTTTGTTGGCAAAATTCTCATTTATTTTATCAGTGGTCTCCCCAGAAATTTTCGATAGCATCGGGGTACGTGTGTATGGGTCATAAAATGTTTTACAAAGCGTGCGTTACCGTCATAAAAGTGAAACAAATTAATATCAATGAAATAAAAAGAAGTGCATATATTTACATAGTATTTTTTATGGTTATAACAGTAACAACAATGCATATCTCATTTATTTCTTAATTTAAATAAATGATATTCGTCTTTTCTTCATTTCATAATATAAACTGACTGCAACATCACAATTAAAGTCTATTAAGGGTTGTCCTTCAGTACTGATTTTCATCAGGTAGTTCAGTACCCTCTGTGACAACCTGTTCCTTAAAACACTCTTAATTCTATTCATTGAGGAGAATGACCTTTCACAATCTGAAAAAAATAGAACATAAAATTTATTAATGGATGTACAAAAAAGAGACAAATATACCTGAATCCTAATTAAGTTAATTACCATGGAAAAATTCTTCCGGCACAATTTACACAGCATACCTGCAAAATATATATGTAATTACATAGTCTTATTTTCAAGAATTTGATATAGACCGGGTGGAATAAACTTTTGAGGTCACGACTTCACTGAATAATAAGTAAGAATATGGATGAAATTATTTTAGTTATATTTATAAAGGAATACTTTTTATTTATATCTTTTCAAAAGAGGTAAAACTGGAAGATAAAAATTGTTCAGTTTATTACTTGGATAGACAGAAAAGAGAAATTAATAGGGCAGCACTCACTTAAGTTAGCAATATGGAAAACTTACCATCCGATCCAGCAATTTCCACCCAAGGGAATAACGTCTTCCATTCATTATTAAATCCCGTCCTTCGTTTCTTGATATCATTCTTTTTGGAAATCATGCTGGTGCTATCGGAATCAGAATCACTGCCACTATTCGTGACACTAATTTCTGATTGTCGTAAGCAGGCCAACATGGTGCTAGCCGGGCGCTGGGTAATTTTTCGTTTCTTGGAAGGTGGTGTGTTCATTTTTCACAATAAGTTTTAATTTAATCGTTGTAACTGCTTTGGCTGTTAATGAAAACGACTGACATACATATAATACACTACCAGTAGACTCCATTGTTGCTGGCCAATCACGTGACTAGGTGCAGACGAAACCCTCACCAAAGGTCGCGCACAATGGATAATGGTTAAGCGAGTGAACAATTATCCTGGATTATCTTAATAAAATACCCCAGAAGAGGTAAGAACAGGTGTCATTTGAGTGGGGCTTTGAATTAGGTGACAGGATGTTTAGCAGATTAATTTTATAAGGGTAGTGGGAAACATCAAAGCGTAGTGGCACAAGAGCATAGCGTAGCGGCAGGTTCTAAAGCGTTGGGGTTATCGGAGTTTGAAACGATAGCGTAGTGGGCCCACTACGGTAAAAGGCCCTCGGGAGAACACTGTTTATCCATTTACACAAAGCAAGTATCAATCATGTAGTGTGCGAGCTATCAAACATTTGTTTAGTTTAAGTGATTGTAATGGGATTAGGTGAAGTGGCATAGGTTAGAACTTGTCAGTCAAGGAGATTAAGATACCAGTCAATCGATTGTCAGTGCCTAATGATCATTTTTGTTCAAGAGACTAATTACATGCTTGTGTGCTTTGACACCTCTCTTTGAAAAGCATCACTCAGCACAGTTTTAATCCATTACATGATGTTTGGAACACTTGCATGTTATCATATACCGCATTTAGAAAAATAGTGCCAAGACTTGGGGACTTATTTTGTGTTGGAAGAATATGAACTCCTATGTTAATCGTCATAAAATCAGCTGTTTTTCAGTGTCATACCTTATTTTTCAACTTATTATCACATGTGTACTATTCCAATGGCAACTTTACATAATTTCTTTGGTGCCAAGCACAAAACTGTAGATGAGCATGATTCTCACGAGACTAGCCGACAGAAATTATTAGATGCATCTTATAGTTTGATAAAGAAAACAGAATGCCAAAGAGACTAAGAGATTCATGAAAATCGTCATAAAATAAGATGTTTCCAATGGGCCATAAAACGAGAAAACCATCAGACATTATTAGCTTTATGCACATGGTGTCGCGACTGTGGAAGGAATAATGCAATGGCAACCCAAGGAACAGTGAACTTGCAAAGTTCAACATAATCACATCAAGACATAGGGCTGTGGACATTTAAAACCAGAAACTGTAATGAAATTGATAAGGGTGATGGAAGAAGGCCCCAAACTTGTGGATTTAGATAATAATAAAAAACTGCTGTGGAGAAATTTTTTCAAGTTTGTTCAACAAAAAAGTCAATGAAGTATGCTGTATTGCTAAAAGATGAAATGATAAAAAGTGAATGGAATATATATGCTAATTTGTTTCTTCTTCCTGTGTCTTGGAAAATATATTGATCTGAAAGGGAATTAAGCTAATTAAATAAATTAATATAGAAAAGAAAGTGTAATCTCTTCCTTGATTTCTTCTAGCTGCACAAAACATTTAAGAATGCCAAGGTAAAGGCATCAAGAATTGCTATAGTTGTAACATTACAAACAATCGCAATTATCACAGTTATCAACTGCCTTAATTCTTCATTCATTTATTAGACATGTAATACTATTTCACAATGAATGAACATTATTGGGACTGAAAGTTTTAGTGCTGGGACTGCAACTTTTTTCAAGCAAGCAGTCCTGGACTGCAACTTTCAAAATCCTGTGGAAAACCATATATATATATATATATATAAAGACAAATTAGATATGCAGGACTTTCAATAACAGCCGGTACACAGCGAATTTCACTGCCTGTTTTTTGCCTTCATGAGTTGTTTCATCTCAAGATGGTATGTTTTAGAAAAATATGCCACAGGAACACCTGAATTGCACCATTTTATGATAGTTTATTAAAAAAATTTCAGCGTGACTATGCCCCCCCAAACCCCTCCATCAAACTCACTGACTGCTTGATCAAATGTGTAGCCACCTGTTTTGAACATTTAGCACAGCCCTTGATATGCAACTGAAATTGGTCCCTGCATCTATCTATTTTCACCTTTTTGGGACATCATCCCCTAAAGGCACAGATCTTTGGGAGGAGAAGCAGGGATATATGTTTTACAAACACTCGAGCTGGCTATTGTTGGGTATGTTGTTATCCCCCCCCCCCATCCATCTGTTACAATTTCTTCACTCCATCCATCCATAAACACTTCTCCTACATCTCTGGGTGGAAATTCACCCAAACTTGGTGCAATCATTGCCTATGTGGTGATCATCGTGAGAGGAGTATGATTTTTGGGCACATCCACTGGGGTCCCTGGTAAGGTCAAATGTGCCTAAATTTCAATTACATATGATGGATTTTGACCCCTGGGTCACCATCTTGGGGTGGAAGCAAATGTGTAAGGGAGGTACTGTACAAATATGCAGTCAAAAGCATGGGGATTTGCCATGGCAGATTTTCTAGTCTTGATTATATCCCCAATGTCTTGACTGAACATGGGTCACAGTTACCTAGTTTTGCCTCTGTTGTGAAAAACCCTAACTAAACTATTGTAATTTATTTGCACTTTATCAAAACTGATGGAATAACTACATATAACATTATGGGCCACTCAAAACATTTCATATTACAAATAAGGCCAAATTCTGAATATCATTTAGTGCAAAGGGTAAACATGTTTTTCGTATGATCTACAACTGATGCCCTCAAGGATATTGCAATTTACTTTGGAAAGTAATGATCCCTATGCTTCTGATAACCTATTCCATGAATCAAAATATCATGTCAGCACACAAGAAAAGTATCGGAACATGTGTGCCTGTGTTATTTTTCCAGTACTCTGTATGCCTACCGGTAATCTGTACACCAGATTTTGTCTTATTTCTGTATGCTGTATGCCTGACTTGTCTTATATCCATTAATTTCAGTCAACTTCTCATTTCTTTACCTACTGATCAACACCTGAAGAGTTATATAGATCTATCGGAGAAAAAGATAACCCAGGCACACAGGTCCTGATAATGTGTACTATGTTATCATGGTACATGTAAAGTACAATGCCTTCAAATCATCCAAAATAGGCACGTACATGTATATTGTACGATTTTGAACAAACTGTTATCCAAATCTTCATAACAAAATCCATGGGTGACAATTCCACTTTTGACCTACTAGCCAAGTAAGGGTGATACAGAGGGAAATTGCTCTCAACATTTTCATTTTTGTTCTTTTTCCTGTCAAAATTGGGCTACTTACATGCAATTACACTTGGCCAATAATGAATTTCAGTTGGGCTAGAAAACTGTCATCAGCTTAAAGTCTTAACACTGTTGATGCAGCCTGCTACTGGAAAAGCAATAACTCTGGTGCACTATCTGTTAGCGAAGACAGGGCAACTGGAATTTTTCTTGGGTATTTAAAGTGTGAATGGAACTAGAGGCCATTATTTTGTTACGAATTAGACCAACTGGGAAGAAAATTTTTATGAGTAAACTGCTAAAGTGAGAAATTCTGTCTGATTTTAACCTCTTTCCCATTCGGACAGAGGCCCATGCAGTTTTGACCCCTGAAATAATCCTAGGACAATGTCAATGAAAATAAAAAATTCCTTAATGTATGCTGTACACTTACATGTGGTCGAGACTCGCTGAATGGTCTTGAGATTAGTGTCAGTTGAGCATTCCATCTTTTCTCCATTTTCACCTCGACTCATTCCATCCTCACACACTCCTGAATCTGTACTGTGCTTCGATTCAGTTTCAAATTTATCAAGTGAAGGACTGTCATCCAAATCATCTTCACTTCCTGTATCAATATGAAATTCCTGTTCTGCTAAACTGATCCCTGGAAGAGTCAAAACAGCATTTAAAGACCAGTTCTCATAGTAGGGTATAGATGTATCTGGCTTTTTCTTCGCTAGTATGGGTGATGCCATTTTTCTTAGTCTCTCTGGAGGTTTCACCTGTGCAGAATTTAAATTTTCTCTATTTAAAGTCCCAGCATTATCATATGGTTTTTCATCATCAGACCCTGAACTAGACAGGGATTTGAATCTCTTGCCAACAACTGATTTATCTTCCACACTGCTATGTTTCCTGAAAAGGTGCATGTTATCGTCTGTAGTGCCTAAATCACCTGAATCAGTACTCTCTGACATAGCATCATTTTGCTTTAGTCCTTGCTGTTTTTGCAAAGTATCTGTCTGAGAAGTACTTGTTACTTGAACAGCTGTGACAAACTTTTTTTGACTCTTCTGTGTACAAAAGTTGTGGTCTAAATGTTTTACATCTGAATACCAACTGTCCTCATCATCTACCTTGTCAACACTAGGGGTTAGTTTGGTTAGGTCCGGTTGATAATTACTTTCTAATATTTCTCCTACATAGAATTCCAGTACAAGAGTTGAATTTGTATCCTCTTTAACAATTCTTTCTGATTTAGAGTTAAATTCTGGAATGGCTGTTCTCACGACTGTTGATTGTGTGCAGCTGCGAGCTTTCAAAGGATATGAATGAGTGTCAATTGCTTTATCTGCTACTGAGGATGACTGCTTGGTTGTGATGCAATTCGTGCCAGATAACCTGTGGTTTAAAAACTCGTCACCTTGGAATTTACTAATGTCTTGTGTATTGATTAGATGTACACTTCCTACTACACTTTGACCACCTGTCGCATTTGAGTCCTGTCTTTTGAAACTCAAAGTAGGGTTTACTTCTGCAATTTCCTCATAAGAATTAATCTGTCTCCTCCATTGTTTACACTGTGGGTTTTGATTCACACCTTTAAGTGGATTTTCTTCCTGTTCATACTCACCTGAGGAATCCGATGACGAACTGTATAACTGAACTTTTTCTATTAGCTCAAACTTTCGAACTTTATCTTTCACTGATCCCCTCCCAGAAGAAATTTTCTTCTCAGATTCTTGTGCTACTTTTTCCTCCTGTCTATCAAACTGAATTTCCGAGTAAGCACCATCTATATCGTCATACTCACTACTGCACGGGCTTATGATCTGACTGTCACGCTTAACTAAATCGGTATGTTGATTGCATTTGTGCGATTTATTTACCTTGGCATACAAATCATCCGGGTTACTAACAGAGACTGAAACAGAAACATTAATTTCCTTCAGCGCTTGTTTAAGAAAGTTTTGGACGAATTCTTCCTGATTAAGTCTATTTTGCATACTTTCAATACATTGTTTCGTTTCCTGGTACGCACGAGTCAATTTGTGAACGTTAGTCGAGCCGCCTTCAACACAGGCTTCCAGACGCGAGAGGATTTCAATTGGTACATCTTCCTGAAAACTTCCCCGCCAGAGTGCTTTAAACCTTTCTAACAGATCCATTTCGTTTTGATACAATTAGAGGAATTTCTGAACATTTGAAACCTTGTTCTGACTCTACATCTTGTTGTGTATGTTTTAATTTTCTCGTGACATTATTCACCGTAATATTGCGTATCCGGGTTAATATGACGTCAACATAGGATTAACTTGGCTATCTACAGAAATTAAAATAAGAAAACACCTGGTGCGACAATCTTGGCCGCACTTGATTTTCATGATGTTCTGCAAGCTTATATCATAAACTTGCTAGCAACTTTAAGGGAGATAATAAATTAGTTTAGTTTCATTGAAATATTTTAATAACTGAAGTTCAGTTTAAGCATTTATATGTGTGCATTGTAAAGGATGGGTGGACGAAAGGCGAGAGTGAGAGAGAGAGAGAGTGCAAGTTTTGACTGGTAACATTTTATAGATACTTAATAACTGTTCTCACACGGGCAGGTATCGTTGCTTGCAATTTATATATAAATGATACATGTAGTATATAATACTACAAGTATCTTCTCGTATCTTTCGGGCTTTATGGATGATGCTACTACTACTAATACTAATAATAATAGCACGTATTAGTAGTCGTAGTAGTAGCAGTAGCCAAATAATAAAAGAAATGGACCTAAGCACGCAAATAACATACCTTGTCAACTTATTCAGTGTTAGATGGGATATTTGAGAAGATATGCCTTAGTATTTTTCTATAAGATATAAACGCTTTAGAAGTCAATGTGCACAATCTTTTTGAGGTGTGGGTACTTTTTAAAAATTATTTATGAGTTCATTCCAGGATGCAAATGCCTTAGTATTATTCTATAATGTGATGTGGGTGCAATACTTACAATAAAAACTACTTTCTAGACGGCTAGGGACCAATCATTTTTCTTAAATTTTATTTTATTGGGGGGGGGGGCGGGGGGGGGTAATGGTCCGTCTCTTCGCCCCCCCCCCCTTCTTTTTGTATATCATTTCTAGAAAGTTTCTTTTTTTTCTTCTTCCGAAAGAGATCTTGAAATTCAATTGGTTTGCCAGTAATTTAAGACCTCTTTTGTCAAACCCTGGGAAAGTAGGTCGAAACGTCGTTTTTTGCTAGAATCATCTGCAAATGAATTAAAATAACGGACGGTTACAACGCCTGTCAGCGGGACAGCATTTTAGCACTTTGTCAACAGATTTTTGTGGTCGGCAAAACACCAATGTCAGCGTTTTAGCACAACCTTTTTTAAAGGATTGACCATTTAATTTTTTTTTTTTAATCTTTTTTTTTTCTGCTATAAATCAGAGCGAGAATATTTTTTGAGGATATTTGAGAGCCGGAATTTAAAAAAAAAAATATTCCACCCACCCCTTCGAAACTTAAATTGTCGATCCCTAAATGGCTGACAAATAACAATATATTTAAAAACGTCTTTGCTGCCATCATGAAAGTCCCGTTACTTACACAAATAATAATTGTGGGAACAAATCAAAAGGAATACAAAGAAAATAAAATAATCTGAATTGAAAGAATAGAGAAAAATATATCCCGCAGAAGAGTCTATATAAGTCATGTGAATGTCTAGTGGCAGGCAGACAGTGTTTAAATGCAAGCGTGTAAAACAATATCAGTGTTAAAAATTTTCTTAAAATGCGTTTAGGCTGACAAAATGAAAACGAAAAAGGAGACGACATGCATTACACTTTCAGACAAATCTTTAAGGAGGACAATTCCTTATATATATATATATATATATATATATATATATATATATATATATATATATATATATATATATATATATATATATATATATATATATATATATAATATATATATATATGCATATGCATACAGTTTAATTAAGAACAAATTATTATTTTTAACATAATGCAAGTATTTCACTCAAAATGAAACCAGAAACTGGGTTAACGTGTTATAAATCTAATTGAGGAATACAATAGCTCTCGTTGCAGATCAAAAGAAATGATTCCTATTAAAACAAGCATAGAAGAAAACAGATCAAAAGTACTAATCAATCGATTCGGTTACCTGACAACTGTTGCATTTGGAAAGCCTAAATTAAAATTGGTGAAATAGAATTTCAAAATAAAAAACAGTCTTTGCAAAATGCTAACTTCCTAACTTGATTGAGTAAATATTTAAAATTAAGAAAGTAATTTTAGGTGATTCAGTTGTTTAAAAACTAAAAGACTTAAAGGGATGAGATATAGAGGGCATGTTATATTGACAAGAGTTATCTCTATACAACAAACAAGAGAGAGAGGATATAGAGGACATGTTATATTGACAAGAGTTATCTCTATACAACAAACAAGGGAGAGAGGATATAGAGGACATGTTATATTGACAAGAGTTATCTCTATACAACAAACAAGGGAGAGAGGATATAGAGGGCATGTTATATTGACAAGAGTTATCTCTATACAACAAACAAGGGAGAGGATATAGAGGACATGTTATATTGACAAGAGTTATCTCTATACAACAAACAAGGGAGAGGATATAGAGGGCATGTTATATTGACAAGAGTTATCTCTATACAATAAACAAGGGAGAGAGGATATAGAGGACATGTTATATTGACAAGAGTTATCTCTATACAACAAACAAGAGAGAGAGGATATAGAGGGCATGTTATATTGACAAGAGTTATCTCTATACAACAAACAAGGGAGAGGATATAGAGGGCATGTTATATTGACAAGAGTTATCTCTATACAACAAACAAGGGAGAGAGGATATAGAGGACATGTTATATTGACAAGAGTTATCTCTATACAACAAACAAGGGAGAGGATATAGAGGGCATGTTATATTGACAAGAGTTATCTCTATACAACAAACAAGGGAGAGAGGATATAGAGGGCATGTTATATTGACAAGAGTTATCTCTATACAACAAACAAGGGAGAGGATATAGAGGGCACGTTTTCTCGACAAGAGTTATCTCTATACAACAAACAAGATGACATCTACAAATTTAAAAAAAAAACAAAAAAAAACGAAGACTAAAAGAATGAACGGTAAAGAGTATGTCCTCTTGAAATGGAAAGAGCATGATGCATCGTTTAACTCTTGGGAACCAAGTGAAAACATTATGCCATTACAATAATGAAGAAAGTACAATACACAAATAGAACTATTAAGGAGCATGATAACGTGAGTTTTTGAGATAATGAGTTTCTAGAATGTGACAGAAGTGGAAAAAAAAAACAGCGCATTAGAGCATGAAGGAGATAAAGCGTGCGAATTTGCATTGATCACAAAAGTTGATGGCAAAAAGAAAGGACATCCCAAAAAATCACAGGTAAAGAACAAAATAGTTCACATGAAAAATATTATAAAGCGACTACAGTAAGGACAATGTCCAAACTGGGTAACATCACAGAAGAAATTAAAAGAGATAACATTGAAAAACATGAAGCTGATTTTCAATGCATTCAAACAATCTGAGAATTTAACATGATGTAAAAGACTACAAGCTTCTATACGAGATCTTAAACAACATAAAGGGTAATGAAAATCACATTGATGTTGATGAAATCGTGAGAAAATATTATTAAAAGACTGTATAGCAGCTATTCACACAAATATTCAATAAACGATTAATTTTTCCCAGACAGAAACAATTACCATTCACAAATTTAATGCATCCATCACACCTTCAATCACAAGGAATTAACACAAACTTAACTCAAATAAATTAATTTAAAAATAATTTTTACCCTATATGGATGAAGTAAAAATTAGTACACAATTTTACATATTGTAGATATACAGATTTTGAAGACTCATTTGTCTCATAACTGTCATTTGATACCTAGTATTAATTGAAATTAATCTACTCAAATAATTGGTACAAGAAAGAACATTACATGTGTGCGAAGCACAATCAGTTCTTGTAAAATGTTACAAAAGCAACAGAGAAAAAAATGAAAGAGGAAAAACGTAATACTAAATACCACGATGCAATGGTTGTACTATAGAAACATGGTGGAACTGATATTACAACACTGGAGGAAATGATAAGATTAGGGAGTAAAATCAACAGAGAATTAAATGTGACTCTCGAAAAACATTAAATAGAGGCTCAATGTACTTGCACAATTGAAGCCAATTTTATATTACACCGTATAGGTGAAAATTGTTCAACATACTAAATTCATGAATTTAAATAATGGGCTTGCAAACTTTAACACTTTGTCAGATAAATGAACTCAGCTAGGTTGCCTATACTGCTTTTGCAGACGTCGTAGACTCACATTTTGACGGACTATAAAGAAACTGTGAGAACATTGAAGGACTCTTGTCTAAAAAAATTATTAAACTATACTTGAAATAACTTAGATTTAAAAGAATTATTAAAAAAAAAAAAAAAAAAAAAAAAAACTAGTACAGCATCGTTCCCCCTGTCCTGCAACTCATTTTATTATTCAGATAAATTCTTATATTGGACAAATATTGAACGAAATAAAATATTTATTTACTACACTGGAACTCGATTTATTTTTACATACAAACCATTCAACGTTTTTGAAAACTACATATGAAAAATTTGACAATGATGAATCTATGAAAAGATACAGATCACAGTGTGACATGAAATTTTGGCAGAAGCACCTAAACAGGCTACTGTGGATGGCGATATCTGGATGTGTGATTTCCTGAATGCATTTGATAGACAAAAATATACCAGAATGAGTCAAATCACTATACAACTTTAAAATCTATATCTATGTGCGAAAACTGCTGTCTGAATGTAAAACAAAACTTAATAAGATGACGGTGCATTCAAATCAAATAGTAACAGCATTCATATGAAACAATTTAACTTGGTCTGCAACAATTGGAAAATTTCATCACACCAACAAGGAAAAGAGTACTTGATCAATAATGGGCCAGAAAAACATAAAACTGTGGAGCAAGGTTTCTGATAGGATACATCTTCTGTTTTGTTAGCTGCCTACAAACGTAAATATAACGATACAACAGGCACTGTTGAACACTGGAGAATGTTGTCAGCTGACGAAATGAATTCTATGGCAGACACAGATGAACCTTA
This sequence comes from Margaritifera margaritifera, assembly GCA_029931535.1. NCBI lineage: Eukaryota > Metazoa > Mollusca > Bivalvia > Unionida > Margaritiferidae > Margaritifera > Margaritifera margaritifera. Next base: position 4,675,224 of record JAQPZY010001654.1, read on the forward strand.
CTGGATGGACACACTTCATTCTGAAATTGGATAGGTGGCAACCTGATTATTCTTGGAGATTTCAACTTTCATTCTGACTGTCCTGGAAACCCATACACATCAAAACTCCTAGATTCCATTCACGTTTTCAACCTCAAACAGTCAGTCAGCCAACCCACCCATAAACATGGTCACATTTTAGACTGGATTCTTCATAGACTTGATGATAATATTCTACAGTCCTCCCTGGTGTCCCACGAACTTGCATCAGATCACTTCTGCATTATATGCCATCTTGATGTATCAGTCCCTAACCCTCCACCTTTATTTGCTACTAAGAGAAACCTTCGTATGATTAATAGAACCAAACTAATGCATGACATCCAAGCAATCCTAACAACTGTGTTACCTCCTACAGCAGAACAACTTGATAACTACCTGCGTTCATTGCTTGATAAACATGCCCCAGCAACCAAGTGCAGAGTATCAATTCAAAAGTGTTCTCCGTGGTATAGCAGTGTTAGGGGCCAGCTTCGCACTGCTAAAAGAGACCGCCGTAAGGCTGAGAGGCTTTGGCTTTCCACCAGACTCACTATTCATAAGCAGATCTATGAAGCCGCTAAGAAGAATGTTACAAACATAGTACATGCAGCGAAATCAGCCCACTACAGTACTAAGATCACTGAAAGTTCCAGCTGCAAAGAGCTCTTCGAGATTACTAGCAAGCTGATATCAAGGAACAAATGTACACCACTTCCAACTACCTTCTCTCCAGTCGCCCTTCCGGACCAGTTTGCAAATTTCTTCCGTGACAAAATACAAACCATTAGAGATAAGCTTGACAACACAATTTCAATTGACTCGTCGTCGCCATACAGTTGCGATACAGAATTTCAGCGGCAACCGTTAGCAGCATTTGAACTTGTCTCTATGGATTTAGTACGTACAATCATGATGAAGAGTGCCCCAAAGTCATGTGCACGTGATCCGATTCCGACATCACTGCTGCTTGAGTGCTTAGATCCAATATTGCCTTCACTAACCGATGTTATTAATACTTCTCTCTCATCCGGGGAATTCCCATCATTTTTCAAAACTGCCATTAAAAAGCCTCTGCTGAAGAAACCAACACTTGACCATAACGATTTAAAGAACTACCGCCCAGTTTCTAACCTCCCATTCGTGTCAAAAATCTTAGAAAAAGTTGTTCTATCTCAACTTGTATCTCATCTGAATTCAAACAGTTCTTTTAGCAATGTACAGTCTGCATATCGCCCTCGCCACAGTACCGAAACTACCCCTCTGAAAGTAGTTAACGACCTTCTCTCTGCTTTGGATAGTGGAAAGATTGCTGTCCTTACCCTCATTGACTTGTCTGCAGCATTTGACACAATAGACCATGATATATTACTTCACCGTCTCCAACATGTATTTGGCATTCACGATACAGCCTTACTATGGTTCAAGTCCTACTTGGTCAACAGGACACAAATTGTGTCCGCAAATGGAAAACACTCCAGTCCAGTTGATCTATGTTTTGGTGTTCCACAGGGTTCTGTTCTTGGACCTGTTCTCTTCATTCTATGCACTCAGCCGCTCTCAAGTGTCATAGATCGTCATCCAGTGTCTCACCAATTGTACGCTGATGATACCCAAATATACAAATCGAGCCACCCAACTGAAGTTGATGCTACCATCCAAGGTGTAGAGAGGTGCATTTGCGATGTGAAATCATGGATGACATGTAACAAGCTGCAGATGAATGATGATAAAACTGAAGCCATTATGATTACAACACAAAGACTTTCTCATTCACATCCTTTACCTCAAACAATAAATATCAGCAACACCAACATTAAATTCACACAGTCAGTACGAAACCTAGGTGTTACTCTAGACAGTACTCTCTCATTGCACCAACATGTCATGAACATATGCAAGGCTGCATATCTTGAGCTGAGACGCATCAGCTCCATTCGCAATTATCTTTCAGTTGATGCCACTAAAACACTTGTGTGTTCCTTAGTACTTTCAAGACTGGACTATTGTAACTAAATTCTATCTGGTTCGTCTCAGTATTTACTCCAAAAACTTCAAAAAGTTCAAAACGCAGCTGCTCGGATCATTCTTAGAGTACCACGAACAGAGCACACCTCCCCCTGCTCTGTCCCCTATACTGGCTACCCATTCGATCCAGGATCAAACACAAAATTTGTTCTCTGTGCTACGTTTCATTGACTGGCTCCAGTCCAACATACCTATCTCACCTCACCCATGTGTACACACCAGCAAGATACTTACGCTCCTCTTCAGACACTCGTATTCTCATTATTCCCACTATCAAAATGAAGTCATACGGACAACGTTCTTTTGCATACCAGGGCCCAGCAACGTGGAACGAATTGCCCACTGAACTTAGACACAAAGACACAGTGATCTCATTCAAGAGCGCTCTTAAAACTCACCTATTTCGACTGCAAGAATAGACCTAGAGACTTAATAATGTTTCCTTACCTTAACTATTTTCAGCATGTTTTTGTTTTCTAATTTCATGGTTTGTTTTTCGTAATCATATCATTATATATGTTTTGTAGGTGTTATCTAATGTTGTAAAGCGCTTAGAGCTTCTAAAGATTAGGCGCTATACAAAGTCCTCAGCATTATTATTATTATTATTATTATTATCTTTGATACAAGAGACAGAGATGTCTATCTTTTACCACGCAAAGCATAGAAATAGGTAGTAAATTGATATGTGCTGATAATCACGTTCATTATAGCGACGATGCCATAGTATCATTATTAAAAACGGTAGGAGTTTATTTAGGTAAATACAATATTTACTAGAAGACCAAATTCTAGAAGACTTTTCATTACATTTACCACAAGCCTTTACGAGATTAAATTTAGTCTTTTTTTTAAATGAGTATAATCTATCATCGGCCACAAATATGTTATGCTTTCCAGATACTGATACCGGCGCCGTTAGGTGAGTAGAATTTAGGGAAGGTACCATATTGATACCTTTTCCGACAGCTGGAAATGATGCAAATATACCAGGTTCAATTTGTAGAAATGCATTTAGTGTTGGTGTAAAAGTTCCAGATTATAATTTAGGTTTTGCCAAACGGTGTTCTGTGACAACTGGAAATTGAATGATAACAATGATGATCCCATTAATCTCACTATGAGGTTATGCCTGATATATAGACATTATAACGACAGGTGTTAAACAATCATTGACTGTGTTAAGGGAACTGCAGCTGCGCTCGCAAATGGCAAATAGGATCGAACACATGTGGATGCGCAAAGTAGAGCCATTATTGGGCATTTCGATAGATTTAGAAAATAACTTAGCTTCTGGCTTTAACAAGAAATTATATTTTAAATAAGTTAATGTATACAGGGAACAATATAATGTTGATGTTTCATCAAATACATGGAGAGTAACAACGAATGCATCCAAGCAGTTGCCAAGATATAGTTTGTTGCATTCCAGGCGTTTGGCAGACATGGCGCACAATAACACTTAATATCATGTTTGAGAATGCCAATGTTAGACAAATATTAGTATGTATCAATTCAGTATTGGCATGTATCAATTCAGTATTGGCATGTATCAATTCAGTATTAGTATGTATCAATTCAGTATTGGCATGTATCAATTCAGTATTAGTATGTATTAATTCAGTATTAGTATGTATCAATTCAGTATTGGTATGTATCAATTCAGTATTGACATGTATCAATTCAGTATTAGTATGTATCAATTCAGTATTAGTATGTATCAATTCAGAATTATTATGTATCAATTCAGTATTGGCATGTATCAATTCAGTATTAGTATGTATCAATTCAGTATTAGTATGTATCAATTCAGTATTAGTATGTATCAATTCAGTATTGGCATGTATCAATTCAGTATTGGCATGTATCAATTCAGTATTGGCATGTATCAATTCAGTATTGGCATGTATCAATTCAGTTCAATATCCTAAAGAGCATTAATATATAATTTTTACACCACCATGAAACTTAAATATTAGGCTTGTATATATCATGTTGCAGTAAATAAATATCATTATAAAATAATGATACTGACACTTGAGCTCTATTTCAATAGCTGATTTCCAAATGCTATATACAGTTTTCCATTTTGATGTTTCACATCATTGTGAACAGTTAAAACATTCTCCATCTGATATTGAAATTACGTGGCAATTTGGAGGAAGGTTTAAATTTGGTGGTGCTGATGGAGCATATTAGCATATTGTCTTGTATTATATAGTATTGAATGCAATTAATGGTAACATGAATATTATTGTATAATAATATAATACAAGATCATGATTACAGTAACAGGTTTGAACCTAATACAGCACCAAACATGTGCTATTGTCAGAACTTATACTAAAAATCAACCAATAAAAATAACATTAATACCAGGGCAATTTCTAGGTGGTACAGATGAATTATTTATGAATAAGCAAATCTTGAATCCGTTGTAGCAAAACAAAGTCATTAAAATTTTGAATACAAGCTAACAAAAATCACTTGCGCCAAAGATAATGCTTACGGTAAGGAAAATGTTACCAGCCCTGGGATTAGCTGCTGCTAGTGGGGCAATAACAGGATCAACGCAGAAAGGTGTAGCTGGGTCTGCTATTAGGAAGAAACTAGGCAGTAATTAAAAATAGTCGTCCTTAATGTAATATAATAATATAAGATGTCATACATTGTATTTGGATTGAGTTTATCATAACATCAGAAAGATAAAAACCATCTTAGCAAGTTGCACTTAGGCTTGATGCGTCTCACTTACGTGGGAGTGATGAACTTAGGTTGACAATTACGCAAATAAAACGTATTATGACAGCAAAATAAAAAAATCACCGTCCTGATCCAAACAAAACAAACAAGGTGGGTTTTATTGGCCCGTTGCTTGCTGGTTTAGCAGGAGCATTGATTCCTGACCTTTTTCGTAGAGGATTAACATTACCAGGGACTCGTGGTAAAGGTATTCAAAAAAAGCTAGCCAAAGTTTGTTGTTTTGATTTTTTTTTTTTTTACCCCAATTTATAAAAAGATAGAACCTCTTTCAAATTTAAAGATTGAAAGAATCATGAAAAAGAAGAATAACATAAAAAAAAGGTTAGATGTTTTTTTTTTTAGCAAAGATATGATGCCAAATATTATAAACCCAAATAGAAGCATGATTTTTAATATTGAAGGCTATTTTGAAGGAAATATTACACATTGGGTTCCTATTTATAATAATCCTAAAAATAATAGCATTGAATATTTTGAATCATTTGGCCTGCTTCCAAGTGATATTTTTAAAGGTATATGATATATGATACAAAGCAACAAGCCAATTATTTATAACAGTACGCATATAAAACATATTGATTCAGTTATGTGTCGATATTATTGTGTGTGTATTACATAATCCACCGTCATAAAGGTGAGCAACCAATTTATATCTTAGTATTAATTAAGTTCAGGAACCCAATTTCTAATGAAAAATGTATAAAACAATACGCAAGAAAGTATGTAATATAATTATATAATGAAATCATATTGTTTGAAATGCAAGAAACAAAAAGACATCAACAATAAATCTGTAACAAAACTAAAACTGGTAAAAAGATCATGAAAGGAGCATGCGCGATATTTGGAAGAAAGAAAACAAAATTTCTTCCAAAAAGTATTAAAATAGTTATATAAATAAGAAATCATATTGTTTGAGATGTAGAAAAGAAACCGATTCAAGTAATGAAGTTATCACACAAGCAAAAATAACTGGCATGAATATTATGAAAGGTAATTGTGTAATATGTAATTCTAAACAAACCAGATTTCGGCCATTAAAAAAGGCGGTAAACTGGACATACATACGGCAATCATGCCATTGCTGCCAAAGGGTGGACTGACGCTGCCTACTTACAGATACCGTGGTCCTGCAAATCCGTTAGAAAATGGACCGCCAGTCAATCAGATTGATGGTATATGGATGCGCCATGACTACTGTTTTAATAAAAATCCTATTAACAAAGACACTCTGTGATAAGACAATGTTGGATGAGTTAAATGTACATATGGGTATAACACTCAGCCAACAAGCACTGAAACAAAATCGTTGTAAGGCCTATTATTAACGCTAACATAGACTTGGGATAGGCAAATACAAAATCGGAAAAATACGTCGAGTGTGCCAAAATGGACTGCACAACTAGCTGATGAGTTGCATAAACCAATCATGAACAATCTATTTATATGTATCTATATGGTAATTCTGGTTTTGAAAGAGGAAAACCAAAATACAAAATAGGTAATATGGTTAGAATTTCATGTAAAAAATCAACATTCGAAAAAGGATATACTCCCAACTGGAGCAAAGAGTTGTTTAAAATAACAAATATCAGGTACACAAACCAGTTGTGTATGAAATAAAAGATTTAAATGATACAAAAATTGAAGGAACGTTTCATGAACAAGAATTGCAAAAAGCAGAACAGACTGTATTTAGAATCGAAAAAATATTAAAATGCAATCATCAAAAGAAACAAGCGTTTGTTAAATGGAAAGGCTGCGAACCAGAATTTAATTCATGGGTACCCATTAAAGATATACAAAATATTTAAACTATCTTGTTGTAACCTACAGTAATATTTAGTGATCTTAATTTATTTACATACTATTTTGATTTCTGTAACACAGAAATCAGATAGAACTTCATAACTTTTTTTAAATTCACTTTTTATTTGGTTGTGTTTGAGTGAGAAAAAAAGTACTCATATCAATGCTCCCTTTCTGGAGAATCTTAAATGGGAAAAATCCATTAATGGCCCTCCGTAATATATATTTTCTAATATCTATCCACAAAAAATTGGAAAAATATATTTTACAAAATTAAAAAAATATTTTAAAAAATATATTAAAAATATATATATATAAAATGTGAAAAATATAAAAAAACTTTTTCACAAAATATATTCTTAAAAATTTGGAATTTTAAAAAAAACATCTAACAACAAGTTTTAAAAAATATGTGTATATATATATATATATATATATATATATATATATATATATATATATATATATATATAAATATATATACACAATATTTTTTTTTAATATAATTTTTTTTAAAATTTCCAAAATCTTTGAAAAATACTTTTCAAAATATATCATATCATATCATACCCCTCAAAAACGCATACAAATATAATTCTTTAGACCACCCAAGCACTAAAAATCTCATTCTTAAGCCTCTAAAACACCTTATATATGCATTAATTTTATAATATCCAGAAAATCCTTTTTACTACTACTCATAACAACTGTACAACCAAACTGATCGCTTTGAAAATCATGTCTAAAGCAAAAGCGGCTGTCTATTAATGGGGTAATATATACATTTAAGAAAAAATATATCATAGCACCAACAAATGGACGCCTTGTATCAAAAATATTGAAAATGTTGATTTGGTCAATATTCCTCGGTGTAGGTGAGTAGGTGTTGGAACTTCCTCTTTACTGGTATTTGGGGGAGTGCTGCCCATTTGGGGGAGTGCTGCCCATTTGGGGGAGTGCTGCCCATTTGAGTCCATTATTAAGCCTTATTGGGAATATGTTGCAAGCCAAGGGCGAAACTCCGCTACGCTGCCTTTTTTTAAAAAAAGGCGCGTAACGGATTTTCGTTTGTTTCTTTTGATGACTTAGGTATCTTTTTCAACAGATTCCACGTACACGATCACAGGGGATCGTATCGTTGCTTACAATTTACCTACAAATCATACATGTACTATATAATCCTACAAGTGTATGATTTGTAGGTAAATTGTAAGCAACGATACGATCCCCTGTAGGATTATATAGTACATGTATGATTTGTAGGTAAATTGTAAGCAATGATACGATCCACTGTAGGATTATATAGTACATGTATGATTTGTAGGTAAATTGTAAGCAATGATACGAGCCCCTGTGTACACGAGCGTATTTGACAGTACATTAATGTCCCTAATTAGGAATTGCGGTTTTGTTATTTCGAAGTGGGTATCTGACTACGGTTGCCACATGAAGTGCTCCAAAAAAGGAACACATATGTGAGTCCTTAGGAACTGATATATTACAACGCTATATATTACTATTTAATACGGAACGGTTCCTTAAAATACGTAACAGGTGTCAACCCTACATCTGACTCTAATAAAGCACTTGGGCGAGATTAGAGACGTTGTTCATCTGCTTTGATATTCATAAGTTAAGATATCGATTAACACTTGAAGTTAGGTATATTAATTTGAGGCGCGCCCAACGCACCCCCCCCCCTTCTTTTTAAAAATGAGAGCGAAACAACCGGAACGTTTCCTACAGTAAGTTTTCATTACAATTAGATGGTTACAGTTATACTCTGAAAACGCTCAAAATGCAGGAGCTGCCGGAGATTTCACCTCCACCGAAGGTTCTGTCCCAGGAATCTCTCGCCCACTTGTTTACGCCCCCCCCCCCCCCATATTTCTGCATCCGCCACTGTTAGGGTGGCCATTCATTACAGCCGGTCTGTTCCCTGTCCGTTACTGATACAGCTCCCGGACGCCTTTATGTCTGGTAATTATATTTCAAAACGCCCAGCCTTAAGAACCACAATGGAACATTATACTGTCTGTCTGCATTGGTTAATATATGTATCATTTATTTAAGATCGCAAAAATGAGGTAGGGTCGCAGTGGCGGCGCGAGAGTTCGAGGCGCCCGGGGGCAATGTTAATTAGTGGCGCCCCAACCGAAGCGCCTGGGGCCAATGTTCTTTAGTGGCGCCCCTACTTTGCCACAGAGAAACTCCTACCACCCCCCTCATCTACAGCTGCAAGAAAAAGCAACAACAACAACAACAACAAAAACTCCCGAAGGCACCCCCTCTCCCGGCGCCCAGGGGCAATTGCCCCCCCCCCTCGCGCCGCCACTGTAGGGTCGGGATGACGTCACACGCTTAGCGACCAAAATTCCGCCTGGTCTTAACGTTATGATTTTTGCGTGTCTGCTGGGGAGTTGGCAGTAAGTGTCCGTTGTTCTTGAGTTGCGTCAGTAGTCACCCTAGCCACTGTTAATATCTGACTTTCTGGGTAGTACATGAATAGGTATATATACATTGAAATTACAGTATTATATTAGTCTCTACATGATATGGTACCTTTATGTGTGTGTGTGTGGGGGGGGGGGAGAGGACACTGGGCTGTACAGACCTATCCAAATCTGACGATTCAGCTACAAATCCTCCAAAAAAACGCCCAAAAGTTAATTCGTCGATTTACGGATAAAATTCACATGCTCACTTATTTAGTCAGCTGGGACAGTATCAAAGCATTGGCGGTTACTTTAAGATGACTGCCAATAGTTGCAACCTACATGTATCTTGAAGTTGTGACACTGACATTAACTTGCTACATAGTCTAGGCCTGTTGAACTGGCTTCAAGTTACGACGGCGAAAGGCTCGATAAGATTGCAAGAAAACTCTACGTGGTACATTTAAACCGACATAAATTATTGTCTGAAAATAATCCATGGCCCTCAGTCAATGTTATGCGGGATCACTGTCAAACTAATTCCTCACCCCCACATTTGCATCGCTGTATTAAATAATGTTTCTTTGTAATTCATTGGCTGTTGTATTGGTTATATAATAAATCATAGTGGGGAGGGGGAGATCGAGGAGGTTGTTTGTTTATGTGGTTTTAACGGCACTTTTCGTAAGTAATATTCAGCAGTCTTCCTCACCCTGTTTCAGAACCATAGTCGGAAATTTAAGCATCTGTGAACTTTTTTGTACTTAACAATAAAAATCTCGTTGCTACTTCAACTCGAAACCAAATGTCGATTATACAGCTTCTCCAAGCTTAGTACTTTCAACAGATATGTTTCAAATGAAATGTAAAGAATGCATTCGATACTGTCAGTTTCAAGACACGTACGCTTCATTGATATCGTGAAAATGCACATGCATGAACACCATTGTTAATCATCTTTGTTTCAATAAATTTTAAATGATTTATTGGTAGTGAATGGTTCGCATATATTCCTACGGAAGCAAGTTGAATCACTTAGAAACCATTGTATTGCGAATATTCGCAATACTGTTGATTATTCGCAATACTATTAAGAATATTCGCAATAGCAATTTTGAAATAGTAATGCGAATATTCGCAATATTATTACGAATGTTCGCAGAATGGGAACAGGAAGAAACATGTCTTTCTCAATTACGCTGGTAATAAATATAAAATATATACACATTTAGTTTATAATTGTGATCTTAAAAGCGATGTAGATCTTGTTTTGTCCCATTTGATCATTCGGTTCAATATTACTTTGATTAGAATTCGTACAGAAAATAGATCTTTAGATCTTATTTTTGTATATACAAGTATTCCAGATACATGTTTGAATGTATATAGCTTTTGATTGATAATTAGATAACCGTTGTCAGGAAGCCCAACAGGTTGATCCATACGTTTGATCTATTTTCTTTTCTTTGTTAGGGTTGAGATAACAAATATTAATATATGTACTTGTAGAATTGTATCTACCTTATAGTGCAGATCCAAATGCAAACAACATAGACCCTGATCTGTCGTCGATAATGCGCCGGCAGATCAGGGTCGATGTTGTTTGTTCTACTGATTAGTCCTTACAATCTGCATAGACTCAGATCTGCCGGCGCATTATGCGACGACAGATCAGGGTCTATGTTGTTTGCATTTGGATCTGCACTGTAAGGTAGATACAATTCGCATTATGCGACGGCAGATCCGGGTCTATGCAGTTTGCAGGTGGTATTAGCTTATACGCGAGTATAGACGGTAGATGTTGTTAGTCACAAACCTTTGTTGATTAAAACGTGTACTAACTTGACGGCGTTTAGGGATGTGGTTAAAGGGTGCAAATTGGAACTTAGCAGCCTTTTAGAAAAATGGCTAATGTGTCCTTGTTCTGATCAAGATATGTCACGTAACAAATCCAGTAACCGTAAAACTGCATGATTCCTTTTATATAGCACAAGCAACGTATGTGTGTTTGTATGTATATATTAGCGTTTAATTGCACGTCAGCACAATAATGGCTACATGATGCAGATTGAAGGTAAAGTTGTAAAATATAAATTTAAATATTTGTACACAGCAAACTTGAGGAAGATAAACCCTCCCAAATAGAAATAAACATGAAGTACTACAAGATAAAAGATAAAAGGTACAAATGTTAAAATTCTGTAAAAAGTTAATTGTGTAATGACTGTCGGGTAGCTCGTGATCTGCTGTTCCCATTTGGGATCACCGATAATCAGTAATTTATTGACAATGCGTCATTTTGTATCAGGCAATGACGAGACAATGTGAACAGCTACCCGTATAAATATGGTACTGTTACATTAACAACTACAGATCCTAATGTATACATCCTTTTCAAATCGGGTCGTCCTTCAAGGAGGCTATTACGGTAAAAATAGGGCGCGTTTTAATGCTTATATAAGTTTACCTTGTCCGTAAAACTGGGGAGTGGGAAGAAATAAGGAAACCGAAAGTACAATGTTCAACGAATTGGAAAGATTCCGAGATTAATCACTGAAAATGATTAGATACAAGGGAAGGGTCACTGACACGCAGTGGGGAAGTGAACTAGGATCGACAATCAGACAGAGATTTCGAAATTTTGAGAGAAAAAAATAAGTTTGTTAACCCCACCCTATACCTACGTCATATGGAACAAATGAATACAACATTCTTTTTTGTTGTTAATTACATCAGCCATAATTAGGTTGCGCGCGAAAAATTATCAGAAGATGACCACGTGGGAAGACTTTTTTGTATCTGCTTGAATATCACTTGCTGTTTTTTCTTTTTATTAGCTTCCGATTATTAATCAGGCTCAGCTTAGGGATTAAAACATTTATTTAAGGAATCTAACAAAGTTTACTCTACTTTTTCATCTGAACATCATGCATATTCTAACATGGTTCTTTAATAAAGGTTACAAGCAGGGCCGTCGCAAGTTTCCGCTGGACGAAACGGTGCCCCGGACGAGCGTCGCCTTTTGCGCCCCCCCCCCCAATTCGGAAAAAAATACCGCAAACGCGCCCCCCCCCCCCCCGGACTTGGCACCCCGTATCGCCCATCCCTTACGACGGCCCTGGTTACAGGAAAGGATACAAGTGTATTCCTACGCTATAAACAACGGAAAGTTAATGAGAGATCTCAGTAACTTCAACGGAGGAAAATCAATCGTTCATACGAACAGTTAGTGAATGTGTAGTATGTGTAATTTCACACATACTTGACTTTTTGTGATTTGGTTAATGTGTAATTTCACACGTACTTGACTTTTTGTGATTTGTAATAATGTTTAATTTCACACGTACTTGACTTTTTGTGATTTATATTAATGTGTCTAATGTCGAAATGATCTCTTATCTGATCAGCAACGCTACATTATATTAGGTTGAAATTGTAAAAAAAAAAAATTTTTTTTAAAGAGGCTGCCAGGAGTCGCCCTTAAAACTTTGTTGCTGATATTTTACAAATAAAGCGTTATTACAACATGCAAAGATGTATTTGGACAGAGTTTAATTACTTACTATTATGAATTTAAATTATTAATTAGCGATAGTTGTCTTGTATAAAAGGGGAATTAAGCTTTCAGACCTTTTTAAACGTATTTTTCTTTGTTTTCTCCACTTGATTTGTGTGGGATAAGAAATCCACTAGTCATGAAACAGACAAACCAACTAATTAATAGACTGATTCATTACCTGCTTAATTCCTGGCTTTAACTGTGTCACAAGTCAAGTCAAGTAAAGGTATTTAGAGGATAACCATGTTGATCATGATATAATATTTTGGATTAGTATATATCCCCCTCAAGGTATTACCATTTACATCAGATGACGCACTGGAACAAATAGAAAACGAACTGCTAGACACGTTGGCTAAAACCAAATATGTAAATCTGATTGGTCATTATAATGCATGGACATAAGTCCCTAAGTCCCACAAGATTATATTCTATTAGATACAAAGCATGGAGCTTTGTATACTTTAGATGGTAATGTTGTTCTGGAGCCTAATGATGCAATGCCAATTAAAGCGGTATACCCTTAAGTACCCTGATGATGTAAATACCAATTAATGCGGTATACCCTTATGTACCCTGATGATGTAAATACCAATTAATGCGGTATACCCTTGTGTACCCTAATGATGCAATACCAATTAATGCGGTATACCCTTAAGTACCCTGATGATGTAAATACCAATTAATGCGGTATACCCTTATGTACCCTGATGATGTAAATACCAATTAATGCGAGTATACCCTTGTGTACCCTAATGATGTAAATACCAATGCGGGTATACCCTTGTGTACTCTAATGATGTAATACCAATTATTGCGGGTATACCCTTATGTACCCTAATGATGTAAATACCAATTAATGCGGGTATACCCTCATGTACCCTAATGATGTAATACCAATTAATGCGGGTATACCCTTATGTACCCTAATGATGTAAATACCAATCAATGCGGGTATACCCTTGTGTACCCTAATGATGTAAATACCAATTAATGCGAGTATACCCTTGTGCACCCTAATGATGTAAATACCAATGCGGGTATACCCTTGTGTACTCTAATGATGTAATACCAATTAATGCGGGTATACCCTTATGTACCCTAATGATGTAAATACCAATTAATGCGGGTATACCCTCATGTACCCTAATGATGTAATACCAATTAATGCGGGTATACCCTTATGTGCCCTAATGATGTAAATACCAATCAATGCGGGTATACCCTTGTGTACCCTAATGATGTAAATACCAATTAATGCGAGTATACCCTTGTGCACCCTAATGATGTAAATACCAATGCGGGTATACCCTTGTGTACTCTAATGATGTAATACCAATTAATGCGGGTATACCCTTATGTACCCTAATGATGTAAATACCAATTAATGCGGGTATACCCTCATGTACCCTAATGATGTAATACCAATTAATGCGGGTATACCCTTATGTACCCTAATGATGTAAATACCAATCAATGCGGGTATACCCTTGTGTACCCTAATGATGTAAATACCAATTAATGCGGGTATACCCTTATGTACCCCAATGATGTAAATAAACTAATTAATGCGGACATACCCTTATCTAGATGCAATTAAGATGATGACCTACTATGGATATAGATTGACTGCGTTTTGTAAATCTAATAGCAAATGGTAGAATTGGTAGTGACAAGCACCCTTGAAAAGTGATTAGTAAATGCAAGAGTATTTTAGATTAACTTATTACTTGTTCTCATGCACTTCTTCTAGTAAATGATTTGAATATCTTAGATTTTTTTTCATTTAATCTTAGATATTCACCGTGCATCTTTAAATTCAGATATTCACTGTGCATTTTGTATTATCTCAGATATTCTCTGTGCATTGTCTTTCAGTTAAGCAATCCCATCTAGGAACTCCAGTGAAACAAAAGTATCAGATAGAAGGAAAAGATGGAATCCTGATAAAATAATGAAAGCAATTGATATTCAGGAAATTTGATTCATAACTAAAGAGTTTCAGAGACACATACTGCTAGTAAAACGGAATGAAACTATGTAACTGAAAAGATATGTAAAATATATATCGAAATTGCAGATATAAAGATTTCCTCAAAAGAAACATTGGTTTAGATTTGAATGTTAAAGGGCTAGAAGAAAATAAAACGTAACCAGAAAAAATGTTTTCTCATTATACAACGGAAGAAAACGTTATCAATATGGAAAATGAATGCAAACAGCATATGAAAACTTTCCGACACTTCCATTCTAAATTCAAAATGTCTATGCAAAATAAATTTAGACTGATGAATATTAAAAGCGCAAAAGATTTTTGGAAGCTTGTTCATTTGATCAATAAGACAGACGCAACAATTCAATATATGAATATTTGTTTTACAAATCTAAATGCGGAAGATTTGGAATATAACTCCTCTCGGTGGTTTAGAATTTATCAACATCCCATCTTTTCTAGATGTCCCAGTAGTAGTAGATGAGGCAACTTTAGCCTCTAACGGGGCCCTATGTTAAATAGGGTCAACAGATTATAGACCCAAACGGGAAATTAACATTAGGCCGCAATGTTGAAAGGTATGTTTTGTAACAGTGTAGCATGAGATGACGGTCTGCACTCGAACGGAAATACCATATGACGTCGTACGTTTCACATGAGGAATCTGTCTGATGGTTCTATTTAGATCGAAAAATGGGAGTTTGTTTGCACTCTAAATGAAATACCGTATTTTGTTGGTTTTGTTTTGCTTGATAAATATAATAACATAAAAAAGTTATCTACTATCCAGCACCTAGTTCTCTACTATCCACCAACCAATTATCCACTATCAGCACCCAGTTATCTACTATTCAGCAGATAAAAAACCTAATAAAGTACACTCCTTGACTGGTTATATAAAATGTGGCCACATAACCGAAATCCTAAAACTCACCTCTCTGAAAATCTTACATTTCTGTTATTTCCCTCCTAAGTAGAACAAATAGACAGACTCCTCCTGTGGAAACCTATGACCACATTTTTAGACATTACATCCCGAAATCCCCAAAAATCTCCTATTTGATGTGTGACTTATCTATCTGTTGCCTCTGTATAAGATTAATAATAATAATTTGTATGGCCTGTAGGCTGTTGAGTAAGGGGATTACATAAAATAGAGGCTATGTTACTTTAGTTCAAAACTCGAACCGAAAAAATGTTAAAATCCGTCTTTCACTTAGCGAGAAAATTTTATATCGGATATTTTCTGTTTTCCAAAACACACAAACTCACAACTTAAATAGAAATCTTAAATTGATTCCAGATTCGTTAGTTTGAAAACTGTCACTAAATATTTCTGCTCTAAAAATTTCAGTTCATAGTTAATATTTTGCACTGTGGGTCTTCAAAAGAGGATCTCATTGGCTAGAATTATTTTGTATGATAAATTGTAACAAGTACAATGCCCTTGGCTGACAGAATGTAAGGCACACTTGTAACATATTTAAGAACCAAATTCAGCGCACTCTTTGCGGAAGCCAACAATTCACGGCTAGCAGAATTGTAACATATTTTAGACTTAAATCTTGCACACGTTTTGGGGCAGTAAATATTACAGGCAACGTTGGCTACTCGAATTTTAGACTTACATTCAGTACACTTGATACTGCGTTCATTTGACAATGTAGCCATATACCACTGGTTTTCAGATACTTATCAATGAAAGATTGTGTAAATGAACGTTTCTAACTTAGGATTTACCCTTGTCCTCAGAAACTCATAAAAAGTGTAACCTAATGTTAATTTCTCCTTGTCCTATAATACATCAAAAATAGTGTCCTACTTTTATTTTTTCTTACACTCAATAATAATAATAATAATAATAATAATAATATTAATAATAATAATAATAATATTACTACTACTACTACTACTCATACTACTACTACTACTACTACTAATAATAATAATAATAATAATAATAATAATAATAATATGTTATGACCTGTAGCCTGTTGAGTAGGTTTGCTCCATAATTATGTTATAGTGGAGACACTGAAGGTAGTTTTGTTTTAAAAAATAGGAAGGTAGGGTAGGGAATATTATAAAAGAGGGTAACTTAGGAGCATTATAGAAAGGGCTAGATGTTTTTTACTTAATGTGTGAGAGGGATCATAGAGTGGTATGGAGCATAGGGACGTTGGTTTTATTTATATGGGATTTAAATTCTATTTTATACCCCTTCTTTTAGATCCTACCCTGTGTGCATGGGATATTAGTTTTGTTAAAAATAGGAAAGTAGGATGGGGTAGGCACATTATAGACGGTGGTAGAGATTGTTTACATTATAATAGAGATTATAGAATGGTAAGGGAGATATAGATGTTAGTTTTGTTAATAAGGGATTTAAATTGTAATTTATACTGGTTCTTTTAAATCCTACCTTGTGTGAATGGGGTGATAGTTTTGTTTAAAATAGGAAACCAGATGATGATAGGAATATTATAGATGGAAGTAGAGATTTTAACTTTATTAATAAGGGGGATCATAAGGTACCTGGATAGTAGATAACTGGGTGCTGGATAGTATATAACTGGGTGGTGGTAGTAGATAATTGGTTGATGGATAGTAGACAACTGGGTGTGGATAGTATATAATTGATTGGCGGATAGTAGATCACTGGGCGCTGAATTGAAGATAACTGGGTCTTGATATTAGATCACTAGGCTCTGAAAGTGGATAACTGGTTGCTGGTAGAAGTTAACTGGCTGGATAGTAGACAACTAGGTGCTGGATAGTAGATAACTTTTTATGTTTATTATATTTATCAAGCATACCCCCCTCCCCCCCCCCAAAAATAAAAAATAAAAAAAAAATACGGTATTTCATTTAAAGTGCAAACAAACTCACATTTACACACCTAAATAGAACAAACAGACAGACTCCTCATATGATATATCAATTCGAGAGTCTGGCCTAATGTTAATTTCCCATTTGGGTCAATATTTTTTTGACCCTATTTAACAATTTAACATCCCCCCCCCCCCCGTTAGTGACTAATGTGGCCTTCTCTACTACTCCCAGTCAATTGAAAATGAAATTTTGAAAGCACTGCTGAATTTAAAAAAAAAAATAGTAAGGCTGCGAGACTGGATAATGTTTGCAGTCTAAAAAGTATCGAATCTATCTGTATGCAGGTTTACATCTCACTTAATATTTTATATATTCTCACAGGGATAACTCCAGACGCATGGACCATAGGAGAAATAAGACCAATATACTAAAAAAGGAGATCCAAAACAACCTAACAAATTATAGACCAGTAACATTGCTTATCTGTTATAAAAGAAACGTTTTACTTTCATCCTTTGTTATGAACTATCACATTATTGTTATGCTTTGTCTCTGTTAACAGAGTCACAGGTAGGTGTTAAATCAGGTTACTAAACAACAGAAAATATTAAACTTTTGCACATTCTTAAAGAAAAAAGTTGTAAATAGTGGAATAAAAGGGAAACTACTGAATGGTATATATAATATGTATAAGGATTCTAAATCATATATAAACACTAATGGCTATGCTTCCGGTTGTTTGTTTGTTTGTTTTTTTTTTTTTCGTTTGTTTTGTTTGTTTTGTTTTTTCATGTATGAAATGAATTTTGCTAGGGTGAAAATCTATCCCCACTACTGTTTTTACTTTATCTGAATGACCTTGAAGATTATTTTTAACCTGTAAAATATAACGAAATTGCAAATATCAGATGAAGAAATTATTCTATATCTAAAATTGTTTTTATTTTCGTATGCAGATGATACCGATCTTCATGCCGATAATCAGCAAGATCTTCAGTTTATGACCAATACTTTTAGTAATTACTGTGATACTTTTAGTAATTACTGTGATACTTTTAGTAATTACTGTGATACTTTTAGTAATTACTGTGATACTTTTAGTTATTACTGTGATACTTTTAGTAATTACTGTGATACTTTGAAACTCAAAGTTAATATTGACAAAACTAAAGTACTAATATTACCGGATATTAATACTTCAGTCTCTAAGATTAGGGAAAAGATTTTTTGAGGCAAGTACATAGGTAGCGATGCCAAAAAGCATATTAGGAATCTCTACCTACTGATTGTCAACTGAATTCTATATAATGGATCAGATATTTTGGGTTTTGAGAAAATAAATATAATTGAGAGAGTTCATACCGATTTCTTGAGACGGATATAAAATATAAGATTCTTAACGGTTAAACAGGAAGAAAACCACTTGTAGTTCATGAGAAAATAAATATTGTAAAATTTTGGTGTAGATTGAAAGCAAAGAAAGCAAGAACGCTAAAGTAATATATGATGTAATAATAGATGATATTGAAAAAATAGCAATACGTATCGTTGCTTAAATTGTGTAAAATCTATATTTTATGAATATGGATAGAAATATATACGGTATAAACAGTCTTTCCCTAATAACAATGCTAAAAAAAATAAAAATATAAAACATATAAAAAATAAAAACAATAATTTCAGTGCTTTATTTACTTCCCAGAAGACGAAAAAAATTCCTCAATCTATGTAAATTGGTTTTAGTTATTATGATAAAATTAAAGTCTATAGCAATAGCGTTATTTTTCATTTCATTGGTTGAATACACAATGTATATTCTTGTATACAATTTTGACACAAAATACGTAGTGATTAGCACAACTTATGCAAATGTAACATTCGAACGTTATTTACGAAATGCACTAAGTGAAACATATTAAGTATGAATTGGTATGAATTTCACGTTATAAAACAATCTAATTTATATGCCTGACTTCTTCGTATTATGGTTACTTTATACACTTTTTATTTTCAACAGGTTTGTATTTATATTTGTGTGTATTTGAGTGAAAAGACCTGCCGGTATTCCTCATCTGTCACAAGGTGACCTGAATTGAATATAGAAATAACATTTATTGTATTATTGATATATTTTATTTAGAGGCGGTCTTAAGTTGTCAGGCCTGAAGTTTCCTGTATATGTTTCATGAATTCTGGCTTTCTGTTATTGAGAGTGAACTAAACAGTACACACACTCACACAATAAGTGCTAAAAACCTTCGGACTCACTAATCAAACGCGCCCTATGCTACATGTCCCTCATGTACTGTCCTATCAGTAGTTAGAGAATGGGCAGGTGTCCGCAATGATTAAGAAGAAAGTTGGTATCGTTGGGTACGGCCACCTAGGTATATATGCTCCCAGAAATCGTTTTTTTTTTTTGTATTATGTCATGAGTTGACACTGACTCTTAGTGTTAGAGTTAGCAGTACATTTACTACGGTAGAGAAATCATCAATTTGACAACAAACAGGGTCAAAATCCATTGACTCGTCTGCTAAGACTGTACTTGCAATATTATATAAAGCTTTCGTATGTAGGGCAACAAAATTGTATTTTCCAATACTTGACTCAAGTTTTAAGTACTTAAAACTGAAGCGCAATAAAGGGTTAATATAAGGTTGAAGGAGTCTGACGTTTTATCAATAAAAAAAACGACGAAAATTTGCGAAAACACGAAATAGTTGTGTGTATATTTAGAGAATAGAGACAGTTATTTCGTGTTTTCGCACATTTTTCGTCGTTTGTTCATTGATAGAATGTCAGACCCCTGTGATAAGGTACATAGCCCGTCACAATATTGTTGTTGTTGTCGTTCCTTTAGCTTTATTGGAGCACCCCAGATTGTAGTGTGTGTAATATCTATATCTATGTCTATCTATCTATCTATATATATATATATATATATATATATATATATATATATATATATATATATATATATATATATATATATATGACCTGGTGGTGGTGAAGTACAATGTCGCTACACAGATTCCTTTTTGTTTCCACCAGAATATTTTCCAAATGAATTCAATGTAGTCCGATAATATTGATCTGATATAAATATATATACAAATTGTTGCCCATTACTAACCATTAAGAAGACTGAGTACATGGATGAGAAAGCACCTGGGACTATTCCTAGAAAATATAAATATTAATTTATTTTGTTGGGAATGTGTAACAGGAACGTTGTACAGAAGCCACATTTGCTCTTAGTTTTGGGTAGGATTTATAGAAGTTAGAAGCCTTGCTATCAGGCACTGAAGGTCATAAATGAGGCTTCTGCTGAAGCACTCAGTTTCCTGGATTTGATCAGTGCTTAAGTTAAAAGAATCCTTGATGGTTGGAGAACTGCAATCAAACGCACATTGTAACACAAGTTCACTGTAATTTCTAAGGAAATTATCTGCACCTGTCCAATAAGACTGAATAAATCCTCAGATTTTATTGAGATGTTAATCGTGTATGCACTTGTGGGGGGGGGGAGACATATGAGAAGGAAGTGCTTTCTATCTTTGGCTTGACCTTTTCAGAGGGTACAGATAAAGGAGGCAGAGTGTTGCTTGAACTTATATCTGCTAGCTTGTAGTGTGTACGAGCCTGTTAGAACCCTTGCTTTGATGGATGCTTTGGTAAACAATCTTGGGTTCGTTGAAGCAAATGTCCATAGGTGGTGTGCTCTGCAGCAGTGGGCTTTATCAATCAGGTCAAAAGTTGAAGGGAGGGAGTATTTTTGTAGGGTTGTCCTTAAACCAGCTGCTGCTACCCTCATCTTTTAATGCCAGCTGCCTGTTTGCAATCTCAGACTCTACTGATTCCGGTTACCTGATGATGTTGCTAAAAAATGTCAGGATTTTCAACCCAATATGGACATCTTGGTTGGTTACATCTAGAATGCTAATGGTTGCTAGGTGGCTCTCACAAACCCTGTTTTGGTCCTTGATGGAAAGGCAACCTAACTTTGAGGTCATTCTGTTTCAGCTGCCTACGCATTAACAAAATGCCCACAATTCTGTAAAAGTTCAAATGAAGCTGTAAATGACCATGAACAGGACATAATCCATACATGAGTTCTGCAATTGTGTTATATTGTTACTTGGTTGTACCCTCCAGCTCTGGTCTATGTGTTCAAAAGAAAGAAAACGTTTGATAGTCATTAATCCAATTATTTGATTACACCCACTATTCAATGTCGTTAAAACAGTTTGAAAATTAATCAACAAATATCCAAGCAGATTCAATCCAAATAACTCATAATAAGATTGAGTTTTCAATATGGTATCAATTCAAGAACAGTAACCCTTTCTTCTCTTGAGCTCATGAAGAATAACTCCTGTCATCTTGTTTGCATCACTGCTGTCTTAAATGTAAAAAAGTCGCATGAAAATTCATCAGTTAAACCCTATACAATCAATAGATCAATCAAATTCTATGTGGTTTAGTAACTAATTTAGTCATCAAAATAAAATTTCAAACAATTGGGCCTTAATTTTGAAATACTGTATTTGTTGGGCGAAAATCTGCTATGCTCTTTTTTCACCTGAGGCTGCCTGTGACAAAATTTCTTTATATTTCATGAATATGCATAAACAAAAATACGTCGTCAACAAGACAGTGTAACAAGTTCTTACCCATAAAGGAAGTATTCATTTTATTGATCAATAAGTGACTGTGTTTGGAAGAGAAGCTTGAATTGACTCATTCAAACAGCATGAAAGTTCATATTGGGTCAGCTTTCAGAGAAAATTGTAATTGGGTTCACAGTGATTGATTAAGCAGGTTTATGCAAATTCAT